>CM060250.1:22055853-23255853 GCA_030684275.1 Acipenser oxyrinchus oxyrinchus
AATGACTGTGCAAAGACTTTGCTCTCCAAGATCACAGTAACTGAGCACCAGCCCAATTAACTGTTACATTTCCATTTTCAAGGCTATTTCCATTTTGGAATTTTTTTGCATGCGCTAACTTTTTATTTGCTTGTGTTTTACACTTCAGGGCCACTCTACAATTAGCTGTATCCCCTACAGCCGATGTATAGCAACTATTTTGCTCTGGTGGAAGGATATATATATATATATATATATATATATATATATATATATATATATATATATATATATATTGTAACCCGGCCGGCACTCACGGTCTTTCGTTTGCCCCTTTAAACCAGACCCAGGACACAAGAAATGGAGTTTAAGCGCTGACGCGCTATTTTTAATACACAAAAATAAAACAAACACAAAACAAACCTAACTCCGTTTTGGAGCGCTAACTAAACAGATTATTCCCTGACTAACTCGCAGGACGGCTAAGCCGTTTACCTGCCCAACACACACAAAAAACCACGCAGGCCTAACACAGCACTTTCCTTTTGACTGCTCGGAAACAGAGCACACCTTCTGTCTCCTTCTACTCAGCAGTCCCGTACAGACAAGCTGCACGTCTTAAATACCCTGCACCTGGCATTAATTTACAATATATACCAGGTGCGGGTGATAATTAAACAAACAATTAACAAAACAATAAAACAATTAAACAAAATGCGCATCCGCACATGTTTTCTGCAGGGAGGATATTAACCCCCTCCCTGCTGTGTTACAATATATATATACAGTGCCTTGCGAAAGTATTCGGCCCCCTTGAACTTTGCGACCTTTTGCCACATTTCAGGCTTCAAACATAAAGATATGAAACTGTAATTTTTTGTGAAGAATCAACAACAAGTGGGACACAATCATGAAGTGGAACGAAATTTATTGGATATTTCAAACTTTTTAACAAATAAAAACTGAAAAATTGGGCGTGCAAAATTATTCAGCCCCTTAAGTTAATACTTTGTAGCGCCACCTTTGCTGCGATTACAGCTGTAAGTCGCTTGGGGTATGTCTCTATCAGTTTTGCACATCGAGACTGAAATTTTTGCCCATTCCTCCTTGCAAAACAGCTCGAGCTCAGTGAGGTTGGATGGAGAGCATTTGTGAACAGCAATTTTCAGTTCTTTCCACAGATTCTCGATTGGATTCAGGTCTGGACTTTGACTTGGCCATTCTAACACCTGGATATGTTTATTTGTGAACCATTCCATTGTAGATTTTGCTTTATGTTTTGGATCATTGTCTTGTTGGAAGACAAATCTCCGTCCCAGTCTCAGGTCTTTTGCAGACTCCATCAGGTTTTCTTCCAGAATGGTCCTGTATTTGGCTCCATCCATCTTCCCATCAATTTTAACCATCTTCCCTGTCCCTGCTGAAGAAAAGCAGGCCCAAACCATGATGCTGCCACCACCATGTTTGACAGTGGGGATGGTGTGTTCAGGGTGATGAGCTGTGTTGCTTTACGCCAAACATAACGTTTTGCATTGTTGCCAAAAGTTCGATTTTGGTTTCATCTGACCAGAGCACCTTCTTCCACATGTTTGGTGTGTCTCCCAGGTGGCTTGTGGCAAACTGTAAACGACACTTTTTATGGATATCTTTAAGAGATGGCTTTCTTCTTGCCACTCTTCCATAAAGGCCAGATTTGTGCAGTATACGACTGATTGTTGTCCTATGGACAGAGTCTCCCACCTCAGCTGTAGATCTCTGCAGTTCATCCAGAGTGATCATGGGCCTCTTGGCTGCATCTCTGATCAGTCTTCTCCTTGTATGAGCTGAAAGTTTAGAGGGACGGCCAGGTCTTGGTAGATTTGCAGTGGTCTGATACTCCTTCCATTTCAATATTATCGCTTGCACAGTGCTCCTTGGGATGTTTAAATCTTGGGAAATCTTTTTGTATCCAAATCCAGCTTTAAACTTCTCCACAACAGTATCTCGGACCTGCCTGGTGTGTTCCTTGTTCTTCATGATGCTCTCTGCGCTTTAAACGGACCTCTGAGACTATCACAGTGCAGGTGCATTTATCACGGAGACTTGATTACACACAGGTGGATTCTATTTATCATCATTAGTCATTTAGGTCAACATTGGATCATTCAGAGATCCTCACTGAACTTCTGGAGAGAGTTTGCTGCACTGAAAGTAAAGGGGCTGAATAATTTTGCACGCCCAATTTTTCAGTTTTTATTTGTTAAAAAGTTTGAAATATCCAATAAATTTCGTTCCACTTCATGATTGTGTCCCACTTGTTGTTGATTCTTCACAAAAAATTACAGTTTCATATCTTTATGTTTGAAGCCTGAAATGTGGCAAAAGGTCGCAAAGTTCAAGGGGCCGAATACTTTCGCAAGGCACTGTATATACACCGTATTACTTCCAATTGACGCCCCCGAAGATACTGCAGCCTCAATCCCTCATGTAATACAAACTAATGTACACACAAATTTTATTTTATGGTACAGTCCCGACAGACAACCAAAGATGAACTACTTACAGCACAGCAGTCCATAATGTCTTTTTTTCAGCAGAGCTCAGTGCCAACACAGCAGGGGATAAAACAAGGGCTGTCTGTTTACCTCATTCTCAGCTTGGTTGGTGAAAACTTAAACTCAGAGGAACTTAGATATTTGCCGGTCACTCTAAGTGCTATCCAAAAGCTGGCCGAAGATATCTTCTTGTAGGGGGTTTAGTTGTTTTGTTTTTTATTCAATTGGAATTCTACTCAGTCCTGTACAATTATATATATTAAAAAAATGTGCTTATCTATGAGAAGATTTAGTTTTGGTTTCTCTTACAGATAAATTACAAACAAGCAAGTAAATTACAGTGATAAAAAAAAAAAAACGAATAGGATATATTTTAATTTTAACAGAAATCAAACCGATATTCAGAGGTAATATTTTTCGTGAAGAAAAACAACTGCATTACACACAACTACCGTTCTCTCTCCTCTTCTTGTCCCGCCCCATAGCAACCAATACACACTCCTGATTCGCTGGTACAGTACTCCCCTGACCTCCCAACTCTCACCTAATAGGCTCTCGTTAACTGTCAGTAAATGTACTGTATTCAAGTCCCAAAAACACACAAGAGTATAGTGCTGCAGATCAGAGCCTCTCACTGAGCCGCTTCTAAAATGCCTTAAACCATGAAATAAAATATTGCAGCGTTTGTAAAGCATAGTAGTATTAATAAAGGCTGCCCTCGTATAATCGCCGCCCTCATTTAAGGGCTGTAGTCATTTTGATCAATTTAAAATAAACGCCGCGCCAAATTGAAGATACGGTATAAAGAATATCTAGCTGTGCTCTGCTTGGCTGAAACACAGCACTGTACAATATATATATATATATATATATATATATATATATATATATATATATATATATATAGTACTGTGCAAAAGTTTTAGGCAGGTGTGAAAAATGCTGTAAAGTAAGAATGCTTTCAAAAATAGACATGTTAATAGATTATATTTATCAATTAACTAAATGCAAAGTGAGTGAACAGAAGAAAAATCTAAATCAAATCCATATTTGGTGTGACCACCCTTTGCCTTCAAAACAGCATCAAGCATCAATTCTTCTAGGTACACTTGCACACAGTTTTTGAAGGAACTCGGCAGGTAGGTTGGCCCAAACATCTTGGAGAACTAACCACAGTTCTTCTGTGGATTTAGGCAGCCTCAGTTGCTTCTCTCTCTTCATGTAATCCCAGACAGACTCGATGATGTTGAGATCAGGGCTCTGTGGGGGCCATACCATCACTTCCAGGACTCCTTGTTCTTCTTTACGCTGAAGATAGTTCTTAATGACTTTCGCTGTATGTTTGGGGTCGTTGTCATGCTGCAGAATAAATTTGGGGCCAATCAGATGCCTCCCTGATGGTATTGCATGATGGATAAGTATCTGCCTGTACTTCTCAGCACTGAGGAGACCATTAATTCTGACCAAATCCCCAACTCCATTTGCAGAAATGCAGCCCCAAACTTGCAAGGAACCTCCACCATGCTTCACTGTTGCCTGCAGACACTCATTCGTGTACGCTCTCCAGCCCTTCGCGAACAAACTGCCTTCTGCTACAGCCAAATATTTCAAATTTTGACTCATCTGTCCAGAGCACCTGCTGCCATTTTTCTGCACCCCAGTTCCTGTGTTTTCGTGCATAGTTGAGTCGCTGGCCTTGTTTCCAAGTCAGAGGTATGGCTTTTTGGCCGCAAGTCTTCCATGAAGGCCACTTCTGACCAGACTTCTCCGAACAGTAGATGGGTGTACCAGGGTCCCACTGTTTTCTGCCAGTTCTGAGCTGATGGCACTGCTGGACATCTTCCGATTGCGAAGGGAAGTAAGCATGATGTGTCTTTCATCTGCTGCAGTAAGTTTCCTTGGCC
Source organism: Acipenser oxyrinchus oxyrinchus (assembly GCA_030684275.1). Lineage (NCBI taxonomy): Eukaryota > Metazoa > Chordata > Actinopteri > Acipenseriformes > Acipenseridae > Acipenser > Acipenser oxyrinchus. The sequence goes on from CM060250.1 coordinate 22,060,271, forward strand.
GACCACTGCGTCTACGGTCCTCAACGTTGCCTGTTTCTTTGTGCTTCTTCAAAAGAGCTTGGACAGCACATCTGGAAACCCCTGTCTGCCTTGAAATTTCTGCCTGGGAGAGACCTTGCTGATGCAGTATAACTACCTTGTGTCTTGTTGCTGTGCTCAGTCTTGCCATGGTGTATGACTTTTGACAGTAAACTGTCTTCAGCAACCTCACCTTGTTAGCTGAGTTTGGCTGTTCCTCACCCAGTTTTATTCCTCCTACACAGCTGTTTCTGTTTCAGTTAATGATTGTGTTTCAACCTACATATTGAATTGATGATCATTAGCACCTGTTTGGTATAATTGTTTAATCATACACCTGACTATATGCCTACAAAATCCCTGACTTTGTGCAAGTGTACCTAGAAGAATTGATGCTGTTTTGAAGGCAAAGGGTTGTCACACCAAATATGGATTTGATTTAGATTTTTCTTCTGTTCACTCACTTTGCATTTAGTTAATTGATAAATATAACCTATTAACATGTCTATTTTTGAAAGCATTCTTACTTTACAGCATTTTTTCACACCTGCCTAAAACTTTTGCACAGTACTGTATATATATATCCAATTGTATGACATACATTTAGGTACATACTTGTAAACTACACTTTCAAAATGAAAAAAATATACAGAAATAGTAGTTACTTACATTTGAACTACATCTGAAATAACCAGCTCTGCACCTTTGTGTGTTCCAACATCCCTCCTAGTTTGTGTAAGGGATGACTTGGGTATTTAGTATGTTTAAAGCAGTTCACTCTACTAGGCTGGAATTAGAAAAGCTTAATAATGGATTATCCATGGAGCTGAGAAGATTTACCATTGGTATCTGTTTCAAGCGTTTGGGAAAATAAAGGATTCCCCAGCATTAGTTTAGTAACAGAATACCACTGGAACCAGAGGAGTCTTAGTAGAATACAAGAGCAGCCTTGCTGAACAGCTTCTGTAAGTAATGTAGTAATGTGTTTAACTGTAATTCTCTGAGTATGATTTGTACCTTTCTTTTTATTTATTTTTACACATTTTAGGATAATGTATATATGGATTGTGCAATTATATATAGGCTTGTTCCTTTTCAACTTTTATTTTTCAGGGGCTTGCAAACTACTTACTCCCCTTTTCGAGTAACATATTTATTTTTGAGACAAATTGTTTTCTTCATTGGAAAATCATGGAACCTCTTAATTGTGCAAAGGGCTGCAGGGACTTTGCTACTTAGAAGCCATTGTCAGTTCATTCTTTGCTATTGACCAGCAGCTGACCGAATGCGGCTGGTGTGGAAATATACTATACTATTGTTGACTTTCAATACCAGTATCTCCGACCCACTCAATCACGTCATGTCGTCAGCTCAGCTGGTCAGAAATTCCTCATAAACTGAAAGGGGCAACATCGTATAATTAACGTTTACAACAAGTGAACATTATGCAAGTGATGTACCCCACTGCTCAGTCGTGCATGCTTTACACAGGATGCAGGTTATATACCGTAAATTATGGTATCTTATTATTATTATTATTATTATTATTATTATTATTATTATTATTATTATTATTATTGAATACTGGGTAGGAAAGTGACAAAGTGACTCTTTGGAACTCTCTCCCAGCTTTGGTGCGTGATGCTCCCACTGTCATTAGCTTTAAATCAAGACCCACCTGTTCTCTCTTGCTTTCCATGCTCTTCCAGCCTGATATCTGCTATTAGCTGCTGTGTTGTTACTACTATTTCATGTATTATGCTACTATCATGTATTATGCACTTTCCACTGTATTTAATGTATTATCCTTTTTTTTACTGTATAGCATGTATTATGTACCTGTATTTCTCTGTATTTAAAGTATTATGGATTTCTTGTTGTTACTGCATCTTGTAAAGCGCTTTGTGATGGTGGTCCACTATGAAAGGCGCTATATAAAATAAAGATTGATCGATCGATTGATTGATGTGTTATATTTGTAATTCCTTTGGCATTTCACCTCTGCAGTGTCTCTGGGGGCAAATCCAGGTACCTGAGGTCAGTGCATGGGAAGGGACTCACCTTTTGATTAGAAAATACATTTACTGTCACTTGTTAGTGGAACCTCCCCTGTCCCTTTCACTTTTTTTTCAGATCAAGCGCGAGGGTTCTGTATGTAGAGGAAGAATCCAAACACTGCATAACAATGGAATTCCCTCTGTTTGCATTTTCCTTCTATTTCCATCACCAAAAACTTGGGGTCAGACTGCAAATGCAGAAAAGAAAACATCCGTGTTCTCCCATTGTTAATGAAGGGAGTGATGAATGAACTCTGACAACTCTAGGATAGTATGGGAAGAGTTTGATTCTATTTGTGAGAGTAGGATCAGGGTCAAGTTCATTAAAGCAAATAATATTGGCTTCAGATTTAGCAGTAAAATGCAGTACAAACATATTTGATTTGTTGTATTGTATGTCCCTGAATAGTAGATTGATCACATATAATTTCTTAATAGAATAACTAACATGTTATTTATTGTATGCAACTCCTTATAGTTTGGGGTCTACCTAATTTTGCGAAAATCGGGAAATTGAAGGGTCACTGCGAAATTCACCTCTTTAGGGGCCAATGCAGAACAGAAAAAAATAAACCTAATTTAAATGAACTACTTCACACCGCAAGCAATGCAAACTACGTATTTTCATTCTGTAGATGGGCTTTTTTATTCCTTTGCCATCCTGTCTGCATTGCAAAAAAGTTCCTTACACAAATAACATAAAAAAATACTCCAAAAGCAGTTAACTTTCTTATTTACTGTTCACATGACAACAATGTTTTAATCAGCCTATCATTGCGTCTGTACTGGCTCTTCTGTGACCTGTACTGTACAGTAAGAGGTGGGACAAAGTCAGTGTTGCATTTATTTAATTTGCTAAAGTCTAGCATTGGAGGTAAAATACCACAAATGGACGACAAGGCAAAAAAAGCAAAGTATATTTCAGATGAGGATTGTGTCAAGAAATGACATAAACAAACTATACATGCAGATGGGAGGTACATTGTTTTGCACATCTCGTAATGTGACTTTGGAGAAAATACGATTGATCGCTATTTAGCTTCAGAATCACACATTAAACGAAAGGCTACTATAGGCTGCTAAACAGAATGGAAAACAAACAGCTTTCAGAAAACAAAATTGAAAGTCAGCGCAAACAAAAAGTATTCCTGTCGGTTGTAGCCAAGTTAAATGAGTACTACAGGTACAATCTAGCACAGCCACCTCACTTCAGACAACCTGCTGCTTACATTCCTGGATGGGACAAACAACATGATAACGAACGTGCTGCATATATGGCCTTTATTAAAGTATGCCAGATGCCCTTGAGGGTAACTGAGTTTTGGCACTGTTTCTAATTGATTTCCACATCTGTATAACTTTGCCTTACACTTCCAACCAATTCAGTGGATGCAAAACGTGCTGTCTTAATGTATGGGCAAGTCTTCACACCACAGAGACAGAGAATGTTGCATGCTGGGGGATGTTGCATGCTTGCCTTTAACTCTGTTTTAATAAGGAAGAATAGTACCACTATTTTTAGGCTTTTATAGTGCTATGAAATATTACCTACTTAGGTTTATTTAATGTTTAAACAGGTCCATGAAATCTCTGTGATTTAAGTAGCCCCTTACTTACAGTGGTCTCTAATCGAATGTGTTACCGTGTTACCAGTGTAATATTCATGCCACATTTTAAAGTAATTAAAGAGTGTGCTATAAATGACTTAGTTACGTGTTCTCTTTAACGGTACTGCTATAACCCGTTATTATTAATAATGGTTTAATATTGGTTATAACATCCTTTATAGCACATTTACAGAATTATTGATTGTTTATAACAGATTGTTAAAACAACGTTTTCCCATGGTTTTTGTATATGTTTCCAGCAACCCAAGATGTCCAGAAATGGCTGAGGAATATGAATTCAATTGAGTCCTCAGCTTTATAGTGCACTGTTCTAGCTTAATTACATTACCTTTCCTTACTCCATCTTTGTATGCAACTATTGCTTTATACTGATGCCTCAGCCCACTGCTGCTACATGGTTTGTTGCCTGTTGGGGGCTATCCTCACTAAATTATGATTACTGAGTCTTGATTACTGAGTATCATACTGGAACTGAAATTGTGGACTAATCAGACATTCCCATGTTAGACCAGGGTATTGTTGCACACTTCAAACTGAAACTTTTCTCTAACTCCAGTAGTTACAATCATCCCTGGGCCATAATTACCCCCTGTTTTAAAACTGTCTATGTTTGTTTTGTAACTTCAGGTGACAGTTGCTATGGTATACATTTCAATGACGAAGAAGTAATGCGAGAAGGTTTTTTTGAAATATTTAAGTGCACAATGCGGTTAAAGATACAGAAAGTAGTGACAATGCATAAATGTCTTTCTATTTATCTTGCATGTTTATGGCTTTCAGATCACATCAGTCTTTTCAAGGTTCCAAATGTACGTTAACATGCCTGTTTAAATGTATAACTTGCAGAAGGCTGTCCAACTTAGGCTTCAGCTTTTTGACATAAAGGATTACCTGATTAGTCATTGAAAAAGCTGGCTTTCTGTGTTCAGTTTTCCATTTCAGTTTCACACACACTCACACTATACTCTCATATTTTAGGAAACACTTCTTGACATTCCAGACATCAAATAAGCTGAACAGTCAATGCAGTGGACACTAGGTGGTGCTGCGTTAAAGGTCAAGGGCTGTGAAGAGCTGATTTTTGCAGGATGTAACAGCTGGCAGTGGTGTCCCAGGACCGCTCACACTTGTCAGAGACATATAGGTCACTGTTATTTAAAAGCCTAATTAGAGCTAGCCAATAGCTAATCATGTAGGGAATACTGGAATCCAATTGTGTAAACAGTATTTACTGTATATGTCTATATGCAAGACATGTTTTTTTTTTTGTACTGTATTATTATTTTGAGGACTTTTGTATATTCAAGTAATATCTAATTTACAAAAGTATTATCAAACACAGAGGACACAGAGTGGTCTTTTTCAAGACCCTCCTGCCCCCCACTCAAGCAAAAGCATACTTTAAAATGATTACATCTGAGGCAAGCCCTAGGTTAAAAATAAATAAACAAATACAAACATTTAAAAATGTATTACTAATCAGAGTGACAATAAAAATAGACCCTTTAAATATGGCTTTACATACTTTTTCATAGGATTCTATCCAACGAAAGAGGGAGATCCTTTTTTCATAAAAATACTTTGTGTGAAACAGGCTTGTGTTTTTGTAGGCCTTATTAGTACAAGAGGTTATATTTTGTCAATTAAAAATGAATTACACATCAAAGCAAGGTAGAATCTTTCAATTGAGTTCATAGGCAGGCAGTGTGGTCCAGTGGTTAAAGAAAAGGGCTTGTAACCAGGAGGTCCCCGGTTCAAATCCCACCTCAGCCACTGACTTACTGTGTGACCCTGAGCAAGTCACTTAACCTCCTTGTGCTCCATCTTTCGGGTGAGATGTAATTGTAAGTGACTTTGTAGCTGATGCATCGTTCACACACCCTAGTCTCTGTAAGTCGCCTTGGATAAAGGCGTCTGCTAAATAAACAAATAATAATAAATAAACAAATAATATTTATATATTTTAGTTTATAGAAGCTTTTTTGTATGGTGCATTATTGGATGAGGTTCTATCATTTTTAGAAATGTTATGGTGCTATTTGCACAGTATCCTTTTTTTCAAAACTTTTGGCCATAGCTGTATATGTTACAATTATGTGGTGTAATACATATTTGAAATAACATGCTTTCTGTGATATAAAATGTTAAGTTAATGATATTCTAGAAAGTCCTGGTAGAGAATGGATGCTGACTGCTATATATTGTAATTGACTGTGTCACCATCCCACATTTAATTAGCGAAAGTGAAATGACCTGGGAAATATAAGTACAGCAGCCTACCTGAAAGTAAGGCATGATAACTGACAACCAGATATTGTTCTAATTTTTTTTTTTTAAATGAGCTTCAAAACTACTCATATGAGACCTCCATAGCCAATGAATGAGCATGGCAGATACACCCTTCATTTGTAAAAGATTGCAATGGTTGTTTAAAAAGTTAGCCTCTGTTTCAGTGAGATCTATCATCAGGATAAGGCAAGACTCAAGTTAGCAACAAAAATACCCATCTCGGTCTATTATTATCGTCTCGGAGGTGTCCGTCTATGTATGTCAAACTTTTTAAATACTGTATCTAGAAAAAAAAAATGTATTAAATTGTCGCTAAATAATCTAATCATGATCATGGAATATGATGGTTGCATGTCTGTCCAACCAACTCTGTACGTAATTTTGCATACAGATAGATATACAGTAGAACTAGTTTACTAAAGAACTTCTTCAGCAGAAATGATTGTGTATCATAATCTGGTGTACATTTCCACTGTCTGTATGTCATGCTTACAGTTTTACATATATCCACAGAACTGATTGTTTAATTGTAATGAAACTTGCTGCTAAGTACTTTCATTAGCACACCTGTCAAACTTGTATATGTGCATACATTGGATGTATGTCGTGGTGATCTACTTTTTCATCTTACTGATAGCTCTAATTTGAAATGTATAACATGTCATTAACATGCTAGCTTGGGTTTGCAATCCTAGCATTTCCTATCCCTTTATCTAAAGAGGTCAGCAGAGATGGCGTTTTCTTAGAGTTCATTAACAGGGAGTTGGAGTCAAACCATTTCTGTGGCTAAGTTGACAAACTCCAGATGGATGGTGTAAACAAACTGTGTCATCAGGGTAGAAGTGAAAACTGCTGCGACAGGCGGTAGGAATATCATTAATAAAAATAATGAAGAAAATGGGTCCCAGAATGGCTCTAGTGGGACACATTTTCCAAGCGATAAATGAGGAATCTGAAAGTGATTCAGATACATGCATTAAAAACAAAGCACTATAGAAAATGTTAACTGGCTCACTGTGTTCTGTCAGGCTGAAAAACAAAGAAAAAAAGCATGACAGCGGGCCATTAAAAATTCAACCATCTACCATGCTTTAGCTGAAAACCATGTTGTTGTACTTTGTGTCATGAAACTATATTAATTGTGTGCTGTATATCCAGAAATGAGACATAATTTGGTATTTAAGCAGTGTTGAGAGCTTGCTGGTTCGAATCTTGGTGGACGGCTTTGGACACATGGAGCAATGCATTAGTGCTAGTTGGTTTGGGAGGAGAATCGGGAAACCTTGCTTCAGTTGGGAATACTTTTCCCACTACCGCACTAGAAGGACTGAAGATCAGCATGCCTGCTGTTAAGTCAATCACCTCTTTACACTGAACCTAAACAGAAGATGTTATCGTGCTACAGCACCTTCTACAGGACAGGCTCCTGACAGATCCAGGTGGAGACAGGCTGAACCTCGTCTCGAGGGTTCAATAGCATGGTAACATCCACTCTTTAGATTTGCTGGGTGTAAAGAGGTGATTGGCTTGAGTGGAAACATAGATCATCTATTGATTTTCTTGTGTTCCTCGATCAGTAGTGGGTTGTTTACAATTACAATAGCTCAGAAGAAATGGGGGTAAGATTATTGAACACTATATAAATTGCATCCAGCTCAGTTGGTACGTAGAAAAAAGAAATGATTCATTTGAAAAATGTTTTTATTTTTTCTTTAGAGCTTCCCTCTCACTTCAGCTAGGACTTGAAAGGAACCTCAGGGGAGGTATGGACCCCTGTGAAGGGAAGCAGGCTGTCTGATACACCCTGCACAGTGAGAGCTAGTGGAAAACTTGACTCTGTGAACTGTCAGCACCAAATATCAATAGTGTTGCTTATCTGCTCCCGAGCCACAATTCACAGCAATGCACAGCTTGGCTTTCTCTGACCAGTTTCCTTTATTATTTATTTCTTAGCAGACGCCCTTATCCAGGGCGACTTACAGTTGTTACAAAATATCACACTACAAAGTATCACATTACAAAATATCGCATTATAGAATATCACATTACAGAATATAACATTACAGATAAGAGCAGTTATAAAGTACACAATCTGTAGAAAATAAGACCAAAATAAGAGCAGTTATAAAGTACACAATCTGTAGAAAATAAGACCAATTTCAAATAAGAGCAAAATAAGGAATACAGTAAATCATTACATTTAAGAGCTAGTTCGACTAAGAGCAGTTAAACGTATACTAAAAATATTTGCTTAGACGAGTAAAGTCCATTAAGAGCACGCAGTAAGTACGATAGATGGATAATAACCATTTCAAATAAGAGCAATTACAAAAAACGTGAATACAGATACCTATAAGAGTAAAATCAAGTACAAGATACAGGAAGTAGTTATAATTAAGAGCAGTAGTAGAATACAGGGGGAAAAAGATAACCCACACTGCAAAACCAAATCTTACCATAACTGTAATACATACAGTGTGTGAGTGCTTTTAAAAATAACTATCAAGTGTTCATTTAAAGGGATTCTTATACCATCTACATTGTTGTATTATTTGATTTTGTACCTGTTTAATATTCTGTTATTTGTGTTATTTTGGCAATATTTACAAATAATGCTTACTAACTATTTCTGAAGTTAGACGGTTTTAAATATGTCCATGAAGGATGTGCAATTGTAATTTCTGTCCTGTCTGAGCAGAAACTGTGATTTTATATAGATATTTTTTCATTTACTATCACAGTTGCTGCAGTTGTAAAGGCTTCACAATTGTGTATTTTATTAGGAGTCTTTTCAGAATCAGACCCTGTGGTTGAAAAGGAACATTAATTATTATACCTGGTAAATAAGATAAGCAGTAGGGAATAATATAAAATGCTCCCACTATGATTAACCTTCGTGTTTAATATCTCTCAAAGACCATTCAAATTACCATGGATCACTTTATCTGTAATTAAACACCAGTCACCTTGGCTGGAGTTATCCCTTACGTAGTTGTTCATAGTTGATACTGCAAAGGGTTATAGACAATAGGGGTGTGCCGAGTACTCAGACATCCGTTATGATTGTCACAATTTTTACAAGCATGAGTAATACATGAGTAACAAGCCTATGACATGTCACTTGTATCACATTATGTTTCATTAAAAAAAAACAAGACAACGAAAGTAGTGACAACCTAATGGCCCTATTTTGTATGTATACGTGAATACTATTTTGGATGGCTGTAATGACTTCAAATGCAATAGGAACCAAGTTTATAAAAGTGTATTCATATTTGAGGATCTGTTCCACTCCTATTGCGAGAATGTTAAAAACAGAGGATTGACCAGGTATTACATGACTTACTAACTAGCTAAAAAGCATGAAGGGTGGATAGAAACCATAATTTTAGTTTACTTTACAGTACACTGTATTCTGTGGCTGTAGATAACTGAGGTGATAGCCCAATGTTGGCGCTTTGAAACAAGGTTAAAAGTTTAACTGAATTTTTAATGATATATAAATCATGAAATCATCCTATCCATAACAAGATTAGCAAACATAAATATTACATAACTTAGCTATAATATTATTATAATGAGTAAGAGCTGGGATTTAATACAAATGTTATGCTAAACAGACCTGAAACCAAAGCCCAAGTCCATGAGTGCATCTACTTGAGAGATTCCATGCAGTTATCAAAGTGATGAAGTCTGGTTCCCAGTGACTCAGCAGTTAGAGAATCTGCAGAGGTTGAAGTTAACACTGGGATAACAGAAGCTATGCAAGCTCATTCTGCTCGGGGCTATCTTAGAAGGCATTGAAGCACCAATGTGCAGTACAATTGTAATTCATTTTTCTTTCCATATTTCCAACTTTGTATAAACCTAAAGAAGCCATGCACCGATTATCTCAAACTTAATATTTCACACCCATCAATACCTATTACGTCTACCTATAATTACCTTCTTGAACCCAGCTGTTGTTTACGTTTTCTAAGTGCAGTCATACATATGACTAAAACATTATAAATGCAGAGTGTTGGACTTTGTAGTACAAGGTAGTAAGTATTACTTTCGAAATACAATAACCCAAAGCACCTATCAACAACGTTCATGTAAATAAATGGATACCTTAGCGTGGGAAACATTCTTCTGGCAATGCTTTTAGCTTGTCGACACACTGTACTGCAATACAAGATAAATCGTACGTACTTACATCACACCACACATTTTTGTCATGAAATTTGGTATTAACATTATTTAGTTTGAGTTATTGAGACTATCAGAGTCTGGCAATGTGGTGGGATGTCTATTTGCATTCATCTATCCGGCTATATGTCACATTTATGCATATATCTGGAGAATCACTTATCCAATGGTCATGAAACTGGGTAGTAATACAATTAGCTTAAGTTATTGAGAATATTGGATTCTGGGGATATATGGGGGTGTTATACTGTAGATTTATGTCATGGTCATCAGTTTATTCATCATATTATGCACTCCCTGAAATGTTTAATAATGATTTACATCACTTTAACTTTTGTATATAGACAAGCTTTGTAAAACAGATGTCTGACACTACCAGAAATCAATTCAAACCATTTACTGCATGTTGATGTACTGCAATACTGTTTTCTTAATGCCTAATGTCCATAAGCAACCAAAAGTATTAATGTACCTGTCACAGGAATGGCTTGAGTGGCGTGTGTGGTGACATCACGGACCAGGGTGCTGAAACTGAGCACATTAGTGCTCAGTGTTTTATTTAATTAAAACAATCAAAACAAACAGTTTAACAAAACACAGAAAAGAAAGGGGCGCGTTGGCCAAACAAAAAAAACAGACACTAACTAATATGGTTTTCTGTAACAAGTACCTTTTTTCTCTGGTCGATAGCATTCGCTCAGTCTCTCCTCTCTCCTCCCATTGCAGCCAAAGCTGAATGTTTTTATAGTGATGACCGAAGGATTAACCAGCTATTAATTATCTTGTTAACCCCTCGGTCACATTCTGCATGGGTTTACTATGGATGCATGACTATCAGCTAATTATACTATGTAGCTGATCAGTCACGCATTCCCACAAGGTAGTAAAAACCAAAACAATAACAAATAATGCCGACAGCTTTTTGTCCACCATATACACATAAACTCATAATAATAAATAATAACAGCACCCATATACATAAATTATATATATATATATATATATATACACAGGGGGCTGGCGCTTTGCCACAGTACCTCATTAAAACACTGCACACATTTGCTCACTGTAGAACTGTTAGTTATGATTTCATTGTTTCCTTTTTCTATTTCAGTAATTGTTGGGATAAAGGTACAGAATGTGGAAATGGGAATTATTCTACTTTTTCAATTAGTCTCATTGATAGAAAATACTTCAAAGCAGTAAACTGTCGCTGGTTTGCTTTCCAGACATTTAAAGATAATTCCAATACTTCACCCTACCCACACAATCGGTTCATAGGGGATAACAATGATTCAGCAGCAATAACATGGCTTGGTAAATCTTTCCATCCAAAAAAAAAAAAAAAATCCATATCAGAAAGTGTCTCCTATCCTCTGTCCTAAATCTGTCTACACCCAATCTTAGCCCGTGCCTTCTGCAGGTGGAGAGTTTATGAATGCATGCATTAAGATCAAAATAGGATCCCACTTGACAGAAAGAGGTGCTGGCATTATTGTTTGGAGTTGTCTTGATCAGTTGAATAACATGTGGAACAATCTTGACCAGGACCTGTAACTTTACTGATTCCATGCTGATTGTCTTTAGAGAGCAAACTGACTTGCAGGAGATAACTTAACTGCAGTTGTATCTATATAGTATCTAGCTATACACAATTTTTTCAGGGGCTTCCGTCCTTTCAAAGCAGACATACTACAAAAGTGTCTCATGTGAATTCCCGGCAGAATGGGCCTGCATCCAGGAAATGCCTATGGCCCACATAGCATGAAAAAGCAGATGAAACATGAAAAACAGAAGTCAAAAGCATGCTCCTACCACTGCTGCAATGTGCTTACATTAGTGGTTAGGGCTCTGGACTCCTGACAAGAGGGTCGTTGGTTCAATCCCAGGTGGGGGACACTGCTACTGTACCCTTGAGCAAGGTACTTTACCTAGATTGCTCCAGTAAAAACCCAACTTATAAATGGGTAATTGTATGTAAAACATAATGTGATATAATTGTAACAATTGTAAGTCGCCCTGGATAAGGGCGTCTGCTAAGAAATTAATAATAATAATAATAATACTAACAGAACCTGCAGATTAATTTTCTACTTTTCCTGGTTGTTTTCTCAAACCTCACTGAAAAACAACAGTAACAACAGTAAATCTTGTAACTGTGAAAAAGGTTGATTACTGCATGTTAAAAGATGCATTTCTCATACACCTCTAGAAGACCCAACAAAGAAAGGGGAACTACCTACATCATTGTAACCACAGGATAAACTGTAGCAGAGTGAAAATAGAATGGAAAAATAACAACTGGAAAATACAACTGAGCAAACAATTACACTGAAGACTTGCACATGTAGAATGGAATCTGGTGCCCCGATATACTGAATCATGTGTTAGCATATCCTCAGGCCACTTTCCTTAAGTATCATGTGTTAGCATATCCTCAGGCCACTTTCCTCACTGTATCATGTGTTTGCATATCCTCAGGCCACTTTCCTCACTGTATCATGTGTTTACATATCCTCAGGCCACTTTCCTTAAGTATCATGTGTTAGCATATCCTCAGGCCACTTTCCTCACTGTATCATGTGTTAGCATATCCTCAGGGCACTTTCCTCACTGTATCATGTGTTAGCATATCCTCAGGCCACTTTCCTTAAGTATCATGTGTTAAAATATCCTCAGGCCACTTTCCTCACTGTATCATGTGTTAGCATATCCTCAGGCCACTTTCCTTAAGTATCATGTGTTAGAATATCCTCAGGCCACTTTCCTCACTGTATCATGTGTTAGCATATCCTCAGGCCACTTTCCTTAAGTATCATGTGTTAGAATATCCTCAGGCCACTTTCCTCACTGTATCATGTGTTAGCATATCCTCAGGCCACTTTCCTCTAACAATTGTGCGAGGCACCTCCCTGCATTATATACTCTACCCAAATGCCAAGGTTCTCTGCCTCAGGCTTTTTATTCATAAATGCTGTCCAAACATCCCATTATTTATTGTGAAAGGATTAAAAAATAGCCTTCAGTGTTGACAAGAAACCGTACTGTACCTTAACATGTTTATTTGAAAGAGTATTGTACGCACTGGTGTTAGATGTTTACAATCACGTATTCTACATCATATACAAAGTAGTAGTACGTGCAGAAAAAATTAATTAAAGGCAACCGCAGGACAAATAATACATACAAAAAAGCCTGTATACTGTTTTGTTATGTTTTTGCATTTAAATGGTTTAAAAAACAAATCAATTAAAAGGCATTCAGAGGACTCCAGAAGGATGACATTGATTAAAAAAAAAAAATACGCACCCCAACATGAACATATGGTTGACCCACGGTCTGCACTATTATCTGCGATGTGTATGCAACAGAAGCCGCTGGTTGATTCCAAAAACGATTAATTAAACTTAGACTAGGTAGTTGTTATCTTAGTATGTTTATATTCTCTATTAATTAAATTATATTCATTGAAAGGCAATAATATTTGTTATTGTTTTTTATTGTTTTGGTTTAATATAATATAGCAGGCTAATGTTCCTATTGAAGTAGGCTGCAATATATTTTTTTCATTAATATTTGTGTACTACTCATTTAATCAAACCAAGTAGAGTAAGAAGTGGCTTGTATCGTTCATGATGCTTTTCAAATCAAGTAAGCTTATTTGTGTATAAAAAACAACAATAGAATTGCAGTCAGTGTCATCTTACTTAAAGGCACTCAAGTTGAAATCGTAAAGTAATTTAAAGTAGGCAGCAGTCTCTTTAGCACGCACGCTAAATGTTCTTAAAGTCTTTTTTCTCTTCTCTACCACCTCCTTTGCAACTGTATCTCTCTTCTGGGTGGTTGGTGGTCCTCCATCACCTGGCCTTGGTCGACATCTGACTGACGTTGGAGAACAATGACCCTGCTGGTCTAGAAGCAGAGATGTTGGGTCAAACAGTCTATTTATCCCACACTACATTTTATACTATTTGTATCAATACTGTGCATTAAAATTAAATCTGTTACTCGGATTCAAAATGCATCCAGAGTTCTACATGGCTGGAATCCTAATGTGGACATCCTCACTTTTATACAGTAAGTTAATGTTATTATTATTTATTTCTTAGCAGACGCCCTTCTCCACGGCGACTAACAATTGTTACAAGATATCACGTTATTTTTACATACAATTACCCATTTATACAGTTGGGGTTTTAGTGGAGCAATCTAGGTAAAGTACCTTGCTCAAGGGTACAGCAGCAGTGTCCCCCAACTGTGATTGAACCCACAACCCTCTAGTCAAGAGTCCAGAGCCCTAACCACTACTCCACACTGCTGACCTAATGTTTGTATATGTATTATTGGAACGTACATTCAGCGTATTCTAGAAACTGAAAATGTATGCGTTTTAGTGCTGTTTATTTTGAATAACCAAAAATAACTGATTTTGCCAAATAATAATAAAAACGATAAACCCTCAAGCCCAAACTGAACAAAAAATAAAAAATGAAAAATTCAAGCTATAAGTATAAAGTTAGAGAACCATATTGACACATAATGATGATGTTTGTGATGTACAAAGCAGGAGCAGCAACAAGTATTCAGACTGTAAGTTTCAATATCCAAAGTTACAGTTGGGTTCTAAAAACGACCTGTAACACCCAAACAAACATTTGGTCAATATTTATTTTAAGTTTAGTTATTTGACTGAATCTTATAGAGTCTATTATTACAATTCCAAATCATATGGGACATATATAATATGTGATTTATCAATTATTCAGTATTCTGCTGTATAAAATCATGGGTATTAAAGTGTAGGGTAACTAATTGTTTGTGCTAGTATACAGATTAACTGCCAAAATGAATCAGTAAAACTTATGCAAACAGGTCTACATTTACTTACATATTCCCTAAATGTTAGTAACTGTACTGCGATACTGATAGCCAGGGGATACAGATTTGGGAAGGTTTAAACCTACCATACTTACCTGTCCTTTGGTGCTGTTGTGTAATCATAAATCTATATCATTGTACAGTTTATACAAGTACTTTCTAAATGCCTGGTTCTTAACTGTGTTACCTTTGAACGATTATCTAAATATTCAGTATATGTCTTCTGTCCTTATTGCAATATTAGAACAGCAAGTGTATCCATAAAGTGTACATGCTGACATTATAAAGAGGGAGAATTAAGCAGAAAGATGACTAAATTAAGACAAGTTATCCAGTATGAATGGTGTGGTAGCGAAGTAGTCCAGTGTTTGGATTATGGCTTAGCTGACTCATGACCTGGGTGAAAATAAAAATGGTGCAATTATATTTAAAAAGAAATTGCAACAACACATAGAGATCAGGGTGCATGCACAGTATTTAAGAGTTCTGTAAACATGCTATTTATCTCTGAAAATGCTTTTAGTTTTATTTTAAAATTATAACTACTGTAGAACGATAAACTGAATGTTTTAGGGTAGAATACTACATCAATTAATGTTTTTGTATTAGTTCTGTGACCACCGTAAACAAAGGACTCCAAAGAGGGTGTTATAACATAGTGTAGTGTATCTTATCTTACAAGATATTGTTAGAACACAGAATGTTAGAATAAGGGTAGAGTGTTTGAAAGCCTTATAGATCTTCAAATGAGGGTGTAGTGTATATTAGTATCATGGATAGAACAAAGGGCCTGACAATAAAGACAGAATGTGTAAAAAACTTTAATCAGAAGTGTGTTATAACAGACAGATTTAGTGTGAAGATTAACAGTGTGGTCCTGTTACAGGAAAATAGTGAGGGTTCAGTGTATGGAAATATATTGTTGGAAAGAGAACTATGGCAGAGGGCAAGTCTTTTTTTTAATTGTGTTTGAAAGTTTGTGTCTTAAAAATTTGAGCAAAATGTACACAAAACAAAAATACTAACTGTTCTGTCGGAAAACTTATGGCAAATTCATGTGACAGGAGCAGGGCTGCGTGGAGGAGGAACCTCAGTAATTGAGAATAGGAGAGAAGTGCTTTGTGACTTAGGAAGGAGTACAGGGTTTCGTCTTGCCCCTCGAATCACACAAAAGTTTACAATTTAAAAAATGGTATTGCATTGTGTCACTTTAATGTTGCACATACAGCAATTTGTCTTGTAAAGTCTTTAACTGTTAATGTTTTATTGTGTTGGAACAATTTTAGGTCTTTATGGTGACTTTCTTAATCGCATGAATGATCACTTGATAGAGTTAGCCATACCATAGTTTGCCATACACAAACACGGCTCACAACTGTATACTAACAGTACCTGATTATAGTACCACTGTACAAACCACAAAAAAGCAGAAGATTCTGGCTCTATTATGGTATAAATGCAACACCATGGTGAAATGTAACCTCAACTTCCCAAAACAATGGTACATAATAAGATACTATGCATATAATTTGGACAAATGCCATTTTCTCAAATTTGGAATACGTAGAGACATACTTAATCAGAATTTGTCACTAAAGTACAATGCAGCTGTGATAAGAAGCTAACACAAATGTATTCTAACCAGGCTAATATCCTTCCTACACTAACATCCCTTGTTAAAAAGTCTTGTCACATGAGGTGATATAGATATTGGGAAATGATTCATTGTGCTTTTCTAAGTTTAACAAATGTAAACAAATATGTAAATAAAAACTGTACAACAAACATTCATGAGGTGGAATGAAACTCCTTTCTACTTGCTCTGGCATGGCAGCGGACCTCATCACCTTGTGGACCATATATTAACCCTAACTGATGTTTTAATTGCATTCTTTGGGAAATTAGATGTTGAAAACCCTAACATCACAACATCACATGTCGCTACTTTTGCCATTTTAATATTAACCCTAACTGATGCATTAACAATGTTTCTTTTTGCATAATATATATATATATATATATATATATATATATATATATATATATATATATATATATATATATATATATATATATATATATATATATCTGTATTTTGTATAGTGCCTTTCATAGTGGACCACCATCACAAAGCGCTTTACAGAGGTAGGCTGTGAACTGTGCATTATATGCAGTCACTTACAATAGGACATTTCATCTCATCCGCAGCATGGCGCACAAGGAGCACAATATATACTGTATATACTTCAGCTTAAGGAATAGCTGGCAAGTTCTGTTTAAGTAAACAAACTCTTTGTAGCTTTTTCATGATTTCAGCAGTTTGTTTTTTTGTTTTACAGCCATAAACTCCAGCAGGAAATACTCTTTCAATATCTCCTTGCAAATGAAAGGCACGGCTTGGAGGTCCCTAACCTTGTGGAGGCCTGCACTGCTGCTCCTGCATTTTGTCATCACAGCTGACAAGGCCAATGTATTACAGTTTATAGCAAGGGATAGCTATTTTGCTAATCAACTTCTGTATATACTGTAACATAATTGTCTGGGCCTCATTCAATTAATGTAAACATTGACAGATGTAAATGCCAGGTTATGATAGACAGCATATCTGGCATACTTGACATGTAAGTCTCTTTAGTGTAAGTTTGTCTGTACAAGTATATATATATCACAAGGGACACTCTTATTTAAATACTTAAAAGGCAACAGTATTAATATTCTCCAGAGTTTAGCGCAGTGGTTCCCAACTCTTGCTCTAAAAATATACTCCAGTCCAGACATTTTTTCCACCCAGGTCTTAAATTAGTTAATTAAACTAGCTTAGGGCCATTTAACTAATTTAGCATAAGTATATTCAAACTTGTGTTGTGCATAGCTCTTAACATGCAAGCCCATGCCCATTGACGTGTTTGATTTGGCATTGTATGTTGCAGAGCTGCGCTTACACTCCGACTTTTAAGACTGTGTTTAGCTAAATCTGGACTTTTTTTGTTAAATCTCAGAAAAAATTTACATTAATACAGGACATTTTTTTTACACTTATCGGCACTGTTCACTGCAGTTTCACTGACACACTTGCCACTTCAAACATAATTTCACCAGTTCTACAAGTCCTACCTAGAGTAATCGTCAACAGCTCATTTGAAAGGTAAGAACTTGGCCTAATTAGTAGTAATTTATTTATTTATTTAAAATGTTCTATTTTTTTCTTTTTTTTAAAAACGTAATTGCCTCTTTAGTCGTGCCCACCTTAGTGACACTCAACACCCACCCAGGGGTGCGCGGCCCCAAGTTTGCGCACCACTGCTCTACCTTCTCCTCCCTCCTCAACCCTCCCCCTCCTCCTCCCTCTAGCTCCTCTGATGACTTTGCCTCCTTCTTCTCCTCTAAAATATCTGATATCCACAAACTTTTAACACCTCCCCCCACCCCTCCCGCTCCAACCCCAACACCCTCTGTCTCCCCTACTAACTCACCCTCCTTCTCTCCTCTCCCAGACTTGTCCTCCCTCTTCCAGGGCCACAAACTCAGCACGTGTGCCCTGGACCCCCTCCCCACTCACCTCTTTCAAGCAGCTGCTCCTGCTCTACTCCCCTTCATCTCCTCCCTTCTCAACACCTCTCTCCTCTCTGGCCTATTTCCCTCTGCCTTTAAATAAGCCGCTATCACCCCCTCCTCAAAAACCTATCCTCGACCCTCCTCCCTCCAGAGCTACCGTCCTGTCTCCCTCTTACCCTTCCTCTCTAAAACCCTCGAGCGGGCAGTACACCGGCAGCTCTCTGCTTTCCTGTCTCTCACTCTCTGCTCGACCCTCTCCAATCTGGTTTCCGCTCTGCTTACTCCACTGAAACTGCTCTCCTGTCTGTCACTAACTCGCTAAACTCTGCCCGTGCTGCCTCTCTCCTCTGTCCTAATTCTCCTCGATCTCTCTGCTGCCTTTGACACTGTCGATCACTCTATTCTCCTATCCTCTCTCGCTGACCTGGGAATCTCTGACACTGCTCTGGCCTGGTTCTCCTCCTACCTCTCCGACCACACCTACCAGGTAACCTGGCGCGGCTCAATCTCCACACCTCACCCTCTCTCAACAGGAGTCCTTCAAGGATCAGTCTTGGGTCCTCTCCTGTTCTCTCTCTACACCCGCTCCATGGGCCCCCTCATCGCATCCCATGGTTTTTCATACCATTTCTATGCTGATGATGCTCAGATCTTCCTCTCCTTCCCCCCCTCTGACCCCACCATCCCCTCCCGTATCTCTACCTGTCTGTCTGCTATGTCCTCCTGGATGCACTCGCATCACCTCAAACTCAACCTCTCTAAATCAGACCTCCTTTTCTTCCCCTCCTCATCTTCCCCCTCTGATCTCTCTATCTCCATTCCTCTGGAATCTACCACACTCTCTCCCTCCTCCTCAGCCAAGAGCCTCGGAGTAACCCTGGACCCCAGCCTCTCCTACTCCCAGCACATCTCCACTCTAGCACGCACCTGCCAATTCTTCCTGAGCAACATACGAAGAATCCGACCCTTCCTCACCAACTACTCCACACAACTCCTCGTCCAGGCCCTGGTACTCTCCTGCCTAGACTACTGCAACTCCCTCCTGTTTGGCCTCCCTGCGTCCGCCACCTGTCCGCTCCAGCTCATCTAGAACTCTGCTGCTCGCTTGGTGTTCTCTCTGCCTCGATTCTCCCAAGCTACTGCACTGCTCAGCTCACTCCACTGGCTCCCGATCACCGTCCGCATCCAGTTCAAGACTCTTGTGCACCCAGCTACCTCTAATGCACTTTAACTTGCAGTTATCTGCTCCCTATTTTACTGTACTGGTATTTAATCCTGCACTTAATCCAATCTGTAGTATTTTGTATTTCACTTACACTCGTATCTAACTCTGAACTAACTATCAACACTGTTATCTGCTCTTGAATTGCCCCGATACTAAATCGTACTGTGTTTTGTATTTGCTCTTATTAGGACTTAAGTCATTGTATTTTGTATCTTGCTCTTAATTGTACTGTAATTCTTTATATGTATTTTATTTTGTACACAACTGTAAGTTGCCCTGGGTAAGGGTGTCTGCTAAGAAATAATAATAATAATAATAATAATAATAATAATAATAATAATAATAATAATAATAAACAGCATTGGCACTTGTCCTTTTCTTGGGTCTAACTAAAATGCTTTTTCCACATGATCTAAAATTCTGTAGCTCAGACTATCAGTACATTGAGTATCAGGCCCCAAACGTTTAAGGCACTGTTCTTTCTAAAGGGAAACATTCACAGCACCACCCTGTCTTTTTCAGTACAGATTTTCTCATCTTTTTGAACAGTGGAACAGGGGTCAGTCGCTCTGACGGCCCTTTATCCCAGGAAGATTGTACCGCTCCTCATGTACTGACGACAGTGAAAGGACGATAACACTTTCTGTGCCTTGTCACCATGCCGACGAGAACACCCAGTCTTCCAAGAATAACACAATAAAACCCTGATAATATTTTGGATACACAATGCTGATATCCCAAATCCAGCTTCCTGTATCTGTCAATTATAGCTTGCACACTGGCTGGTTGAATTAAATATAGTTAACAACTTTCCTTGGTAGCCTTACACATTTTATAGAATGGTAGTTTACAAGAAATATACTAGCTGCCACCTCCCCAGTCCCAGCAGTTTTACTGCTCTGATCTCTCGTTTTGTAATAAAATAGAGGGACTGAACTGTTGAGTGCTAAAACGGGGGTATTTCTTCCCACTTTCACAAAACTACTTACAATACCCTTGCCAATATACACTCAATGCAAGAGTCATTCACCAGTTATCACTAATAATAAAATACTGACACAGATCTTATCAATTTAACTTTTCATCCACTTTATACAATTTCCTGAGCAATACATTAACACAGACTTTAGTTCCTCATTTCATAAAGATATCTTGTGCTCTATATACACTGAATCCATGTGATTGCTCTTCATTTGATTTAAAATCACGTTGAAATGCAGTGGTAGCTAAAAGGCTTTGTCATGAATTAACTTGTATAATCCACCTGCTCATAACAACAAAAAAAGGTAAAATTAGGGATGTTAGTGGAAATTGTTCCAGTCTGAGATACCTGATTGTGGCCTAGACACTGTGTGTATTGTGAGCTGGGACACAGATCAGATCAAACCTCTACTTTTCCTTTACAGCTGGATGAATATGATCTGCTAATATACTTGTATGTAGTTTTATTTGGTACAACATGGTTTCAAACAGTGAAATTAGACTGATATTTCCCTTCTCCTGTATGATAAATATACTTCATAAAGCACAATTTGGCTTGTTTCCTTGGCTAATTTTAAAGTAAATTGGAGCTTGTCCTTTGCTTTCTAATCTGTAGGTAATTACAAGCCTCATTTTCTCTTCTGAACTGCCAGGTTTCTGTTCCTAAGTGATACAATTATTAGTTTTTTTAGTTTTTTTACCACTACCTTAAACATATCGATGAAATGAATGAAATTACCTTCGGCAAGCCATTTTAGGATAATATCTTAATAGTTTTTTGGCTTACTACTAGACGCTAAGAATGCTTTAGAAACTGAAAACAAGAGCTTACATTAAATCCACTCAGTCTCATCTTACTAGCAAAACGTACAGTTAAATATGCTGTAAAACTTTGCGGTGGTAAAGTCTTTTTACTTTCTACGCAACATGTTTTAGTATTTTTATTTTCTAGTTTAGATTTGTACGTATATTTTCACAAACTTTAAATTGCATGGGGCATAACATGCAATACTACAAAAAAATGCACAGTTAACCAGAGGAGTAGAGTTCATGTATGATAAATATGATCTACGTGTGACATTCCCTTTATAACAGTTTTCTGTATGACATGGTGTTTCTTGTAGGTCAATATCGAGGAACTCTTTAGAATCAACTTATGTGACACATAGCTCATGAAATGTCTAAACTGCTGAAGAAAGCTGTTAAGTGTCAAACAAGTTAAGTGTCCTTTAACCAAGGGATCATCCAAAACTTAAGTCACAAATGGTGCATTTGTACTGGTCGTTTTTAGGACGGCTTTGGGCCATCTCAGGTCTTTTTTCTGCAGTGTAAACGCACACGGCCGACTCTCAGCTGTCCTAAAAACGGCCAACTAAAGACGTGGCTCAGCGCCAGCTTAGGTCCATCTGAAAGGCAGTGTAAACTCACCCGACTTTAGGATGACTCACGCACAATGTGAGTGCCGCTAGGCTCCTCCCCCACGGAATCTAAACAGGAAGAAGCTGCAGTGCTGTTGCAGCATCACAAAAAGAGAAGAACGACTCGAGACAAGTGTTCTGAATATTTGAATTTATTAACTGTTTATATTGGGGAGTATTTGTAAATATCTACGTTTTACTGTCGTCAAAAATGTACATACCCCAAATATCCATACACTGGGTTATGTAGACTTTTGACGTTAACTTTTTTGCTTTGTTAAACAGGTGCAGATGCCGGTGGACGTCAAAGAAACAAAAGTGTAATATTTGAGTATATCGGTGAGAATTATTTAAAAAAATGCTATCAAAAATTATTTTATACAAAAACTATCCTGGATTTTGTTTTCCCCAGTTATTTTGTTGTAAACCACTTAGTTATTGGTTTAGTTTCAAACATGCTTTAACACAGTGTCTTTTTGTTGTTTGTTTTATTGTTATTTAAATAAATATTTTGTTTGTACCAATGAATAGCTTAAAAACACAGAATAGTTTTTTTTTTTTTTTACAAATGTTTTCTTTTGTTTGTTTGTTTGTTTGTTTCTGACAAACAAATCCAGAGTGCACTCTAAGCGGAAACACAAAATAAATACATATACCGAAAAATAGCGGCAGGTCTGGCGAAAGATCTGTGCAACCCCCTCTCTGCACTTTTTGATTCTAGTTGATCTGTTTACACAATTGCATTTTACATGTTATGTTCTAAGTTATAAATAAAGATTGTTTTAATAATTTGCGCTCCCTGTCATTTTGTTTTTTAAAAAAGGAACAAAATGTTTGGAATAATTACAAACAATTTAGACAGTGTACTTATATAACAAATTATTATTATTATTATTATTATTATTATTATTATTATTATTATTATTAATTTGCAGTTGTCGTATTTGTAACAAAGCTAATTTTTTCTCTGGTATTCCTGTGGCTGCTTAGCCTATTTTAACTAAAAATTGACTTATGCATCATACAATTATGTATATATACAAGGTGAGATAATATTGGTGAAGAAACAGAATAGAGTTATTTTGAAAGAAAAGGTTCTTTATTATAACAGTAATAAACAGCAAATGTACTTATCTTACTCAAGGTGAAATCCTTCACAAAACAAATGGGCCAGGAACAGCTATGTTGTGTCAAACACTGTCTAAACGGATAACCATTTCTTGTAGACTGCAAGATAAGTACCGTATATATTTTTTAAGATGAGTCCCTGTAATATGAACACGACACTGCATTGTTTGTTTGTAATACCACTCTGCCTCTTCCACCTTTGTGGTTTGGGGAGGGGAAAACTCATCATCCCTTCAGTGGTCATTATGACATCACAAGCACGTATTGTAATTTAGATGGTATGCACCTGCATTCGGACCTAAGCTGGCTCAGGGCACCACCGCAGTGTAAACACTACGTGAAAAATGATAAGAATCTCGCGATCAGCTGGACCTGAGTTGGCTTAGGTCCGAAGTGGCAGTGTAAACGCAACAAAAAAAGAAATCTTTCACCTTTACTTTTTCAACACCCCCCACCCCACTTTAACCTTTAACCTATTGTTCCATATGAAGGGAATCATTCTTAGGTTAGCATTGGTGTGAGGTGTGAGGATGTCACCCGGAGCTGAGAATGGGTGTGGAGCAGAGCTTTCAGTTCCTTTTTAACTCTGCACTCTGACTGGGAAGAGTCTGTAACTTTGCCCAGACAGATAAACACCTATTCAAGGAGTGACAATCCTCAGATTGTCCTTTGTCTTGCTTTGACATTTTGATAACACCCCACCCTATGCTGTCAAGGAGCATCATGATAAAAAATAAAGCAACAAAAGAAATAAGCCTCCAGGAATAGTTTCAAATTACCGCCTCTGATAAATACCACATTGTGACAGTGTTGTTTTTTTATTAGCAAAGAACAAAGTGCTGTCTTCTGCACTGTGTATTTTCATACTGTATGTTGTTTTAACATTATGTTTACCTCCATTCCTAAAACAAAAGGGGAATTTACTTAATGTGTCAAAATTAATACAATTGTCTTTTTGTGGAGATGACTTCCTTTAAAAAGCATAAATCAATGGAAATAATGGGAGACTACAATAGGCTTTTCTCAGAAAAACCCCCAGTTACAATAGATTTTCATGAGTGCATATACAATGTTTCATTTCTGTGGAGTCAAGTCATTTGACAAAATAGAAAATCTTCCAAGTAAAAGACAGGGCTAAATTCTCAAAGCTACTAACTAAATGTGTTTCTTTCAAAAAGCTTTTCATAATCATACAGTAGCCCCTCGCTAAACTGGATATGTCTGTCCGACATAAGGTGGTGTTGGGTTTAAAAAATAATACAATAAAATTGCACACACATACATTTATAGTGATCAATGTATTTTAAATGTATACAACATTGTGCTGAAATAACACTAATGTGTTTTGGGTTGGCTACACATTACATTATGGGCAGCAGCGTGGAGTAGTGGTTAGGTCTCTGGACTTGACTGGAGGGTCGTGGGTTCAGTCCCAGGTGGGGGACACTGCTGCTGTACCCTTGAGCAAGGTACTTTACCTAGATTGCTCCACTAAAAACCCAACTGTATAAATGGGTAATTGTATGTAAAAATAATGTGATATCTTGTAACAATTGTAAGTCGCCGTGGAGAAGGGCGTCTGCTAAGAAATAAATAATATATTATCATATATTTCATAATGTATGTGTTGTAATATATTTAATAAATTTCGTCATATATAACTTATTGCCATTTTCATATATTTTAATTTGGAAAAATATATTGTGAAATATATGGTTATCTATATATATATATATATATATATATATATATATATATATATATATATATATATATATATATATATATATTTAGCTCAAAGAGCCAGCTGCCCTATATGCAGATGTATACATAGATATACTTACAATATACTGGAAAATATTTTGTGAAATATATATATATATATATATATATATATATATACTGTAGCAAAGCGGGGTGCTTTAAAAGCTGGGGATGATCCCGTGGTTAGTACGGAGGACGGTACTAAACCAGTACGCAAGTTAATACCAATTGCAACAAACTTAGCAGCACAAGATAGTCCGCTTATTAAAATTTGTCTCAATTGCACAAACCCAAAGTACCTGCTGTTGCCCTCTAGGCAAGGATACTAAAACACAATACTAAGTTAGTCTAGCAATTTCTGTGGACTAAAAACTTGTGGTATCGTACTAACTGGAACAAAAATCTCAAAATATATTGGCAACTACTATGAAATTGAACTATTCATAACCAAAAATTATATAAAATGATTTGAAATCTTTAAAAAAAAAAAAAAAAAGTGTAAAAACATTGAATCAGTTTTAGCCTTATTCAACTTAACGTAGGTCTATTTTATATATCAAAATATATATAATAATAAATAATTCCAGTACGACTTTCCAGTGTCTCTACTTTCAGCCTCTTCCACAGGGAAGGCAGCATTAAATCTGTTTACAAGTGTATCCAGTGCAGTTATGCGCTGCAGAATTATGTGTATGTGCAATAAAATCTTGCATACACTCTATGAAATAAAGTTTTCGCTCCATTGTACAATTTTGCACACGACTACTGACCATGATTGCCTTCGTATGGATGTACTGAGAAAATAAGCTTGTATAGGCTATATCTGAAATATGTAATTAGAATTTCTAATTCGATTTACACCTTTTAAAGTCTACAATACACCTTTAGTCCTATAAACGAATGCATTTCTAGGATATTCATTGATAGATGCTGTATAGTGGTGATATATTTGATCCTTTTATTATTGGGCATGGGTTTATTGTTAACTGCATTGATCATTGTAATAAAGAGAAATACTTTTACTTGCTGCTCCGTGTGGTTCCTGGGCTCTTTGGTCAGGCAGGTGGTCAGTCCGAGAGCCAAACAACCTGTGGGGTGAAAAGAGACACAATTGTTGACACCTGTAATATAATACATACCTGTGTAAACTCATGCATACCCTGTGACACATATGGTAAAACTCATTATCTGAGGTCATTGTGTTGGCTCTTTAGTTTTCATTTTAACACTAGAACGACCGTGTTTATACGCTTATCTTGAACAAACATGAGTGGTCAATTTGACCGGCATATTAAAAACAACATCAATATTATAATAAAAGGACAAGCAATTGAATAGAAGTCGTAGTTTTATTCAGGAATGTCATATAAAGCATCTACACAAACGAAACATTGTAAATAAATGGACATTTGAACAGAAATGTGTTTATATACAGACAAATTACACAAAGCGCAAGCTCAAGAAACGGAAAAAAATTAAATAAACAAATATTTTAAAATAAATTTGTATATATACAGGTATATCATGTACATACAAAACTGTACAACTGAAACGATGTAAATAAGTATATTTAAAAAATTTAAATAAATGGGTTTATATTGCCTACATAACAAAGCGCATATACGCAACCGAAGCTATGCGTTTAGATACAGATGTACTATAATCAAAATGACATGAATAAATAAACATTTGCACAGAATTTACAATCGTTTCCAAAGTCTAAGTGCTGGCAGAAATCACACAGATCCTGTGCTTTTCAACATATGCAGTGCACTTACCGCAAACTGTCTTTGCGCATTTGGCACAGCTATCAACAGTCTTGTCTGCCATTACATTTTGCAATCTGGCATTGTCGTCTCTTACGGCTGGTACTGAGTTCATCTGCACCTTCAGCTGCAGCTGCTGGTACAGGGTTATCTTTTGCTGAAAATGCATCTGGTGAAGCTCTCTGGCTAACTTCAATATAAAGGCTTTCCTTCCTACGTTTTCACCAATGCATTCCTTGTAGAGAACGAAGGCATTGATCGCTGCAAGATCCAGAACATTGTAAAATACTTGTACAGGCCACCTGCGAGAACCTGCTTTTACAGAATATTTCCTTGCCATCTGATCTAAAATGTCAATTCCATACTTTGTTGAATTGTAGAACTGTCCCCATCACAACTGATGGATGAAGGGAGCTGAGAATAATCACATTCTTTCTTGGCTTGCATTTATAAACAGTCAGTGTGCAGTCAGTGTTTGAGGATTTTAGTACTGTTGTGTTTGCAGGTTTTTTGCAGATGGTGGTAAGTTCTCTCCTCTGCTTATTCATTGTTCCACAGGCTTGTTTTTTTCTTCTGCAACTCTTTTGCCAATTGCAATGAAGTAAAACAATTGTCGGTGGTAACATTCCTCACTTTCCCTAATAGGGTCCAAGTAGCCAAAGTACCACGTTTTCACACAGTCTTTGTCCAGCTGGGTGAGTCTCATCCTTTCCCAAGTAGAGGTAACGATTTACCAAATATTTGGACTGGACAACTGCAGCCAGCCAAAACCTGATCTCAAATTTGTCTGGTTTATTAGCCATGTACTGAGTCCAGTGACACCTTGCTTTTGGGAAAAGCTGCTCATCCACTGTAATATTCTGCCCCGGTTTGTAGCAGAGAATGCTATTGTCAATGAAGCGGGTCCAAATTTCAGATGCCAGGGCAAATTTATCATTTTGAAGTTGGGCGCTTCTGGTTTGCTTGAGATTAAAATGCAGAAATCGCAAAATTTCACAAAAGCGTTTCCATGGCATTGTCTCTGAAAAAAAGCAACTCTCCACTTACTGGACCACAAACTGTACAGTAACAGGCTTCTGGCACCAAATGCTCCACCAGCATATACTAGTGTAATGAAAGCTTCTAATTCCTCCAAGGGCATTGACCAGGAATCATCTTGTAGTTGTCGGTGGGCTTCTTCTTCAGTGCAGCGTTGTATGTGGTGAAGCGTATGCATGTCAATCAATAGGTGAAAAGCACTCAATGCGCTCTCATCTATGTTGCATTTTGCATATGTTGTGGGCCCTTGAACTTCCCTCAAAATATGATGTTCACCCCTTCTACTTGCAACTTCAACACCAGGATTTATAGTGTGCCAAACAGTGTCATCATTACCAGCCTCTTGAGTGCCAGGTGGTGCTGGCACTACCCCTGGAGAAGACCGTCTTGGTCATTCTTGTGTTAATACTGGACAACAAGATGAGAACACACCATCTCAAAATGTCTGATTGGCTTTCTCTACATGTTAGAAGTAAGCTGACAGAATTAGCTGCAGTGAGAGACCAAATTCACCTGCAACTAATTGTATTAATTATTTTTAATATTTATATCAAATCCTAATTAAAATACTTTGTGTTACATTCTCACTGTCAAGTTGGAGACTTCCCAGGCTTGGCCCTTGGTTCCAGGGTTAGTAGCTTGGTAACATCTCTTGCTTAGGTTTGGTGGGTGAAAAGAAGCTTGACAACACAAACATAGGTTGGCCGTTGAAATTTAGTCCTCCATACTGGTAAGTGGGCTGCAGTGGTGACGAGACATTCAAATTGGTCTGTGATGTAGCGTCCCCTTACTGTGAGGTGCAGTACGTCACAGTTACAGGATTAAATACAGTGCTGGTACACAATGGAGTCAGAAGTCTGAATTGTAGGGCTGAAACGCCAGTTAGGCCACTGGCCCTTTAAGAGAAAAAAAACAAACTCCAACAGTCCTACTTTATATACTGGGGTAATCCCCTTTCTTTAAAACTAATAAATAAGCAGAGCTAGTTTCAGCTCCTACAAAACAAACTCAGGTACAGTACTTGCCCTTTTCAGTATTTACAGTTATTTTACAAAACAGTTTGCATGGGGATGTTCCACACCAATCTAGCCCTCTGCCCTTAAGACACATGGTTTTGATGCCCCAAACAAAACCATCATAATTGTGGACAGCAGGCCATCCAAAGTCTACCAAGGTCCAAATACCTGTCTTAGTGACTGCATTACGTTGTCATTTCTAATATGGAAAACTTTTTTTGTTTGTTTTTAAATAAATAAATAAATAATTCAAAGAGGATTTTTATGCAGTTACACATATAAATAATGAAATAAGGGTTCATACATATCTTTAAACACTCTATTGTAATAAATAAAAGTCATAAAAGGAAACCTAGTTAATCTTTAGCAATGTCTTCATATAAACGGTTTTGGCCCAATTTTGAAGGAGGTGCAAATCTCTACCATTAGTGCAAAATGGCACAAGCAGACATTGCACTGTGATGTGATTCTGGATATGATTGCTTTCGTTGTTTCTCCCTGACTTGACACATGATGCTGTGCTGGTGGCAGAAGCTTGGCACAATGCCTCTTACATAAGCAACAGATGAGCAACTTTTGTTAAAACAACATTTGTGAAGATACACAAATTTAAATTGTCACTCCTTCCTTGAAATAGGGATATCAATGAATTACATTTGCTTAAAGTATTTTTTTTTTATTTTTTGTAAATCATACCAAATATGAATAGCATAACTGTGTGGTTCTTCTATAAAAGGTGCACATGTTAAATAGGTTAAAATTAAAATCTGATGTGTTGGCTGGGATTTACAAATCTGCCTTAAAAATAGCTTTGCAATAATGTTTATGTCAGCAGGCCCAACCAATAAAAATCAAGGAAACAGAAACGGTTTGGGCTAAAGGTCATTTCTATTTCAATTAATAGAAATTAAACAATGTTGTGTTTGTTCCTTTGGGTATTTAATGTTTAAACATTATGTAATAAATTGCTGGGACAAACGGAAGTCAGTTATAAATACCGGTAATTATTTTTTAAACAGCAATGAAATTAGATACTGCGTACATGTCATTTCTTGGCATAAGGAATTACGTTTTCTTTTTTCCTAACCAATTTTCATACATACACATACATTTACAAGTAAAATTGAAGAAAACAAATTCAAGGAAAAAGGACCATAGTGGAAAGCATGTTAAGGTACTTAAATTATCATTTGCTGGTCGCTGCTAAGACTGCTGTAAATGTAAGCCATTACACTTGACAGGGTGTGTGCGGTCAATGTGTGTTATGTGTCTGTTCGTGAGGCTTGGGACCAAAACAACCTGGAGATTATTGTGCTTATAACAAGCCACCCCCAAAATAAACTATCAGATACAAAGACATTTTAAGCTGCATCACATCAATACATGTGTCCACTGTGCATTATACATGTATATCTCTACTTAAAAATCGTTAAATATTCACCGAGCAAAGGAAATCCAGAAACTAAATTAATCCTGAAGAAAAATAAGCCTGAAAAATGTTGAAACACACTCCAGCAGTATGCAGCCCAGCTTCACCACAGTTAGCATTTGTCAGTGTCATACAGAACAAGGAAACTGAAATTCCTTATTTCACTCACATAGCATTAATTAATTTAAATATCTGCAAAAAAATGCTTCAGTCAAGGGTATCTTGATTAACAGTGACAAGAGAAAGCAAAGACACTGGAATAATAATAATAATAATAATCACTTCATGAGAAGCACATATTTAAAAGAAAAAAGAAAAAAAAACATAACATAAACCACTCCACAAGTTACCAGTGCATGCAAACAGTCCAAATGCATAATGAAGAACAAAGCAATCTGGGTGGGGTTTGTTGCAGTCAAGGGATTTCTCTTAGTGGGAACATCTGCCAATCAGTAACACCCAAGTGGAAATGGGAAGAAATCAGATGCGAGTAGGAATTCATGCACTGCCTCCAAAGATAAACACTGACTTCCAGTGTCTTTGCTCTCTCTTTTTTCCCATACCTACTGTTCCATTCAAGTTGGCTCCATCAGAGGAGCTCACAGGAAATCTCAAACCACTTCAATAGACTTCAGTCTCTTTGATGGGAGACGGTATCATTCGTCTATTTAGTAAAGTATTTAGTACAGTCCAAGAACCCAATTCAAAGTCTGCCCCTGTAGACAACCAAACCACACCAAGCTGTGAATTTCATTGTTATGCCATGTTTATTTTTTGCCTATTTATGGATTATTTGGAAGCACTTTCATTTTATAATCGCATTATGTTGACCTGCAGATGGGGATGTACACTCAGTTCATTGCACTGAGCCACGCTGCCCACTGCTTTACTAGCGCAAAGCATGAAGTAGAATCATACACTTCCAGTTTTTACTTTTAATATCTTTTATGAACCAACATTAAAAATTACATAAAACATATTTAAGTGCAATACAAAACGTAAATCTAAAGTGAAACAGTAACAACCTACCTGATAGTAAGGTATGCAAACTAGATGAAAGTGTCCATGCCGAGATAATCATAGCTTGATGTTTCCCTCTTGTATAATTAATAAGGTGCAGCAGTTGTTCTCTTTAATAGCTGAAGACCCCTGTGGATTTGTTTGTCCATGCATTAAAAGTCACAAGATGCCAGTAGTGCAAGGCAAGTGCACAGTAAAAAAAAAAAAGTGGCTAGCTGATCTTATACCTTGCAAATTAACCTGTTAACATGTTAGATATGAACAGTTGGGCATTTCAGCATCCTTCAGGTTATATAGGTAGCTGTGAATGAGGATCAAACTACACAGCAGAGTGAACAGTTATCTGTATGTAGTTAATCATCTCATTTACAGGTGGTTATTTATTAGACAAAGACAATGGGACAGTGAGGAAGGCACTAAAGCTAATTAGGTGTACATCAGGACCTGCCAAATACATAGCAATGAGGATATATGTGAACTGTACAGATACACCTATCATTCACAGGGTTTTACCAATTCAGCGTGATGTTGATCTTATGTGCCAAAATCAGTTTCAAGCATGAATCCATAATTACATTTGAAAAAAAAAAGCTGTTAGGATGTTTTTATTTATATAAAATATAAAAATAATAATGATAAATAATTATGCCTTTTCTATGTTTTTGTCCAAAAATCCTTCATATTTTGTCTCTGCATGGTACATCTTTTAAGATTTGATCCTCAGTGTTTCCTGTTTTGAGCTCTGTGTGCGCACTCAGCCTGCCCTCAGAATGCTTTTCTTACCACTCTCACTGAGTTCTGAGTGAACCTGCCTGGCAAAAATGCAGATAGAGAGACTGTTGACACAATGCCACCTTTTATGAGCACTGAATCTCACAAAAAATATACAGAAAAAACAATGAAAAAAATAAGCAGTGCCCGCTGGTTTTGGAAGAGCTGTTGGACTACTGTTCTTAGGGCTGGCACTGTGACAAAAGGCAGGCATCACACAGCTGTCCTGGCAGAACTAAGTCCCCTGTCATCTACAGAAAATGAGCTTCACTAATCTTTTTTCCCACAGCACTGTTACAAAGTAACATGATGGGTTTCTTATTATCTTTGAAAATAGTCATGACATTATGCAGTTACTACAGCGCTGCCCAGATTGGAAGCTGATAAAACAGTGCCATTTGAACGTCTGGGACTGACAGGACACAATTAAGCCAACTGTATACAAAGCCAAGAGATCATTTCTTCAGGGTCTAGCACAATAACTGTAATTTACCAAACTTTAAAACTTTTTTGTTGTTGATGTTAGAACAATTTTTCAGATATACGCATATTTTAGTAGTGGTGGACTACGCGATTAGCTATCCAGAGGCAGTATCATTGAGATCCACTAGTGCATCAGCAATTGTAAAAGAGTTAGTCCAGATCATAACGAGAGTAGGGATCCCCAAAGAAATCCTGACTGATCAAGGAACTAACGCTATAAATAAATTATTACAAATTCAGTACATTAGGACCTCCATTTATCTGCATCTGCAGATGGAACGCTTTAATCAGATGTTGAAACAGATGCTGAGGCGTTTTGTCAACCAAGAGCAGAAACATGCTATTATTATTCTGGCAGGTGTCAAGGTCAGGGAGAGACCATACCGAATCTCGGAAAGGCTCAGGGGTCGTGTCAGGAGGTAGGGGATTTTCTCGAGCTGGGAGTCATTCAGTCTTCTCAGATCGAGTGGTACAGTCCAATAGTGATGGCGCCTAAAAAAGACGGCTCCACTCAATTCTGTGTGGATTTTCGTAAGGTGAATGCTATCTCCAAGTTCAATGCGTATCCTATGCCTCGACTAGACAAACTCCTTGAACGACTGGGAAAGACGTGGTTGATCTCAACTTTGGATCTGATGAAGGGATGCTGGCAAATTCCACTAACTCAGAGCTCACAAGAGAAAACTGCTTTCTCTACCCCAGATGGCTTGTTCCATTTCCAGACCATGCCGTTTGGACTGCATGGAGCCCTGGCCACCTTTCAGAGACTGATCAGAAGTATGCGCCATGCGTATATTGAGATGTGGTGATTTTTAGCTCGACTTGGAAAAGTCTATATTGATAGACTTTCGGCTGTCCTACAGTCTCTAAGGGAGGCGTGGCTGACGGTTAATCTGGGCAAGTGTGCATTTGGCAAACAAGAAACCCAATATCTCAGCTACATTATGGGTAATGGTCGGGTAAAGCCGGTCGCCTCTAAAGTCCAGGCTGTGGTGGAGACGGCGATCCCAAAAACCAAGCCTCAGGTGAGATCTCTACTGGGGTTAGAGGGCTATTACCGCTGTTGTATCCCTGAGTACTCCACTATAGTTAACCCCCTGGTGGAACCAAAATTAGCAAAGTGGACAGGGGAGTGTCAGCGGGCTTTTGATATGATTAAGAAGAAACTCTGCCAGGTCCCAGCTCTAATTTCTCCAGATTTCAGCAAAAAGTTCATTCTTCAGACTGATGCCTTCCTTATTGGTCTGGGGGTGGTCATGTCCCACGAGGTTGACAGAGTAGAACACCCTATTATATATATATATGAGCAAGAAATTGCTCCTATGGAAATAAGCTACTCTGTCATTGAGAAAGTGTTTGGCCATCAAATGGGCTACACACTCTCTTCGCTGTTACTTATTGGGACGTTCCTTCTCTCTTGTTAAGAACCATGTCCATTTAAGGTGGTTACATACAATGAGGGACACGAACGCCTGGATAACGGTGGTATCTGGCGCTGCAACTCTTCCACTACCAAGTGCAGCATCGAGCGGGTAAGGAGCACCAAAATGCCGATTTTTTTCACGGGAGGGGGGCCATTAGGGGAATTAGGGTTAGCTGATTGTTCCTTCGGCTTCACTCTGAGGGGTGAGATATGTGACAGAGAGAGAAGGAATCTGAGCTGCAAATCTCCCTCCCGACCAGAAAGGGCACTGTGTAAGGTTGGTAGTATGCTTTTCCATAGACGGGACGACTCGATGGTAGGTGGCAACTGGAAGTCGGCCATTTTGGAGAAAGAGCGTAGCTGTAAGTTTGCTAAACAAATCCATTGTGATCAGCTGCAGGGCAGGCAGCGATTGGATAGACCGTGGCGTTGGGCTGATCACAGGGAGGAGTTTGGCAGTACAAAGGGGATGCAGCTACATGGGTACGGTCCCTTACACTGGAGTTACTAACACGCCAGAGTGCTGTGTTTTGTTTTTGTTTGTTTTTGCAGAGGAAGAGTAAACGGGAGCTGCAGCCATGGAGCCAGTACACACCCCTGAGCACTACCTTCATGGCACAGCACAGATGTGAACCACCACCTGCCGGGTTTAGGAGAGCACAGTTTCATGCACCGGGATTATATTTTCTGTTTGGGACTGTAAACCGCTGTACCCCCAATACCATTACTGGTAGAGGGGCTGCTTTATTATTTATATATTTAAAAATAAACACATACTGTATGGACATTCATTCTGTCACCCACACCACTCACCACCTTACAGGGTTAAATAAGCAATAATGGTATGCTAGAAGAATGTACGATTGATAAAGAAAGTTCACATTATAGATGATACATAGATTTCTATGTGGCACATTTGTAAATATAAGTATTTAACATTTGCTATTCATTTCTACTGTCTGGCCAAAACAAAAAAAAATGAGTTATTATATTGTGTAATGGTACTTTGATAATTTCATAGAGGTAGGGAGGGTTGTATTCAGCATTTTCTTTATTTTGAACATTCCATAATCTTAATCAGAGTTCATCAATATTGCTGACAAGTCTCTGAATTTCACAAATGTGTGTATATCAAGCACTGGTTCATCCTGTACTGTTTGTATCCTTGTATCCTTGTGAATAAAATGCCCGAACAACATTGTCCTTTACAATGTATACACTGTGAAAATATGACTGTGTATTTCAATATTATATTTATAACTTCAGCTGCTGCATACAGCTTTCTTCTAAACGTCTGTTGGATGTAAACAAATATGTACTTTGAGTTACTTCTGGTCCCGATGTGAATTACTTGTAATTTTTTTTTTTTTCAACACGTTGGTGTTTTATTTGATTTATTAGCAGCCCGTGGCGGCTGCACCTCTACCCTGCATGACAAAGCTAGTTTAAATATAATTTGGGGCTGAAACACATATGGATACTCCCACATTTTTAGATGAAACAGGTCATTTGCATACCGTGACACCCACTTTTTGAGGTGCATGGCTTGCCTGAGTTAATACAAAGGTAAACCTAGCCCAGACCTTTAATATCTACATGTGTTAATGCTGACTTGCCATGCCTGAGTGCATAACATGAGATTTAATACAGAATATGACATCAAATCAGAGCTCCAAGGACATGTTAGGCTTTGTAAATCCAACCCAAATGAGGTATGACCGTATGCATACAAAAAACATAATCAATAATAAACAATAATACATACAGTGCAGGAGACATAACAGGTATGTGTACATTACAATGAAGACACTTTATACAACAAAAAAATGCAATGCAAACACCAAACATGCATTTATTTTCAGAAACCACATGTAACTCTATATAGTGTAACATGTATCTTCATATGTAAATATATATAATCCAGGGCTGGCAATGGAACGTGAAGCAAGCAATGTGATTGGTCGAGCAAGGTTCCAGCTGTCCGTATATTGGATGTATACGGACAGTTGGAGCCTTGTCCCATATTCTATATCACTGCGCTGCCTCACAGAATTTAAAAGTATCGGACGGTAGCCATCTGGCTTTTACAGTTAAAGATGTACAGTAACTATGAAACTGAGTGACCAATTACCTGCAAAAAATCCCAAAGTAGTAAGTAGACATGCCAGTTTTGATGAAGAACAATTAAATGAACTGGAAGATAGCAACAACAAAAGAAATCGCTGTCTTTATACTCAGTCACCCTGACTGTCACTTAAAATAATGTATTTTTAGCGGTTTGTAAATGCTACAGAAAAACACAAAAATACACTTCTGCACATTATCCACCCCTCTCAGACAAATACCTGAAAAATTACTGAAATCCGAGACGTCATTGTATTTATTTTTATTCCTCCCATCTGTTCTGCTCAAACAGTGTGTGTCTGCACTGTCAGTGACAGGGGAAAAAAAATAAATCAGTGCCATCTCAACTCCACCCCCTGGTGTACTTTTTCAATGGCAATGTCCACAATATCAAAAATATAGATGTACTTTCTTTTGCATGTTCCAATGAAATTAATTTACTCAGCTTAACTTCGTGTGTAGTTCAAAGTTATAAATGGGACTACTTTATTGGCGTAAGGATATTTAATAAAAAGCTAATATTTTTTGACCCTAAACATGATTTATGCTTTCTTTTCTTCAAATCCACTGTTTGACCTGGAGTATAAATGCAATGAGGCCCTTCAGGGCGCTGGTATACGCTGAATATACAGACTTCTTGGGGGTTGGAGGCACTCGACTGTCTTGTGCCTCACAACACCTTGAGGCGTCCGTATAAGGCCTGTCGGGCCTTATTGCATATATATATGTACAGTTTCCATGGTGACCACATGCTGATAACTAAGGACAATAGGTCAAAAAATATTCAGGATACACCAAAAATAAATATTTTATAGGTCATTGCTTTCTGTACGAGGGGTGAATTAAAATTTAAAAAATCAGGGTCTGGCCTCGCTTATAGTGCCTACCCTGTAGTTCCTATGTTGTGATGCAAGACAATACTGCCGTTGTTTATCTATTATGAACAATATTTTTTACAAGCTGACATGTTTGAAATAAAAAGGGAAATAAATGTTAGTAAGAGAGACCTGTGCACAGTGCAAAGAAAGGCAAGAGGAGCATTCATTTACAGGGGAACAGACCTTCTCAGTATTCTACAATTTTATTTAGAAAATGGCTTTAAACTTAATCAATAACTGTTTGGTATTAGTAAACTTCATTTCTAATAATCAATCTATTTAGATCAATAATTAAGAAAACTTAAGCCTTTGCCTGTAACCTTTAAGCTACGGTATGGTAATCACTACCCTGAATCAGTGCATGAATTAAGTCATCAACCCATAGTAATGTTTTCAACACTAATTTGAGGCAATCACATATGTTCCTTGTTCTGTACATTAACGCCAAAAAAATTAACTGTAGTTCTCCAGGCTACATAAATACTATTAAGATTGCTTCATTGTTTCATGTGGGATCCAAGTTCCCTTCTTTGATGTGATGAGAACCATTTCAAGGTGGATGCAAATTATATGTTGAAGAGAAATACATAAAGAGAAACATATGGAAATGGGTGGTGAAAATGTTTTTATTGGTTAACGTGCTTCTGGGGTTGAAATAAGTAACAGGTAATGACACTTAACCTCTTCAGTGTATCTAATGCATGAATTATGTTTTCAAGTTTAAATTTACACCTACTTTCTTCAGACACTGTACACCACAGATGTGCAGCAAATCGCTAAAGTGGCCCGTAGAACCGGCAAATGTTATAAACTAATACAATCTGGTAACTGCAATTGTAATAGCACTGCCTAGACATGTTTTAAATCCTTTAACTTCAAAAGAAATAACTGCAAGCAACTGTAAATGTAATATACACTTAATTGAAACTATCATTTAGACTGCACATGTAATACCACAGCTAATTGCAAGCGTAATTTTGTATTCTTTTTTTTAAATTTGTTTATTACATTTCCAGTAGGGATGTTAAGCATTTTCAGCTGTAACTCAGTGCAGGTTTTTGCAGGTGGATCTTTGAGAAACACATTGCAGGTGTTTTTTATATTTGTAGGTTGTAGACATTGTCAATGATTTCTCTGCTCAGATTAATTGTCCTAATCACTGTCCGACTGGCAGGGCTTACAGAAGCACAGCCAGCAGACAGAGCCTCTGACCACCTTACACTTATCAGCTTCTGGATAACCCCTAGCTGGGGAGTGACGTATAACTTGGCTCTCAAAAAAAAACAAGCTACATACTTAACATCAGATATGTAATGCCTACACAGTATATGAGCAATACTATTACGATACATTTTAATTGTATTCATCTTTTTGTGTGTGTGTGTGTGAATTTCCCAGTTCAATCAAGGACTATGAGTCAGTATGTTTTCTCTATAGAAAATGCACTCATTTTGTTCAGCTTAGTAGGTTGTGTGGTCCAGTGGTTAAAGAAAAGGGCTTGTAACCATGAGGCACGCTATGCCAATAGCTGCTCTACAGGATTCAATAGATATGTATCCAGCTGCATTAAGGCCCTGTCCACACTATGCTTTTAAACCATATTAGTTGTCTTTAAACTGGCTTAAACATAAAAACATAAGAAAGTTTACAAACGAGAGGAGGCCATTCGGCCCATCTTGCTCGTTTGGTTGTTAGTAGCTTATCTCAAACCCCCTGTTGCTGCTGGTTTTCATTCCAACTGAGCTCTCAATTACTTAACTAGACCCTTAATTGAACTGAT
Source organism: Acipenser oxyrinchus oxyrinchus (assembly GCA_030684275.1). NCBI lineage: Eukaryota > Metazoa > Chordata > Actinopteri > Acipenseriformes > Acipenseridae > Acipenser > Acipenser oxyrinchus. The sequence continues at coordinate 22,099,131 of CM060250.1, forward strand.
AATTTGCTTAATTAGACATTTTTAGTTATTTTCAGCTCTTGAACAGTTGCATATTTCAAGTTAGCTATAACATTTGATAAGTAACTTGAACTACATCTGTTTAAGAGCTGAAAACAAGTAAAATTATTAGTTCAATTAAGGGTCTAGTTAAGTAAGTAAGAGCTCGGTTGGAATGAAAGCCAGCAGATACAGGGGATCCCCAGGATCGAGTTTGAGAAGCCCTGGGCTAGCGTCTACACTACGTAGTGTTTAATGCCATACTCGAGTCCAGTTCTAAATTAGATTGCATCGGGTAGTGCAGTTTGTCAGAAGTGTGGACACTGTAATACCGAACTAAATTGTTTGTGTATCCTCCAATATCCCAAAATGCTCTGTGATATGTTTTGGCATGTGGATATTACAAATACAGTACTCAGAACTGGCACCTGAAGGAGTTGATAACAACTATCAATACTGCTGTACCGTATACAGTTTCTGAGGCTTGTTGTAAAATGGCGGATCATGGAGCGACGTGATCAGATGCTGAAATCAAAGCACATTGATATCTGGACCGATGAAATCGATCAAGAACTTCAGAGTTCAAAACGAAACACACACATTATGATAAAATGTACCTTGTGTTTTTAAGAAACAAAGCCATAATGTTCCTGCTAAGAGGCACTATGTCTTCCGTGGGTACGGGCTCCATATTTTCTGGGTTATAAACATAAAATACAGTGTATGGTGGAATAATGTCATATTAAGGCCCACAGTCCACTGCACTGCTAGGAACTGTAACCAAACTATTTTAATAGTGTTTATACGCATTAAGCCCGACTAAACATGAAAGCTGGATTCATTAAACGTTTTTGAGTACGGTTCTCGAGATTGGTTATGTAGTGTGGACTAGGCCTTTGTCTTAACACAAGGTAAGTTCGTCTCTGTACCAAATCCACTTAAGAGACAATGGTGCACTGTAAAATGCTTGTTTTTCATAACCCTGGTATGTATACAGAAAGGGTTATATCTTAATAATCTGAGCAGTGGCAATATTTGGATCCAATTGAATAGACCCATATGTCTTAAAGATTTAAATAATAAGGACTTGCCTGCTGAGATTTAATTCATTATATTATAGTTAATGTAACAAACTAAATTCCATTAAATTTAGATACCTTGGCCCCCATAAGTCAGAGGCAGGAATACAACTGACATCGCAGTGGTTAAAAAAACAAAATACTGAACTGCTGAGACTAATGTTTAACATAATATATAACTATATAATATAACCAACTATAACAACTTAGTGACCTGCCAAGGTGGCTGGCAATACAATTTCTGTCATGTGAAATACACTCTTTAGAGTGAAGTAAATAAAAATAAAACTATAATCCTTTACTAAATATATATATATATATATATATATATATATATATATATATATATATATATATATATATATATATATATATATATATATATATATATATATATGCGTATGCGTATATATATATAATTGGTTTCAAGCAATTGATGTGTGTAAATGTGTTCGTTTTCTGTTTCCCTGGGAGCTGGAATCAGACCTCCAAAGTGAGGAAGCTAGTCAGTCGACCATTATAGTAGCAAGACTTGGCAGTCGTAAGGAATCTCACCCCCTGTACTGAAATATATTTATCAGCTTTTTTTTGTGAGAGTCTAGGGTACTGGTATATATTAGTGGGTGTTCAAGCTGTATTTAATGCAGAAAAAAATTGTAGTTAAAATGTTTTTAAAAGCAAGAGCCTGATTAAGCTTTACTTTTTTTATTTAATTTTTGCTGGGAAAGGAGGGGGGAGGGTAATGAAAGGCATAGATTTTCTTTTAAACTGACCAACTTTTGTGACATTTCACTGCGGACATTTACATACTTCACCTGTCGACACAAGGGAGACGGGCTTCAAATATTTCTTCATGCCCAGTGACTTTTTAACGATGGGACATCCAAGAACCCTGTCCTTTAGGTAGGACTTGTTTAATTGACTTTCCTGGGTAAAACTAGGACTGATCACAACTTTGCATGAATGATTCTCACAGATTATTTCAGAAAAAATAAATAAAAATAAATAAAATTCAGATAATGTAACCCGGTGTGAAGAAAGCTGGCATTCAGTTACAGCCCAGATTTCCAGAAAGAAGTATTTCATGGATTTAAGCTATACCAATATCCAAAATATCATACCTGTTTGATTTCAAAGAGGTTCTAGCACACTATAATTGTGTATGGCATTTATGATTCAAACCTACACAAGTCATCAAATGTAATTATTTACTTCTGAGTCAGCTGACAAAATGTAACAGACATAAAAAGAAAGGCGCATAACTCCAGGTAAAGGGTCAAAATGAAACATGTTCCATTTAAGTCATGTGGGAAAGTGCAGATTGATTAACGTCATGTATTTTCTGAAATGTATATATTTAAAAAAAAAAAAAAAAAAAAAAAAAAAAAAGGTTATGCAATACTGTCCAGACCAGTGATTTTAAATATTGGCTTTGCTTTCTCCAGAGAAAGATTTTTTTTTTTGATAAATGCGTTCCCTTTCCTCGCCAGTGGTGACATCAGAGCTCCGGCACCCCGTGAATCCCTGTGCACCTTAAGTGAATTCAAAGTGTGGCCTGTGGTTTAGAACCTAGGTGGAGAGCTCAGATGATTAACTTGGAGCCATCAGGAGAAATATTCCTAAACCCAGGGCTATAAAACTCCAGGCCAGGAACTGTCAGAAGGGCCCTTGTAAAACAAAACAGGAGCAAGAACTAAATGTATGAGGAAAATAAGTTTCTCTCACTACAAGGTAAGATGTAATTGCTCTTGAGAGGCAGTGGAATGAGGTAGGGTTAACCAATTTTGGCATATTTTCATCGGAAAAGAAGAGACATCAAGTTAAAAAGAAACATACAGTACAATATGATTTGCATCTCTAATGTTTATACGTCGTCTCTAAAGTGACCCTAATGTGAATCAATGCACCGTACAATTCTCAACAGAATGCAAAAGACAGCAGCTCAAAAAGCTCCCTTGAGTTTTCAGCAAGGGAGTGGCACAGTAATAAGACTTATCCAGTGTACAAGAAGCACCTTGGAATGTATGTTTGTAAAAACTCCAGTACAAAAAGGGGGCAAGGACAACAGAACGTTTATAAAGAAAAAGCAACATTTTGAAAGAAATATTGTATTTTACAGGAAGCATGGGCTCTATGTTTAGTCAAAGTCACAGCCTTTTTTAGACATAATCAAAAATAAAACAATAGTAATTCTTGTACCAGAGGCCTAACTTTTTAAAAAGTTTTGGGGGCAAAGCTAAAGAACAACAGCTGAGCGAAGCAAGGCAGAACTTTTCTTTTTGCCAAGAAGCTCTGGTAAAACACATTTTTACTGTTCAATCTTTTTTAAGTTACTGTTTTTGTAATAGTAAACCCACAAAATTGGACAGGTGTTTCAGCATAAAATATAGAATATTTACCAACTGAACATTTATTAAGTACAAACACAAGTAGCACCAAACAACAGAACCAGCTACAGTACCTTTAATTGTACAGCACAGTACCTATAATTCCAACATGCAGGAAGGGATATGCAAAACAAACAAACAATAACAAGTACAACATGTTATAATATGGCTTGTTTATTGATAGATATATTGACATATGTATGTCAACAGTTAAAACATTCCTTGCTCAGCTTTATTTTAAATGTAGTGCTGGATGCTAGTTTTTCATGTTTTCCATCAGACATTACTGAGCTCAATTATCACAGCGAAACCAGCTGCTACAAGACTTTCAGGAAAGTAAACGCTCCCTATAGCAGTGCAATGTGGTGCCGATAGGTTGAAACAATAAGAAAGTATGTTCTACAGAATACTATAGAATTCTACAGTACAAATGTGGTACTGTGTAGTACGTACTATAGTATTATGTAGTATATACTACATAAATAATACATAAATAGAGAATAGGTTCTCTAAAGTACTGTAGAATGTTACTAATATAGTATAGTACTAGTGTGGTTCTGTAATTAGGCTATAGAACTCTATATACCAGTGGTTCTCAATCATGGGCCTGGGGACCCCCTGCCCTGCTGGTTTTTGTTCAAACTGAGCTCTCAATTACTTAACTGAACCCTTAATTAAACTAATAATTTACCTAATCAGAGCTTTTTAATTATTTTAAAGAGTTGGAGATTTCAAGTTAAGTATAATATTTAAAATTAAGTAATTGACAGCTCAGTTGGATCATAAACCAACAGGGCAGAGGGTACAATAATATAGTACAGTCTTTAACTACTATAGTACTATCATATACTGCAGAGTAGTATAGTATGTTACACTGGGTTCTATAGTACCCTGTATTGTTGTATTCTATGGAAATTATAGTATTCTATGGAATGCTGCTGTATAGTATTTTATGGTATGTGTTATCTTCATGGCACTAGAGTACTATGTTTCAACAACACAGTCTACTGTTTGACACTTTTATAAGTCTACAAACTAAGTGAATATAGCGGATATAACTGTGCTGATCAAAGACAGCTGGAGACTTTGTTTCTTTACACCATGCGCACAACAAATTGAGAACCACTGCTCAGTTGAAAACAAACAAACCAGAAGACACAGGGGTAGTCCAGGACTTGGGTTGAAAACTTATGAAATATAGCATCTGTAATTTGTAGCCTAATCTAACTCAAATTTCTGAATTTTTATTACAAACATTCTATGTTTGAGGTCTACAAACTGCACGTTCTTCACTGTCAACAACATTTGTCATGAAACTGGCGAGATAACTAAAGTAATTGTCATAAATTGTCATCTGGTCTCTTAGTCTTCTAAACTTTTTATAGAATACAAGAATCTCTGAACAGTTACAAGCACTGCAAATTGATTAGCACGTGGTACAACTACAAAAGAGGTGATGTAATCAAAAAGATGCATCAGTGGCGATGATGGAATTCTCTCTGTTAAATCCTGTTGCATACCTAGCTGTACAATACAGCTTGTTTCAATTACACATTGTTTGTACACACTTACATTTAACTGATCTAGAGTTAAATGGTTTAGTTGACTACCAACCTTTTTCAGTGCTACCCTTTCTTCAATTGATAAAAGGTCTTTTTTCGCATTTGCCAAGAGTAACAACATCTGAACTCACATATATAAATGTCATTATATGTGGTCGACTGCCCGTCAATTTGAGGAATATACCACGAGCTTCATCAGGAGCACTGTCAAATGTGTGTCGGCCATGTCTCATCAGTTTTTTGTGCAACAAAGAATCCCTTAAATATTTGAAAAGGAACACACTGGGTCCCTGAAAATAGTTTCAGCAATATTCCAATTATGTCCTTATAAACAAATGCAGAATTAGCCCCCAACACTCCCCACTGTCGCACACTCTCTGCCAAATGGGTAAGCATGTGAACATTGTAAGAGCAGTGTTCTTTACCATCAATTTCTGAAACCTGTACAACAAATTTGATAAAAACATTTTTCAGAAAAGATCATTTGCTCATTAGTGATAGATGATGACAGCATCCAATCTCTATAAAACTTTCGAACCATAGCACGCGCAGCTGCATCACACACACAAATTAGAGGACACACTTTAGTTGTATACCATACTGTTTTTGCCATTCTACCCCATCCATATAACACTGTTGTAGATCCTCTACAAAGGGTGCAAAATACATGTCAACATGAGGCTTCATGGAACCAAACCACAAAGTATGGAGCATTACATTATTCCCTCTCTCTCCCAATGGAAGCTTGTTATTGGTACACAAAATAGGCCATATTGAATAATGAGAGGATTTAAAAACGGGACTACCTTCACAATTAAAGGACAATGTGATATTTTTTATATTTTCAACAAAATCAGATAATTTGGGGTTTTGATACTCTTTTCCCATTTGTATGTCACCTATGAGGTTATCAGAATTAAAATGTGACCTGAGTGCATGATAAATGTTGGGCTGCTGCAGAAGATTTTTTTTATTTGACATGATAAAGGCATTACGAGAAAGAAGCAATTATCAGTGCTGCGTTTTTTAGACATACTTATTTACGGATGTATTTCTGTCTGGCTCTCCTATACAGTTTTTATACAATATACTAGATGTCCATATTGAAATAGCGCTGCACAATTACAAACACAAGCTAGAGTAGACTATTAATAGATACAGGTGCAATGATGTGTTGGTGCAATGCATGAGTTGATAACAGACAGCAAGCACCGTTGGTTTCTTTTAAATGCACACGCAGAAATCGTTCTTTTTAAATTCAAAGCCTTTAAACTTTAAAGAACCACAATCTATTTTAAAACATGGCAAGATACTGCGTCTTCGACTTTCCAGACGATTTGTCTGTTGAAATTGGACAAACAAAGTTAGTAGTTTGAGAAACACCAGATCCCCAAGACATCAATAAAGAGTATTTGGTCCGCTGGAAAGGACAAGGAGGAAAGATGATGCCCTGCAGGGCTCAAATACTTGCAACGGGAGGTAATTTACATTCCTATTTTCCTATTCCTATTCCTATTTAGGCTATATCAATTTAGAACTACCATTATTTAATAAACACATAGTAATTATTAGTGATTTAGCAATGTACGTATTCAGTGATTCTAGAAAACTATTATTAAAATTTTTTTTTCTATTTAAAAAAGATAACGAAGTTTAAAAGGGCTAGGAATGGGTAAAAGATGGGCCATCAAATTTTCTGGAGGCTAAACTGACATCAAGCGATTACTCCTTGTCAATGATAAGAACCATCATTATAAAAGGGATTATTGATTCATAAGAGCTTATTTTAAAGTAGAGTGCTAGCCACTCTTTATTTTCTCTATTCAGAAATTAAACTGAAAAATAATCACTCTCACAACCCTCAGCATTCGAGAGCAGTGATTCTCGCCCCTCCCACAATCCCTACTGCACCAGGCCAAAGATCTTTAAACTCGGGAACTGACATAATTGGAGCTGTCCTTTCAACACCATATGTTGGCGAGTTTTACCTTGGTCCGGGAGCAATTTAATTAATTAATTAAAGTGATATAATGAGGAGTAATCAAATAGTGCCGGCTTTAAGATGATCAGAGCAGTTTTTGTCCAGCAAGTTTTGTCTTGGTCTGACTTTTACCCATTCCCTACTGTAATTCTAGTTGCACAGCCCTAATTATGTTGTTGCTGTTGTTAATAATAATACTACATTGTCATATTACTCTCAGGACTAGCCCATTGTTTATTTTAGGCCAATCTAAATACATTTATATTTTCAGATGACAAACAAATGCTGTCTGCCATAAGAACATAAGAACATAAGAAAGTTTACAAACGAGAGGAGGCCATTCAGCCCATCTTGCTCATTTGGTTGTTAGTAGCTTATTGATCCCAGAATCTCATCAAGCAGCTTCTTGAAGGATCCTAGGGTGTCAGCTTCAACAACATTACTGGGGAGTTGGTTCCAGACCCTCACAATTCTCTGTGTAAAAAAGTGCCTCCTATTTTCTGTTCTGAATGCCCCTTTATCTAATCTCCATTTGTGACCCCTAGTCCTTGTTTCTTTTTTCAGGTCAAAAAAGTCCTCTGGATCAACATTGTCTATACCTTTTAGGATTTTGAATGCTTGAATCAGATCACCGCATAGTCTTCTTTGTTCAAGACTGAATAGATTCAATTCTTTTAGCCTGTCTGCATACGACAGTGCAGTAGGTGGGAAAGTTCGGAAGCCAGCAGCAGACTCAGTAAAGGGCATTGCAAACAGAGAGCAAAACGCAGCTTGTTAAAAAATAAATACAATTGCAAGCAGATTAGATGAATTGAGATCAAAACATACAGATTTTATGATATGGGTAAAACATCATCATTTGCATTATGTGTTGTAGGTAAAAAGAAAGAAGATTCCCTCATCTGAGGCAACCAGCAGAGTCTTAAAAGCACTCCAAGAGCAACACGATAAAGTAAGCTTGTAACCAGTAAGTTTTTTTTCCCCTTTTGTAACGCTGGATAGCTGGCAATTCCGGTCGGGAACGAAGAAGTGAGTCGACTTCCATTAGTTGAGGTACAAGCACAGCACATTTGTTAGTTCGTAGGATTCAGACAATACATAGACAGGTCCCACAGCTCAGCTCCCCTCCCCAACATACATATCCGTAGATCAGGCGCTTTACCAACTAAACCAGGCCACAGTATCGGATTCTCTTGAAAGCACGTCTGTACTGCTAAACTCTCCACACTCTAACTTGTAAACAGTTTATCAATGTTGGAACATTGGCAGTGTGACGTGGTTCACAGAGACCAAACAAAAACGGTGATTAAACTTTGTCCAGTATTTTTTTTTGTACATTTATAAAAAGTCCCAATAAACATAAGTGTTAACATGTTATTTAAATTAATGGTTGGTGTTAGCTACTTTTCTGTATATTCAATTCCAGTACAGTATTGGTGAGCTGCACATTAAATATTAAATACAGTAATAAAAAACAACCAATCACCATAATACAGCATTGTACTTTTTTATTTCTAAGAAGTATCATGGTATCTAATTGCAACACTATACCATGGTACTATTCTAGTACTATGGTATAGTGTAGCTGTACCATTGTATTATTATGGTTGTACTGCATTATATACCATAATAGGTCATTGCATTGATGGTATAGGATATACACATATATTATACAGTCCATTGTACTTTCACAGTGATACCATGATAGCATTGTACCTTGTTCAAAAATCCAGTGGTACAAGAACCATGGTAGATTTTATAAGGGATGGGCTACTTTTATATATTCAGTTCAGTGATAATTTAATTTCGTATGCATTTGTTGTAGATTGCCACTATGTCTAAGGGTCAAGCAAAAGAATTTCAGATCGAAGTTAAGTATTGAGGTCACATTTGGCGTAGTCGGCAGGATCTAGATACCATCCACACCCAGATACCATCCACACCCAGATACTGATAATGGATGGAGAAGACCAGCCTGAAGTAAGGCCCCCAGTAATGGCCTCCATGGTGCTCCCAATTTTTATTTTTTAAGGGGGCAGGTAATGAAATAGAGTTTGGGGACTGGAAAGCGCAGGCACAGACTATGATGAGGTTACAATGGGTAGCGGCAAGTCAGCAACCAGACTATACTCAGTGGGTTAGAGGGGGAGGCAAGGCAGGAAGTATTGCTGGTAGATGCAATAGCTAGGGTCACCGGGACACAAGTGCTGGACATACTTAAAGCTTTGTATGGAGACAGGACAGCAGTAGCTACCTTGAGGGTGAGGTTCTTTAGCTGTAAACAAAAACAGGATGAGACTGTGGGGGCTTTCACTCTTCGGCTCCAGGAGGAATTTGCTAGGTTGCAGCGGCGGGGCTCAGAGGGTCTGGGCTGGCGGGACACTGTGCTGCGGAACCAGTTCCTGCTCGGCTTGAAAGAGGGGCACATTCGACAAGAGCTTCAAAGGCAAATACATCACAACCCCACTAAATTGGTTAAGGCTGTCTTGCAGGAGGCACGGATCCTGGAAGAAGAGGTGGTCGGAAGACACACTGATGGAGTGTCGTGTGCAGTGCGGGAGGTGCCCTGTTCGCAGCTAAGGAGGGACCTAGACAAGTGGAAGCAGGAACTTTGGGCTGAACTGTTACAAGAGATCACCGGACAGGTGACGCAGCTACCGAAGAGCATCACTGAGGAGATCCAAACCCAGTTCCAGCGCAGTTGCTTAACACTTCTCTTGCCAAACCAGTAGAACCCAGGCTATCTAGGCAACCCCAGAGTACCGCTCCCCATTTTCGTTGGAGCCCTCAGGGCCAGACGATTTGCAATCAATGCCAGCAGAGCAGACATATAGCGCGGCAATGCCCCCAGACCGCATCACCCCAACATTTAAACTAGTTCAGCCAGTCACTGTAGGGCAAGTGGCTGGAGAACCTGCAGAACAGCAGGAAGAATTACCACCCTCCATAGTGGAAAGATGTCCCAGGGTAGAAGTAGAACTAAATGGGCAGAGAATGCCATGTCTGCTGTACACCGGGTCGCAGGTGACGCTGTTTGGCGAGTCTTTTTTTTCAGAAATGGCCGAAAGGTATACCGCTGGCAGACACAATGGACCTGAGGTGGCTTTCCCTACAGGTGGCAAATGGGTTGAGGATCCCGTATGTGGGCTATCCTATGGTGGATGTGGTGGTAGGTGGGGTGAAGATATTGAACCGGGGGGGTTGTCATTGTGAAAGATGAATGCTTGGGGAGTGATGAAGGGGTGTTGGGAATGAATATAATCTCTGCCTGTTGGACTGAATTGTTACAGACTGACCAAGAATGCTTCCAGAGAGCGATGGGGCCAACGGAATGAGAGGACTGGGGCTGTGCTTTCGCCCGCTGCCAGAGGATCAACGTAAGGGAAGGCACCGAGAGGCCACTAGGAATGGCGAGATTGGTGGGCCGTGGGCCGGTGGAGATTCCCCCCCAGAGCGAGGCTGTGATTTGTGCTCGAGTTGCTAACCTCCAGCGAGAAGAAGAGAAGAGAGGTTATGGAAGGTCGGGAGGTCCTGGGGACGGGTGGTGCAGGGTCGAGTTCCAGTGAGGGTCAGAAACCTACAGTCTAATCCCATTCAGCTCACCCATCGGCATGTGTTGGGCCGAGTGTCGTGAGTGGACCCTTGGGATGTGCGAGGGGAAAAGGACGTGTTCCTGGCAGCAACACAACCTGACGTTGTAGAGGTGGAGATACGGGCTGTTGGACGGCTCCTGGAGGTTTTGTGTAGATTACAGTAAGCTGAATGCGTTCACCCACAAAGACTCCTACCCTTTCCCGTGCATTGAAGAATCTCTCACCATGCTTAAGGGGGCAGAGTGGTAATCCACATTAGACCTGGGTAGTGGATACTGGCAAGTGCAAGTGGATCCTAGAGATAGGGAGAAGACGGCCTTTGCAACTCCCCTTGGGTTATATGAGTTTGAGTGGATGCTGTTTGGATTCTGCAATGCTCCTGCGACGTTTCAGCAGCTTATGCAGTGATGCCTGGCTTGGCCAAGTGTCGGAGTCGGTGTTGATATACCTGGATGACATCATTGTGTACTCTCCCATTTTTGACACTCACCTACAACATTTGGCTGCCATGTTTGCGGAGCTGCACAAGTACGGGTTGAAACTACAGCCGAAGAAATTACAATTTGGCAAGAAGAAGGTGAACTACCTGGAGCAGTTGTTAGCAAGGGCTGAGTTACCACCGATCCAGAGAAGCTTCGGGTGATTCGTGACTGGGAGCCCCCAAAGGATTTGCAGGATATTATCGCAGTTTTATTTCTGATTTCTCTAAAATTGCAGCTCCCCTTCATGCCCTGTTGGTGGGTATGGCCGTGCTAAGGAAAAAGATGGCACCAGTGGACTGGGCTCCAGCATGCCAGGTAGCGTTTGGCTGCACTGAAGGCTGCGTTGATTTTGCCTCCGCTGTTGGCATATGCAGACTTCTCACACCCTTCCCGGTTATATACTGACGCCAGCTTGAGTGGATTAGGGGCGGTGCTGTCTCAGGTACAAGATGGGCGTGAAAGAGTTATAGCTTATGCTAGTTGAATTCTGCAACCAGCAGAACGGAACTATCACAATTACAGTTCTTTTAAACTTGAACTGGTGGCACTCAAGTGGGCAGTCACAGAAAAATGTAAAGACTGTGGGTGGCCGAAGTGGAGAGCTTTACTGATAGTACAATGGCTCCTCCGAGAGTGGCGACATCTGGCGAGGCGCCCTTGTTGCCAGGAGCATGTGTTTTATTGAGCAGTTTCCACCGGCAGGCAAAAGGGAAATTGGACGCATGTTGGGATCCCAGCCCCGATATCGTAATAGGGCCCTTGCATGCAGGTAGTCCTGTATATAGGATACGGCTGGAGGGGAGGGATGGTCCAGAGAAAAATATCCATTGGAATAATCTTAGGGAATGTAAATTTGAGCTGGTTAGTCAACCTCCAAGAGTGGAGATACCCCTACCCGTGCCCCCACTCCAACAGCCATATTGGCCCTTTAGTTGGGGGTATCCGGTGCCTTGCCTGCGGAACCACCCCAGAGCCAAATCATGTCCAACCTCCTGCTGAAGAGCCCAGACAGGTAGTTGAGGTGACAGGAGTAGTACCTCTGCGGCACTCTCAGCGGGAGAGTTTAGGAAGGCACCCTGCTCGATACCGAGATTAGGGTAGTGTTGTCGGGGACGACAATAGAAAAGCGGTGAGGAATTTGTAATTGTTAGCTGACGGCACACAGATCTTCAGTCAAACCAGTAAGTTAGTATAGGGATAATTTTCTGAGTGTTTATAAATTTGGCCCATCCTCTAAACACATTTCAATTTTAGATTTTATTTTAAACCTTTAAAGTCATAAACGATGTTAAACATAGTATAATGTGTATATAACGAACGAAAAAAAGTGGGTGGGCATGTGCCCCTTCTGCCCCAAGGGTTAGGCGCCTATGACTTGTACTAATTTTTCAAAGTACAAATTGGTGAAACCAGAATATAGTAAACCAGGGCCACATTTTTTTAAAGGAATGTTTAGCCAACCTCTTAAGGAGTTTTTTTCATTAACGTTAACTATAAACAGTGGTTACTGTGTGACTTGGTATGGATGTAGTAAAGGAAAATAACAACTGGACATGTTCAATCGAACATTAATATATTGATCTGCATGTTTTATAAGAAAGCAATGTTCAAGAAAATAATGTGTCAGGCACATCAAGTTAAATACGCACATAAAAGTAATATATAGGTTCCTGAGGCATTTTTATGACCTACAGCAGATCTCTATTGGAACGCCTTGCTGAAATGCAGGTGTAAAAACATGCTGTTTGGCCTTTTTCTTTGTAATATTTCTAGCAAAAGCAAACACAGACCAAGCTGTTAGATTATAGCTTTACAAGGTTCACCATTAAACATAATTTAACAGTATCTAGACTGGTGAAACAAAAGTTGAATTCTACACATAGTTCGTAATCATATCTGGCCACAAGCCATTTAATCTAATTTTAATGAAGAAGCACATACCTTGCATAATGATTATTTTAACAATTAGCTAAGTTGTATTACTTTAACTGTAAGTCATCTGTTTTACAAAGAATACCTTTTTATCTCTAATACAGGGGATGCCTCTGTGAAGATCACCAAATGTAAGTAAAATAGCCTTAGTCTAGTAAGCTGGTCTTTTTCACAAGGAATGAGTTTTTTTTGGGTGTTTTAATTCACCCAAGAGTATTGGCTGGTAATCTTAACCTTCAAATGATTATGCATCCCACATCCAACCTGCCTTTAAGAAATCCACATCTATATTTTCCTTTTTGTATCCCTTGAGGATTTTATAGAGGACTTGGCAAAGGTTGATTCCGCCTGGCAAAGACAAGCCCCCTCGTACCCCCCCTTACTCGCTGCCATTTGTAATTACTGTACTAGCTAAGGTTTGTCGATCCAGCAGCCACTCCGTTGTGATTTGTTTTGGCTGTGCTTCACTCTGACATGCCTGGGAAGGGCAAGGAAAGGAAATGGGTGGAACCGCAACACTGGGCTCCCCCAGAGCAGGTCTGGGAGCAGTCAGTGAGGGATTCTTACTCCAGCAGTTTTTAAAGTGAGAGGGGACCAGCTGTTTTTAATAAAGCGTCTGTCTGCTGCTGCATTGTTCTGTCTGGCTTGTTTGGGCTAATGAAACCTTCCCCTCCCCCAATCCCATTCTTTATATATATATATATATATATATATATATATATATATATATATATATATATATATATATATATTATATATATATATATATATATATATATATATATATATATATATATATATATATATATACTGTATATATGTAATAAATTGTTATATATACTAGTTCAGTATGTCAGTATAGCACCTCACAGAAAATGTGTTTTGTTTTCGTTATACCGTGGCTGTTTAAAAATTGAAACAAAAAATATTAATATTATTACCGAACAGCTAACATTATATACCGCAAGAACCTTGTACTGCAGAGGGCAGACCCATGGGCCCCCGGGACCCCCTGAAAACATAGAAATCCTCTGACTCTGCGGAGAATTCGTAGAGGTGCTGCATTGTAGACTGGGCCAGGACAGAACCTGGAAAGAAGGAAGGAAAGAGAATCTCTGTCTCCAGGAGCTGCCCTCAAAGAGGAGAGGCAAGTCCTCCAAGGCCAGGCACTGGAGTGTGCCCGCAGGGGTATCTGAAAGATAGAGTATGTTTCTAGAAATTAATTAATATGTTTTTTAAATATTTCAGTACTACTAATTGGACTTCTGAATACCAGCACAATAAGTCATAAATGCAAGGTGAAATTAAAAAAAACAAAACACGCAATAACATACACCATCTTGCATCAATCAATAAAGCAAAGCATATATATAATGCTATACGGCACAAGGATAAACAAAAAGTGACTAGTTGCTAATGAGTTTTAAGTGGCTATTAAAAACCAGGACTATAGACAATAGCAGGTCATTTTGACTGTGGTTATTTTCAACATTTTGCTAGTACAGTTTTTATTGGAGATATATTTTGCCATTTATTCTCATTTTTTATTTTTAAAGCTGACTTGAAACAGCTATGAAAAAGCAAATACATGCACACAGTACCAATATCTTACCATTAATTGGGTAAAAGAAAATGTGGGCAAACCTTGCATCCCAAACCGTTGTAAATCTGTCACAATAATTTTTTGATGATAGTGAAGCAACCTGTTTAAAAAAGACACACATAAACGTCCAATTTGTTTTTAGAAAGAAAAGACCAGGAGGCAAGTGGATCAAACTAACTTACCTGCAGCATCATACTGCAAGTCCCTGTTCTTGACTTTACTTAAACTTCCCAGTAAAGGGGGGGTTGCAGGGAAGTTCAGGAAAGTTCAGTGGAGTACAACATATGCAGATTGGGTGTGGTTTGGGAGTGGAGAACAGCCAATTGTTCTGCATGTTTTTTCTCCGAACCACTTCACCCATGCCTATTGTGTATTCTGAGACTGGTGTAAATTCAATTTTCATTAGTAAAAATACAGTACATATCACCATTCAAAATGTGCTTACTTTTGTTAAAAACAAGCAGTTTATTTGGCAAGGCGGCTGTTTTACTTTTTTAACATTGCTGTGGGTTTGTTCCCTGTTTTGTTCGGCACTAGTCTTATTTTAATCCTTATTAGCATTTATCTTTAAATTAAAGAATGTCATATTGATAGATATTAGACATAAATAGTATATTTATTTATATGCATCTACATATACAAAAAAATAAGTAAGAAAAAGTATACCATGACAAAATACGGACAGCGTTCATTCAGAACCATGGCTAGCCTCCATAATTGCACACTTGCTTCAGTCAAGTGATCTGTGCTGCTGTGCTGTGCAGTATTGTGCAGTACACGTACTTTGTTTTCCGACCAACATCAGTAGCCCAACAGATAGCTAACTTACCTTCAATCCCATTCATACAACTAGCAAATCCGACTTTCAGAATTGATCTTCTTTTTAAAGGTATTAGTCATTCAATATAGTTGTGACAGCCTGTGTTTACAAATTGCATTTGTGTAGAGTTAAGAATTGCAAAGCTTGTAATAGACAACTTTTGCTTCAAGACATCTCTATTATCAATGCATGTCCAGGATCTTTTCCTGCTTACACGTGTTTGGTATAAATATTATTATTATTATTATTATTATTATTATTATTATTATTATTATTATTATTATTATTATTTATTTATTTCCTTAGCAGACGCCCTTATCCAGGGCGACTTACAATCGTAAGCAAATACATTTCAAGTGTTACAAATATATTGGTAAAATATAATTCCTGCTTGCAACCTTTGCTTAATAGTTTTGCATTGAGTTTTGTGTTACAGAACACATCAAGTTGAACTAAGGTCCCCAGATTGTACACTGTTTTTGTGCACTGTTTTTTTTTATACATTTATATTTAAATCTGTATGTTTTAAGGTTTTTATTTTCTGCCTCTCTGTCACTGTGCCGTCAGTGTATTTTTTTTAATAGCTGGTGTTTTTTTATAATATGATTTGTTAGATTTTTCTTTAACACTGGCTTGTTTTTTTCCAACTTGTCGCAATCAAGTTCCCCTACTTAACGGGAGGTTCAGCCCATTTGTTTGATCGACTACAAGGAGTAGGTGCCATCCCTAATTTAAATCTGACACACCTCTTCTCTGTAAATTTGGGACAGTTCTCGAGAAGTTGTGAGTGGATCGAAGTTCATTTAGTGGGAAGTTTGCAAACTTTGCTCTACAAAACATACCTCCCTGCAGTAAAGTTTTGATCGACTTACCCTCTAGGTCACTAACAAAGCACATTGTAACTATGATTGATGTTTTGGTGTTAAAACTTTAAACACTCATATCTCAAAACATTTTGTTAGTCACAATAGTTTCTACCTCAGCCAGCGAGGATTACAGAATAATTCCTATTTGCTATGGAGAAGCTATGACTCCTGTGCTGTAATAGAAATATTGACCATAGACTTCACAATTAAATCACATATTTCCCATGAGTTACTGGAGAAACTGACTGCTGGAATTGGAAACTGAGGTAATTGCAACATACTCACAGTAATGTCTGCATCCCCATGATATTAGTTTAAAGCCTATAATTGTTTACTCTATTACACCTTATAAACACCCTTTATATTCATTTTTAGAAAAGCACACAACACTTAACTGAGTGAGATCTTCATTAGATTTTACACATCTTAATGGTGACATTGTAACACCGTGGCTGGATATTAATAATGAAATGCAGTGTATGCATGGCATGCTATTATAGTTCTATAAGATATACAGAATTAAGGTATTCTAATGTTTTCATAAACAAATCCAATTGGAGATGTATACAGGTGTAGCCATTACCTATCCTAGCCTTGTATTTAATGTATTATGCATTGTTTTTTACTGTATCTTGTAAAGCGCTTTGTGATGATGGTCCACTAAGAAACTCACTCTATAAAAAAAAGATTGATTGATTTATTGATTGATTGATTACCCATCTGCAATACAGATACATTATCCAGTGCTATACATTTTGACACTTATTGTACAAAATGTAACATGTACTTTGTATATAATCCATACATCATGCAATAGGACTAAACAGCTTGGTGCTATATTCCTTGTATGATGCACACCTCTTGTACAGCATAATAAGTGTATCTCATATGACATCCTTGTATTGAAACTAACAATAAATCATCATTTTAATTAAAGTTGTTATAAATCAAATAGATTTGCGTGCACTGCTGTTTCACGGGGTGTGTTATATAGTCATGTGCTAATGTCATTGGATATGCTGATATGACATTTTAAAATGATTTATTATCCCACAGGTATTAATCAAAATGTGCAATAATAAGATTTAGCCATTGGGTTAGGAGACCACACACACATTTCTCCTCATTAAAGTATTAAAAGTTACAATGGAAAGAATTATATTAAGCTCAATTACATTCTAATTGACAAGAATGCCTACTCTAGTTCTTTAACCACCAACGGTGTGCAAACCTGAAAAAGTTCAACTTTGCAAACTTCAGACTTCGATTCAGGAAAAGTTCAACAATGTTCTCATGAACATAAATTAGTTTTATTCTATGAAACATAATGAATAATGGATATATCATCCAAATAGAGCATGCACATACAGTATGTGTCATATATGTAAATCAGCAATGCCAGTTATTCAACAGCTAATAGCTCATAATCTTCATATTTTCAGTGTCATAGAATTTCCTCTGAGGAAATATAATGGTTGACTTTGACCTCTGTCATAATTGCTGCCACTTTTTGTTTTTCAGATGATAATGACCAGAAAGCCAAAGCAACTTTTAATCAATCAAATGTTTTTTATGATTCTCATCTAACAGAGGTACCATTCCCATTACACTGTGGCATGGGTATGCTTTGTTATTGTTTTTGTTAATTATGCTATTCAACATCAATACAGTAGAGATGAGTTAGCTTCCAGAGGCTTATTTCAGAAATGTTACTCAAGAAAGTTATCAACCAGGTTGCGTCAAACCCGAAAATGAATGCTCTACAGCATATATCCAGCTGTGTAGATTCGTTCCCAAGTGAGAATCTTCTACTGTGTCATGTGTTGCTAACAAAAGATGATTTAATTGCTTTATTATCAACCGCAATACAGGTCTAAAGTCTGAAGTTCTAATTATCAAAAATAATTTTGCTATGTAGTGTAACAATTTTCCAGAAACTATTAAAAGCTCCACCAGCTAGCTTGCATTTGAACACAGTTCTTTTACTGTTCAAACTGTCCATGTAATTGTTTTAAATATGCATTGATTTACTCATCACATGGTTGTATGATTTTGGAGATGGGGGTGCAAGATGATGGAATGTAATGTAATGTAAGAGAATGTAATGTTGAAATGACATCCTGATGGGTGGGTGAAAATGGAACAGAATGGAATGTTTGGAACATTATTCAGTGATACTCTTGTTTATGTAAAGTCAAGATTTAGTATGTGCAGGCACATATTGTACAGGGAGTTCTCATAACCACGTAACAGGGAAAAAACACCAATTACTATTATCATACACCATAAACTATTATTGTGCACAAGCTGAACAAATGCAATAGTTTTGAAACAGCTAGAGAAATTTGAGCTTCAAGTCTCTATTGTGGGGCAAGTCAAGCTTTGCAGCACGTCCTAGTGCCTGTTACTTTAAATTATGATTTTGTTCTATTTTTAAATTGAATTAATACATAGCTCTACTTAATACAAAAATGAACCTGCTACAACAGGCCGTGTTTCAGGGTGTTAGCAAGGGTTATGACAAAAGATGTAAAATCTAAGCGCAATACCATTTACAACATGAACTAAGAGTACATAACACTTTATAGTTTGATCCCTATAATTCCAGTTGTGTGTTACAGCTACCATAGACCACAATCTTATGACTTGAGTAAATGGTTAATTATGCTTATCACATTTCCCAGATGAAGTGAAAAAATATGCCCCCAAATTCTGATTATTGATTGGTATTAATGACTAACAGGTGTTTAAAAATTGCAAATATTTTACCAAAAAAGTACCCTTACCAGTAATTAGTTTTCCCTATTGCTCATATTTTTTTACACACATTGACTGTGATTTGCTGATTCATTACCTTTGCCAGGACCTCACAGTAAATCAAAGGCTGAATCTCAGTGGGATATCCTGTGAAAATATTATTATTATTATTAAAATAAATACACCATAGCACACTGTGCCTACAGAATTAAACAAGTGTCAACCAACTCATAGTCCGGATTGAGCAGACCCCCTTTTAGCCCTGTAATACTGTAGGACTGATGTATTGGCTATCATTTGTTCATATTCCATTTTTGTAGCTAATCTCACAGCATTGGGGGTCTTTGTCTACTGGCCTGGAGAAATGTGCCCATTGCTGTGTAATGTGTAGTTCACAGTGAAAATTCCCATTTCTGAAAGCATGGTGTGAATATGCATACTTGTATCACTTAAAATAAATACAGCTAATGTTTACCTTACTGATGCACTACCAGTTACACTGAATTTATTAACCTAGCAGCTGGTTTAGTTTGCATCAAAGAAAAAGACACCAGCTACATCAAATATCTGAAATATTTCTGCTAAAGATTGCTCTGTTCAGTACAAAAATGGGACAGTTCATGTGTCTGTTGTTATGTTTACATTTATTTGTGTTTTTATTTTGTTTGATAATTCACTGATGATGAAAATATGATGTCTTTAAATGGTAGGGATAAAAACCAAAATATTTTACAATTTAGCTTTTTTTTGTTGTTTTAATTCATAATTCATGTTTAATCATGAAATATCTTGAAATACCTATTATTAGACCATGAAATAAGCCACATTTGACTTATTCTATAGAGCTTATAAATGTTTTATACTTTTGTGTTACCAGTGACACATGCCATCATTTTTTTTGGAAAGATATGAAGACGTACAATCTGGTGTTAATGTTAAATTGTACATAAAGGCTCTATGTACAAGTGCATTGTCAAAGCCTGTATGCTGCAGTTTACTAACAGGTTGTGACTCTGTCTGTAACAACCACTTGTGTTTGTGTCTGAACAGCAGAGTAAATTGTTTCAAGAGCAAAACAACACTACAAGGTGAAGTCTTTAGGTTTTCTCAAAACATATCTTAAAAATAATATTAGGAAAAGACCAAGTTTGTTGATGACTCTTATCGGGGGGTGGGAGGGGGGGGGAACCATTCACCTCCTCAATGTTGTTTAGAACTACAGTGCCGGGGCTCCCAAGTGGCACACCGGTAAAGGCGCCCACGAGTGCAGGATGCGCTCTATACCCTGGTTCGAGTCCAGGCTATTCCACAGCCAACCGTGGACGGGAGCTCCCAGGGGACGGTGCACAATTGGCCGAGCGTCGCCTGGGGGGAGGGAGGGTTAGGTCGGCCAGGGTGTCCTCGCTCACCGCACACCAGCGACCCCTGTAGTCTGGCCGGCGCCATGGCTTGCCTGTAAGCTGCCCGAGAGCTGCGTTGTCCTCTGACGCTGTAGCTCTTGGGTGTCTGCATGGTAAGTCTGCAGTGTGGAAAAAAAGCGGTCAGCTGACGGCACACGCTCCGGAGGACAGTGTGTTGTAGTAAAGTTTGCGGTTTTGTCTTTTTGTTTTTGTTTACAAAAGTAATACATGTAATATTTGTCACAGGTTGTTTTGTTGAATCTGCTGTACTGAAATAGGTCCCGCCTTAAGCATACTGCACAACTGGTGATTGGGTGAGCAAGGGGAAGGGGTTGTATAAAGGGGGCGGCTAGAGAACCAGGAAGGGGAAGCACCAGGGAGAGCCTTGGAGGTATGGAAGGATGGTTCTCTGAGTAAATGGTATTTTTAAGAAGAAGGATTTGAGAGTGGCGGTGTGGAATACGAATGGGAGCTTTGTAACTTTTGGATCGATTTGGATATTGGGACTTCATCAGAGCACAGGTAATACAGCCATTTGTTTTGGGACTTTGTTTTCATTATGGTTGGATTGGGACTGTGGTTTGTTTGTCTTTGCCATGATTGTTTCTTTTTATTTTTTTGTATCTTTCTTGGCTGTATTACCTCTCTCCCAGTTGATAAATTGCACCTTATTTGACTCTACCTGGTGCCTAATTATTATTATATAAAAAAGGAAGAGATGGACGGTTTTATGAAAAGGGTTGTTTTTTTTAACAGAATTTTTATTGACTGGATACAGGTGTGAGGGGTATTTGGAGGCTGTGGTATTTTCTTTTTTGTGTGGCTCCTTGTTGTTTTATGTGTTCCCTCTTCGTGCTGCTCTCCAAGATTGGTGGGACGAACGCAGCAGGCTCGGTTGGGGCGATATGGTACTGGGAACCTGAAAAGACA
Organism: Acipenser oxyrinchus oxyrinchus; assembly: GCA_030684275.1. Taxonomy (NCBI): domain Eukaryota; kingdom Metazoa; phylum Chordata; class Actinopteri; order Acipenseriformes; family Acipenseridae; genus Acipenser; species Acipenser oxyrinchus. The sequence continues at coordinate 22,120,520 of CM060250.1, forward strand.
CAAGCAAGGGGGGTAGTATTTTTTTTGATTACATTGATTGTGCAAATTCATATTTAACGAGTGCAACTGGGAGGAGTCCAGCAGCTACTTACCATGTGCATTGTTCCGAGGCACCACTGGGGGCAGTTGACGACGGCGATACTTACCGGTTCCAGAGTCCAGGAGAGAGTAGCGGCGACACGGGTTCCATCCGGGCTGGGGAGACAAAGAGGTGGAGACACGCATGGGCGCAAGTTCAGCTAAAGGGAAGTAACCAGCTTTGCTGGATTTAGGGGGAGTTGTGAACTTGCTTACATGTATTTCTTCTTCCTGAAAGCTACTTTTGACCTTTCCCAGGTTCCCTGGGATCTCCCCTCCTTAGAGTCGGCGGCAGATTGGAGGACGGTACCGGCAGGTGTGGTGCCTCCTGGAGGACAACAATTTGAAGCAGGGACAGTGGGGGGGAGTGTAACCCCCCCTTGGACTCTTCGAACTTTTCTATTCCTTTGCAGGATTCCGGACTACTAATTACGAACTGCATTAGTATTGCATTTTGTCTTTGTTGGATTTGCTGTGATTAATAATTTAGTGTTTTTACCCGCAGGAGGGTAGCACCAGGTAGTATTTTTTTTAGATATTGTATTTTGTTTGTTTAGTGGGAGCTTCCTTGTGTGTATTTTTTTTTAAAGTGAACCTAACCCTGTGGAGAATTAATAAAGATTGTTTTATTAATTTTAAACTTGTTACCGTTGTTGTGTGTGTGCGGAACCCCAGGGATTGAAAAGAACCTGTGTAGGGATAAATAAAAGATTTCTCGGTCACAAGGTCCTTGCCCTTCTGAAACCCAAGGTGGCTTAGTTGGCTACTTATATTCAAGTTCTTTTAGTATATTGGTTATCGCTGTCACCCTACGCGTGACATATTATGCTATGGCTTAATTTTCTAAACTGGTTATTTATTTTACCGTTTTACTTGTAATGTATATTTGTATTTAGGCACAAGGATTGCACAATCACTTCACGTGCAAATAAAATGTGTATTAATTTGAGGGCACGGAGATTGCACAAATTAGTTCACATGCTGGGATTCATGTGAATGATTAATTAGTTATTGAATCCCGGCACAACTGTATATAGGTGCACAAATCACTCACTTGGGGTTGGGTGTTCACAGTGGACAACGGGAGAGAGAGAGATAAAATATATAAATATAACAATTGCTACTTGTGTGGGAGGACAGCAGCTTGTCTCACTCGGCTCTGCCCGCGCTGATGTGGGCACTCCCCTATATGCTTTCATATTCATGTCTCCCTGTTGCATTCCTGCAGAAACCAAGCAGATAAAACAGTCTAATTCATTTTCTGTAGCACAGCATATTTTTTTTCCAGAACAGTCCTCTTTGGAGTCAGTCTTATCAAGAAAACCTCTTAGTTTTTCTTTGTCTTTTAGCCATCCACGTAACGTAGATTCTGCAACATTTATATCTTTTGAAACGGCTGCTTGAGTTTCATCTTTTCTTACTCTGTCCACCGCATCGAGTTTCATTTCAACAGAGAAAGATTTTTGTTGTATGCTGTCTGCCATGCTTCGTACTGTATATCTGGAACGTTCCCCAACATTTGCATTATGGAGCAAATGGGAGCCACGACATTACCATGTTATAACAGATTCTGCACTATAACCGGTTGCATTATAACCGGGTAGCACTGTATCATAGTTGCTAATTGTTCCTTACCAGGAGGTTTTCCCACTGCATGAGTCACTGGACTAATAAAGCAGGAAGGTGAGAATTAACTTCCTGGCCTTTTCACACCAGAAGTAAACAAAAGAAAAATAAACACCTTGCTACAGTATGCATCTTATAGAGCTCTGATGGAAAAATGTGTTTCCACTTACAGAAACAACATCCTTGTGACATCACAAACTATCTGTGCCAATATTTTGTAAGTTGTATTATTATTATTACCTCCCTACAAACATACACACAGACCACTCTGCTTCTTCACTTAGCTGCTGAACGACTGCAGAGAATCTTAAGTATAACCAGATAGCAGTAGTACTCTAGTGTTCTCATATGGTGGCTTTCATATTAGTTCATAATTTACTTAGCAATACTAAAAAGAAATGTCTACCTACAATTATTCAGTATTGTAAAAACTTTTTCAAAAATTAAACTGTGAATTGCCTGGCCAAAAAAACTGCATTAATCATTAATTGACCTTTTAAAACTCAAAGTTAAAAGAACTATTATGGCCCCTATGCAGTAGCTCTCAAACATGTTCTCTCTAAGCACAGCAGAGTGCATATTACCCTACCCCCAGCAACACTAATAGCAGAGTGTTGGGTGGGGAACCAGCTGTACTTGGAGAGAAGACATGTTTGAGCACTCTATTGAATTCTTGTGAGGCTTCATTATTTTCTATACTTGATCATCATTTGTGATTAAAAATATTAATAAACATGATTCATTCATTAAATTATCCACTCACATCCAAGCAGCTGTGTATTATTATTATTTTACTGATGTTCAAAACACATTTGTTAGATTACGAAACAGAAACAAGTACTAAGAAATGGTCCTATTATTTAACCTTTAAGCTGACAAAATGGAATTTTCTCTGCCAGACAGAACAAGTGCAGACCTATCAAACTTGTGGCCAATGCTTATGGGAAGAAATTCTAATTTGTTGGCAGTTTTATAGGAAAATGTTTAAATCAAAGGAAGTGACATGGTATTGCCACTTCCATGTATTATGTCACTTCCTTTGATTTAAACAGGCTAGGGGTGTTGGAGGTTGTGTCTGCTGTGTTGTCTGTGATCCATGAAACCAGAGCCTGGTCTACTTCAGGGACTCAGTCAAAACTGAAATGTGTGACTGCCCACTGAGTTCTGATCACCACATGTATTTCCCTTGTCAGCCAAGTCAGATTCAAACGCATGCTTACCAAGAAATAAGGTTCATACATTCAGACCTGTGCAGTGTAGCCCTCTAATGATCCCAGCTTGCTGCTGGGATGCGTCTGTGAAAATGAGAACCTTACTACTTAGAGGACAAGCCTATAAAATTACAAAACAGTTGCAGACAAAGGTGATCCAATGCCTCTGTCAGTGTTATAACAACAGTTTCAAAAGTAAATTAGACAATTTACAGTTTTGATCAGATAGCTCTTTTATTATTGCAATGAATCAGATGAAGAAAAAAGAAAATACCAAATGAAAAATAAAACAGTATAAAGAAATAGAGCTATATTTTAGTTAACAACAGCTTCAAGTATGTAAAAAAAAATGGTGATGATAACTAAGAAACGGTGTGGAAACTTTGTCGTGAAGCCAGTTAATATCATTTCATAGGTCTAAGATTCTTTTTACATTTCCTGATGCAACGATAACTCAGGAACAGCCTCATTATTTTACAAAACTGTAGTAAATCACTTTGACATTGAAACTTGTACGTAAAATATTATGACTTGCATTTTATTCAAATCTAAGACCTTAAAAGGGAAAGAAGCTGCATAAGAGGTATTGGAGAAAACCTACTACAGTACCAAACATTAACACTAACTGCTAACATATTTGATGAACTCATACTGTAAATAAACACTGTGCTCACTTACAGTATACATAGATCAGTAGGCTACACTCCAAAGACCATTTGGAAAAATCTCCTTGTGAAAGGTACTGCAGCCAACAGCCTCAGCATTACCTGGGTGCCAGTAATCCTTTGGAAATTCTGACCACCTCAGACCAGCTGAGGCCTCACTTGCTCAAGCTGGTAAGTTCTAATGCATTTTCTGGCTAGCAGTGTTTCTTGTTTCTTACCCACCCTGTTTACTAGGTGGATGAGTCTAGAAACCCCCTACAGTGCCACAGCAGGGTAAGGGAATGAAAAGGCACTATTTTTCCTGTATTACTCATTGCCCATGAAAGGTGTTTCTCTGCCCCACCCCACCCAGTGTTGGCACAGAGGAGCAGCCAGCAGACCATAAAGTGCACAGCAGAATAAACAAAATAACCTGTAGTTAGAATACACTTAAAATAAACTGTAACATTTTGGGGGGGGGAGGTTAACTACCTTAGCTCCTCCACCCTTTACTTAAAGATGGCCAACTCTGTGTTGACCATATCACTGTTTGTGATCTACATGTATATGTGTGAGGAAGTATATATCAGTGTTGGAGAGTAACATGTTACAGTTATTCAAATTTAAACCTGCATTCTGACTACAGTTACTCTTGTTTTTTGGAATTTCAAATGTGTGCAACCTCTGCTGTAAAAAAAACAAAACAAAACAAAACAAACCTTTACATGGCAGAGTGTGTAACACATATACCTTCTAACTTCAACTCGACTCAAGCAAGATCTATTTTTTCACACACTCCCTTTCATAACAAATTAAATGAACAGAAAGCTACTCTGCTTTGATTAAAGTTGTAATTCATTTGGGTGCAGAATAGTCCTGCGCAGTAACTTACTTTTAGTTTTTGAAGTGTAATGTAAATACTGGTAATATAAACACTATACAATATATTATAAATACAAATCAAAGTATCGCATGCCTTCTTGTTTGGTTAATCATCTACCACTTAATACTGGTGAGTGTTCATTTTGGAGGTATTTATATTTTTAAGCACATTTTAATACAATAACAGTGTGCGTGTGTAGTTTGAGGGATGTTATTGTCATGATAGAAGAAGGGTTCGTCAGATGAAATCTTCACTGTTTGAGTTGAATAAATATTTTCTCTAATGAACGTTGGAAACAGCACGCTTTCAGTTTAAAAGTCCTGGCTTATATTAGGAACTTGCAATTCAGGCAAATAAATCTTCACAAGGGTAGATAGATATATGGGATACATTTTGTCATTAAAACAATAAGCACAAGGATGAATTATCATTCACTGCAACAACTGTAAACAATCCATATCACATGCTTCTTCCGTGCCCATTAATATACAGACTTATTTAACCTTTAAATGTGCTTTCCTTCCGTTTCACTAGTTTAAAGCTAGACACTGTCTTTCTAAGTTCTGCTGTCAACTACTCCAATGTTGCTTACTAAATGCTGAATGAAAGGTTATGATATTTCTAATGATCAATTGTCTTCCATTCCTTGTCCCTCTAAATGTGTACTAGATACCACCATAGGAAACACGGAGCTACTGGAAATCTTTGTGACAATATTTTAAAAACTATCAGTAATCTTTTAGATGTATGTGTTATAAAAGGTGTTGTAATAGATGGTGTTAATGATAATAATAACAGGCTATAGCAATGTAGTGTTATAAGAACATGTAATTGAGGTGCTTTTAAGACACGTCTTGTTAATAATTGTAAAAAAAATAAAATAAATAAACTTTAGTAACACATTCACAGGTGCTTTAATAAATGGATCCTTAATCTAAAGCATGACTCATATATCTTCATAAAAGCATATTGGAGAATGTAATCTAAAACGGTACAAGATAACTCAAAAAGTGATGACTAGCAGTTCCACACAAACTGCAAAGTGCCTTCTTCTCTATCACCATAAATCATTTGGTATTTGTTAGGTGTGGCAGAATTGATTCTGTGTTCCAGTTCAGACTATTGCTAGATACAGCCTTAGGCTAGTGTTTATAAAATAAATAACGTCTGTATGTATCTTATGGTACAGCTCTTTTAGATTAAAGTTTTACAGTTTCTGTGGGACTGTGGAATCCATTTTGACACCAAGGGTTTGGTAATTCAGTTTTCCATAACATGAAAGGTAATTACTGGACCCCTGGGGTGTCCTAATTACTGTTAGCTGATTCCCAGTTGATTACATTTATTTTGTATTATATTTTAGCAAAAGGTTTGGATCAAACCTTAGATTGAAAATATTATAAAACTGTAGAAGAACAGCCCAGAGGTTACATGTACTCACATACCTATATACAGTACAGTATACAGTAATTAGTACTTTTCTCTGTTTCTCGTTTTCATCTACCTGTAAAACGAATCATTTTACATCATATCCGACTTCACCCATATATAGGTTCTAATTTAATTTTACGAAAGGAAAAATGCACCCAATAAAATGACCAAACCAGGATGTTAATTTAGGGATTTCTGATTAGTCCTAAGTTTGTTTCTAATTTATATAGACAAAGAGAAGGAGATGTGATGCCTTTTATTGCATAAACAATAATTAATCACAAGCTTTCAAGACCTCAAAGGTCTCCTCTTCAGATGAAAGTAGAAAGAAGAGAACTTTGAGGTCTTGAAAGCTTGTGATCAATTATTGTTTAGTTAGTCCAATAAAAGTTATCACATCTCCTTCTCTTCATCGATCATCTTTGGACTGATACGGCTACCATTTCATCTATTGATTTCTTATTTGTGAAAGATTTGCAAGTGGGTTTTTTTCCTTGAATTCTAATTTCATAATAATTTCAATTTGTATTAAATAATCTAATCTTAAGTCAAGTAGACAAATGTTTTGTGTGTTGGCTACTTCCTTCATTATTGGACGCATTTGCCAGAGTCATGCCAATACAAAAAAGGTTTATTATTACTTTTCTTACGTAAACTTGCACTAAATCCACCATGACAAGCCAAACTACACCGTTCAGTGTGGCTGCCCTGCTTCAAAGTGCAGTAGCAGGTTTGTATACTGATAACTTTCGATGACCGGAATCCCCTTGCATTGTTAACAGTTTCTTAAGTGTGCCGCACATTAAGTCACTGCACCAGAACAGACATACAGTATTTACGACACTGGTATAACCTTCCACTTCTTGTGTGGTGTAAATTAAGTTATGGCCCCAAAATCAGATGCTATTTCTATATTATAAGCAATAAATTATTAGTGCACCACTTTTTTTTTTTATTAATTGGCTCAGGGGAATGGGGAGTGTTAGGCAGATAGTCAGGGAGTTACCCTCTAGACTCTGAAATGAATGTGGTCACTTTGTGTTCAAGACTCCATCACCACATCTGTGTAAACTAAACCACAGGCCTCCTCTCCGGTGGCCCATTATACATGGAAAATAGAGAGAGATCCTACCAACTGCACGCTTATGTGTGAATGTGTGTGTATGTTGGGGAGGGGTCTGGCGTGGAGGGTCGGCATGATAGTCTGGTAAACACACAGTGCAGAAATTATTACAAAGTCTCAGCAAGAGAAAATCAGACCTGTGATCAGAAGTACTGCCAAGTGCTGAACATTTATAAACTGTGATCAACTGTATCTGTGCCTCATAAAGGGATCGGTGACCTTTTCCCAGGCAGTGTTGGCTGACCGAGGAGAGAACTGAGAGCATATGCTTGTTTATTGTTTTACCACGTATCTGCTTTCACTGTCCTTTCCTGTGCTGGCTGCAAACATGTCCAAGAAAACTGTTGTATTACAGTAGGTAGGCTAGGTGACTGATTTAAGAACTGCATTTTCCAGTGATAGTTATTTTAAACAGACAGATATGTGGCTTAATGGTTAAGGGGTCTACAGGTGGAGGGTTCAACCTTTTTTCTCCTGATATGATAATGTTTTATTCATATCATTATGCTTGTGTATAGAATACAAAAAATGTTTTACAAGACAGTGGATAACATTAACTGAGCATTTTTGTGCCTGGGATTGTTCTGTAGACGTTACCTAGTATGGAAGCTGAGCTCTGGGTGGTGCTTGTAGGCTAGGAATCTAACAAAGATGGTCACCGGTCAATCAACCGGAGTACTGCCTGAAGTGTGAGTTTGTTTTGTACATGCCTACCCCTCTCACACCTTTGTGCATACTTTAATAAATTAATTAAAATAAATTTTAGCTAATTACTATTGTTTGCTTGCCTGGAAAATAAAATGACCTTGAATAAATATTTAATGAATGTGGTTCACTTGTCTATAGTAATTCCATATCTAAGAAATAGGTTATTTTTCTGGTATCTCCAACTTTAAATGTCCTTAAATAAGTCAGAAAAAGTACCCAGTAAGCCTGTTACTGTTTCATTCCCAAGGCCATTTTACCTCAGTAGTGTCTTTGGGTTAAAGCATGTCATAGATGCAAATGTGTAAGTCATATACTGCTTGAATTCTGCTTCCTTTTTCAAACCTATCCTGAAGGAAACCTACTGCATCAGAACAGATTTACATTAACAAAGTGATTGTACAGTAGACATCAAAAAAGTTCCATACATTTTCTCTGCAGTAAGACGCTATGAACCCGAAGACACTGTTGGGGTGAAATAATTCCGGCCCGAGAATAATAAGGTTCACATATCCTACTACTAAACTGGGATTAAAGTGACTGCCATGTTGTCTGGCTGCTTGGTGAAATATGAAGTTATCCACCAATGACCTGTCTGGGGAAGAATATATTGGCTGAAAGATGTACCTGGTAGTTTCTTGAGGAATGGTCTTGCAGGATGAGGCAAACCAATGTACAGCAGAGACTTCAGCTTTCCAAATCAATGTCTTAACCAGTGTACAAAAGTTATGAAAGCACCACCACAATGGGGTTGTTGGGCATTGTTTGACCACACCTTGAGATTTCACCTATTAGCACAAGGAGACAGGACTGAAACATAACATTCGTCTCTATTCAACAGAGCTTCTCAGCACTAGCATAAATAGATGATGCAGTGCATACAATGCTTTACTGTTCAGGTAAATCAAGGTAACAGGCAGTGTTGTGTGATGCACTGCTGTTACAGATTTTGTCCCCTTTTGGTAAGATGAGGAGAATAAAAGCTCTAACTGCTTATGCAAACGGGCATGGCTATTTTGAGCAGAAGTTAAGATGCTTGCTTGCTGTGGTCGGTAGTTCGCCCCCAGCCTTCGTCCTGGTAATTGGTACTGACCTGGATTCTCATAGAATGGCTGCTGCTGCTTTCTGAGGTTAAAGGTTTGGGGGGGTGGGATGCAGTTGTATGCACTACAGTTATGGATTCTTAACCCCTGTCAATGAGATGGGTAGAGGAGGTTAAAAAGCTTACTACAGAAAATCCTGTCAGTTGTGCTGCCATGGCATAATGCAGTCACCTGGCATGACTTACTATAGTCTGTCTGCAAAAAACAAACACATCAAACTATCATACATTAATCACGAGTGGATTTGATAAAAGCATCAAACTTTATTAAAGTAAATTTAAAAGTCTATAACATTTAAATGGACAAACAACATGTCCATAAAGATAATATATATTTTTTGTTTGTTTTAAATACTGACTCAGATTTTCCCATAGTCATTCCTACCAAAACATTTTGTTGAGAAATAAATGGTGGATCCAATTAGAATGAAGAGTTCATACTGGCTGATGAAACAAAACAAAACAAATATAAAAGGAAGCAAGAAACAAAAAAGAAAGAAAAGAAATGAGGGGAACATTTTCCATCCAGCTGTTTTTGTTTTAAAATGCATTTATAAAACTCTTTGTTTGAATCCCACTGGTTGACCTAAAGTGCAGCAGCCCCCCACCCCAATCTCTACTAAGCTTTTAATCAAAAGCACATCTGGATCAAATTGGATGCTGTAGAAAGAGGCTTGATTGCTCTGTAGTGGACCACGCGATGATGTCACTTCCCATTAATAATGATGCTGCACACCCAAAAAAATACGTATCTATCTGTTTGGCAAGATAGGTAAACAGACAGAGGCTGCTATCTAGCATCTTCTTCTCCCCGTAACAGGCGGGACCAGCAGCAAATAGTTCATAATCACCTCTCACCATACCCATACAAGCAGTCATGATCCCAAATTTGAATTGGGAAAACAAGAGAATAACAAAACACAGCACAAACACCTTTTCAGGTAAGTTAAGTTAAATATACACTGCTGTCCAAAAGTCTTAGACATGTTGAATTTTTCTACTCTGATGCATTATGAGCATCAACAATTCACGCAAAGACTCCACTAGTCTGTTCTACTATTATAACAAGCTTGACTTGTATAAAGAAAGAAAAATATTGAGTGAAATAGCTTGCATCACTCAATTTTCAAGTAGTAGTATAATCAAGAAGTGCAGAGAAACATCATCTGTAATTGACAAATCCAGGACTGGAAGACCCAAAAAGGCTGTCTAACAAGGATGAACAATACTTGAAGATAATATCCTTAAGGAATAGAAAGACAAGCTTTGAATTGACAACAGAACTGGCAGAAGGCACAGGTATCGTTGTCGATAAAATCAACAGTACGAAGGTCACACTTGAAATCAGAACTTAAAGAATGTGTTGCAGTAAGAATACCTCTGTTAAGAAAGGGGAACGAGACTAAAAGGCTAAAATATGCACAAGAACACAAAAATTGGACTATGGAACAATGGTCAAAGTTGCTTTGGACTGTTGATGGATGGACAACAACACCTGTGCCTTCTGCCAGTTCTGTTGTCAATTAACACTTGTCTTCTTTCTATTCCTTAAGGATATTATCTTCAAGTATTGCACAGCAGTGTATGTACAATGCTAGGAGTATTCATTATTATGATAAGTCTTTAAACATACTACAATGTGGAAAAAACAAGAACAGACCTCAGCTTTAAAAGTTGAAGAAGTCCCTAGTAACAGTTTCTTTGTATTCCCTCAAACGCAGGTTGTCATTGGTTACCCATTCCTTTGAGGGGTTCTCTATCTGGCAGCTAGAATGGCTGAACAAGGGTAGAAAAATATTAAGGTTTATATGTTATTTATTTTTACTGGATACCCATATGAAAAAAGTACTGCCAAAAATACAATAGTTTCCTTAAGTACAAAAGCATACATGTACTATAGGTTTTTTTGGCAACATTATGATATGAAATAGCTCTTACTCTAAATGTATTACAGACTTGGATGTTTACACCTGGACATTTGAAAGTATTCTTATAACCTTGTGTGTGATTCGCGGGGCAGGAGCTAGGGCTCCTCTCCTGTTCTGTTCTGCCAATAATATCTGCCAATCTCCCTATTTAAACTCCAAGTCATGCCCTTGTTCTCTGTCTTGCATTTTTTGTTCTCCACCATCCTCCCATCCTTCTCCACTATGCTGCTCCACCTCTACAATGGTCTCCCTCTGGGGGGAAGTGAAGCTCACTCCCCAACTTTAGAGGCCCAGCTGCGCTGGCCTCGTCCTCCACCAGGAAAGTTCTCTGTGAGCTAGAGGGGGTACCCGGCCAACTCCACTCTAACTCTCTTTCGTTTTCCCATTCTTTCCCCTCTAGTTTCCCCTTGGGGAAGTACCGGTTGCTTCCCAGCCTTGGCCAATCGGTTTGGTCTCACCTCCATGAGGGCAGCTCTCCGTGAGCCAAGGAGAAACCCTGTACACCTAAGTCACAAAGCACTACTCCTATTCTCAATTCCCGAGATTCTCCCTCCACACAGCTCTTGCTTCTGTCCAGTGACAGTATTTTAAAATTAGGCGAAAGTACAGATTTCAAAAGAAATCACAGATTAACAATTGGTTATTTTACAACCACAAAATACTGGTTAAGTATTGTGAAATGTGAAAAAATAAAAAAGAATCTCCATGACTGTAGACTTTTTTGTTATTTTTTTCCACTGCTAATAAAAAAGAGATACACTTTTATTAGTCAAGTTCCTGTTACTGTACCTGTTGCATTAAAATTTAAAAAAAAATAAAATAAAATAATAATCTGTATTTGAGCTGTATGAGCTTACAAATACCTAAACACACAACAAGGTATAAAATCAGGTGAATTGGAAATAAAATTACTTTTACGGTGCATTTGTGAAATGTTCAAGGTTGGTATTGATTGCGGCTTACTAAACCAGACCCTTGCTGTCAAGTTAAATGTGAAGTTTGAAACAACGTTAGTCAAGGAATGTGCTAAAATGTATTTAGTTTCATGTATTTAGTAAAGCAATATTTTAATTATTTTTTTCTTTCAGGAGAAACCAAGTGGTTTTTAAGGTTTTTTACCTTTGCTTTTTTCTGATATATATATATATATATATATATATATATATATATATATATATATATATATATATATATATATATATATATATATATTTAACAATAAACAGATATCAACAAACAACCACTAAACATCCACTATTTCAAACTACGATGTTATCCCCTCTCTGGCACCTATCTCCTGCAACTTTTCGCCTAAAACAGACCCTAATATAATACATGATATCCAATTTCCAGCATCAGCTTCCAAAGGACAACTCCTGGATCTTTACAAATATGCCAGAAATAAAGCTCCGCTGCCAATAACTCATCCCAACTTTCCTCACACCACAGACCTGGTTTATATCTCCCAACATCGGCTTTTCAACAAACTGTCATCGACAATCAATAAAGACTCTCATCTCCTGTTCTACCACTTCCTCTGTCTCTAATGTTAATTACCCTCCCTCTATTGCTTTTCCTTCCATCAGTGCTGCAACTTCAAACACCTTCTCACTAATGTTTCTGTAGCACTATCTGATCTCTCCACAGTGATAAATAATCTTCAGAATGCCGGGCCCAGTCAAAACATTGCTCCTTCCTCTCCAATCTCTTTCTTCTGGCCGTGTCTGCCTCATATGCCCACCGATAGTGGCCCTGCAGTCATAGAGTCACAATTTTGTTTTTCTATACTGTTGGCCACGAGTGCTCATCCCGGCTCAGCCTGCACTGCTAACAGAATGATCATTGCTGGCACAGTGCCTTTCCTAACCTTTGGTCTCCTGCCTGGTCCGGTTAATCAAACCTTTCCGGCCTTTTAATTTACTTTGGCTCCATAAAATCCTGCCTATCTCCAGCAAAAATAACCACTTTCTTTAGCTTCTGTTTCTGCCTTACTTCAACAAATTCTAGAAGGTAACGACAGGAACCTTTCCACATTTCTCATGTACTCAGTACAGCTATGGCCAAAAATTGCATCACCCTATAGAATTAACAAATTTAGCTTCATAAAGTCATATAAAACTTTGAATGATGTTATGTCAACAAATTGAATTACATACTGCTTTGTAGTTTTCCATATACTTAACAAAAAACTGACAACAATTGAAAAATGTGACATTTCAAAATCTAACATGAAATCCTATACTATTATTATGGCTTCCGGTAGACTTTTGCATTATCATTTTGTAGTTTCTTTGATTACATGATGTTAAACATAACTTTTAGGGGGTACTTTTCAAAACGTGAAGACAGTCTTCTTTTTACCAACCTCTTCAACTATATCCAGCAATGCTTGGACTATGGAACAAGAATCTTAATGTTTCCACCCAGTGGTATCTTCTTCCCTCATACAGTATTAGCTCTTGCAAAAAACTTGATTCAAAATAGCAGATCACTAGATGGTGCTGGCTCTTACTTCTATAAAGACACTTTGGTTAATCTAGCCTACGGTTCATTACTTATCTCTATGACAGGCAACTAGAACTGAAGAGCAGCACCTGAACTCAGGTGAAAGAATAGTGTCATTTCCACACACTCTAGTTCCTAACAGGACAGTTAAAAAAAGGACTGCCACATGAGAAAAAAATGTATTTAAAAAAAAAAAAAACCTATAACAATGGAAACAGCTGGAGTGACACTTCCCATTAATAGCAATATAGAATGTTTTTGCTCTTTCACACAAACTTAATTAAAATAATCAAAAACAGTGTTTTTGAGTAAATACAATAGGAAGCACTAAGAATGAGAAAGAAAAAAAAAGAAAATGCTAGTTACTCATTACCACTCCTTCAAATACAGAATCTCAAGCTTTGGTCACCTGTTGGGTCTCTAAACTCCCTCTGGGAAGAAATTACTCTTTGCACGCAACTAAATGTTTCATACCGTTCTGTATTTCTCATCAGTATGCAGCCTCAACACCCTCAGGGGTTGTTTATATGCTTTGGTATTAAAGGTATATGGTTGCTCTGCTTTTAATGCATTTAACAGTGTACCAGCAGAGGTTTTAAAAAGACGGTTTTAAGAAGACTACCCATAGAAAGGTGTGACAGAAATATAATGAGTTTTGGTTGTAAATCTCCCTCCCGACCTGTGAGAGCGCTAAGCAGTGAAAGGGAAGGGCTTTGGACTGGCCTGACAGTCCGTTCCCCGGGCCGGGAAGTCGGTCAATCTGGAAGAAGGCGTGACTCTGTTGCAGGAACGTATTGATCTGAAAGGTAAACGATGTAGCAGCTGCAGACAGTCGAGACAGCTGCAATTGTTGCTGTTTACAGCTGTTTACCAAGGGGTCATGCATGATAGCATAAAGGGGACGGAGGATCGTAAATCTTTTCCTTCACTTGGTTCAGAGAAGCACAGAACTGGAAGGACCAGGAGAGTTCCCAAACACAATTGTAAAAAGAGTTTGTGAGTGTTTTGTTTGGTTGTTGCACTGTTAGTAATTGTCTTTTGTCTTTGTTAATTCACTAGACGGCTAACACGTCTCAGGAGCTGTCGCCTTGGGCCAGCACTACCCGGAACAACGACACCACAGTCACTGTTTATTGTTATCACCCACCTCGAGCACTACTGCACGCACCCGGACTGGTGATTGTGTTAGTATTATTGTGGGGCAGATAACGTGTTATTATTTATTTGGTTTTGCAAATCATTATTATCATTTCCTGCAGAGCTTTACACATTGGTGTGTATTGCCGGAGGATTATTGTTTGGTCGCCAGACAAAATAAAGACCCCTTTTCCAAACCTCATTACAGTTTCCTTTTGTGTGATTATTCCTGCACTGCATCACCTCTGCACCTGTTCTACTCAGCAGCCACTTTGCCACAGAAGGATATACCTATCATTTAAAAAAAATGATTATATGTGTATATGGTTATATTTAAGCATGCATCCTCAAATATTGGCTTTAATTTTAACCTTTTTTTTCCTTCATACAAGTGAAGCATAATATGGAACATCTGAATTAGATTTTTTATAGGACCCCCACCCCCATTCAGTATACACGAAAAGACAGTTTACAGACGTAGCCACTTCATACTCAAAACTTGATCATATTGGGTCTTAAAGGATGCCAATGTTTCAGCATCAACAACATGACAAGGTAACCCATTCCATTCTCTCAAGAAGTGTCTTTTACCCTCTATCCTAAGTCTGTCTCCACTTAAGTGACCTGTGGTCCTGGTTTCTGTGCTGAAAAGTATTGTATAGGAATAACTTTGTCAATGCCTTTTTAAGACTTCAGTCAAGTCTCCCTACTACTTCTTTGTTCTAGGCTAAATAAGTTCAGTTCCCTCAATGTATCATAATAGCTCATTTGTTTAACCACTTGGATTAGTCTGGACGTTCAAGTATCTGACCAACTGCTTGAGAGATACTATAACCCCAGATTTGCTGATGCTGAGTAAAAAGGAGGGTACGGTAATTCACCTTTGAATATACAAGGCCTGTCATGGCTTGCCAGAGTATTTTAAATCCTGTTCTTTTAACAATATATTATAGAAGGCCATTTTTGTAACTATTTTTAATGGCTATTGTTATGTCATTGATTGAATGTTTGGTTGCAAGAATCCAGCTGTCTCCAGGTCAGCCTTGTAAATGAGAGGTCTTTGATTGTTTCCGTACAAATGCATTCGTCATCACGACCTCCTGTCTATCTCTCTGCATCAGTTCTATGACATGTTGATGACTGAATGGAGTAACATTCCTTGAGACACCTTCCAGCACCTTGTGGAGTCTATGCCACACTGTGGAGTCTATGTGTTAAGGCTGTGATAAGGGCAAAAGCTGGCCTGTGGGTGTATATTTGTTGCAAAGGTGTAGACTCAAATGCATTCCTCATTCTGAACCCTAAGGTGGCTGCCATTCAAACCTGAGATAGTGATACATTGCGGTGTGCTTTTTCAATTAAAGTTGCCTTTTTACAGTAGATTTTGTATCAGAAAACAACACCTGCTGCCAGGTGATTTATCAATTCAACAAAGATAACTGGATCATGTTCAAATGTATACAAACATTTCTATGAAATGTAACTTTATCTGTATAATAGAAACAGGCAAGTTAAACTTACATCATCTACCTGGGTGATTTATAATTAGCTGGCTACAGTGACTTCTCACTCACATTGCACAGTGTGTATTACTCCACAGTTGATTCATGTCTTCATAATCATTTTTGACAAGTGGGTCTCATTTACGTTCTAATTCTCATGCTCAAAGCATTGTATGTGTCACTCTTTGGATTGGAGAAACAGGTCACAGAAGACTGGGTGAAATATGAGCTGCCATTCCTGAAAGGTTCCTCAGGAGGAGGCCTAGGTGGGTTAAGTGTGCCTCAAATCTCTGTAATCTATATCTGACCGTTTGATGAGAATCCTGTGGGGATCAGAAAAAGTTAACTTTATTCATATGTGACAGCTCCCTCAGGTCTCAAAAATAACCTGTTCTGGCACTCTTTGCCTAGTGCCCAAAGCTCAGGAATTCATGTTCAGGAAATCTTAACAAGGCATTAGTCTGGCACACATGAAAAGCCCTTGCTTAAGAAGAGACCACCCGGTAGAGTTCTAGTGGGCAAGGTGGGGCAGTGGGTTAATTGGTTCATTCAAAACGATCATGGATAACTAAAGCTTATTATTAAATGAGTTTAGTTGAGTAAACTTGACTCCAAAAAAAGAAGCGTGCAGAACTAACTGCTTCATAAGAAGGCCTGTTGAGGGCAGGCTTCTGACATGATTGCAGTGCAAATGTGTGTAAAAAAAATAATTAAAAAAAAAGCTGTCCCTCCTTTTTGATTGTAGACTTGTGTTTTAAAATACAGGACCTTTTTTCTCTGATTGCATGTACACGTGCATATAATTAGTTTATTAGTCATTATGCTACACAAAAGGTGAGAGGTATGGGGAGAGTTCAAGCGCTGATGTTGAATTCAGGAGCATTACTGTGAGGTTGGAGTGAGGAGACAGAGGTGTACTACAGCGGGGATAAACATGTTTATATGTTTGACTGCTATTTTAAGTATTTTAATTCATTTTTAGTAATCTTGTCTTTAGTGTCATTCACACCTTGGCCACTGTGGCAGTCTCTCTTTCCTCCTTCCCTTCCATTTAGCAGTGTCCTGGGCAACCAAGGGATGGCACACGGCTAATAGTGTAATCCATTGCCAGCCTTCACAGTAATTCTGTCAGGAAGAATACACCTTCTATAACCTTGTGACATAAGCAAGGTGTGCTATGCAGATAAAAACAACATATCAGGCTTCTGGCTTGTATGTTGCAAATCAGCTCCTATACTCATCACCAAAATTTAAAAACAAAAAAAAAGTTCTGCCAATCAGCATCCTTGCATCCTTCATTGAAACCATCCCTCTTAAAAACTCAAAGAAGATGGGTTCTGAATGTTGAGACAGTACAGTATTCTTTATACTGTACCTTATATAAAATTGAATTGGAGTAGTAAGGTTCTCCTGCATGACCTTACTCAAACCTATTCTGTGTCTCTGTCTGTTATTTCTGTTTATGTTCATGTTAGTTTAAACAAGAAATTACACCACATCTGATTTCTCCACAGTCGAAAACAAATGGAAAATATCTCAAGCTATATATATGGGGGTAATGCGATACTGTGGTCATTTTCAGCACACTGCAGGCCTCCCATCTCCAAAGCTTTTCCTTTAGCACAGGGAAACAGGCTGTGCCCATTCTCCCCATTGGTGTCTGCCAAGTCTTACAAAATATTTTGAAGTCACAGTGCATTTTGATGTAATTAATTCCACTTACTGTAGTTAATATACTATGCTATTCAGTTACTCTTTTAAGTTAATACGGTTTTGATTGTCTATAGTATAATAGTCTATATCTAGAGGGAAATGGTAGAAAAATGTGTTTGTTAAAAAGGAATTTTGACCTTTTCAGTGTATTACATTTCCTGCGCAAGAAGAACTGTTTAAAGTGTTTAAAGGAGCTGTTTCACAACAATGTACCCCCAAAAAAAAAAAAGCACAAGTCATCTGAGATTACATTAAAAACAATTTCATTACAGCATTTAGAAGAAATCAATTAAGTACTGGAAATTTAGAACTATGCATTTGAAATCAAAATTCCACAACAGAATCTCATTTAGATTAGATGTAAATAACTTTACTCTCCTGTCATCCAAAAATGTATATATTTGGTTGCTGTAGTTTCTATCAGGCTTTATGGTATATCATGTTCATATGGCCGATTGCCTTGCTGTACTGTACATAAGCTAAGGCTTACATTGCGTTAAACCTGTGTACAGTACAGTTTAATGATCTAAACTATGTAACTCTATAGGGTTTCTCCTCAGGGGTGATTTATTGCAACAGAGCACTTAAAACATCTGTTTGAAACAAATGTCCTATCTTCATTTTCTGTTCAACCTTGCATGGTTTAAATTGTTCTCCCTAGACTCAACAGAGCATGGTAGTCCACTTTTTAGTTTCCCAATAGCCAAGGTAGGAGGCTGTGTGGTCCAGTGGTTAAAGAAATGGGCTTGTAACCAAGAGGTCCCCGGTTCAAATCCCATTTCAGCCACTGACTCATTGTGTGACCCTGAGCAAGTCACTTAACCTCCTTGTGCTCCGTCTTTCGGGTGAGACGTAATTGTAAGTGACTCTGCAGCTGATGCATAGTTCACACACTCTAGTCTCTGTAAGTCGCCTTGGATAAAGGCGTCTGCTAAATAAACAAATAATAATAAAAAGGTGACTAATAAGATAATTAGACTCACTCTATGGGCACAATGTGCTAACGCAGACACAAAGGCAAGATGGGTAAATCCATGTAGTTCAATAAACGTAATCAATGGGACATGATTTTGAAGTTACAAGAAATAAACCTAGAAACTGGACAGAAATTGTGAGATGTAGGGTGTGAAGAGACTCTCCACCAAGAGTGATGGGTTTTTGAGCTGCCAGTTTAACACAAGAACTTTTGCCAGATTTGTGCTTCTTCGAGTATTTAGCATCCTATATCTGGGTTTGATTCGTGTTTCAACAGGGAGTTGATATAAAAAATGTATTTATACCACATAACTTAATCCATATTATTGGCCATATTTCTATTTTTGAAACACCGGTTTCACTGATTCAGTGTTTGCAATCTTATTAAAACGTTTTTTTGTTCACTGCGCAGGGTATTTTTGTGTGTAAAGTTATGGGCAATGTTTCCGCATGATTCTTCTCTCAATGCTCATTCAACTTAAACTTGTCTGCTAAAACACTTTGATTCTGACAGAAAAGAGTTTTGTTTGTAATCACTTTGCGAGTTGCTGCAGTTTCCAATTATATGCATCACAGCTCATTTAAGTAATTTGACATTTTTAATCTTTAGGCAATTAACATTTCTTTCAATGAAAGTACCATATCTGCACCTTAAATGTGACTATAGTGTGAATAAATCGTAACTGAAAAAGGAGTCAGGAGCAACAAACTAGACACATGTGCTTTTTATTTGTTCCTTACAGTCCTTATGGTTTTTACAGAGCATAGCTGTGACAGACAAAATGATTCTTGGTGATATATCTCCCTCCTGCCCTGTGAGGGAGCTGTGTAAAGGGAACAGAGTGCCCTGGACTGGATGGCCAGACAATTAATTCCCAGGGTTAGACAGAAATTGGTCATCCAGAAAGGGGGCGGCGCTCCAGTACACTAAATCATCGACCCGGAAGGGAAATGATGTGGCAGCCGCGGATTGGAGGAGCTGTTGCACTCGTTAACCAAGGGGTCATGATAGACGGTACAGAAGGGGACGGAGCGAAGTGATCTGTTCCTTGTAATGGTTAACGCTAACCGGAAGGACAGCTGTGTTGTGAACCGTGACTGTTTTGTTGGTTTTGTTTGTCGTGTCTAAATTGAACTTGTTTGTTATTTAGACGGCTAACATGATCCAGAGCTGTCGACAAAGGCCAGCGCTAAACCCGGACAACACTGCACTATTTCACTGAGAACTGTAATTACACCACTTTAGCACTCACTGTAGACTTGTGTTTGTGTTTTGTGTTACGTGTGGGTGTTTAGGAAACAGGACTGTTTATTATTTCGGGACCAAACCCAAGGATTACAATAAAGCAATACACGCCGCTGTATTGCTTCTCATTATCATTGTTTATTCTTTACTGCTGTATTTTGGTCATCAGACCAATTGGATTGTAAAAATAAACATCATTGCACCTGGTTTATCATTTTCTGTCTGCATTACCTGCACCTGCACACCGTTAACCACTTTGCCACAATAGCATAAAAACATTTCAGGTGCTCTGCAGCAGCTTTACATAAATATATACATTCTCAGATTATTACATACAGTAAAATGATAATAACATTTTCTTCCTGGTTATTTCCATTCCTGTTTGCACGGGCCAAAATGGACACCTCTGTGAAGGCGATAATGGCCTCAAAAAATGATGTTATTCTTTTTTTTTCTGTCTGAATAATTACACCCCACATGTAACTCCATCTCAAAGGTCACTTGCAGCTGGAACCAGTCAGCAGTCAGTCTCTATTAACATAATGACTGCCATATTATGTTATTGCAACCATCAATATGATCTGTCATTTAATTACCCTCTTAAATAAACAGGAGAAAAAGAAGGTGCACCAGTGAATTGAAAAAGAAGGAAGTCAAATGAATTAATAATCATTAAAGATATTTCACTCACCACTTTCTAGTCCGCTTATGTCACTGTATGGTTCATCTGGTAACCAAGGGCAACCTAACAGCCAAAACCACTTCAACCATATGTTGTTATTTGTGTGATTAATTGATGTGTAATGAAATGATTCCATTTTCTCTGCCAGAAAAAAAGCATATGCAAAGAGTCAGTGTTTTCAATCTGTTGTTTTATGGATGCTTAAGCTTCTGACCTGGCTTTCCTTTTTGTGTGAACTTTTCCAGACAGGTCATAATAGTTGTAATTTAGATGGAGATGAGGGAGGGGGTGGGGGTGGTTGCACCTGGTTTATTAATGCATTTCACAAGTATTACAAGGTTGGTTTTTTTTCACTCTTCTCTTGCCTTTGGATAGCTAAGCTCGCTGAAGGCTCACACTGTAATGCCCGATGTGGTGCACTGAGGGGATGTCTCCAATCAGAAAATAGAGATCATGCTTGCCCTTCCACATGTTGGAACACAAAACACACTGGAATAATCAATTTTCTTTCAGAGCAAGTAGCTTCAAATGTACTTTTCTTATTCTTTTTTACCCACTATCTTTTTATGATGTGTAGTCATTCTGACTTGTTCTGATTGCTATTACTCAAATTCTGTGTTTTCAAGTCAGTTAAGGAAGTTAAGGAAGGTGCTACTATATGACTATGAGTTCAGGAATTGCTCTTGTTCTAGTTGCCTGCCATAGATATATGTAACATAACGATGATCGGCCAAAGCGTCTAAGTAAGAATCAGCACCAACTAGTGATTGTCCATGTTTCCTTTTGTGTTCCTGGTAATACACTGCTGTGCACAAGAGGGTGCTGGTGTTTTAATATAAAGATATTTTGGTTTATCTAGCCTACGTAACAAAAAAACATAATACAATTAACCCTTTGCGGTCCTATGTCGGACCTTGTCCGACATTGCAATTTTCCCTTTCCGACATCATCAAAAAGATGTAAAAAACAGGTCTCTAGTCGTTTTTTCTCCGGAAAACACCGAGAATACCATTCAATGGCCAAGTGAGACCGATAGGAGCCGAGAGAAGCTGTTGACTTGTGTTTGTGAGCCGAGAAAAAAAGGGGGCGTATCTCATGAATACAGATAGCCCCGACACCACATAGATAACACGGACATAAACAAGATAGCTGCTTCTGCATCCAGCGCTCAAAGAATACTTTTAAAACAACACGTCTAAAATAAACTGTGCGTGTGAAAATAAAGTGGACCTGACGCGCCTGAGACGCCTTGAATAAATGGACCGCAAAGGGTTAATAATGAGAGGAGGCCATCACTGGTGATCCAGCTCCTAGTAGCTGATCTACAAACTATGTAGAATAGGGTCTCCAAGGCTCCCAATTATTCAGCATTAACAACATAGCTAGGTAACCCATGCCATACCCTCACCACTCTCTGTATCAATAAGTGACTCCTACCTTCTGTCCTAAGTCTTAAAATACTGCGTAGAGTAACTGCTTTTAAGATTTTAAAGACTTAAATTAAGTCCCCTTCATTTGTATATGTTCTGGGCTAAATAAATGCAGTTCATTAAACGTAGCTTCATGGTTCACCCCTTTAATCCCTGGGATCAGTCTGGTTGCTCTTCATTGGACTCTGCCCAAGGCTACAATGCCCTTTTAATGTAATGTGGTGACCACTAAACACAGCATTCTAAGTGCAGTCTCACCTGTGTATTATAAACCCCATTCTTACCTCATTTGATTTGTTCTTTACACTTCTGACTATATAACACTAGGTAACTTACCGTAACCCTGGTTCTCTGAAAGAGAAGACAACCACCAACATACTTATGGGATATGCCTGCCTTAGGTAGGTTTTCACTGATCTGTTTATATCAAAGCTGCCGATAGGCCCCTTCCTGGGGTGACGTCCTCGGTCCCGCCTACTGAGGGATTAAACAGTCAACCCAGGAAAGCCATTTTCTCTTTTGCGTCGAACCTGTGAGGGCGACTGCTGCGACCTCACGGGTTGGTGGTCGTTTTCTCTTTCAGGGAACCAGGGTTACGGTAAGTAACCTAACATTTCCTTTCAATTCGAAGATGACCACCAACATGCTTATGGGAAAGTATACCCGAGCCATCTGCAAGGGAGAAGGAACGGCAGCAGATGAGGGACGCATCAGAACCGGATAACCCAAGGTTAGCGGTGCGAGCTTGCAACCTCAAGGACCCTCGTGCCTAATGAAGGCAAGGAAGGATCTATCACATTAAGGCGATAGAACCTGGAGAAAGTATGCAGCGTAGCCCAGCTAGCCGTAGTACTAATATCGGACAGCGAGGCCCCTCTGAAGAGGGCCCAAGATGTAGCCGACATAGTCATGCGCAGTCGAGACTGTGTCCACAATCCAGTGCGACAGTCGCTGCTTTGAGAGGGACTGTCCTACCATTCATATACTGTGACAGACAAAGAACTGGTCAGTATGACGCAGAGCTCTTGCCCTATCCACGTAACACCTCAATGCCCGCACCGGGCAGAGGAAGTTCAATCTTCTATCCTCCTCCGAAGAAAACAGAATTGGATGGAAAAACTCCAGTTCCACAGACTGGTTCACGTGGAATGCTGTGATTAGGGAGGAAAGCATGGTTTGTACATAGTAACACCCTGCTGCCATCATCCCAAATACGCATACAGGAGCTGTGCACCAACAGCACGAATGCAGGGGGAACTGCAGTTGACTCAGAAAAGCTCTTTCAAAACACGCTCATTTTGATTATACTCAGGAGGTCTTATCTTACCGTAGGTGAGAGGCAAAAGAGAAAATGGCTTCCGTGAGTTGACTGTTTAATCCCTCGGTAGGTAGGACCGAGGACGTCACCCCAGGAAGGGGCCAATCGGCAGCTCTGATATAATGAGCTCAGTGAATACCTTCATAAGGCAGGCATATCCCATAAGTATGTTGGTGGTCGACTTCAAATTGAAAAGGAACCAAGCATTCCATTTGTCCTTTCATTGATCTTCCACACTGTCTTGTTGCTGACAACGAGGAGTATATTACAACACCAAGGTCTTTCTCACATGTACACTAGAACAGAAGGCAACTACAACAGAAGTGTGGTTCCTGAACTCCTAATCAAAGCACTTATCAAAAAATGTAAACAACACTCTAACTGATGACAAAAAAAAACCCATCAGCACCTACTCACTCATACTAAAATTGAGCTCTGGAAAATCCATTAATAGTAGAAAGATGACTTCTTTAGGAGCTTACAGGGAGTCAATTTAATTTGAAAGAACACAGAGTGCAGGTCTGAGAGTAGTTGCATGTACTTGCAGTCTTTTGATCTTGGTAAGCTGTAAGAAAGAATTTTAACAAAACATAGATCAATGCATTTAAAAAAAGAGACTCGCACAATGCCTGGCTTCTCAGTATGGCATCCTCAGGCAAATGCTTTTTTGTTTAAATGAAACACAGATTTAGTGAAATGAAACACAGATTTAGTAATATCCTTTAATTCATCCTGCATGTTCCAGAATATAGTTGCCGATCAAGACTGCCCTACAGTGTTAAATGTCTAGGACACCTTTGAAGATGATAATATCAACACCCATCATGCAATTTCAATGATGCAATTGTGTTGACAATCTCCTGGAGGAATGGGCCACAATTCCACATTACGACAAAAAGTGGGCCACCCTAATAATACACCTGCCACCTGTGTTTAGAGCTGGCGAAGTACAGAGAAATTCCTGTCTATATGAACTAGAGGAACTTAAATAACAATTACCATATTATGGAACAATGGTCAGTAACTAAGCAGAATAGACATTTCTTTGCTATCAGATGACATTTAAATTTTTTTATTTTGAATATATTTATTTATATCTACTAATGTGTAACATGTAGTTCCAGGCATGACCAGTCCACATTTATGAGGAGTACAATAACTTGAAGAGATTTCTTTTGCCAACGGTTAGATAAAGAAAAATCCCATAAAACCTTTTGCCCATCCCTTGTCCACTGAGACACCAATAGTGTGGTGCTATGGTAGGAGCCACACGTGAGCCATGTTAAAGTATCATAAGTAAAATGGATTTGGCATCCAGAATACTGTCACATTTATATGCCCTGTGTATTCTGGACACTATCTAGGATACTGCAAAATAGTTTAAATGGAATCTGCATTTGGATGCCAACCAAGCACAGAAAGTACAGTATTCAGAAAATAATTTAAATTTAAAGTGGCACAATATCTAATATCCATGAAAATATAATTTTGTGTGGTGATGCTTTATTTACAGTACTATGCTTGTTTTTTTTTTCTCATTATTGTCAATAAGTACCACAATGAATATGTTAATGAAAAAAACAAACATGTTAATACAATTAAAAACCCATACAAATCCCACACGTTATTCGACAGTACATGTCAAAAGTAAAAATAAAAACTGATGTCTACTTTGGAGATTTCAGGTATGCATGTAGGATGATGTGTTAAAAAGATGCTCAGAAGCAACTGTTGGGCACCATCTTAATACCTCATCTCAAGGAACCATACTGGGCCGCTAATTCCCTCCAGATCATTATCATTGGCCTTTTTACTTCCATGGGCAATTTAAATACTTGGCCATTGTATTGGCATGCACCAGATGGTTCCCCAAGAGGATAGTCTTATCATATTCTGGCTTGGTCAGAATTTATCAGGCAGGTCCCAGGTCAGTCTTGGAAATGGCACTCTATAGCACATGTTTCCCTTTCCCATTAATCATTAGACAGTGTGAATTGAGTCTAAAGTATTTCCTGAGCAAAATTACATTGTGTCACAGTTCCCTTCACAGGAACCTTTGAGTTTACTGTCCTGCCATTTATTCTATTTTGGACAAATCTAGCCCATGAGGTCTTGTATATATTTCAGAATGAGCTGGAAAGTTACTCGCTATGTTCAGAATATATTGTAACGTGCACAGGGTTGGGGTCAAGGCTGGTAGGTAATGCAATCTAAAACTTAAGGACATAAGCCCGATATCTGCTCCTGCTAGGGAGCCCGGCTCTTTTGTACAGTGGTATCGGCACTATGCTTCAAAAGCAGGAGGTCTCGGGTTCCTGTCCGACCTCCTCCTGTGAGAAGTCCCTGCTTGTGGGAAGGTTCGCCACAATATCATTGTTCGATGAATTCTACTGTGTTTGCAGTCCCCTTGAGAAGGCTGTATCTTCTTTGAGGCTATTTTCTGATTGCTGCAGTTTTACGCTGTCAATTACACACGTACAGTATGTGGCATATTGTGCTCATAGGTATGCATTCCAGTATGTAAAAAGAACAACAGACCATAGAAATGGAAAATCCAGTCCGTACTGCTTCAACCAGTAACGTTAAAAAAAGAAAGAAATAAGAAATGTAATGGCATGTTTTTCTTTTTGTGGTAACTCCAGTATCACATTGCTGGAATGATTCAGCGTAATTATCATGTATAGTACTATTTACCCTTTATTTATGTAAATACTGGATATGGGCATGTCAATCCCAAACATGCATGGTTAAGCAAGGTAAATGCATGAGAAAGGCATAGTACTACCAAATTACTGTACACATTTACTGCAGTAAACTTTTATACAGGAAGAAACCAAACCTAGAATGTTTGTATCTTATGGTTCACACCAATGAAGCAGTTAGTGAGGTGTAGTAGAGCATGACTTTTGATAAGTCAAAAGCCAATCAGGGGTTGTTGATTTTCAAACCAGTATGGCTAATTGTCTGCTTACTAGATAGATTACAAAAAAGCATGGAATTATGATTTTAACAGGAAGTGTGTATCAAAAATGTGTCTACTGAAAATGTACCAGAGATACTTTAAAGCTTAGCACCCCACCCTCTTGGGGTCATGAAGTTTCTCAACCCTGAGATTAATTTACTGTACACTGTATCCTATATTGTGAGGTTAGGTCCCATGATTCAGTTCTCAAATATAGCATGTGAAGTCTCCCTCTGCAACAGATTTGTTGTGCCAAATGTCCCGATTGCATGCCTAAGACATGGAAAATTTCTCCTTTGGAATGGGCTTTAGTGTGGAACCCAAAAAAATTAGGAATTTACTAACTTCAAATCAAATGTAATCCAGCTTTGAACAACAAAACAGTAAATGTAACCATCTGTGACTTTTATTCTAGCTCTGGACGGCTTTATATTGAAAACAGCAGCAAGGCTTGTGGAGGGCATTTTGTGGTTTTGCCACAACACAATGATTTATTTTCACTAAATGAAATATGCAAGTGGAATTAATCTTGAATCACATCATGCATTCATCATGTTCATTAAAATGTATAGTTCCTATGGCTGTTGCTTTGTTTTTTTACTTTAAAGCCATATAAAAAGGTAAGGTAAGGCATATTAAATTGACCAATTCAAAAAGTTGGTGATATCATTTTTAAACCGTCTGCAAGCAATTGACCTGAATATTAAATACAATTAAGAACTTCACAATGGTTGGCCATTTCACAAAACATTATATTCAACTTGTTGAATATAATGCTTTACTATTTAAAACAATCACCTTTGAAATATATTTTTGTAAACTACATTTTTTTTAGGTCATATATTAACAAACTGCACCCATATGTTACATTCTTCAAATCAAAAACCTGCTTCTGGCCCAACTTCTAACTGGAAGTTTCAAACTGGAAGAAACTTTAAGAAAGCCAAGAACAGTAATTCAGAAACACATAAAATTATTTTAGCAAGTGGCTATAGTATTATTAAATATTTAAAAAGTTGCTCAAATGGTTTTACAAGTCTTACACAGTTGCAAAAAAAACCAAAGACTCTAAAACATGCTAATTAATATATGGGACTGACATCAGCGTATGTTTGAGTCATCTGGTACTGAACATGCATTTATAGCAAAACGCATTACTGGTCGTGATTGGTTTTATATTTTTTATTTACAAATCCTCGTCAACCGTTTTCCTTATTATATGGATGTATGAATAACTACGGTCTGTTAATCATCACTGAATCTGCTGGGCTATGCACACTGTAACCAGAAACATTCTTAGCGACAAACAAGTTCCGGATTAGGAGGCGTGATCTAGTTTAAGCAGGACTCCGTATTTTTTAGGAGTGCACAAAATACTGTAAGAACACACCTTTTAGGAGAAAGTATTTGTTTTGAGCCGTCTCAGGTTCTTCCTTGAAACCTGTTCATTGTGCAACACGTTTCAGAAGCTTTGCTACTTATTGTGTGATAACTTTCCATTTACTTTTGTTCAACTACATTTGATGAGTGCTTGGCCATCATCTAGGCTTTCTCACAGTTCATTCCAAATACTTTGTGAGACTTACATAATATTTTGAGAAATTACTACAATTAATGACAGGTTTCATTGTCTTTTGTGATATGTAGTGACTTTAGAGCCCAGTAAACATAAAACTACTTAAACATACTTTCAACATGTTGTGGACAAATATATTTATTTTGCAATTGATGATTACTGGGATAATCTTACATCAGTTTCAAAACTGCTGCAGTCATGAATCACACGCACTGTCCTCATAGGGGATAATGTGATCACGCCCTGTTCCACCCACGCTAATTGTGGTGTAGCATCCCAGCCAAGGCTGGTCTGCACCCTTGAAAAGAGTACCCAGCCACGAGAACTTGCAGTTAAGTGCTTTTCTGCACACTTTTATTATTTACAATAAACAAAACAAAACCAACAACAGTTCTAAACTTTACATTTGTTTAGACCATTGGTCCACCAAACTTCCCTACCTAATAAGGAACAAGCAAAGCTTGTTTACGCCAACCCAAAAACCGCTATTCTTTGTTTCCAATTACCTTTTCCTTCACCACACTTCTCCATACACCCAGTCTCTCTCCAACCCCCATCACAGAGCACACTAACTGAGGCCTTTTTATTCCCTCACCCTGATCAGTCGCAGCTGATCAGCATTTACCAATTACCCTCATTTTCCCATACTAATAATCAGCCCTCTGGCTTCATTTTGCCCTTTTCGGTGCATCAACCCATATTCCCCAGAGTACTAAAGCCCTCAAATTCCTGTCGGAGACATACTCCATCACTATATATATGTTGAAACATACATTACTGTACATAGAAATACAGTAAAATTAGGTTTGGGAAAAATAAGGTTTATAAACTTAGGACTGTGGTATTAGGATCTAGTATTTTTTTTTTATTTTTATTGTACGGTAAAGCACTTTGAGACACTTTGTGTGAAAGGTGCTATATAAATAAATAAACTTAAACTTAAATAAACTTAAACTTAGTACTGTTGAGATTAATAAAATAGAACCCCTACCTCATGCATATGGCCCAAAGTGTGTTAGAAGTAAAATCTCTCAAGTTTTCACTATCTGATCAGACATAACAGATCTCATCTGGACAGCTTCAATGTTCTGTTCTTATCATTGCAAACTGCTACATATTCACTTAGCTCTACCCCTAAGTTGCTGTGTTCTGTCAACCACGGAGACCTAAGAGCTGAACTGTTCAAAAATTACACTTTCCCCACAAAATTCTTATTTGTGAAGAACCTGCCAAATTTGCCTTAGATTTATTGCACTATTTTTCATGGCTCTATTTTTCTATCCTTTAATTTTCAGTTTAATCATTTCATTCTGAGTGCTTCTTGTTTGACATTACCTAAAAATACTAAGATGGTTTGCCAAACTTAGACAACATGGGCAAAATAATGTACTTTGAAATTAAGTGCAAAAATTAAACAGATGCTTACAGAGGAAACAGGGGCTAGATACAATATTTTGTTATGTTTTGTTTTTACAATTGGTGCCATGTAATTTATTTTGAAGTACAATTTGAGTACCACAGAACTGAGAAGATATACAGTACAGTATTATTCTCGCTACTCAGTTTCAGAGGATGTTTAGAAAGTCAATATAAAATTGTAAAACAGACTTACCTGGTGCCCAAAGTACCTGGCGACGATACAATAGCTTATTGCTATTACTGCAAACAAACTATGCGTGCCCATCACAGCAATCTAATATCTTACAAGGAAACCGATAAGCATAAAAGGGCACGCGCTATGAACATTTCAACAGATATATAGAAACCAGCAGGTATTACAGTGGCATTCCATAAAATAGTGTGAAAGAAGACTTGCAACTTACATTTCTGTTCACTCACCAATGTCATTCATTGACCACCTGCTGCCAGTGTGTAAAAATTGCTTCTCACAATTAGAAACTGCATCACAAATGATAATGGGGTGTACTAAATGCACCAAGCTAATTAAAGATGTTTTGGGACTTACATTCCAAGAAAATCTCCTTAAAGACAGACATAATCCTATACCATCCCATAATGGTCTCTTACTAGACCACAGAAACTTCTGTGTATTGTTATATGTTACCACTAGACAGAGTCTACAACATTGCAACATGTTTTTGACAATGCTACCTGTTAATGGATTACAACACATACTGACCCTGTATCTGGAATCTGTTGCATTGGATATCAAGAATCTTGTTACCAGTGATGGAGCTAGCTTTATAGTCGGTAAGAACCATTCTCTCATTTCTTTGTTAAAGAAAGAGCTACCCAATCTCATACAGATTAAGTGTGTTTGCCATTCACTACACTTCGCTTGCAGTTATGCTTTGGAAGTGTTTTGCTGAAACATTGATTTTCAAGTCAGCGAAATCCACAATTGGTTTGCCCATTCCAGCAACTGGCAGGAAGCCTATAAAGAGGTTTACCAAGCCATTAATGATGAAGAAAATCACAAAAAGATCTCAGCTGTTTAGAACACACGCTGGTTGTGTCATTTTAAAGTCGTTGACTGTGTTAGATCAATGGGATGATGTAAAGCTCCATTTCTAGGTCCCAGGACAAAGAGCGGTGCTACACAGCCAGACTGCTTTATCAAATGTACAGCAATGACATCAATAAATTGTATTTCACGTTCCTGCATTCAGTTTTGGAGTCTTTCTGCTGCATAAATTCCAAACCAAAGATGTCGACCCGAAAAAGTTCTTTCAGGAGCTGGAACATTTTGTCAAAATTTGAATGTAGACAATTTGAACCCTAAATTTTATGTTACATACAACTTACATACTTGACAGTGACTGGAAATAGCACGTCATGCCCACTGATGCTTACCAGCTCAGGGTCTCCTTAACATTTGCTTTGGCACAACACCCTGTGCCTGTTGATGTGTTAGCAGAACTAAAGGATAGGTGCAAATCTTTCCCTATCAGTGCTATTGAACAAGTCCTCAAACATTTGCCAGGCAACAACAGCAGCTAAGAAAGATATGCTTGCTGTCTCCTGCATCTGTAGTCAAATACCTGTTCAATGAGACGTGCACAGCATTCTCAAATTACATCACCGCAAGAATGACTGGGACACTTGAAAATGGATACACAGATTTCTCTGCTACCCATTCCAGAAAATGTAAAACATGATGTTCCAAAGTACTGGTGTTACTTCTGCAACTACCAGGATAGTGCTGGAAATACCATGGTGCGCAAGCTTGCTAGTTTGGCTTTGAAACTTTTGATCCTTGCAGTATTCAATGCTGTTCCAGATATCATGTGCAGGGGGAAATTGTGGGTTAACATGGAGAACATCCGAAGAATCCGACCCTTCCTCACCAACTACGCCACCCAGCTCCTGGTCCAGGCCTTGGTACTCTCCCGCCTAGACTACTGCAACTCCCTCCTGGTTGGCCTCCCTGCGTCCGCCACCCGTCCGCTCCAGCTCATCCAGAACTCTGCTGCCCGCCTGGTGTTCTCTCTGCCTCGCTTCTCCCACGCAACTCCACTACTCCGCTCACTCCACTGGCTACCGATCACCGCCCGCATCCAGTTCAAGACTCTTGTACTAGCCTACAGATGCCTTGACCAGACTGCACCCAGCTACCTCCAGACCCTCATCTCTCCCTACACCCCCACTCGACCTCTCCGCTCCGCCTGCACTAGAAGCCTGGCTCTACCTCCTCTACGCCCCCTGCCTCCAGAGCTCCGCTCCTTCTCCACCCTCGCCTCCGCAGTGGTGGAATGACCCTACAGATGTCAGGACCGCCCAGTCCCTGACCACATTCCGCGCCTCCTTAAGACTCACCTCTTCAGACAGCACCTGTAGAACTCCTCTGTTTCTCCCCTGGGACACTTTCACCCTTCCTTAAATTTGCTTTACTTACTCTTACCTGCCCCCTATTTTACTGCATTTAATCCTGTACTTCAGAGTACTGTAATCTGCCAAGTGTTTAAACTGTAGTATTTGGTATTTAATCATATCTTGATGTAACTATCACTGTCACTTATCTGCTGTATTATTGAATTGTATTTTGTCACACTTGTACTTACTTGAACTTGTCATTGTATTTATCTTGCTCTTATTGTATTACCTGTACTGTAACAATTGAAATGTATTTGCTTACGATTGTAAGTCGCCCTGGATAAGGGCGTCTGCTAAGAAATAAATAATAATAATAATAGAACATTTGAGATGCTGCTGCAAAGCAGGTCATATTAGCCACAGATCTATGCAAGCCGCACATCCCAAATAAAAAGAGATCCAGAATGCCACTGCTGTGTTTTCCTTTAGCCTGAACAAAGGCCTGAAAACACATGCTAAAAGCACAATTTTGAAATGTATAATTTTGTTTCGCTTTTTAGTGCCAATCCTGACTGCACGGTCTGTCACAATGACACATATTCAATGGTCAAGTTCAGATTAAATTATGTAATGAGACATTTCCATTTTGCGACTGGAAAATTAACCATTCTTCAGATTAATGTAGTTAGGAATTCAACATTTCTAAATACTTGTGCTTTAAAATACAATGAGTACATCAAATCAAATCAAAGTTTATTTATATAGCACCCTTCATACAGGTGTATCTCAAAGCACTTTACAGGACAAAAATATTTTAATTTCAACAGTTCCAAAATCATTAACAGTAATTAACAATAATGCTAACTTTTAGCTTAAACTCAATAAATAAACTGTAATAAACAAACTATTTATAAAAAGATGTGAAGAAGTGAAAAAACAGACTGTTTACCTTCAGTTTCAAACTTCCAGACCAAGAAGTTAAGCAGCAGACTAAGTGGATAAAAATGAAGTTTGTAACTTTGTGGTTCAGTTCCCTCAACCCGTGCTCCCAGACACCCGACCTTCAGCTCTGGACCTTTTGTCACTGAGACTCACACCTCTACCTGCAGCTGCAGCCGCCCGGTCACTGACAGGGGGTGGGGGGGGGCTTGGGATAGCCAGTATGTGCTATGAGGGGGAGGATGTGTGACAGGACTTAGGCCCTGCACATTAGAATATGTGTTTTTGTGGCTGGTAGCCATCTTGGATCAGGAGTGGAGGAACTGCTTGGAGCCAAGATGGCCACCTTTGCAAAGCCACATGCTTTTAATTAAAATAACTGGTTTGGTGTGGTCTCTTGGTGGGGAGGTTGATTGATCAGCCTGAGAATACTAGGCAGGCATTTCCTGGTTGTCTGATCAATCAGTCAGTTAGCCACCTGGAGAAGACATCACACTATTTAAGAACAAAATAAATGTTTGTGGGCATTGGAGTAGGTTCAGCAAAGCCAAGTTTGAACAGAAAGAAAATAGATACGACTTGGAGCAGCAGGTTGTGCTCCCAGTCAATGTACTGAAATTGCCATAGCTTGGGTGATGTTTTGTTTAAATTATTTGTTTTATTTGTTTAAACATGTTGTTTTGTAAAGAATAAGTGTGTGAAAGCGCTGATTTGCAGTTTCCGATGGGTTTGCTATTCCTGCCGTTGACCAGCCTTGATGCGACGCTACTTTATCACACCTAGTTTTAACAACAAACAATGCTGTGCTCTAAAGTCAGACTGCAACCCAGGACAGAGGGAGAAGCTGCAGCTGTGTATGAGTCTTAAACAGTTCTAAACAATTGGAGAAGGAAAGGGGGGTGACCAGAAACAGATGCGGCCTGCAACTGTTTGTAAGTTTCTAATTTAGCACGGCCTCTGGGCAACAACTACCTCGTCTATCTCCCTCTCTCAGGGACAGAGTGGATCCTTGTCAAGCTTCAAGAGACCTCACTGGTGTCAGGTACCATTGGAATCACACAGCTAGCTTAGACAGTAATCGGTTTAAGTCAGGAACAGGGAATTCTCTGAGTGAACTAAGAAGACAGTAATTTACCAATTTGCTACTTGGTTTCTGAAGATTATTCCACTACTAAAATGTATTGTGATATTTGTTTCTTCTACAATCGTCCTGCATGTAAATTGTTTTGGAACCAAACATAGCCTCAGAGGAATACAAAGACAATCTACAGTGATTCCCAAGATAAATGCAGATTAATAGTGTCAGTTTTATTATTTTTTTCTTCACCTGGAGTTTTTTCACAAACATAAAACACTGAAGGGCCTTCCAGTGGGTTGTTACATTTATGATCTAAACACCACTGGAAAGAAATGATGAAGACATGTTTTGAAGCATTCTTAAACAGACTTGACTGCATAAAGTTAAAGGAATCAAAATGCTTCTTCCTCAAACTTTGGGATTCAGGGTTTCATTATCAGTGAAGCCTATACTCAAAGCCCCACCACCAGAGAATGGTTACATGACATAACAGCGAGTCCAAGACCGCGCTGACATCACCACGAAGGACATTACAGCAACTGGCCGTAACAGCGCTATGACATCACCGTGCCGAACTACAATTCCCAGAAAACTCTGCGAAGTTCACAGTAGCCTCACTTACCAGGAACTCTGACACACGTTGCAGTCAGAGCGGGGTTCACCACAGAGTCAACTCACCAGCCTCATAAAACGGGGTAAACGGAGCTAGGACAGCTGTGGGAGGTTTCCCAGCACAGTTGACTGAGCAACATGGAGACCGACTTGATTGATTTTCTGATTGCAGAAGACTATAGTTTTTTTTCACTGTTCCCATACAGCTCCGCCATAATTAGACTGGTAAATACGATAAGTAAAACCTCCATGCAATAGAATCGTGTTTCCACAAGCATTTTTTATGTAGTTGGGCTGCATGTCAATTTTATCAGAGATATTTACGTCCGCTAATATTTCTGAATTGTCAAAGGCGCAAGCTTGATCCAATTCTTCCAGTGACAGCGTGAGACTTGCAGCTCTTCCCCATTCCCCTGTATCTGAGTTCCGAGCAGAATCTTTTATTATTATTATTATTATTATCATTTAACTGTGCATTCATATCTTTGTTTGAACGAGTCTTCCACCCTCAATATCCACAGTTGTTTGTCAAAAGTAGCCCAATGTATGCTTCTGTTGCACGCATTAAATGGTGATTTTTTGTTTCTTTGAAAATATATTTATTCACGGCTACAAGAGCACAACACAAACAAAGCAGTACATAACTGTAACAAGCTGAACTTTTTTATATTAGAAAACAGAATAGTTTTTTTTTTTTTTAGGAATGTACCATCTACATATATTTACCATAAATAAATAGGGGTGTTTATAGGAATGTACTATATACATGTATTCAACATTATTTTAGGATGTAACACTTCCATAAATTAGGGTTTGTAAACTTTGGACGACCACTGTATACGCACACACACACACACGGTATAAATCTATTCTCCAGCAACTTACCCGTTCTGTCTGGAGGTTTCAGCTCAACTACCCTTTTACAATTTTCGCTCTACTGAATGGCACAACAGTTGTAATAACGTGGACAATAATCTGATTAACACATTTCTTTTCCTTCCCGTTTATTTAATAAATAATTTATGGGTGACAAACTGCTGGTTTAGGACAGAATAACAAACAGTTGGCTTAATTCTTAAAACTTTTAATTACAAGTATTTGGATCCACAGAATTAAAAGACAAGTGTTTAGTAATATCTTTGGAAACAGTCATATTTGCTTTCTATTTGGCAAAGTTAGTATAAATAATACAAAATAGTGTGCATTGTAAAATGTTTTTATGTTAATGTTTACTTCCCGTCACAGCATAATTATGTGCCATTTAAAATGTTTACCTCAAGATAAAACTATAATAACTACGAACAATGATACACATTTTTATTAAAGCTAACATTATAATTATCCAAAGGGATTTGGTATAACTTACTGTCGCTTTGCATTTTCTGTAGACTCTTGTGCTTTCTTCCTTTGTTTTGCAAGTAAGCAATGTATCCATTTCATCAAACACTGAAAACAAATTCAACCAGACTCTATTGCTGTTACTAAAATGCAGCCGGGCCTAATAAATAAAAGAAAAACCGTCAAAGTATGAGTGTTATCATTAATAATTATATTTACTGGAACATTTATATATACTGTACTTCTGAAAAATGCAGAAAGATTGTGCTTCCCTGATTAGGAGGCTTGGTGGTCCAGTGGTTGAAGAAAGGGGCTTGTTACCAGGAGGTTCACCCCCAAGTCTCTGTAAGTTGCTTTGGATAAAAGCATCTGCTAAATGACTAAATAATATTAATAATAATTAGTATTCAATTATACAACAAGTTGAAAACAGCAGAGTTCATGAGCAGCACAGAGCGCTCTCCATAGGAACAATCACCAGATGCCTGCTTCACATACCCTAATGGAAATACTGTCCACTCAATCGAAATCACGCATGTGTAAGTACGGGTGTGATATATTCCGTGTTTTTTTTTAAATTTTATTTTATCTGCAGTTCGCTTTGAACTGTAAACAAAAATGTAATATTTATGCACAGTGCTTTAGAGATACTGTATAATACTGTTAAAAAATAATTTCATTTTTATTTGTGCATTTCTGAGTCGTCCTTCGTACCCCCTATGGACCTTAAAGGGCGTTCACACCAGACGCGACGCGCATGCCGCCTGCTTGCGCGCCCCACTGCAGTACTGTTCACACCAATCGCGGCAGGGTAAAGTCAGTGGGCGGTCCGTTGTTACGTCACGGCTGCAGGTACAGTGGCTTTTGGTTACCGAGCAACAAACAGTAAATGCCAGCGGGAAAATAAAACTCTTTTGACAGAACTGAAGACACTGACAAAAGACAAAACTGAGGAGCGAAACAGTCTAAATATTGTTTTATAAAACCTAATTGTAACCCCCACACCAACAAAATCCCCCCCCCCTCATTTTGTATTAATTTTGTTAAAAACTGTTAAAATATATGTACACCAAATAAAACGTTTTGCTTTATCTTTTAAAAGTCTGTCTGCAGTTAATTTAATTTATCCAACAAAAAAAAAATGCTTACGTTATAGTAGCACCACAATCACCCCCAACAAACTGAGGGACAGAGAGAAGTGAAGAGGCAGGAGTCAACAGCCAGACACCATTTATAGAGCACCCAAAACATCAGGCAATTGTAAAAAATAAAAGTATAAAATAAAAACAAGTTGCTTTTAATATATATATATATATACACACACACACACACACACACACACACACACACACACAATACGAAGAATGCACAGCAAACAAAAAATAATAATTCGATCGCTCTGCTCTACCGGAGAAAGAAAAAACTGACTGTTGTGGGTACATGACATCCTAAAGAAAAGAAAAAAGTATGGCGAATACCATCAGCTGCTCCAGGTGAAGTGGCATGGCAGCACAGCATCGTTTAAATAAATAAATAAATACAGCAGGTCTCTAAGTTTACTATCCCATTTTTTACATTTTTACTTATGGGTCATTCCGTGTCAATACATCATTGTCACCAACAGGTCTCAGATTTGGATAAAACGTTTTGCTTTATCTTTTAAAAGTTTGTCCGCAGTTAATTTATCCAAAAAAAAAATGCTTACATTATAGTAGCAGGTGCATAATTATTTTCAATGTACAGTTTAGCACAAAAAATATATATTACCTCATTTACATAATTATGTATATTTAATATTCACTCGGTAATCCCATTTGTACACCCACAGACCTCCATGCTGCAGCTATTTTATTAATATCTCAGTAACTATTAATTGTTGTATTATACAACGCCGGGAAATCTGAAATTAAAGCTAACAGCTTTTCCTCCATTTTATTTTTTTATTTCTTCCTCGCAAAGGAACCTCCTACTTTTCCCTGATTGGCTATTGGTAGGTTACGTCACGATGCGACGCGGCAAAAGTTGAACATATTTTATCTCTTGCGCGCTGCCGCGTCCTCTGCCGCTGCGCTAACCGCTTCATTGAAAACGATTGCTTTTGCCGAGCCGCGTCCGGTGTGAATGCCCCTTTAGAAGTAACCCCCCCCTGGGTTGAAAACGCCTGGCTTACAGGATTACATATTTAGGTGCCCTGCCAAACGGGCAAACAAACGTTTCTTCATATTGTGGCGACGGACAAAAGAAACACACCAAAGGCAGTTTTGGTGCCAAAATAGCGATAACAACAACCACTGTTTATTTCTTCCTTGAGAAAAGGACGCTCTGAGAAATGGGATGGGAGCTGCTAGTAAAACCTGGAATGCAACTGCTTTGCAATTGTGCAATACGAGTCTTACTGACACTGCTAGGTCATATTAAAACCTGCATACTGAGGGGGGCGGGGGGAGTTCCTGGTAAGTGACGCGTTTGTGAACTTCGCAGAGTCTTCTGGGAATTGAATTGTAGGTCGGTGCGGTGATGTCGTAGCGCTGTTATGGCTAAAAGGATATTGCTGCTCTACAAAGAGTGCAAAGAAGAGCGATCAGAATTATCCCAGGTTTAAAAGGCATGTCGTATGCAGACAGCCTAAAATAAATGAATCTATTCAGTCTTGAACAAAGAAGACTATGCGGTGATCTGATTGAAGGATTCAAAATTCTAAAAGGTATTGACAATGTTGACCCAGGTGACTTTTTTGACCTGAAAAAAGAAACAAGGACCAGGGGTCACAAATGGAGATTAGATAAAGGGGCATTCAGAACAGAAAATAGGAGGCACTTTTTTACACAGAGAATTGTGAGGGTCTGGAATCAGCTCCCCAGTAATGTTGTTGAAGCTGACACCCTGGGATTCTTCAAGAAGCTGCTTGATGAGATTCTGGGATCAATAAGCTACTAACAACCAAATGAGCAAGATGGGCCGAATGGCCTCCTCTCATTTGTAAACTTTCTTATGTTCTAATGGTCGTGGTGATGTCGTAGCGCTGTTATGAGCAGTCACTGTAATGGCCAGCGCGGTGATGTCATAGCGCTGTTATGGGCAGTCGCTGTAATGGCTGGAGCGGTAGTGGCGGCGTGGTCTTGGACTCGTGGTGATGTCGTGATACGCCAGAGAATGTAAAGGAATTACAGTCATTTCTTGGATTGTGAAGTTAATGTCTACACTTTTCCACCCTAAAATAGGCTCTTGGCAGATAAAGTCACCTGGGTGTGGAGAGCAGAGTGCCATAATATGTTTCAGAAGTACAAAGACATATTGGTGCGCTGAGACCTTATTTTTGAACACTTCTTTGTGTGAACCACTCCATTAATAACTTCTTGTAAGAAGCTGTAGCTTATTTTTCATAGTAGCAGCCAATAAACTAAGATACATTTCTAGAACATTTTTATGCTGGGTAGATCAACCGATTCAACATTTCGTTTAGAAGGAAATATGTATTATTGGTAAATATTTGTATGTTCGTAACCTGTATTTATCAAGGAAGACAGGTTATAAATGTACAAGACACACATGGCAAATACACCAACAGCCCAGACACTACAACACAATGGACCCAATTTCAATCATGCTAAAGCAAAGGTTATTAGCACCTGATTATCGTGAGATATGAAAATGAATGTCTTTTCTACTTGCGGTATTAAAATTTAAATTATGACCCTGTGGTTTTCTGGAATATTGCTGTTAGGTTAGCTAATTTAATTCTACATTACTTTTATTAAATAGAAATTATGTTTGTAGTTTTTACATACCTTTAATCATCATTGACCATCTTGTAACTGGCATCAAATTGCAGTAAGCTAGGGTTTATAGCACTTATTATCATGTCAGATGTACTGTCCCCCAGTGCCTGACACAAATTATTTGTTAAGCTTTACAAAAAATGTGTTGACCTTAAGTTAAGAATGATGTAAATTCTTAAAATGAATAAATAAAAACGAAAATTTGAACAGGAAATTAATATATTAACAATGTGGTTTAGGATTGCACAGCCTACAGCACAGTGCCCCCATTTTTTGTCCAATTATTTTAAACAGGTTTTTTTTTTCCTCTCCAATTAAAAATATTGAATTATGTTTTCTCCCCATAGCAACTCCCCACAACAGCTTAGGAGAGTTAAAGGCCAGTGGGTGTCTTCAGATCCTACAGCAAAGTCCAAGGTACATTGACAGATCTATAGATTATACAAAAATTCAAACTCTGTACTGCCAATATGAATCTTAAACAAAAACTGTTTTATTACAAAGAAAAAAAAACAACACAATAAAGCCAAGCCTTGTAGGCTTCTAGTCTCTAATGTGATGATATCTTGGAGGACTTTGCCAGCATCCGTCTCTCCCAATAAGTTCTGATGGACTGAAACTGGCTTGGATTCCCAGGTGCTGACATTTAACTTTTAATGGTTGCCAACATAGTTCACTCTGTAGCAACAGCAGCTAAATAACATCAGGTACAAGTACAGAGCAAATGACAGAAGTAGACACAATTATATGACATGGAATATCTGCCATTCACTACAATAATATGGCACGGAACAGTGACAGCAGCCTAACAACAAAGCAACAGCATCATGTTGTCAAGCCCAATGACTGATTCAGTTAACACTAGAACTGCCACGGCATTCATTTTGACAGTTTTCACTTTTAAAATTTAAATTACTTTGAAAAATCTGAAAATAAATGTTTGATGAAGAAAACAACAAAAAACAGTTGTTACATCATCACTTCATGTCCATTTTCTTAAATTATGGTATCTACAGGGTCAGTTTGATCAACCTAAACCCTACCAAGATAAAACACAGCTGGGTTCTATGAAAGCATTTTACAGCAAACTGGGGAATCATTCTGAATTGCATCAACCACCCATGCATGGTTATCCCAGGATGCCCCCAAAAAATACGTGATTGATGCAATCCAGGGAGATGCCACAGTGCTATAACACGTATCACGACATCACCACGAATCCAAGACCGCACAGACCTCATCGTGAGGAACATTACAGCGCCGATCATTACAGTGACTGCACATAACAGCGCTACGACATCACCCCGCCGAACTACAATTCAATTCCCAGAAGACTCTGCGAAGTTCACAAACGCGTCACTTACCAGGAACTCCCCCCGCCCCCCTCAGTATGCAGGTTTTAATGTGATTTAGCAGTGTCAGTGAGACTCGTTTTGCACAATTGTAAAGCAGCTGCATACCAGGTTTGATGAAGATCTCTTGCAGATCGAAACGTTGATCTTGGGTATAATAAAAAATATAAACACTTTGGAGCATAATATATAAGTGTGCGGGTCCTCTGTTTGTTTAACTTTAAAATCTTTTTTCCCTGCACCTTGAAAGACTTTGGATGTGCCTATGTTTTCTCTTTGTTTACTAGCAGCCCCCCATCCCATTTCTCAAGGAAGAAATAAACAGTGGTTGTTGTTACCGCTATTTTGGCCCCAAAACTGTCTTTGGTGTGTTTCTTTTGTCCGTTGCCACAATATGTATAAAAGTTAATTTGCCCGTTTGGCAGGGCACCTAAAAATGTAATCCTGTAAGCTGCTAGAGAATAGATTTATACCGTGTGTGTGTGTGTGTGCATATACAGTGGTCATCGAAAGTTTACAAACCCTAATTTATGGAAGTGCAACACCCTAAAATTAATGTTGAATACATGTATATAGTACATTCCTATAAACACCCCTATTTGTTTATGGTAAATATATGTAGCTGGTACATTCCTAAAATCGCCCTATTCGTCTGTTTTCTAATATAAAAAGAAAAGTTCCAAAACAAAAAGCTGTCAGTTACATACATGCTTGTTACAGTTACATACTGCTTTGTTTGTGTTGTGCTCTTGTAGCCCTGAATAAATATATTTTCAAAGAAACAAAAAATCACCATTTAATGTGTGCAACAGAAGCATACATTGGGATACCTTTGACAAACAACTGTGGATATCGGCCAATTGCAATATACACTGAGACCTTGAGGGTGGAAGACTCACTCAAATAAAGATATGAATGCACAGTTAATTAACAATAATAATAATAATAATAATAATAATAATAATAATAATAATAATAATAATAATAATAATAAAGGCTTCTGCTCGGAACTCAGGTACAGAGGAATAGGGAAGAGCTGCAAGTCTCAAGAAGAATTGGATCTTGGGCCTTTGACCCTTTTATTAGAAATAGTGTACAGACCCTGATTAGCAGTAGTATTATAATAATAATAATAATAATAATAATAATAATAATAATAAAACTATGTGCCAAACAAGTACATAAAGGGGAATTCTGACTACATTTTAATTTCAAACAACAAAAGTGAACTTGCTCTGGATAAAAGCGTCATGCTTTTATGGGGCAGCAGTGTGGAGTAGTGGTTAGGGCTCTGGACTCTTGACCGGAAGGTCCTGGGTTCAATCCCAGGTGGAGGGACACTGCTGCTGTACCCTTGAGCAAGGTATCTTGCTTACCCTGGCAAAATGTTTCTTGACATAATCAAGCATAAATAACAGTCAATCACTTTATATCAACAATATTTTGTATTGTCATTAAAAAAATACTGGTATATCCTGGTGCTACAACACAGCATCACCGCAATGTATTCAGTACTGAGTGGGCTCCACAAATGGCACCTGTAATTGAGCCTGTAATTGAACTGCATCACGGGATTGACTGTCCTATCCATCTTTATATAGTCCTAGCCCAATCCCGGATGTCCTGTGGAGAAGTAATCCAGTATACAAATATATATATACTGTATATCAAAACACGTGCTGAATATACAAGTGAAAAACCAAAAAAATCGATATGCAGCCCAACTACATAAAAAATGCTTGTGGAAACACGCTTTTATTGCATGGAGGTTTTACTTAACGTATTTACCAAGCTAGTTATGATGGAGCTCTATGGGAACAGTGGAAAAAAATAAATAAACTATAGTCTTCTGCAATCAGAAAATCTGTGGTGAACCCCGCTCTGACTGCGTCATGTGTCCGAGTTCCTTGTCAGTGACGCTTTCGTGAACTTCGCAGTCTTATGGGAATTGTAGTTCGGTGTGGTGATGTTGTAGCGCTGTTACGGCCAGTCGCTGTAATGACCGTCGCGGTAATGTCATAGCACTGTTATGGGCCGTTGCTGTAATGGTCGGCGCTGTAATGTCCCTCGCGGTGATGTCGGCGTGGTTTTGGACTCGCTGTTATGTCATGTAACCTCTATAACATACTAAGTATTGGGTTACTGTTGTCCCTTGTAAATTAATTTTAGCTCAAGATCTTACATTACTAAACTGGGAACCAACATTCTACCCAGACACACAAAGAGATGAAGGAAGGAGAGAAGAGACCTCTAAGGACATATATACATGTCAGCAATTTCTGAGTATGAAAATCCAATGACAACCTACCAGCAATACTCTTTATGTAAAAACAGCCCTCCTGTTTCATAATGCCTAATTACAGCTCCAATAAAATATATGTGGAAACCTTTTTGGCTGAAGGGCTTTACACAAATGTGTTAATTGGAGGAATTGGCTCAACACACCTACCAGGTTTCACTTGAGAACAAGTCATGGATCAGGCCTGCCAAGTTGTGAACGTGCTCAACAGAGGTGCCAAAATCAACCTGGAGT
The DNA here is from genome assembly GCA_030684275.1 of Acipenser oxyrinchus oxyrinchus. Lineage (NCBI taxonomy): Eukaryota > Metazoa > Chordata > Actinopteri > Acipenseriformes > Acipenseridae > Acipenser > Acipenser oxyrinchus. Next base: position 22,163,702 of record CM060250.1, read on the forward strand.
CAAACGAGATGTCTGAGATTATTAAGCCTTCTATTTTAAAAAATATAGTGTGTCTGTTTTTGCTACTTGTATACTGTTTATTTAGGCTGTGGAAAGGCAAGATATACACTGCTTCTTATTAGTTCCTGATCAATGACAGGATGTGAGGAGAGCCCAGAAATCCACACCCCAGCTTGTTGTTTGTTAACCCACTATGACAGGAGGATGTTACCTGCGTGGGTAGTCATTGGATAATGAGTCGGACACAGAGCAGTGGGTGTTGACATGCCTCACAGGCACACAGCTTTATTAAACAAAACTGGCCCCAACGCTAGGGTACCAACAATGGTAATCCTAGTGCTGGATTTAATAAAAATAAATAAATAAATAAATGTTTGCCATACATGGCGAGCGCTAGCCCCATTAAAAGAGACGCCCCGCTCCAGGAACCTACTACACTATGAAACCCTCTCTATACTATTTGGGATCAACATCCCCTTAACTAAGCGAATCCAGGTCTTTCTGATGGTCCTGGCTGGGCGGCGCCTTCACAGGCACCGTGTTGCAGTTGAAGGGTTCTGTAGTAGTTATCGTGCGGAGCGGACGCTCTCCTCCTCGACATCAATCAGGACCTCCCAATCATCTCAGCACCAGGCGAGCCGTCCTGCTCAATTGGTTTCCAAGCAACACGTCTCCTTTTGTGTGTCCCAGCTGTTCCATAAATGCACACATCCACACAAGAACCAGTGACGGGGTCATCCCTGTCACACCCACCTAAACATGATAAAACTTTTTTTTTTTCAAGTTTTCAGCTTCTTGCACATTAATTAAAATATGTAATTAAGGTCTGTAGAAACAGTTTGGGCTTAAACACAAAATATTGAAAAAATTGAAAAAAATCTTTCGGATGCAAATTCCAAATTTTTGGTACCACACAGACAAATAAAATGCCACCAAAGCTGGCAAACACAACCAAGAGGTCTGCCTCATTGACTCGATTGCCAGGGAACACCAGTGGTATTATTTATCTTCTTCAATACTGGCCACATTTCTAAATGTTTTGGTAACGACACACATAGGGAAATGCAATGTTAAGGTTTTTAACCCTAACTCTGCACTCCCTCCCACCCCCTTACAAGCAGTGGACGGGGCAAGACAACACAAGCAACCGTAGACAGCCATCACCAGTTAAGATGAACAAGGTACAACTCTCTGCAGATAACACAAGAGACATCCATCATCATGGTCCTCAACGTATACAGCCCAACTTTGACGGTGAGCCCATCCCATTAAACTGTATTCTGTTGCTCATCCAGTATGACACTGAAAAACTCTTGGTTGATCCTTGTTGTTGGTGCTGCCCTCTCAAACTGACATGACAAAGCACATTCCACTCCCCCGTGTAAACACAGTTTCATAACAATGCACCTCATACACCTAAAGTTTTGCAGGTGACAGTATCACTGTGTCATACATCTGGACATGGGTGTCCTGTTCTTAAACTGCTCCCATTTCCCCTATCCATGTTACTATGAATGTTAATGCCGGCCCATCACCCCTTCCGCCATTGCAAAAGAATGTATTATGTCATTGAACATCTGCAATTCCATACAACAGAAAGTTATGCTAGGACATTGTGGCAAAGTGGCTGCTGAGTAGAACAGGTGCAGAGGTGAAGCACGGCAGAAATAATCACAAATGGAAACTGTAACCTGGTTTGGAAAAGGGATCTTTATTTTATACAAATCCCGGTCTGGCGACCAAACAATATTCCTCCGGCAATACACACCAATGCGTAAAGCTCGGCAGGAAAATAATAATAATGATTTGCAAAATAAAACAAATAATAACACGTTATCCGCTCCCACAATAATACTAACACAATCACCAGTCCAGGTGCATGCAGTAGAGCTCGAGGTGGGTGATAACAAACAAACAGTGACTGTGGTGTTGTTGTTCCGGGTAGTGCTGGCCGAAGGCGACAGCTCCGGAGACGTGTTAGCCGTCTAGTGAATTCACAAAACAAAAGACAATTACTAACAGTGCTACAAACAAACAAAACCCTCACCAATTATTTTACAATTATTTGGGAACTCTCCCGGTCCTTCCAGTTCTGTGTTTCTCTGAACCAAGCAAAGGAAAAGATTTACGATTCTCCGGCCCCTTTATGCCATTACGCATGACCCCTTGGTAAGCAACTGCAGCTGTCTCTATTGTCTGCAGCTGCTACGTCGTTTCCCTTCCAGGTCAATACGCTCCTGCAACAGAGTCTCACCTTCTTCCAGACTGACCGACTTCCCGTCCCAGGAAAAGAACTGTCAGGCCAGCCCGTCCAAAGCCTTTCTCTTTCGCTGCTTAGTACCCTCACAGGTCGGGAGGGAGATTTACAACCAAAAATAATTATATTTCTGTCACAGACATAGATTCATATTACAGCACTATTGGTAGTCCTTCTGTCATGCACCTGTGTCTCATGATTTATTATACATATACACGTTCCCTTATGTTGCCCTGCGTGCATTCCCCCCCCAACAAACTGAGGCACATCAAACATGTGGATGCCACACTACACATTGTTCATGGCAGTGGAATTCATAGAGGTACTGTGTGATGTTGGTGTCACTGTTATGCATCCGTCAATCCGTCTCCTAATAGATCTGAATAATAATCATACTAATACAAAATACAAGCAAACAAGACATATTTCCCCCAAAAGGAATAAACAGCTAATACTTAACGACGGTATCTTTCAGCTCCCATTCCAGCCGACACTTGCAAAATCTGCACATTATTTTGTCAACGTCAGCTGCATACACCCCCTCATGCTCAAATGCTTTGCAGCGTTGTTTAATTGTTATGCATATTTTAGAAACAAAGGTCTCTTTTCTTCCATCACAATTTTAATTTCCAAACAACTCGTTCCAAATTATACATCTGCACAAGTGCTAGTCAGAGCTTCCGTTTCCCTTCAGACCGTGTCTATAGTAACAGCTATGCCTTGACAACTATGATTGCAAGTATTTATTTAAACAAACCACTCAATTTAAAAATGTCATTATATGTTTGCTTTTTAATGATTTTTCGTTTGATTTCATTTTATAATTGCATTTAGTTTTATTTATTTTTATATGTTACATTTCATTTTATTTCATGCTATTTAGTATTTGCAAAAATCATGGGGCTCTAATGATGATGGATGTCTTTTGTGTGATCTGCAGAGAGTTCTATGTTGTTTGTCTTAATTGATGATGGCTGTCTGTGTTTGCTTGTGTTGCCCTGCCCCTTCCACTGCTTGTAAGGGGGTGGGATGGAATGCAGAGTTAGGGTTAAAAACCCTAACATCGTATTTCCCTACTTTAGTGGTTTTAATATCAACCCTAATTGATGAATTGATGAAGTTTTTTGGCAAAGAATTTCCTTTCTTTCCTTTCCTTGAGAATATATTTACATTTGGAAAGCCTGTATATTCTAGAGCACAAAAGGTAAAAGTAGCTATATTTGTAAACTTGATTAAACACGTCACAGGTTTATATATAACACACATGATTAGCTTTTCTTCACCTATTCACACAAAGTGTTTAGCAATCTTTTTTTTAGCCCCACCCCCCACATAGTGCCTGCGCTAGGATTTACTGGGCCCCACTGCAAGACTGTTTAGTAGACCCCCCGTTTCAGTTCACCCACACAACACATACACAAACACAAACACCAGTGCACAGCGCATGCTCTAGTGCTCGTGGTGAATACAGTTCTTTATTGACAACAAAAGTGCAGTGTTGTTGATCCGGGTTTAGTGCTGGCCTTTGGCGACAGCTCCGGATAGTGTTAGCTGTCCAAATAATTACAAACAGTATTATTAATAACAAACAAAAACAAACAAAACACTCACGTTTCACAGCACAAGTTCTCCTTCTGGTCATTTAACGTAACCATTCACAAAGGAACAGATCACATCACTACATGCCCTTTTTATAACGTCACCCATGACCCCTTGGTCAACGAGCGCATCCACTCCTCCAATCTGCGGATGCCACGCTGTTTCCCGTCTGGGTCACTGAGTTTGTATACCGTAGCTTTGCCCCCTTTCTAAATGGCCGACTTCCACCTAACCCTGGGAATAAACTGTTGTGCCATTTAGTCCAGGGTATTCTGTTCCCTTTATGCAGCTGCCTCACAGGTCGGGAGGGAGATCTAACACCAAGAATCATTCAATCTCTGTCACATGCATGTACAGTTGTAATGTATCTATTAGAATACAGTCAATTAGCAGTTCAGCTATGGCCAAAAGTTTTGCATCTCCCTATATAATTAAATCATTTTGGTTCACGGAATAATGCCACGTTAACATACTAAATTACATACCATTTTGTAGTTTTCCATACTTAATGAAAAACTGTGACATTTCGATATCCAATGTGCCTTAAATACAACTGTACACTATTATGGCTTCTGGTAGATATCGTTCTGTAGAGAGCAATCACATGACCTTAACACTGACCTGTTGCCAGAGCGCGTGCCGTCCCGCCTCCAGATAGATAATCTGTCAGCTGTGATTTGGGAATTTGTGTTTTGATTGACAGTACGCCAATACAGTAGACTCCTGTTAATCCGTGCAGATTGGGACCAATTTGAGCCCGAATTAGTGAAAAACATGGAGTATCCGAAATTGAGTTTACTGTTTCACAGGGGGCAGAAAACAGAGAGACGCTGGTTCATGGTCCATGGTCAAACCTCTACCGCACCACTATATATATATATATATATATATATATATATATATATATATATATATATATATATATATATATATATAGATGCCGGTTATTAGCAACCCTGAATAACAATAACCCTGGTTATTAACAACATTTTCATAGACTTTAATGTTAATGGATTTCATATATTAGCAACTGCCTGCCGCTTAATGACAACTTTTTTTTTAATTTTTTTTTTTTTATTACAATTTCTAGGCTATGGCACGCACACGAATGCATCGCGTGCACGCATAGCAGCGTCTATATCAGTTTTCATAATGCAGCTGTATATTTATTGAGTCTGATTGTCGTCTGTCATCATGGCTTTAGAACGTGTAGACCTTTCTGTAGCACTACGTGAACCTAGTGCTAAACAAGTACGGGTAGCAGAAAGGTTTGGCATCTCAAAATCTGTTGTATCCCACATTTTGAAATTGGCTATGAAGCTGCATGCAAAATTGAGAGTGATTTACGGCTGGAGGTGGCGAATCGTAAAAAAAAAACAAAAAAAAAACAACATTGGACAACTACTTCTTTTAAAACGATGCTTCTGTATTAAATGTAAGTACTGTATTCCAAGTTTGTTTACTGTTTTAAGGATATTGATAGTACGTTGTTGTAGTACTATGTGTACAATACAGTACTGTGTATAGTTTTTTTGTTTTGTTTTAAACATCCATATAGTTTTAGTGAACAGTTGTTTGTTCTGAAATTTGGTGTTTTTCGTGTTCGTTTTTTAATGAACCAAGAAGTGTATTTCAGTGTGCTGTTTCTACAACTATAGTATACATCGTTTTTCCATATACATACACTTGAAAATGTGGCTTTTCGCTTAATAACAACTTTTTGCTGGGAACCGATTGGTTACTAATGAGCAGCATCTAGTGATTATATATATATAGGGACATAAAGTATGCCTCCTATCCTACTTAAAATCAATAAATCCATGTATACTCTATCTCTATTCATTGGTAAAACATGTTGACTAATATGAACCATCTCTCCTCTAAAGAACCTATTGTAGCCACTCACAACCTGTTTTTAAATTGTAAAAAAAAAAAAAAAACAGATTCATAAATATGTGGTTCATGCATCTAATACACAAATAGAAAACAGTGGCTTGCAGTCTGACTGGCAGCATGACTTTCGTTTCAACAAGGTTAAAGTAGGTCTGTTTAGTTTCAGCATAATGCTGCATAAATATTTATAAAATTAAGAGAGCAAAAAAAAGTTACATTTATTTTTTTTGTAATGCAGGTTGCTTGTATTTTTTTACTGGAACCAGAATGAAGGGGCTTGTGACTGAAAATTCCACTGACTTTTGCTAAGCGCCAAATTGAGTAAGACCCAGTAGCCTAATGGAGAATTCTTTGGCTTCTCACCTTCAAGGGCCCGAGATTGTGGTCCCAAAGAGACTGGTGACCCAGGCTGTCTGCCAAGGAATTCAAATCTGTAGGTTTTCAATTCTGAAGTCTCTACAGCTGACAAAAAAAATAAATAAATAAATAAAAAACGTTTTTTAAAGAATTGTGCTAGATATGTATTCTGCATGGAATAAATGTACATTAACTGCCAACTAAGTATCGGACAGATTCATACTTTGTCACATACACTATTTGATTAAACTGTTCATGGGGATTGATGTTAAACCACACATTTGGATGTCGGTTTTGGCAACTTGCTTTTATTTTATTTTTTTAATACAAGCACCTGTAGTGTCTGCTTTATTTCCCAGGCAGGGAATGTGTTTTTACCTAACCTTGTTTTTTGGGTCAGTGCCTTCCAGCCAACCATAGATATATCGTGTTTATATTTTCTGTATAGTTAAAGTTTGGGAGTTTGTCGGTTACAATTTTTAACTTTTATCAGCTACAAATTTAAAATCTCACATGTAAAACCCTAAATATAGTTTGCTCTAATAAAATAAGTAATATTTATTAGTAATATGAGAAACAAATGACCATCTACTCCTATCCCCCTACCCATACAGTTTACTGTACAAAACATGTATTCTGCAAGCACCTGATAAACTTGAGTACAGTTTTTTTTTTTTTAATGATGTTTAATCAAGAAACCGCATTTGTTCAAATACAGGCAAATTAACATAAAATAATGGCTGAAATACCACCACACATAATTCATCGCATGATTACGTGCATTCGGTTGATTAGACAGTATGGTTGATCAAAGATCAGATAAGTGACTCTACTGTATTATTATTTGTTTATTTAGCAGACACCTTTATCCAAGGCGACTTACAGAGACTAGGGTGTGTGAACTATGCATCAGCTGCAGAGTCACTTACAATTACGTCTCACCCGAAAGACAGAGCACAAGGAGGTTAAGTGACTTGCTCAGAGTCACACAATGAGTCAGTGGCTGAGGTGGGATTTGAACCGGGGACCTCCTGGTTACAAGCCCTTTTCTTTAACCACTGGACCACACCGCCTCCCTATATACAAACAATTCAAAACTCGCCATTCTGATCGCCCTGCTCCTTCTCCCTGAACACTGTCAGAACTACAGCGTTTCCCTATCCCATTCTGAAAATAAATTGTTGAAAAAAAATCCTAAATTTTCAGATTTTTTAAAAAAGATTTGGGTCGCTCTTAACCCCTTGATGTCGGAGTATTTAAAATCAGTTGTGTAATGGGCAGTAATATTTTACTTTAAAATGTAATGAACAAACCAAGAATTATAAGAAGTATAACAAATCAAATACAGAAAAACTGCATTTTCACAATGTTCAATTCAACATCTATAAAACACTTTAAAAAAAAAAAAAAAAAATGCATTTTAGTTTTATTTTTTTTTTAAATGTTCTATGGAGCAATTTTTTCTTAGGTCAGTTTTAGGCGAAGGATATTTAATAAAAATTACTTTTTTGTTAACTAAAAAATGTTTTTACATTGTTTTTTCAATTTACTTAGTTAACCCATTTTATTAGCACAGTAAGGCACTTCAGGGCGATAAGTCACAAAGTCACATTACGAGATGTACAAAACAATTTACTTCCATCTGCATGTAAAGTTTCTTTTGAAAATGTCTTGACACGATCCTCAGCCAAAAAATACTTTGCTTTTTTTGCTTTGTTGTCCATTTTTAGTATTTTACCTCCAATGCGGAAAACTAGATTTTAGCAACCTAAATCAAAATAACAATGCAATACTGACTTTGTCCCACCTCCTACAGTACAGTACAGGTCACAGAGAAGCCAGTACAGACGCGCTGATAGATAGACTGATTAAAGCATTGTTGTCAGTAAACAAGAAAGTTAACCACTTTGGAGTATTTTTTTTTAAATGTTATTTGTCTAAGGACGGTCGTCCCCCTATGGTGATCCCTCAATTCTCACGGGTACGGAAGGGGGTACGGGCCTAAAAGTTTGAAAACCACTGTATTAGAGTATATCAAACACCCTGTTGTGCCTTATTGTTTTCAAATTACGTGTATCATTTTTTCTTTTTTTTTTTTAATTATGTCTCAATCCTAACATTTTAGGTGATGCAAACTTTTAGCCATAGCTGTACAGTAAACTGGCTTCTGGCTCTCTTCATTGGGTTGGTGTTCAAGCATTAATTAAACCTGACACAGTGCTCATCTTGCAGTTTACTGTTCAAGGGCAACTTAATTCTTCCAAGAATTTGCTACAATATGGAAACTGTTACAAAGGAAGTTCATTTGTATTCCATGGGTGCTGGCACTGCATTAGTAGGGTGTTTAGTTTGGAATATAACACATTCTAAGGTGCATAACCCTATAAGGATTTTGGAAGCATGTTTTCTTAACTAAGGAACCAACTTCAGTTTACTGGTATAGAAAAAAAAACAAACAGCAAGTCATCCAAAAACATATTAAATAGCTGTTGTTATGCATGTCATGTACTTATTTCAATGTTTTTTTTTTTTTTGCAGTTCAGTATTTGATTTATAGTAAAACTGCCATTTCTGACAGCTCCCATAAGCGAGTTGAGTGATGCAGGTAGGCACTTTTTAATCAGATCTTAAAATCTAATCTCGCCCTTAAGAAACCCAAACACGTCTTTAAAAACCAAAGTCTTAATAACCCAAACACCAGCATGAAACCCAAACAATCCATTTTTTCAAAGCTTTTATATGAAAGCTTTGCTGCTCCGCCTTTAATCGACTCCTCCCATCTGAATTATGCGCCCCAGCATGTACTATAAATTGTATACTGTACTCATCTGTACTTGTCTTTTCATTTTCACGTGACCTCTACCTTCATATCCCTTCACCACTATGGTAAATGTTTACCCTGGGGGTAACTTTCCACCATCCTGTTCTCTAGCCAGTCAAGATGTACCTCAGTTGACATCTAAGCAATTAAAAAGATAGACAAAGTGAAAAGTATTCTGTTTCTGTTCTTTCTGCCAACACAAGTATGTACAATTGACCTAATAAAAAAGTCCTGAACCCCTTTTGTTGTCTGTGACACTTTATTATATTGTGTTTTATTAGTAGCAGTATTATTATCTTTATTATTCATGATTCAAGAGCTTTTCAGTAACAACCACTACCAGTTTAAAATAATATATGACAACATTATGCTCCAGCCATTACTGACTTTCATAATTACAAAGGAATTAAAAATGACGAGTGCGCCTTGGACCAGCCTCAAAGGCTTGTGATTCCCACACATGCAGACACTGCTGTGGGGTCCTTCTCCGCTTCACAGACAGGTTGGCCATTGCCAGAGCCAGCTATTTCCTATTAACTTGAGCCTATTATTAACCAATTACTAAATACTTCCTGTTGTTATCCAGCCAGGAAAGAGCTATACAAATATAAAAGAATCAGAAAGGAAAATAAGAGTGATGGGAAAGCAGGCTGGTAGTGGAGGTTGGTGGTGGTGGATTGGCCTTGTGACCACGAGAACCAATTACATTTGGATTAATCTCACTTTCCATTTACTGCAAGGTGTGTCTGGAGCTATGATGTCACTCTGTGTAACATGCTGTTGGTTAGTAGCTTCCCACAACATGTATTGAACTTTTTACATCTAAACAGTGAGAAGGGTTTGGGTTAAACGGTGTCCAACATTAAGGTAAGATATATCAACCTACATACAGCATTACATGGATTTATTCATCAAGGTCCTTATATTATATGAACTTTAACTGCATCCATTTGCTTGGGCTGTTATACTGTATGATATAGTTAGGCCCATGCCGATCAACGATTACAAACGAATATCTGTAACGAGCAATACACAAGTAATTTGGCTATCTCGTTAAAAAAAAAAAAAGCATAGAATCAGCTCCTGTCTCCAACAAGGCAGTGGTGACTGTCAATATCAAGTCTATGGAGAGAACCAATATGTGGGGAAGGAGGAAGGACCATCATCGTATTTGAGCTACACGTCCTCCATTAGGGGCCGCCAAAAAATATCAGCATTTTTTTTTAAAGCATAACACTTTAGAGCTTGGAATATGCACATGCCTTGCTGAAACAGTACTAGAGACAGAGATACCACTTTTATCAGAGTTCATAATATTTTACTTCGGTTGAGAGAAAGGGGTTCTGTTAGAACACGTTTAATTCACACAGTGCACTGGGAGTAATGGAGAGTCAACAAGCTCTGGTTATTCAGCTTTTTCTTGGGCCTATCAAGTTCCTTTCTGCTGAAATGTGTTTATCAATAAAACATAATGGTGTATATCATGGGCAATAATATAAATGGCAAATGTTATACAGTACCACTTACCATTAAATGCAAATACTGTTCACTGTTCAATGTTTGGAAAATGTTGTTTTTATTTGTTATATTGTATTTTAACACTACTCTTATTTTTACACTACTTTTATTGTGAAATCGGATTATAAAACTCATATTTTTGGAAAAAGATAACTCTTGTACAGTCAGCGCTCCTGATAGGTTTTGGGTCATTGAGTAATTCTCCAATTTAGAGACTATGGGCATGATTTACTAAGCGCTGGTAATTTGGCAGGATTTGCAGGAGGACAATTGAGATGACTGCGCATGGTATTTCCCAGTGCTAAACTTAATCTCCAACTTTGTTAAAGCCAGAAAAAACTTACAGAAAAATGTACATTATAACTATGTTTAATTACAACTGTGATGAATTGTAACATTGCTTCTAACACTGTTTGATCAAAAAAGGTATTTAAAGGTTGGTTGGGTAGGTTTTACCAGTAGTATTATGTTATACTCACTTAGTTTTATTACGTGCATCATTTTCATCCCAAATGGAACTTCGGAACCGAGTGTTCCAGGGGATATTATGAATGAAGGTAGATATTTATCGTAAGGTATGTGAAATAAAGGTCGGTTCGGACTAGTTTTTCGTCAGCACTATGGTGCTCTTGCCTATTTATAATAATAATGTATTTATTTGGCTGACTCTTTTTTCCAAAACAAGTTACAATTAGTTATTTTACATACAAATACTGGTACACATTTATACAGTTGGGCTTTTACTGGAGCAATACATTGCTCAAGGGTACAGCAACAGTATCCTGGTACTGAACCCACCATTACCTGTTACTGAACCACTACTCCACATTGCATACATGTATAATGCGTAGCTCTTAGGACTACAACTCCAGGTCCAAGTGGTTAAGAATATATTTACATTTTTTGCTGTATTTATTGAGGTTTTGGGGCGGTCTTTCTTTATCGTAGGAGGTTTTATTTACTTGTTAGTTTAGTTAGTTCACTATTTATGTATTTGGATATACAGTATATTTATTTTGACATTAATGAATTCAAGTACTATATATATGTATTTGTATGTTTTCAGTCGATTTATGTTTGTTTACTAAAACAAAAAAAATATTACCCCTTTGGGGACTGTGAGAATTCTATCATTTTGAGGGCCGACTGACATGACTTAACCTAAGGGCATATATCAGGCCAAATATCAACTTAAAGTATACAATATTGTACATTTCCAAAAAGCTGTTGTTCTGCAGATTACTAAATAAATAATGGTTTAATTCTATGATCAAGTATACCCTGCACTGATCTAGTTTGAATGTGAAAAAAAGTTTAAATATCCACTGGAATTTTACACAAAATTGTTTGACAGGTGCATGTTTTTACCTTTTTGAGAGGTGATTGGCAGGGCTTTATCTTATTATGTGAGTTAGTGTATATGTTCATTCCCAGGGTTAGGTGGATGACGGCCATCTATAAGGGGGCACAGCCACGGTACATTAACCCTTAGCGGTCCATTTATTCAGCGCGTCTCAGGGGTGTCAGGTCCAATTTATTTTCACACGCGCAGTTTATTTTAGACGCACTGTTTCAAAGCATTTTTTTTCACAGTAAGACAGGTTTAAAAGGCACTGCATATCAACAGGACAGTCAGTACTGCATCTCCAGCCCCGCCCCACCCCTTGTTCGCTGTATTTTTCACATACCTCTTCATAGTCGTGCATACTGATAAATCATCTCCTGATCACTCGTTTTAACACCAAACTCATCAATAATGTTATCCAAGTCATTATTTTATTATTATAACATCTCAAAAAGCTCTGCAAATGTCCCTGATATTATTTGAGCGCTGGATGCGGAAGCAGCTATCTTGTTTGTTTATGGCCGTGTTATCTCTGTGGTGCCGGGGCTATGTGTATTGCTAAGATCCACACCTTTTTTTTTGGCTTCTCTCGGCTCCTATCAGTCTCACTCGGCCATTGAATGGTTTTCTCGTCTTTTCCCGGAGAAAAAATGACTAGAGACCTGTGTTTTACGTCTTTTTGATGACCGGAAAGGGAAAATTGTAATGTCAGAAAGGGTTAAGTCATCGCCCCAGAGGGAAAGCGATGTGGCAGATTGGAGGAGAAACGGCTGCACTGCTAACCAAGGTGGCGTCACTGAAGGTACAAATAGCTGACGTGGCTAGGTGATCTGTTCCTTTGTTTGTGGTTAAGAGAACCGCAGAAGGACGAGTATAAAATAACCGTGAGTGTTTTGTTTGTTTGTATCGTCTAATTGTACTGCTTGTTATTTATTAGATGGCTAACACGATCCAGAGCTGTCGCTTGATTCGGAGGCATACAGCTCAAATTGATACAGGAGACAATCCCTGTTTTCTCTCTCTACATGAGATCCATTACTACATGGGCATCAGATCCATCACTACACGGGCAGCAGTGTGGAGTAGTGGTTAGGGCTTTGGACTCTTGACCGGAGGGTTGTGGGTTCAATCCCAGGTGGGGGACACTGCTGCTGTACCCTTGAGCAAGGTACTTTACCTAGATTGCTCCAGTAAAAACCCAACTATATAAATGGGTAATTGTATGTAAAAATAATGTAATTGTATGTAAAAATAATGTGATATCTTGTAACAATTGTAAGTCGCCCTAGATAAGGGTGTCTGCTAAAATAATAATACATAATTCACATTCAGTCTGAAACTGATAAAATTAGGTTACTCTCACTGTCGCTGTCATCCATACTGGTAGATTATTGTATTATTTATTTCTTAGCAGACACCCTTATCCAGGTCAACTTACAATTGTTGCAAGATATCATATTATTTTTACATACAATTACATTATTTTTTAGGTCACAGTCTCCTGGCCCCACACCAGGAAATGGAGATTGTCCTCTGTGTATTTCCAGGTATTATTTTATTAATTGTAGCGCGATTAAACATAATTTGGCCAAATGAATGTGATTATATGTTCAAGTGAGACCTGTTAATATTATTTTGTATGTTTATGGTTACAGTTAAGTTCCATGTCATAGGCTCTTTTATGACTTTAAAGAGCAAAAAAACACTCTTCCTGTCTGCTGGTGGCAGAGTAGTCCCGTTCCTTCCCATTCCCGGAAGCTTAAATCCCGTTCCACCCGTTCCCGTGAGCTTCATTCCTGTACCATCCCATCACGCAAAATGTAACATAATCTTTTTCCTGTACCGCAGGAGTCCCGTCTTCATGTCCACTCTCTAGTGTACATATACACGTTTACACCTGTACACGGGTATATGTACATACCTGTTTATTTTGAAATGTGTATTTTATTATATTTTTTCAGTTTCTAGTCTTGCTGTATATGTGCTCATTTTAAAAATAAAGCCTTTTATGTTTAATTTTCCATTTAAATAGAGTGTTTCTGAGATGCAAATGTTAGATATGATGTTCATGAATAAAACGTTTCAGTTGTATCTGATAGTATGGCTTTCATTTTCATAACGAAGCAGTTTAAAAATGTATGGGTCAAAGTTACCCACCTGGCGATTCTAGGTAGTTCGAAAATCTGGTGGTTCTAGTGTTAATTCATAACAAATGTCATCAGTATACTCATGTACATACATATGTTATAATAGTAATATTTTCTGAGCAACAGCAAACAAAAAAGAACTTGAGATTAACAACTTCAAATAGGCCAGCAGTGGAGGAGATTTTACAATGCTGTCACCGAGAGCCTTGATGCTCCCTTCCCCTGCTCTGGTGAGACATAGGGGTTCTACTCGAGGCACTTTCTGGTGCCGAAGAAGGATGGCGGCCTTTGCCCCACTCTAGACCTGAGACACCTCAAAGGGTACTAGAGGGAGAGGAGGTACCAGATGGTCACACACATCACATTCTGCAGTCTGTCCAGCCGGGCAACTGGTTTTAGCATAGTGGACTTACAGGACACGTATTTTCATGTCCCTATTCATCCCGCACATAGGAAGTATCTACGCTACGCCTTTCAGGGAAGCGTCTTCGAGTTTTCCGTGCTGCCATTTGGCCTCTCCTTAGCCCCCCGCACATTCTCAAAGTGCGTGGATGCCATCCTAGCTGCAAGGGATCAGGGTGTTGAACTATGTGGATGACTGGTTGAGGAAGGAGCAGTGGCCCACATGGCGGAGCATCTATCGAGTCTGGTCTCACCCCCAACGATGCCAAGAGCCAATTAGTACCGGTGCAAAGTACAGTTTACTTGGGACTGCGGCTGGACTCCCTTGCAATGTGAGACGACAGAGTGGCCACCATACAGAATTGTCTATCCCTGTTTCAACAGGGATTGATAGTACCTCTGGTGTTGTGTGATCATGGTTAGTGTACCCTTTTTTTATAAAACATGTGTTTTAAATCACACGGCACACAGGGAGTAAAGAATTAGTGTACTGCCCATGTTTAAGATTTCCATTACATGAGAGTAGGTGTTAAAACTTCATGCTGATATTGGACTCAGCTCTCGCCAAGATAAGCACCAACTAAGATAGTGTTCTTCGTGTGTCATATATTGCTCAAATTGGTGGCAACATGTTGGTCATGCTGCGCTTGTCTTTCAATGCTAAGGCCAAACATCGCAGCACCTGGTCATGATGCCAAGTAAACCGTCCTTGGCTAAGACTCACCTTACATTCTGTCAAAATGTGTCTTAACCCTTTGGCAGCGAGCCATTATAATTTCGGTGCTTAAGCACCAATGACGCGCTCTCTCTTCTGAGATGTCTCATAACAAAAAAAAAAGCCAAGGGGGAAACAAATCAGTGTTTCTGAGACTTGTCATTGAATAAGGCTAGGTACTAGGAAAAAGAATTGTATCCCTACATGCAAATTTAGATGATATTCATCAACAAAGTGATGCACAGGAAACGCGTCTACCAATGCATATTTTGAAGATTTTATTGAGTCACACAACTCAGGATGTTCCAGGACTGTCAGCGGCCACAACAGAACGGACACCTGATCTAAGGTTCTTTTTGAAGGTAATTGTCTCTGAAATTATAATTCAATACGCATTTAGATTCAATATGTAAAATATAAACTTGAATAGTATTTAATTCTTTTCTTTTTCTTCAGACACATGAAAAGGATGAGAAGAGGCTTGTGCTGTTGACGGTACACACACATCTTTATTTATTCATGTTGTTTTTTATTTATTTGTTTGTTTGGTAAAAGTGTTTGCCACATTCATTGCATTTTTACGCTTACTGCTTTATCACCGTATCGTTCGTTTTTCTATAGACTTTAATTTTTATTTTATTTTTTTCCGCTGCTGTTGACTTGTTGACTGACTTTTATAAGTTTTGTATATAAATATTATTTTCTCCATGAAAATCCGGTAATATACAGTACCGGTACATATATTTATGTCAAAAATGTAATTAGTGCCCTCATTTCATTTTTTTGCTTCTTTTGACTTGCTGTACATGGTTGAATTCTATAACTCTTGGATATAAATATTATTTTCTCCATGATACCAAATTATTCATTTTAAATAAAAAAAACTACTTTTAATAAAAACAACTTCATTTTCCCTTGTTTATTCATACATTACCATGATAAAAGGTTTTACAGAAGATTTGGCAATGTACTTTGTGATATTTTGCTTAGTCTGGACTACTTTCATAAAATAGCTGACAGTTCTGAAAATAAGCCAGTTTTGGGGAATTTTGGCATACAGACTATGGCTCGGACAAAATCTTGTAGCTCCTCAATAGTAGAAGATATTTTAAATCTGATTTTTTTATTTGAAATCCTCATAAAATTTTGCATTTGTCATATACTGATAATTTTTTTATATCTAACTTGGAAAGGGGTCGAAATTGGCAGTTTTTATGATTTCCATTACATGAGAGTAGATGTTAAAACTTCATGCTGATTTGAACTTGGCTCTCGCCAAGATAAGCACCAACTAAGACGTAGCTTCACAGTAAACTAATGTGATCCATATGTGTCTCCATCCTTTTGCGCTTCCTTCCATATGATGATGTAGTTATCCTTCTGTCTGGTGTTGATGGCTGAAGTGTAATGCTGGCTCCAGGGATCAGCTTATTGCCTCCCTAGCGCATCAGCACACACAACGGCTGTGATGCTGGCTCCGGGGATCAACCATAGTGCGGTCTCCCCAGTGCATTAGCATGACAACCGTCTGGATTGAGCTAAGTAGGGTACATCTCTGGGCATAGTGCGGTCTCCCCAGTGCATTAGCATGACAACCGTCTGGATTGAGCTAAGTAGGGTACATCTCTGGGGTCTTCAAGTGGGCACCTTCCATCCTCGGTGTTTCGTCGACTAGCCCACGACACCTCAAGAGGGCTCGACGGTGATTCTGGCGTCCCAGCATCACCCCCCTCCGTCCCCCACTCAACTCAGCCCAGCTTACTTACCTGTACATCAGCGTTTCTTTCTTTCTATTGTGCTTGAGATCCCCAGCCAGAATCTTTTCATCTCAACCACAGCCAGTTGCTGCTTCTTTCTGCTGCTTCAGATAAGTTCTTCACTGTGCGATGCAACTCTTGGCCATTGAATCCGACATCTCTGAGAAACCGGGTTGTAGAGTGTGCCACAAATCCTCGGCAACCCACTTCCACTGGGTAAACCCAGACTGTCCATCCTCGCTGTTCCGCTTAGGAGGCTAGTTGAGCATACCGCAATTTCTTCCTCTCATACGCCTCATCTACAGCATCCTCCCATGGCACTGTTAACTCTACCAGGTGAACAAGGCGTGCTGATCCAGACCACAAGACATTATCTGGTCGAAGGTTAGTGGTGGCAATCTCAGGTGGAAAAATAAGCCGTTGACCAACAACTGCCAGCATTTTCCAGTCTCTAGCAGCTTCCAGTTGTCCTGGGCGAGGATTGGTTTTAACACCTTTTCTTGGTGGTTGCTCTCCTGGGCGGAGGAATGTTGTCCTTTGTGTATAATGTTTTGATGGAACAGGTGGCAACTTATTGGTCATGTTACGCTTGTCTTCCAATGCTAAGGCCAAACATCGCAGCACCTGGTCATGGCGCCAAGTAAACCATCCTTGGTTAAGAGCCACCTTACATCTGGTCAAAATGTGCCTTAATGTTGCAGGTGATGAACACAACGGACATGAGGGATCCTCTCCTACCCAGAGGTTTAGGTTCTGTGGTGATGGGAGAACATCATATGTTGACCTTATAAGGAAACTGATCCTGCTCTGTTCCATTGACCATAGGTCTTGCCAGCCAATCTTGCGTTGTTCCACACTCTCCCATCTCATCCATTCTCCCTGCTTGCCCTGGGAAATGGCCTTTATACACCTCATCCTCTCCTCCTGCTTTTGCACCTTGTTGACTACCAGCTTCCTCCATTGAGCTGGGGCTGCCTTGTGCCATGTAGGAGGAGCTGAACTGAGACCAAGACCCCCTCTTCCATGCTGAACTTGCCCCATGATATCACCAATTCGAAGGGCAGCCTTTGCATCCTCCACACCTTTCTTTGCCGCCCACTTTCTTCCAGTTTTCAACACAGGTGCTGCCTCCCTTACGCATTTGTCGCGTGACTCTACTAATGTCATTTCCAGTCGGACCTTGGCGCACTTAAACTCCTCGGTTAGAGCGGAGACAGGAAGCTGCAGTATTCCTTTACTATAAAGTCCCACTCTGCTGAGGCAGCATGGAACTCCCAACCATTTCCTGATGTGTGAACTGATTAAAGCTTCCAGCTTCTCTACTGTTGTCAAAGAAACCTCGTACACAGTCAGTGGCCACAGCAACCTTGGCAGTAGACCAAACTGAAAGCACCAGAGTTTTAGTTTGCCTGGTAAAGTGCTCCTGTCTATGCTCTTCAGCCCTTCCACAGCTTGTTGTCTAACTTCTCCCACACGAACTGTGTCCTTTAGATCCCCGCTGCACCATCTCCCAAGGCTCTTCACTGGCTTCTCAGACACTGTTGGTATTGCCTCACCATTAATGAAGAAGGTTTTATCTACTACTTTACCTTTAATTATAGAGATGCTCCTTGATTTAGTGGGCTTGAATTGCATTCGTGCCCATTCAATGTTATTGGTTAATTTGCCCAATAACCGATTAGTGCAGGCTACTGTTGTAGTCATTGTTGTCATGTCATCCATGAATGCTCGAATTGGTGGCAGTCACATTCCAAAAGCCAAGCGTTCTCCTCCCACTACCATTTTGACATCCTAATAATTACTTCCACTGCCATTGTAAAAGCCAGTGGAGAAATGGTGCATCCTGCCATTATTCCAATTTCTAGACATTACCATGTAGTGGTGAATTCTGAAGTTGAAAAACAAAATTGCAAATCTCCAAAGTAGGCTTTCACTAAGTTTGTTATTGTCCTCGGTACACTGACAAAATCAAACGCTGCCCAAAGAAGTCACATGGAGCACCTTCCTCTCCTATTTAGTTGTTTGAATTTGTTGCCAGATCACATTGATGTGTTTGAATGTTATTTGTCCCTCTGCCTGGTGTTGATGGCGGAAGTGTATTGCTGGCTCCAGGGATCAGCCTATTTTGCCTCCCTGGCGCATCAGCACACACAACAGCATCAATGCTGGCTCCAGGGATTAACCACAGTGCAGCCTCCCTAGCGCATCAGCATGACAATGGTCTGGACTGAGCTGAATAGGGTACTTCTCTGGGGTTTTCAAGTGGGCACCTTCCATCCTTGGTGTTTCATCGACTAGCCCACAACACCTTAAGAGGGCTCAACAGGGCTAAAACTTTTCTTGTGAATATCAAGTTTCTTTCTGATGAAATGTGTTTATTAATATTGTAGCATTTCCGCCTGCATGGATTCAATGGAAGAGACTGAAATGGATTTTAAGCAGAAGAGCTCTTTATTTAGTTCCCAGCAACCCTTAAAACGACAGCACATATCTAATAACTAAGACAAGGGAAAACCAATCACCGACAGATAGCACAGAGGGGAGGGGGCACGCACGGACTAACAGCGACACAACGGTGACTGACCTACATTTCACACACAGATCTAAGGGGGTAACGGGATCAACAACAGACACAAAACTCTTAATTTTAACACAATAACACTTTATAAATTTTTATAAAGAAATAGAGTAATGGGTACTCGCAACCCATACCTTCCCATAGTCCTTTGCTCCGGCGCATGCAAATGAGTCCCTATTCAGGCATGCCGAAGCCGTCCTGCAGAGGGCGGCAGCTAGAGTTTCAAGCCCAGCTCGTTACAATATAACAGTGTGTATAATGGGCAATAATTTGAATGGCAAATGTTATACAGTACCATTTAACATTAAATTAAAATATGCTTCATTGTTCAAATTGTGTTTTTATTTCCTACACTGTATTATAATATTACTCAGTTTCAGTGTAAAATTAGAACTGTGGATTTGAAAACTCAACATATTTCATGCATTTAAAAAAAAAAAATTGTAGTTGTAAAAATATAACCTTTTGTACTAACTAGCTGGCCCGCCGCCAGTTCCTCCAAAAACGTATGCAATATTCTTTCTTAATATTTTGTTTACTATATTATTTTTATTATAGATCAGTACTGTATTTTGCATATGACTATTAATTATGGCGTTATACTTGAATTAAATCAATATATGGATAGATTGTAAGAAAAGTAATCAGACAAATTATCCTAATTTTATGCAAAATAAATTAGACTGTCTTGCTTAATAAAAATAAGCTGACCTGCTCATCGAAGCATCCGATTTAGTGTAAAGCAGCTTCCAGATATTTGCATTAAATACTCCAAGCAGTCAGCTACAACACCTCTTTGAATCCAGGTGCTTATTTTAATTAATTTTGGAAGGGGGTAGTAAGCATTGTCTTCTTCAAATTACTATCAAGTTGTTTTCGATTGACGTTGCCCATGTCCGTTGCATCCCTTTCACTTGTTCTGCTGCTTCAATGCTAATTCCAGGCTTACTCTTGTTCAGGGCCTCAATTAAAGTTTTCTTTTCTTTTGATACTTTTGCATCATTAGTTGTATGTGTAAATACAACACACATTTAAATTATGTCTACATACTTAACTAACAGGCATAACAAAATCAATCACTTTTTAAAATTAAAAAAAAAACTTCCAGCTTCAGCTTTTCACTTCATATGATGCAAGGTTTGGGGTATCAGCATTACTTGAATGCCTATGTGTCTGTGCACAGTATAGGATGCAGTAATCCAGCCCAAACTGTATATTTTCGTATTCATTATGAGCAATTACATTTTATATAGAAAATGTAGGGTCAGTTTAAGATGTCATCGCATTTAGTGTGCTTTTTGTAACCATTCTAATGTGCAAAAATCAACTCATTTATTTAACATTACATTTCAAACAAAAACGTGAACATGTGCTGTATTTTGTTAAAATAAAATAGCAAATAGCTGACTTGGTTGTACAATATGTGCTTCTAAAAACACCTTCTCTCAGTGTAAACCGCTTGTCAAAAGTAAAACACGTAGGACTCATTTTAAAATGGTAATATTTTGTTTACAACATAACAAATATGATAATTAAATGCTTAAAGTAAATTAAGTTGTCTCTGTAAGTTACAAAGACACAGTAGCAAAATGTGTACTTTATTTCCTCCTCGATTTGTGTAATAATAAGTGTAATAAGATTAGACAGAATAAAATATGTTATGCATATTTAATTGAAGTCATATATTTGTCATTGATTAAGCTTTATATATATATATACAGTATATATATATATATATATATATATATATATATATATATATATATATATATATATATATATATATATATATATATAAACGAGTCAAATATGAAACGTTGACCTATTTGACATCCTGCCATTTATACTTGTTATTACTAGGACTGTATTTTTTATGTAAAATAAATTGCTTATTTCACGGTTAAAAATAGTTATTTCATAATATTTATTACAGCAGAAAAAATAGCGTTGTCACATTCAGAATTGATCATTTTCTCTAGTTATACAACAAATGTTCTTAAATATTTAAATGCTTACCTGAAAAACAGTAGAATATTTCATTTAAAGACCTTCTATTTTCACATCAGTGAATTACCAAATATAAATACATGTGTAAAAATATGTAAAAATAACATCAGACACATGAAATGTCCCATCTGGTACTGGGCAGAGCGATCTTTAGAAGAAATATTTCCAATCGTTGATGCAGCTAGCGTCTTTGTCGTTGAAGACATTTTAAAGAAATTATGCAGCAGTGTGTTCAATTATCTACTGGAAGCAAACTAAACTAGCTGTCAGGTTTGAGTATTTGTACAGCTACGATTATGAGTATGAGTAATGAATTCTCTGCACACCCCTAATTTGTAGTTTTAAACCTATTTTTATTTCAATGTCGATTTTTGTGGCATGTACATTCAAGTTTTTGAGTGATAGCAGTTTTCAATTAGGTCACACGCCAATAACAGGA
This sequence comes from Acipenser oxyrinchus oxyrinchus, assembly GCA_030684275.1. NCBI lineage: Eukaryota > Metazoa > Chordata > Actinopteri > Acipenseriformes > Acipenseridae > Acipenser > Acipenser oxyrinchus. The sequence continues at coordinate 22,185,537 of CM060250.1, forward strand.
TATACTAACATACTGTATATCGTTGCAACATAATTATGTACATTTAATAAAGAAGATACTGTAATTGAAGCCTGTAATTTCCATCTGACATCAGCCCAAACAGAAAGGCACAACAAATAACCTCATAGTGCAGGTAAAAATGTTACTTTACTTCCAAAAGACAGAACCAAGAATGTGTAATCAAGTAAAGGGGATATGTGAAATCATCACCACTTGTAACTTGGGAAGAGTTTTGTTATGATCAGTAGAATAACTAGCAACATCTTTTCAGAAATGTCCTAACTGGATGTACTGCCAGTTTTTCCACAGTAGTAAGACATGAAAGGAGAAGCAAAGCAATTTTTCCAAGGCCATCCCATGCTTTCCATTCCCACTGACGTGCAGGTGTATAGTTTGTTTCATCTCATTCCTTCCTGCATCTGTTTCTGAGACCTGAGGGCAAGCTTTCACTCTAGCTTTACATCCTCCCTCCCTCCCTTCTTGCACAACTGAAGATGCTGTAATAATACAAAGAAAGGCTTTTTGTTATTGTCTTTTGATTCTGACTGTTTTCAGTAGGGAACACAGTTTCCTAGCTGCTATATTCTGTGTATGGCTGATCTGTTTAAACAAATTGCATTCTTTAGTTTTTAGTGGATGTTCTCATTTCCATCGATGTCCTATCCCCATGTTATAGAGAGGATAACAAAACAATTGAATTAAAAAGAGAGTAACTTGACAGCGTTTGGCATTGGGAAATATTGCTTGTCCTAGAAAAAGCAGCAACTTCAACAGCACCTTAAAGAGAAGCTGGCCTACTGGTTAATGACCTTTTATGGCTTCTGAAGTGTCTCCCTACCAAGTAGAGAACAGGTGAATAAATTCAAGCTGGTATGGTCTAAGAATTAGCTTGTGACCTGTGTATACAGTATCTTCTGGACATTTTCAGAAAGATATCAGTTCCCTGCAAGGTTTAACAACTGGAGGGCAAACTGCAGGTAAAAATGTTACTATCTTGCCAACTGGCCCGGTTCAATTTTTAACAACATCATAAAATCAGATTTTATGTGGTGTGTGCTCATGGAGATGTCTCATGAGGAAACAATATCTATGATTTCAGGATGGAGAATGTGCAGCAGTGCCAGTTTTCTCAAGAACAAATTGAGCTTTGGTCAACAACTGTTTGCTTAGCTGCTAAAGCAGGAGTGGGCAGACCTTGTCGTTCTCACAGAAATCATTAAGTCTGATCTCATCTCCCATGTGGTCATTTCATAAATCACTGTGATCCCAACTGAGTGGTCTAACCCACCACAATATGCATTAATCCACATTATCCAGTAGTATAAGTATGTTAAATAAAATATACTTCAGTGGTGAGTAAAATCGGATGATTGACATATCCAAGTTTTCAATTCTGGTGAATGCATTTGTTTTTAACAAGCCTTGCTAAGGTGTGGGGATTTACATACTGACTCATTGACTTGATAAAATGTTTAAGAACAGCTGAACACTAAGTAAACCATCTGAATATGATCTCAGGTCCCTTGCTATTTGGAATGTTCCTTGGTCAAATAACTAATGCCCAATGCTGCTTTAAATAACTGCATCCTAAATACAAAACTCTGTACAAGGGACCATTTGAACAGTTTCTGGGTGAGAAGCAGAGACTGGTAGTTCTTCTTTACATGTGAACTAGTGAGTTTTGTGCTTGAAATACTGACTGTACACCTCATTTTAACTTATTGTTAAAGATACACTAATGTGTATTGTTTGAATTGTGGTACTTTTAATATCATAATATAAAAATAATACAGTTTATTAATAGGCACACACTATTTAAGTTTAGTACATGTGTTTGCAATAAATTAATTGAAAATAACTGAAGTCACACTCCTTATACAAATACAGCTTACTTCCCAAAATAAGCTCCAATATTTACTATAATGGAAAAAATGACTGCTTATTTTATTATTATTGAATGAAGCACCAACTAAGACGTAGCTTTACAGTAAACTAATGTGATCCATCTGCATCTCCATCCATTTGCGTTTCCTTCCATCTGATGATGTAGATATCCTTCTGCATGGTGTTGATGGCTGAAGTGTAATGCTGGCTCCAAGGATCAGCTTACTTTGCCTCCCCAGCGCATCAGCACACACAACGGCTGTGATGCTGGCTCTGGGGATCAACCACAGGGTGATCTCTCCAGCGCATCAGCATGACAACCGTCTGGATTGAGCTAAGTAGGGTACATCTCTGGGGTCTTCAAGTGGGCACCTTCCATTCTCAGTGTTTCGTTGACTAGCCCATGACACCTCAAGAGGGCTCGACGGTGATTCTGGCGTCCCAGCATCACCCCCCGTCCCCGTCCCCCACTCAACTCAGCCCAGCTTACTTACCCGTACATCAGTGTTTCTTTCTATTGTGCTTAAGATCCCCAGCCAGAACCTTCCCATCTCAACCACAGCCAGTTGCTGCTCCTTTCTGCTGCTTCAGATAAGTTCTTCACTGTGCGATTGCATGCAATTGTGCTGGTTTTTACCATGTTAAAAAAATGTATCAAACTTTTGAAGTGGATTTCACATTTGCCCAAGGTCTTTTGAAGAAAACGGCAAATTATGACAGTACATAAATTATTATGAAAAATGCTATTTTCTGAGCACTGTCCTGTTCCGCAGCGCATGCGCAGTAAATACAGTTACTGCTGATCGCACATGTCATCGATGATAATATCTTCTGACAGCTTTTGGGAGCGGGTAACAGGGAAATTTAAAGCCTATATCATATCAGATATATTTTACTACTATTTTTGTGTTTGTTAATTATTTGTGAAATCATTTATGTAATTGTTGCAAATGAATGTTTGTAAATATAAACTGTGATCTGTTAACTGTACCACTGAATAGAGAGTTATTTGAATAAAAATGGTTTCTCTAAGAATAATAAATGTTGTCTCTTATCTTCTATTCTATTAAGCATACTTTTTTTAAAAAATGTGAACAATAGCAATGAGAAATGAATATATTCCAAGAATACTTTTACTTTTCTATGTTTATTTTTTTTTATTTGCAGGTTGAAATCACCAGATCTACTATGACGAGGTGCCCCGCCCCTTTGCATTATTTTGTATACAGTATATACATGTATATTATTAGTATTATTATTATTATTGCTGTATTTTGTGTGTATTATTGGGTGTAAATGTGGTTGCTTATTAGTGTAAATGTGTATTGTTATATGGTGATGGGTGTAATTGTTATTTGTGTTCTATAGTGTATGTTCCTATTGTTATTGTCTGTTTGGTCATAGGGCCGTTTTGTTTTCTGTTTTGTTTAACAGTGTGTTATACATTTGGTTTAATGAATAAACGTGAGCGCAACAGCTCATTACACCCCACAATTAGTTCTCCTGTGTGTTTACTTCCTGGTCTGATGTCACCCACATCAGCCGCCTTTGACACCTTTTTGTTCTTTTTCCCCATCTATGTTTGCAGGTTTTAAAACCAATAAATGCAATGTATTTGTTAAAAAATGTGAACATCTTTTTTGGTTATTTTAATGTTTTGTTTTAGGCAGAATGTAAGAAAAGTATTATTGTTTTCAATTCATGCTTTGAGTTAATGAACACTATAGTAATTGTTTGTATGTGATTTATACAAATTGATGTGGGTTTTACAAGGCAATTATCATTCTGTGTTAGAAGCTAGAATCCAAATTTAGCTGTCTTGATAATAGATAATTCTCAATAGGTTGTCTGGAACGCAAAGAGCGTCTTTATCTCTCAAGAGTGAGAATTGCCTTCTGAACCAAAACATATATATGAGGCTGATTTAATGATGCTTTGATGATCAAATATTAACAAAAGTAAACATTTGTGTTACTAACGATACCCCTTTTAAGACTAACCTTCGTCTTAAATAGCTGTCAGGAATACAGTTGTAACCTTTAAGGGAATCTCCCATAGATTGCTTTGGATCGCTAATCACCCAGAGGGAGTGCAGTGTCGTTGTTTATATTTTCTTTTCTGTACTGTTTAGTTTAGTTAATGCTTCCTTTCTGTATTACTTTAGCTTAGTCGTTGCACCTTTAATTTTTCTTTTATTTATAATAAAACTGTTCCTTTATATTCACTAGAAGCGTTGTCTAGTCTGATTATTTCGATAAAGGTGGGTTCTACATGATTTGAATTCAAATGGCACACTACAAACGTTTTCTTAAAAGGAAAAATAAACTTGTTCAAATTACATCAAAGTGCGCTTGCTCACCAGTGGTGCACAGTAGGGGTCACAAATTTCAAGTATCTGGCACATCATAAATGATATCTTTCTAATTCCTGTGACTGGAGGTAAGCCTCTGTGGTTGCAAATACCGACTGTATGTAGCCTGCTGGGGTCACGTGACTGCAACCTCTCACTTGGATTGTTTAAATCACGTGGATATGTTAGTTGTCTTCAGCATTATTCAAATGCTGGGGACAAAGTAGAAGGTACAGAGCAGTACTAAACAGTAAATGTTTCTAATAAGATAGTGAAAATCGTTTAAGCAACTAATGTATGTCAAAGAAAATATTATAGGAAGGTTGGTGTTTCTTATGAGTTTCAGACATCAGGGCATCCGGGTTTGTTAATTCCTGCCACCTGGACACAGATGCCAATTCCCGGACAGTCTGGTCAAACCCGGACAGGTGGCAACCCTAACTCACATTCTCCCCATTCACTAACGGCGTGACCCGTCCCGTTCCCCTTACAATACATGTAACATATATAAAAGACAGACGAGACAAACTGAACAGACATCAAGTCCTGCAACAAAGCAATTGCCCGGGTCGTTACAATATATGTTTTAATTTAAAAGTAAAAATATATGAAAGCATGACAACCTTTATGTACAAAAATCTTCAGTAATATACAATTGAAGAACTGTTGAATATTTATTTTCGTTTCATACAGTATTAAATGTCAATGTTTATATGAATATCAAGATAAATAAATAAATGCATAAATGTCTATGTATTCATTTATTTATTCATTTATTTCAATATTTATGTTAATGTATTTGTTTATTTATGTTTTACTTTTACTAAATATATAGGCTATCCTTCAGCACAGCTAATTCTCAGAAATTAATGTTCCTTTGAGGACCACAAATAGTGTTACTCTCATCAACCAGTATAGAGAGAGGAAACCATACTTCCTTGCGCCAATAGGGACCACAATGCGCGTTACACTGGTAGGAAACCAAAAATTTTCAGAGCTCAAGATCAAAATCTCAGAATGAGGATGATGATGAACGATGGCTCGAAAAATCTAAAAAATATAGCGGTCCCAAGAATTCTCAGCTGGCTGACTTCATCTTTCAAAATACTGCTTGTCTCAACTAATTGCGTAGGACTGATGAGCACTGACAGTTAACACAACACACTTGTAAGCTGAAGGTTGTAGGTTCAAATCTCATGTATACCAGACCTTTTTTAAATTTTTATAAAGATTTTTTTTGCAGGCACATGTTCAATTTTAAAACAGAAATAAATAATTTAATATAAATGATATAGACGTTCCCTAGTATATTTCCATGTTGACAAAACAAGTTAATTGTCATTAAACTCTAATGTCCTGTAATGTACATATGCGTGGATAAATGTGCCTGGGGTCTGCAAAAAAATATGCTGGGAGAAAAAGGAGAAGATGGACATTTTTACTTTTACATTTTACTTTGGTGACTTATTTCTCTTACTGTATGACAGGGATTTACTTTTCTACATTTCACCTAAGAGTGTTGTGAAGTACAAATGAAATGTGGAATGGTGCTTTTGGCTGATTTACTTTTGCTGCGCCAATACCCTGAAAACACTAAACTAGCCGTGCTGTATAGAGAGTCACTGGCAGTTCTTGTCACCCCTACACCGCACCACCTTCGGTCAGGCCTTCCTCCACACCTTTGACCCGGCCTTGTTCTTACTTTTCTCTATCTGTTCTCTTCTTTTTTTGTTATGTTATGTTTTGTTTTCTTTTATTTTATTTTCTTTTCCTTGCTTCCAAAGCTCTCCTACACAACCCACACGGGGCTATCAGTCAGAGCCTTTTTATCCAGGTGTTCGTAATTGGTTAATTAATTACCATCACTTTAATTAATCAATCCCACCCCACTGTTCTGACATAGTGAGAACCAGAGACCTCTACTGGTCAGAATCTAATATTATAGGGAATAATGCTCTTGTCATTCTCAGACTGACATATTGATTTTGTAGTACTTTACCTATATATATATATATATATATATATATATATATATATATATATATATATATATATATATATATATATATATATATTAAATACACATCTTTATTAACCCAACTGCTGAAGACCTGATAAAGTCCTGATATGTTGACTATGTCAGTGGGTTAATAAGGGCTTGGGTTAATAAATAAAAACAGTAATTGGGCACATGGTGTTCTAGTACAAAATTACAGTTGTATACAAAAAATACAAATCAAGAATGTGTATTTATGTATACTGCACATTACATTGTGAGGGGAGCTTTTTCGCTGCTGGTATTCACACAAACATAGCTTTACTGTACTGTGCACAGAGGAATTCAGTGAAAGTTAAAATAATGTAAAGTGTGCTGGATGAATTGATAATTGCAAGGACTGTTTGTGTGTGCCTGCCATTGTTGAACTAAACTCAGTCAAGGGCCCCATAAACCCTACGACCCAGCCTCTGTTTTGACTAAGGTTGAGGAAAGCTTACTGGACTGCCACTGGAGATATCTTTCTTGGAATTGTGGCCCTGCTCCAACACACACAACCGCCAATCACCACTTTTAAACAAATTAGAAATTAGACATTGCGGTCATTGGTAGAAAAGCTTTCACGAAGCAGAGGAGCTGTTAAGTGGCCTGTTTGATCTGAGTGCCCTGTTTTTTGTGCACTTTTGCAATGTTTATAACATCTTAAAGATTAAAGCTCTTCCCTCTAGATGTCATTCCCCTGGCCGATGTCTCTGCACGTCTTCAAAATATTTCTTGCTATCATTCCTAAAGTATAAACTTCCACTTCTTTATTCATTTTCCCTTTTTAATCCACAAAGTAAGACCAGACACTGTCTTATGTGAGCCAGATTTGTTCTCTAACATATAATCAAAACTACACTGTGCTTGGGAACCTAGAGTTTCTAGAGACTCTTGTAATGACTGTAATATGGTACATTTTTGTGAGAAAGACTGGCATTGAAGTATATTTTTAACCCAGTAAAATGAATGTATAACAAGATTTCACGTGATCCCAGTGGACAGATAATTGCAATTTTAATCATTAAGTTTCCCTTCATGTCATTTAAGTTCATAAGAATAAGGAAGAGGTGTTTTTTTAATTATTATTTCAACTAATCAGGTTACAATACTTTCACCCCTTTCCAGAGCATAACAGTACTTTTTATTACAGAACAAAGGCACTCTGATGTCTATACCCGAATTCCCTTTTGAAACCTGATTAACAGAAAAAAGGTCATGCTTTTCAAGTTTAAACACAGAAATCTACAGCTACTACAACCGCCAAACCCCACAAAGTAGAATTCAATTCTTTGTCTTTTTAAGTATTTTATAAGTTATAATTCATATCCCATACAGTTTTAACCCTTTTTTAAAAAAATCGTACTGTAGTTGATTAGCTAAGAATCAACTTAGTTGTGCCGAGTTTTGAAGTTCTAAGGTGATAGATCCCCACTTCCTGTTGTCTTCTTTGAGGGCTGTAGTGTGCATGTCCTTTGTTTCTCATGAGAACATTGCAGCACACTAAGGAGTCACCTGTAATCCTTATTTCCATTAAATTATTACTTTTCTTGGAAAGTCATTCACTCTGAAATCGTGTACAAAATAACAGAGTTAAATGAAAAAAATAATAATAATAAAACAATGAAAGGTTAATGTTCAAACTTTTTAGTTATCTTATACATATTTTTTTCTGAGTTTATTAAAAATAATCAGACTGGCTATGTAATGAAAACAGAGGTACCACTCTGTGACAGTAACTTTATTATTCCTGATAAAAATAAAAAAAAACTTGTAAGTGCTGCACCAGTGGGTGTCATTTTATGGTAATTAAAGAGGGTTTATGCTAATATTTTGGATGTCATGCATCAAAGGTAAACTGTAAATTAAACATGCATTGCATTTAAAAAGGTGTTTACTTTCTAAGGTTTTAGAATGATATTACAGAAACATTCCAATGTTATTTTCCTAATCGTGGTCATGAAGAGATTTGTTAATGTGCTAATTCCATTGAAGTTTATTTTTTTTAACTATGTACTATTAATATGTGTTTCATGCAGTTACCCCTACTTATTCAAAATTGCGACCGTCAGTATCAATAGCTTTACTGTAATATAAACTACATGTATATAACTCGCCTTGAAACAGTATGTAAGGTTTTTGGTGTTAAAAAAAACCGAATAAACAAAGTACAGTATGGATTTGCTGGGAGTGGCAGCAGTTGCATCAGCAGTAGCAGCAAATTTAATGTTAGAGCTTGCGTGTGAACCTGAGACTGACAGATCCTGGCTGCGTCGCTGACGATACAGAGAGAGGCTGTACAGGAGCAGGGCTAACTGCTTAGATTTACCAGAGGACGATCTAAAAACTCGATTTGCGTCTGTATAGGGCATTTTGTCGACCTCTGTCAGACTGCAGGAGGACCTTGAATTGCCTACGAAAGCCCCCGTGCCGTAACCCCACATATGAAGATGTTGGCTTGGCAGCACTGTCCATCTATGTCTCTTTTCAAAGGGTCATGGGTGACTTGATAAAGAGGGTTAACGACTTGATAAAGAGGGTTAACGATGATATCAGTATCTCACTTAATCAGGAGCAGCTACACAATATTAAAAGGGAGTTTTATGACATTGCTGGATTTCCCAGAGTAATGGGAGCCATCGATTGCACACACGTTGCACTCAAATCACTGCAGCACCATGCATATACATATGTGAACAGGCGCATCGATTGCACACACGTTGCACTCAAATCACTGCAGCACCATGCATATACATATGTGAACAGGCGCATCGATTGCACACACGTTGCACTCAAATCACTGCAGCACCATGCATATACATATGTGAACAGGAAGGGGTTCCATTCACTAAACATTCCCCTTACCTAGTCATTGAGACAGGGAGTGGCGTACGTGACCTGCGACAATTAAGCTTTTTAATGAGAAGTTCGTTCATTAATAGGGTGACAAGACGTCCCGGTTTAGCCAGGACAGTCCAAGTTTTCCAGCAAAGGTCCCGATGTACCGACATTCTTCTCAAAATCTTAAAAATGTCCCGTTTTTCAGCCACTTCCTATAGCGCGACACACTCAAAATACCTTATGTAAAAATAACATAAACCGCTTCCTACATAACTTAGTTCATGGCACCTGCAGTGAAAACTAAATAAAATAAAAAAGGTACTATAGTAATCAAGAACATTATTTAGATGAATTGATTAACACAGATATGCGTGCATATTCCTCAGTCCGCAATGCATTTTCATTTAGTTTATATTATTATTATTCAGTGGGATCCTACCCATCTGTCATCGCTCCGCCGCTAGCCACACAAAACCAGCCCTTAACACTAGAACCGCCATGCGGGTCAATTTGGCCCATTTTGGATTTCAAATGTTAATTACTCCGTTGTAAATCGTATGTATATGTCAATTTTTGACTTTTCCTAAATATATGAATTAAATATCTAGACGGCGTTTGATAGGCAGAATCGCAAAAATTATAAAGTTATAAACAGTTCTACCTAGAACCACCATGTGGGTCAACGTGACCCATGCATTACAATACTTGTCTTTTTTTAATATAACGGAAGATATTCTATTTTTTTTATATATATATAAATACAGCAAACAAGACACGCCCCCTCCTCCCAGCACACGTGTTTTTTTTTTATTTTATTTCAAGCCTTTCTTTGTTTGTAGACTGACTACGAGACAGGTTGCTATGATTGTGGATTTGTCAAGATGCCAACTCAGTGAAAGTCTAGTTTCTTATTTTTCAATGTACCTGGGAGACAACAATCCTTTGTGCCACAAATGCAACTGGGAATATATCAGAAGGAAATATTTAATCCTGAAAGTAGTCATTTTGATTGGAATACGGCAAGCTGCACTCAGATGCATACAGCAAACTGAAATGACAGGTAGGATAACAACTTATGAGCCTAATATGAAACGTATTCTTTTGGTTTTACAGGTTTGTATGTAACAGTTTACACAATAGTGTTCAATGGAACTGCGCCTGTGTTTACAGCACAGCTCCTGGTTGCAGACAGTCAGCTGGCAGACGCGTACGCTCCTCCAGAGTACAATGCAGCCGTCAAAGCAGAAGTAGTGTTATTAGAAACAATGATTCCGGTTGTATAGTTCTGTGTGTTTACACCAGTACACGGGTATATGTGTATATCCGTTTCTTTTGAAATGTGTATTTTATTATATTTTTTCACTGTTTGTAGTCGTGTTGTATATGCGCTCATTTTAAAAATAAAGCCTTTATGTTGAATTTTCCATTTAAATACGGGGTTTCTGTGATGCAAATGTTAGATATGATGTTCACGAATAAAATTTTTCAGTTGTATCCGATAGTATGTCTTTAATTTATGTACGAGTCACAGTGACCCACGTGGCGGTTCTAGGTAGTTCGAAAATCCGGCGGTTCTAGTGTTAAATACGCCTTTTCGGCTGTGCAGATGTTTGATATGATGTGCTTGCTATCCGATAGTTTGTCTCTGGTATTGTATGTTGTTTAAAAAGTAACAGTCATAAGGCAGCGGTTTTAGGTACAAGTATAACCAAGGCGGTTCTAATGTTAATGGCTTCTTTTCTGATCAGTAACCACCCAGCTGCTTCCCCAATGGAAGACATGCATTCAGACAGTATCATGCATTGACCCAGAAGAGACCCTGAAGTAAAATAACCAAGAAACTGCAAGTGTAACATATCGACACTGACAACTTTCTTTTTAGTTTAAGTTTAGTACCAGATACTAGGTTTTAAATTTCACATTTGAGACATGTAACTGGGATTTCTGAGGATTGCTAATTTAGCACCAATCCAGCACTCCATTTGGGAGTAAATTTGGTAAAAGTGGTTATCCATGTTTACTTAGTGTAAACAAATCTTAGGCAAATAAAAAAAGTAGTTTGATGAAATGACAAGAGTAAACATTGAAAATGTAATTTTTTTGTGTGAAAAAGATTATCTTTTAATGCAGGTTTTACTTATTTGGTCTATTTCAATTGGTACCACATGTAGGAATCATGAGGCCAGTGGTTTTGTCCCACAGTTCCTGCCAAACTAAGCAGTACAAAAAACACTAAACCTGTGGCATCAGGTAATTAGCTACTGGGCGCCATGGTTTATGAAAAGTATCCAACTAACTCACAGTCCAGCTTCATAACATATAACCACATAAAGTGACCATTACTAGCTGGATAATCTTCATAAACCATACCATCAGAGTACAACAATACATTACCACTGAATATACTACAGTATTTTCATAGAACTTAATGAGGAATATCACAACCTCTGAACCTTTTATGGGCCCTGATTAAATGCTTTCTCTATGGGAGCCCATAGCCATTTCACTTGGACTCCTGTCAGATTTCAGAAGCTAAGCAGCACTGGGCCTGGCCTTTACTTGGCTCAGTAGGAAACACACTTCCCTTAATGCCAAAGTGTTAGGAGTCACTCTGCTGCAAAGCCATCATTTGGATGAGATGTTAACTGAAGGTCCTGTCTGCCCTGTGGACGTTAAAGATCCAATGGCATGTTTCAAGAAAAGCAGGGTCTTAACCCAGATGTTCTGGTTAATTTCTAGTTGGTCCTGCCTAAATTCCTGCAGCATTGGCAAATTAAGATGTAGATGTCTTCCCTTCTAGAAACTTAAGATAAAAGTATCATTAATATTATTAGGAAGATGTTTTGCAAGTGTGTCTATTATGGTATCTTAAAAGTTGCCATTATTTATTGTTATCTGACAAAATCCATAAATAAAAAGGTGGGAGTGAGCATTGTTTAGCTAGTCACCACCAGTCCAATGACAGCTATGTGCACTATATATTTACATATAAATAAAACTGTATGAAATATTTTACATTTAACAAAAAATATATATTTTGACTGTCAAGGCATTATCTCATATTGCCCTCAAAATAGTGTGGTGTTCTTCTGAAGTGCTGTATATTATCAGTGCTCCTCAAGCTCAAGTGAGCGTGTGGATGCTGAAATCACTTCAAAACATGCACGCACACAGCTGCTGTCCGCCCCTTCACCGCCCATCTGTGACCTCAGCCTTCATCTTGTTTTCCTGAATAAGTTACAGACTTCAGAATGGTGCTCTGGCAGCAGTATTACAGACTTCTCTTAGACTGAAGGACTCCTGTTACTTGGAACATGCCCGCTATGTGTAAACTATGAAAACATGGTCAACCAAAGTTCAGTATGGCTGAAATATGAGTGGTGATATATGCACAGGCTTTTTAAAACGATCCAAGTTGGCAAAAAAGCTATGTGAATGTTAAGAAACTAAAAAAAGAGAGAGGCTTACCACTGTTCATCTCTCATCAACCACTTCCTCAAGTCTAGATTATCGATTTCAAACTTTCCCCAACCTTTGGCATATATAACAATAATACAATGATGTGCGGTAGTTAACTTACCTAAACAACGCTATAGTAAAAAAAAAAAAAAAAGCACTGCTCATAAATGTAGGTTTTAAGCCCCGGTCACACCTGGAACGATAACGATAACAATTTTTAAAAATCATTCCAGTTCAAATGAATGGAGGTGGTCACACCACAACAACGATAATGATCATTGTAAACAATAACGCCAGCTATCGTTTCGATTGCTTTCAGAACGATTTTTTCCTGCTACAGCGATAACGATAAATGTTCCTGGCCAATCAGGGCTGTATTAAATATGACATCATCACCTACCTGGTGTTATTTTATATATTATTTTAAACACGAAAAACAGTAAATACAGGCATTGCAATGATTTACTACATAGAAGATGCCCTCCACTGTTCCACCGCAGACCATCACGTCGGAAAACTGGTTCTAGTATATATGAAGGGATCTTTTTTTTTTTTTTAAATTATGTGTTATAAAGTATTTAATAAACAGCCATTAATGTGGAATTATAGCAAGCACAATGCTATAAGCTCCATAAAGACATGTCAGTCTGCTAATAATTTATACTTATTCTTATTATTATTATTATTATTATTATTATTATTATTATTATTATTATTATTATTATTATTATTAGTATAAATATATACATAATTTATGGAGTATTGTCTATTGTCATATTAAGTAAGGTGTAATCAACGATACATTACCATGTTCTTATTTAATGGAAAGTGGTTGTACCCAGGGCGATTGTGCATACTTCCTTGAGGCAATACCAACGGCATAATTTTCAGCACTGAACTATACCAGCGAGCGTGTGAAAATCCCCTAACTCCTCCCTACTCTGTAGTATTCTGTGTACCCACACTCATCTTCTCTGTCTCCTACGCCTTATGTTGATCTAATACAACAGGAGTATTTCTTAATGTTCCTCATCACTGTCCCTCATCTTACTGGAAATAAAAGTGGACGTGTACTAAAAAGTTGATTGGCATTTGCTGTATATATATATATATATGTGTGTGTGTGTGTGTGTGTGTGTTTAATGTTTGTATGTTCCAGAATAATCCTGGGGGAGTTTAAAACCAGACAAAGGACTGTCTGGTAAAGGACTTTTTCTGGAGGACGATATTCATACAGATTCCTTCCAGGATCCCTGTTTGCACGTTCTTTATTTGTTTTGTAAATAATTAATAAAACCTCTTAATTTACTTACTTACAAATCAAGCTTGCTGGACTGTTTATTCAATTTGTTTCCACACCACTACAAGGCATCCTGTCACAGTGACTAAAAATATAAAAAAATGTAGTCGACTAAAAAAAACTCTTTCTAAAATTCAGTGCCATAACAAAAAATAATACTAAAATTTGTGTTTTAGACCATTAGATAAAAACTATGACAAGAATAAGGCTAACTAAAAAAAAACACACACACACACTTGGTTACAGTGTCAGTTCATAATGAGTGAGAAGTGAAAAATGAATTCCTGTTCAATTGGCTTTAAAGTTCAGGTTATTGGGGATAACAAGCTTGTCAGCAGAACTTTCAAAGTGCGTGTTTTTGCATGCGAAACAATCGACAAAGCTTGAGTTCTGTGTGAAACTGTAAGTTGTTTATTATTGTTTTTGTTCACGAGTTAATTATGTATAATGTACATTTGTTAACTTTTGCTATTTAAACTGTCAAATTAGACAGTACAAGCCAATACCTAAAAGTATAGTCAACAGTTTGTGCACAGTTTGTTTTCGTAAAAATAACGCTGTAGTTATTTAATTAATTCTTATTGCAATCGAACTATATGATTTGTACAGAGTTTGTACGGTACTGTATACTGTAATTGATTCATTCACTGCAGTTCTTTCAACCATTTTCATGAGGACATTTAACTAAAAATATACTTGTAAATACTGTAATACTGTAAACGTGTGATTTCTGTTACTTACATGTATGTTAATGCCATGGCTCATGTGCACCCGTGGTTAACTCAACACCTTGGATAAGTCAACACTAAATGGCATCCCTGTCGAGTTAACCGAGGTTGACTGTATACTTATTGTGTCTCGCGACAGACATACACAGTCTTGATCATGTGGAACTTTCCATTGTTATCAGAGTGACTTTATGAACCTTTTTGTTATGCATTATTTTCATCAAGTTAAACTGTATATTATCACAATCACCTATTCAATAATCCCTGACAAAAGTCGAGTAGTATGTAGTACAGTAACACAAATATACCATCCTCTGTCATGAACCAAGGCTTTGCCCACTCCCACAGAATCGGAGCAGCTACAACCACTGCAAAAGTTAACATTAACCAATATCTGATCAAAAAGCTTGGAAGATGGACATCGTCTGCAGTAGAGTTGTACATTAGGACTTCAGTTTCAGACCTTAAACGTGCTCAACTCCAGAAATCCATTACATAAAGCATTTGTGTCAGGATCAACCTTTGGGGGGGTCGATGCTCCATCACCCGGCCTTGGTTGACCACTGACCGACGTTAAAGGTCGCACCTCTTCGAGGGCGGTTCCTTCCAGACCAGAATGTGAGTTCCTGAAATGTATAGTAAAAAATAAAAATACATTAGTATTTTTGTTTAATTACATTTTGGGGCGTTACACAGGATCCACATTTATTATTTATTATTTATTTATTTTTGGACGTTCTACCCAGGATCCTCTCTTGGGGGGTCGATGGTCCTCCGTCACCTGGCCTTGTTGACCTCCGACTGACGTCAACTACACTTTCACTCTTACAATGCTGAGCTTCGATCTTTGAAATAGCTTGCCATAGTTCTAGCGGCGAAGCAAGGCTCGCCACGCTAATCCTATTGGTTCCCTAACCTATATAGTCCAGGCTCCCCTTCCAATACTTGTTCTGCTAGTTTTTCTCCTCCACCTCCCCACCTCCTCCATCACTCGGCCTTGGTGACCTCTGACTGACATCGGTGGTCGCACCTCAAACGAGGGTGGCTCCTATCGGTACAGAAGGCCAAACAGTCTATCATTTCACATTACACTTTACATCTTACAATGCTGAGCTTCGATCTTTTAATTTGTACTTTGTTTATTTTCTTTCAGTATTATTTTTTGTTTTTGTTAATTGAAAACAATCCACTCTGCGAAGACTTGCTTGGTCGGCTGAGTGTGTTGACGAAATGGCAGCTATGGATTGGACGGCTGCAGATATATGACCAGCTGGTGGGCAGGCCTCGGCAGAGTGTCTCACGATAAAATGAAGCCCCTGACACACTCCTCTGCTGAAAGCTAAAACAAGCTTGTTCATGATGCCAAGCAGAACAAAGTCCTTTGCCACTCCGCAAGTAGAAAGGAACAAACAGAAACCTAAGGTCTGGGCCCTGTTTCAGAAAGCAGGTTTTAAACCTGAACTCTGGGTTGACTAACTCTGAGTTGTCAAACTCAGAGTTTTCGGTTTCAGAACCGGTGATAACAATGAGTTCAATCAACTCTGAGTTAAGTTAACCCTGAGTAAAGCGCGTGCATGAGGAGATAAAAAGCCCTCATCAAAGGAACGCAGATAACCTGATTCGTCATGGCAACAGGAGAAAAAAGGGCTCGAACCTCCTACTTCTCCCCAGTGGAGATAGAAATATTAATGAATGCGTATGCAGAATACAAGTATATATTTAAGAAAAAAAGCAATACCGTAGCAGCAGCAAAAGAACGTGAGCTGGCGTGGCAGAAAATTGCTGACCGAGTCAATGCGTGACTATTAATTGAAAAAAAAAAAAGTTTTATCTCAAGTGTTCCACTTATTCAACATTTATAATATATACAGTATATATATATATATATATATATATATATATATATATATATATATATATATATATATATATATATATATATATATATATATATATATATATATATATATGTGTGTATATATATATATATGTATATATATATATATATATATGTATATATATATATATATATATATATATATATATATATATATATATATATATATATATATATATATATATATGTATGTATATATATATATATATATATATATATATATATATATATATATATATATATATATATATATATATATATATATATATATATATGTGTGTGTGTGTGCGTGTTTAATATTTATGCAGGTGCAACCCAACCGCACAAAACGCATTTGGCAGCAACTGAAGATGAAATATAAAAATATACTTCAAACAGGTAAGGTATAATTTCATTACAAGCAATTGTGATGTTGTTTAGCCTACCCTACCTAATTAAACCGCATTCAACATGTGATATATTTAAGTAGTTAGTGAAATTTTCTAAGCAAAAAAAAGTAAATTTTTCAGCCATCCCAACACTGCCAGTATTTAATATTGTCTATTTGAAAGTAACACCTAAATGCCTTTATACATACAAGTCTCCAAATTTGTGCTTACTGGACATGTTCAAATTTGACCTCCATTATAGCCAATAGAAAAAAGGCTGAGGGTCGAAAAACAGGTGGGGGTCCACCACCACCACCACTCACAGAGGCTGAAGAGATGGCCCTCAGTCAAAACAGTGGGCGACCTACTGCTGAAGGCATCTCTGGAGGAAGCTCATCTGACCCAACCACCCCCAGGACACAAGGGCCTACATAAGAGGTTAGTTATTCAAATTAATGATATATGTACATTCATCCTTTTGCCAGTGTTAGCTCAGTGACGCCCACCCATCCATTTTAGACACAACTTGGCACACTGATTTTCTTGTAGTGGTACAATTCTTTGCAATTGACTGCTGTTACTCCTTCAGACATCATAAACTATTTTAAGGTGACTCAAGAGTTATATATTTGAAAAATTGTGATGTGGCCTGCACACTGTTGTAAAAACAAAATTCAAATTAGGTGGGGCACTTTTCTGGGTAAAGTTATAATTTAACTGTCTAATCTTCTTCATTCTCTACCAGTTACTGATGGTGTAATCTGTCTGGTGGAGCCTTCTGCCATAACAGACCTCCATGCAGTTGTAAGTACTCTTAATACTCCACAGATTTTTCATAATGGGTTAAAGTAGAACACAAAAATTGTTAATTTTCATTACAGGAGGATGATGATGAAGAAACCTTGTCAGCTGCCACAGAGAGGGAAGATACAGAGAGACCTATTGAGGTTCACACCTTAAAAATAACATCTAACAGTTGATGATAGTGTTGTACCATAATAAAACTTGCACATTCTTTTTCTCTAAGAGCGAAAAAGATGCTGGAAATTACGAGGAAGAGGGTCCATCCACCTCCACAGCACAACTTACCTCAGTAAGATGTTGTTCAGCATTGGCCCATGACTTACAATGAAACTAAGTAGACCTGGCACTGTGAAATTCAATGTCATTTTTTTGTGTTCCTATAGCTCCCTGTGAAACAGCTGTACAAGGTGTACTTAAATAAACAAATTGAAAAATGTAATTTAGAAATGGACCACATAAGGCTGCAGATGCGAAAGGCAAAACTAGAAATACAACTGCTGGAACATCAGTTAAAGGTGGGTGAGGTGCCCACAGGTGGATGATTTTACTTGTTTGAACAACATAAAAAATATTAACTACTGTACTGCATTTGTACTTGCAGGAAATAAAGAAGACTTAATAAAAAGAAAGGCATGTTGTCTTTATTTGACACTGGGGAGGTGATGGGTCAATCAGAAATGATGGTAGCATATTGTGTCTCTGACTGCTCTTCCATCTCGTAAGCGCCAGCGGGTGGTCAGGATCATTATCAGGATCGTTCACTGGTTGAGTAAAACATTGTTCTCCTCTAATTGTGGCAATGTTGTGGAGAATCACACATGCCACAATAATGTCACATGCCCTTTCTGGGGTGACCCTGAGCCTCTGAAGGCACTGGAACCGGGCCTTGAGCATCCCAATGGTCATCTCTACCCTGGCTCGTGTCCTGCAGTGAGCCAAGTTATAACGTTGCTGCGGGCCGGGCTCAGGATCAGGGTGAGGGGTCAGCAAATAGGGCTGGCAGGGGTACCCTCTGTCACCGAGCAGGTAACCATCGAACTCTCCTATGATAATACGAGGATACAGTTTAAATTTTCAGTTGCAATAGGAGGAAACAAAATATTGATTATAATAGGATATAGCTATATATATAAACTCACCACGGGCAAATCTAGCGAAACATTCGCGAGTCATGCACAGACCCAGGCCACTTTGGTTCCACGTTGCTGATGATGTGGGCTGCATCACATATGATCTTCACAGTGCAGAACAGTAATTAGCTGCAGTAGCTGTATTGTGAAGTATCTTTCATTTGGAATGCTAAAGGCTACTATTTAGGCCTACCTGCACGTTAATGCTGTGGAAAGACTTCCTATTCACATAATCTCCTTCATTTACTGAAGGAGCTGTGATAGGAATATGAGTGCCATCTATGCAGCCAATCACACCTGGAAACCCTAAAATATATCAAATTAACTGATTAGTGCTTCAAGTCTCAAAGCTTCATACTAAATAAATGAATTATTGCTTAGACTGATACCTGCAATTCTGTGGAATTCTTCTTTGATGAGTCTTGTAGGTCTGTGACTTGGGAACACCACAAAAGTGTACAGTAAACGTTTCAGTGCAAGAGTCACATTTCTGACAGCCCGACAGACGGTTGCCTTGGAAATATGCTCAGCGTCACCGATGTTATATAGAAAACTCCCGTTGGCAAAAACGAAGTGCAACACAAAGAATTTGTTCCGAACTGAGAGCATGTCCACGATGTGTCATATGAACGATATGAGGGCTGAGAATATTGTTCAGATGAATGATCGATTGAGCAGAAAAACGGTAACGTTCAAACAGATGATCATCAGGGAATGATAAAACATCCAAGCGGGTCTGATCACCCTCTCCCGACGGAGATTTCTGCGGAGTATTTGTGCTTCAATATCAACTGGCTCTTCAAGAAAAGGACACGCCATGTCTGACACCTCCTTCAGTCTGCAGGCTTCAGCTAAAGAGGAGGAGAAACTCAGGGTTAGTTGAAGAAAACCTGCTAGCGAGCAGGTTAGCTTCACGGAGTATGTTGCCATAGTAACTGACTCAGAGTTAAGCTGAACTGGCTTCGTGAAACCGAAAACCCAGAGTTTCCTTCAACTCTGAGTCAACTAACTCTGAGTTTTCACTAAACCCGCTTTCTGAAACAGGGCCCTGATCACCAAGTGTGGCACCGGGGTCAGTGTTTATTAATTGTTCTGCACAGGATAGGGACTAATTTCAGGATTTTTAAATCCCATAAGTATAGGAGTATGTCAGCAGGACCTCTCTTTATAGAGAGAGCAGCGCTAGCCATATTCACAATACTTTTTTTTTTTGTTGTGTTTTGCAGTGTTTGTTTCATTTGTTTGTTTCTGTTACACATGTTGTATGTCCACCTGTGCTCTACCATCGCTGGTAGTCTCACATGGTCTTTTGTTTTCCTGTTTGTCTGAAATGAATCCTCGGCACCCCTGTTTCAAACGTCAATCCCTCTGTCTCTCTCAGTAAATCTCAGCAGATTCCCACACCCCGATCACACCTATACAAAACAAGCATGTGCTTCTCAGACTTACAGAACAGCTCCAATTTTGTATCCCTGTAGAATTACATCTTTCAGTTTACAGATATTTGTAATGTACAAGAATAAATACACCAAAATATATAACACTGATGCATACCAATGTTATATATTGATTTTAAAAGATTTTAAGTGTCTTTTCTGCTTGTAGCATTAAAATTATAACACACATGCACTCTTTGATTACACTATTTTCTTAAATAAAAAAAATACCTGCCTGTTTTGTATTCTCTATTTAGTAGTTTTTACAAACCTTTATCCATCATTTACCATCAAGTAACTGGCACCAGATTGCAGTCGTCATTTTCAATGGCCTTAACACTCAAGAACAGTCACAGCCAAAATGTACACAACCCCTTAGCAGGTTTTCACACAACGCAGATGGAACAATAAGTTACTTTAACAAAATAAAAATACATAGGAAAAAGAAAGCCTTTTGTAATTAAACATTCTGAAAACTTGGCCTACAGTCTGCATCCATTCCTCTCTACAACCCCACCCTCAATCTGTACCTTTAAAATAATAAACATTTATATTGCCTTGCTTTAGTTATTTAACTGATAGATGACTGGCTCCTGCCACCTAGCACTCGTTCCTGAATTTTCTTTCAAAATATTCAGAGAACGACAACAGATGTAGTAAAGAAAGAGTGGTTGACAATTCCATCTCCCCATTTTCCATTTCTAATTTAAGTAATAGTTACTTGCGCAACTTAAAATTTGTAAGCAGTGCCAGAGGGTTTCCTGGGCCCTGGTGCAAGAATGTTGCATGCTTTTAATCTTTTAGCCTCTGAAGGTTCATGTGGTTTTGTTGTGTACTGTACTGTTCCAGATACTGGATTTTGTCTGGCATTTTCTAACAACATGATGGCCGGTTGATAGAAAATAACCATGTATGCCTTATAATTCAATCAATGTGAGAATACTTTTGGATGTAGCTGGAAGATGTGTGCTGTCCATAGCCATACATGTAACATTTAACTGACCTATTTCAAGAGCCACGTCACGCCTTCCACCTACACACTCATGATCTGTGTTATGTTTAGCTCTATACAGTGCATCAGATTGTGGAGTTTGTTATTTTGATAGATAATCTGTGTTTTCAGTCCCAGTAAAGCAGTGGAGGCAGCAATCATTTTGACATATTCTATTTTATAATCCCCCAAAATAAATAAATAAATAAATAAATAAAAAAAGCAAGGTGACCCTAATGCTGGCACTGTTTGTTAGTTTCCAGAATATGTTGTGATGCCGCGCTGTTTAACAGGATGCCTCAATCTCTCGGGGGTGAGCGGGAAGATCAGTATTTATGTCCATTTCAATATTTCACGTGGAGAATTAAAGTATTCTCAATGAAAGTATTTCTCATAACTAACCATTATTAGAAAATTATTCATAAGAACGTAAGAACATAAGAAAGTTTACAAACGAGAGGAGGCCATTCAGCCCATCTTGCTCGTTTGGTTGTTAGTAGCTTATTGATCCCAGAATCTCATCAAGCAGCTTCTTGAAGGATCCCAGGGTGTCAGCTTCAAGAACATTACTAGGGAGTTGGTTCCAGACCCTCACAATTCTCTGTGTAAAAAAGTGCCTCCTATTTTCTGTTCTGAATGCCCCTTTATCTAATCTCCATTTGTGACCCATGGTCCTTGTTTCTTTTTTCAGGTCAAAAGTCCCTGGGTTGACATTGTCTATACCTTTTAGGATTTTGAATGCTTGAATCAGATCACCGCGTAGTCTTCTTTGTTCAAGACTGAATAGATTCAATTCTTTTAGCCTGTCTGCATACGACATGCCTTTTAAACCCGGGATAATTCTGGTTGCTCTTCTTTGCACTCTTTCTTGAGCAGCAATATCCTTTTTGTAACGAGGTGACCAGAACTGAACACAATATTCCAGGTGAGGTCTTACTAATGCATTGTAAAGTTTTAACATTACTTCCCTTGATTTAAATTCAACACTTCTCACAATATATCCAAGCATCTTGTTGGCCTTCTTTTTATAGCTTCCCCACATTGTCTAGATGAAGACATTTCTGAGTCAACATAAACTCCTAGGTCTTTTTCATAGATTCCTTCTTCAATTTCAGTATCTCCCATATGATATTTATAATGCACATTTTTATTGCCTGCATGCAGTACTTTACACTTTTCTCTATTAAATGTCATTTGCCATGTGTCTGCCCAGTTCTGAATGCTGTCTAGATCATTTTGAATGACCTTTGCTGCTGCAACAGTGTTTGCCACTCCTCCTATTTTTGTGTTGTCTGCAAATTTAACAAGTTTGCTTACTATACCAGAATCTAAATCATTAATGTAGATTAGGAATAGCAGAGGACCTAATACTGATCCCTGTGGTTTACCACTGGTTACCTCGCTCCATTTTGAGGTTTCTCCTCTAATCAGTACTTTCTGTTTTCTATATGTTAACCACTCCCTAATCCATGTGCATGCATTTCCTTGAATCCCTACTGCGTTCAGTTTGAGAATTAATCTTTTATGAGGGACTTTGTCAAAAGCTCTCTGGAAATCTAAATAAACCATGTCGTATGCTTTGCAATTATCCATTGTCGATGTTGCATCCTCAGAAAAATCAAGCAGGTTAGTTAGATATGATCTCCTTTTCCTAAAACCATGCTGACTGTCTCCCAGGATATTGTTACCATATAGGTAAAATTTCCATTTTGGATCTTATTAGAGCAGGGGTGTCAATCTCCAGTCCTTGAGGGCCGCAGGGTCTTCTGGTTTTCATTCCAACTTAAGCTCTCAATTAACATAATTGATCTAATTATTTCTTGAATTTGACATATTTAATATTTTTCAAGGTCTTTTACAGTTGATGATTTTAAAAATGCACTTGATTCAAGGTACACTACCTATGAAACATTTTGAGGCCTGAAGAGAAGTGTTAAATGTGTCCAGTTAATCACATAATTAGACCAATTAAGTAATTGAGAACTTGGGTGGAACGAAAGCCAGAAGACACTGCGGCCCTCCAGGAACTGAGTTTGACACCCCTGTATTATAGTTTCCATAAGTTTACATATAATAGAAGTCAGGCTTATTGGTCTGTAGTTACCTGGTTTGGTTTTGTCTCCCTTTTAGCGGATCGGTATTACGTTTGCAATTTTCCAGTCTGCCGGTACAACCCCTGTGTCAAGAGACTGTTACATGATCTTGGTTAGCGCTTTGTAAATAACTTCTTTCTTTTCTTTGAGTACTATTGGGAGGATCTCATCCGGCTCAGGGGATTTGTTTATTTTAGGAGCTCCTAGTCCCTTTAACACTTCTGCCTCTGTTATGCTAAAGTTATTTAAAACTGGATAGGAACAGGTCGACATGTGGGGCATGTTGTCCGTGTCCTCCTTTGTAAAAACCTGTGAAAGTAATCATTTAATATATTTGCTTTTTTTTTTCGTCGTTTATGATTTTGCCATTTGTGTCTCTTAGACATTTAACCTCCTCTTTGAATGTTCTCTTGCTTTTATAATATTGGAAAAACATTTTGGAATTGGTTTTATCCCCCTTAGCAATATTGATTTCTATCTCTCTCTTGGCCTTTCTAACTTCCTTTTTGACTTGTGTTTGCAGTTCTATGTACTCTTTCTGTGTACTTTGTTTCTGGTCCCTTTTAAATGCTCTGTAAAGTGCCTTTTTTCGCAGAATATTTTTTTTAAATTGATCTATTAAACCATTTTGGCCATTTTGTTTAGATTTAGATTTGTCTACTTTTGGGATGTAATTGTTTTGCGCCTCTAGTACTACATTTTTAAAAAACAGCCTATTTCTGTGGATGTTTTCTCTATTTTACTCCTACTTCTACTTCTGTTAGTCTCTGTTTCATACCTTCATAGTTTGCTTTTCTCAAATTGTAAACCTTAGCTTTGGTCATTACTTTTTGGGTTTTAAAAATCACTTCAAATGAGACCATGTTGTGGTCTGAGTTTGCCAATGGCTCTCTGACCTCTGTTTTAGCTATTCTGTCTCCGTTATTTGTAGTAAATGTGGGTAAGTAGAAGCTTTTTTTTAATATTAGAAGAGAGTAGTAGAAGCTTTTTTTAAAATTATTTAGCAACTGGAAATACCCACGAAGGGTCCATCGCTGGGATAATGAAGCCCGAGTGAAGGCTACCAGACCACAGATGGAATTCTTAGCAAACCGCATTACTTATGGAATAATGAACAAAACTAGTGCTGCATAAAATCACGAACAAACAAACAAAAAACTGTAAATGTTTTTTTTTTTTAATGTATCCATTTTCTAATAGCAATAGAAACTTCATAAGCGGGCTTTAGCATCTGGAGGCCGTTCTCTTTATGTTGAATTCCTTCGCCTTCAGCTCGGGACATTTAACGACATGAGGCGGGCCTTACCAGATGGTAAAGCACTCTTCTTTGGGTTCTATTGCTTAAATATAACCCAGTTTTGCGTAGTTCTTTTGCTTTAATTTATAAGTTAACCAGATGTATGCATGTGAGATACATTTGCACCCCTTTCCAAAATGTTGTCACTGAGGTAAAAGGCAAAGCAGGATAAGCAGGTCCCATCATTAATGACAGAGCCTGGATTTATTTTAGGAAGCTTACAGGGAACATTTGTGATGGGCCCTCGTCTGTTTTTTCACTTTTTAGTTCAGTTAAATGTAATTAAAAATGAGCTAGTTATCACATTATTGTATTGCATAAGTGTATTCAATTTTCTAGCTGTTTAAAAAAAAAAAAAAGAAACATTTCCAACTGCTAATTAACTTTGCTGCCCCATATAATTTTAAATTTTTATATTTTCAATTTCAACTGCCCAATGCATATTTAAACCTTGGACTACACCGTGAAGATAACTGGCCTCATTTGACTCGGAGTTCCACCCAGTGCTTATTCCAATCCATACAACATACAAGCAATGACATCATGACCGTTACTTCCCAAGCAAATATTAGTCTCACATGTAGGTGTTCCTTGTTATCTTGTGTCTTCTCTTTCTTGGCTGATGATTAATTCAAAAGAAAAATAAGCCCATTCAATACAGGCTGTATTGCAACACTTCCACCATGACATGGAAACAGAACTCTAGTCCCAGCGCCAAATAAAATAAAATAGATGACATGAGAACATCTCAAGTGTCTGGTTTTCCTGCACTGGTTACCATTATTCCTCTCTGAGGCGTGATCTCAGAACCCGGCTGTATAAACTAACCTTAGAAACGTAAGTACTCAGCAGGAGGAAGGGGCTGGGTAATGCATCCCATGAATGTGTTGTGAGTATGCACTGGCCTTTTAGCTCTGCATCCTGTTTTTCCATATACCATAGTTAAACTAACCAAGGATCACATTTGAAAGAATGGAAAATAAAGACTTTAAACATCATTGTCCAAAACATTTCCAAACAGGTGCCGATCTCCTTGCTGAGAGTTGTTGGGAAAGTGTAATTGAGTGGAAAAAAATCTTATTGTTGTGCTGTATCTAAAGCAAGCAAATTAATTAAAAAAAAAAAAAAAATGAAGCTTTTGTAAATAAATGAATATATTGCCAAACCAGAGGTATTATTTTCTTTACATCCCAGGCTCAAAACAGCTGCACATGTAAAGTAGTTATTTTGGTTAAAGCATATTAGCGGGACAGAAGTTATGGGAATTTGATTTTGTGATCAGAATGTACTCTTAAGTGCATGAAAAATCTATTTGAGTGACACACTGAATGTTGAAAACCATGTGCGATAGTGTGAGAGATTGTATTTATAACATGTATATGTAATGTATTCATTGTAATACAAGATGCCTTTATTCTTTGAGAAATGTAGATAGTGATTGTGGTTGTTAGTGATAGTAGGTGTGTTGTTAGGTATGAAAATCTAGTGGCAATAAGACAATAACTGAGTCCAAATGGTGGGTTTAATCTGTAATGTTATGGTGTATGTGTGTGTTTGATTGCTGTCCCACAGCCCTTCAGTCATAATCCCCTGCTCAATGAATGGTCACTAGTCCTTTTTTCCTTCACCCCTGCATAAAAGAAAGACCCATTGACCTTTTCGTGCCATACAAGAGAACAGACACTTGCCTTCCTCATCTTGAGTAAAGATTTGACTTGTTTGTTTTTATTTTATTATTTTGTAACTTGGAGAAAACCCTTCCTTATTCTGAAAACGACACACTGAGGATGCACAGTGCTTTCTTTCTTCCGTTGCCGCAGATAAGGAACACAAAAAAAGCACTTGCTCCACACAAAGAGACCCTCTCACTTGGAGAGACTAATCCTTTGTTTTCAGGGGGGTGCCCCAGCTCTAGCTCTCCTACTGAATTTACTACCAATATTGTTACCCTCTGACTGTCCTTAAATTCTTTTTTCCTTTTATTTAATTTTTTGTTAAATTGTGTCTGTCTATCCGTCCATCGATCCACCCCCCCCCTCCATCTATTAGTGTGACCCTGGCATGGCTCACCCCTGGAGCCACCACATAAGCTGTCTGCTCTTCAGATTTAAATGTCATGGGAATGGGATTTTCACAAATTAAGCTTTGCCTCCCCCCACTCCCTATCCCTTTCCTACGTTCCTGTCGATTGTCTTCCTGGGTTCGTCCCAGAGTTAGTCATGCAGGGGATTCCATGCGACCTTCACTGCAGGAGGTACTCGGTTACGGGCAGGCCAATGCATGGATACAAATCCTTACTTTAAAAATAAAACACTGCATCAGCACAGCTCAGTATATTGTCAATAGTGGTATTTCATCCTGCTTCTGTTCACATGCTGCTGCACGGTGCTGTAAAGGGTTCAGCTTCATTGCCTGCTGAGTTCTTATGGGCTTACGCTGCTGGTGGCACCTGTCTCCTCTCCAGCACCAGCTTTAAGCCTGACCCGCTATCCCTGATCCCCACGGTAATTAGTTTTGAAGAAAGTAGGATTTACATTGGTCCAAAACAGGCGCCTGTAGAGCCAGCCTCAGACAGCTCATACAACATTCACCCTTTCCTTATTTGTGCATACATACTGGAAGCACCATAGTTGTAAATAAAAAGGGATGCAGAAGTTAATTGTTGATTCCCTCTCACTTGTATTTATTTACACAGTAAAACAGCAAAACTATTTATTGAGACCTGTTTGGGTTATAGCCTTGAAAAGAGATTTTTCACAATTTTCTTTTTTATAATACACTACTTAAGTAATGAGCAACTGTGACTACAGAACTAACTAATCTGTTGTACCAAATTTTTTAGAATCTAGCCATGCACCGGTGTAAAACGCACTCCGATGCATTCCACGCACTTATCATTCCTGTAATGAGTTTGTTGTATTACACACTCCTATGGATAACGCATACTTTTTTAATGATTCTAGCTTCGGTTCTCTACATTCCTCTTCATGGTTCACAAAGCAGTATACAGTACACTGCTAACTCTGCCTCAGCACAAGAAAAAGCAGATCAAGTTAAAAGTCTGCAACACACTATGGAGCACTTAGAATTGTGTTCTGCAAAATATGTTAGAAAAATATATTAAGCTTAAATATGAAATGAATAGTAAGGCTATATATATATATATATATATATATATATATATATATATATATATATATAGTACTGTGCAAAAGTTTTAGGCAGGTGTGAAAAAATGCTGTAAAGTAGAATGCTTTCAAAATAGACATGTTAATAGATTATATTTATCAATTAACTAAATGCAAAGTGAGTGAACAGAAGAAAAATCTAAATCAAATCCATATTTGTGTGACCACCCTTTGCCTTCAAAACAGCATCAAGCATCAATTCTTCTAGGTACACTTGCACACAGTTTTGAAGGAACTTCGGCAGGTAGGTTGGCCCAAACATCTTGGAGAACTAACCACAGTTCTTCTGTGGATTTAGGCAGCCTCAGTTGCTTCTCTCTCTTCATTTAATCCCAGACAGACTTGATGATGTTGAGATCAGGGCTCTGTGGGGCCATACCATCACTTCCAGGACTCCTTGTTCTTCTTCTTTACGCTGAAGATAGTTCTTAATGACTTTCACTGTATGTTTGGGGTCCTTGTCATGCTGCAGAATAAATTTGGGGCCAATCAGATGCCTCCCTGATGGTATTGCATGATGGATAAGTATCTGCCTGTACTTCTCAGCATTGAGGAGACCATTAATTCTGACCAAATCCCCAACTCCATTTGCAGAAATGCAGCCCCAAACTTGCAAGGAACCTCCACCATGCTTCACTGTTGCCTGCAGACACTCATTCGTACGCTCTCCAGCCCTTGGTGAACAAACTGCCTTCTGCTACAGCCAAATATTTCAAATTTTGACTCATCAGTCCAGAGCACCTGCTGCCATTTTTCTGCACCCCAGTTCCTGTGTTTTCGTGCATAGTTGAGTCGCTTGCCTTGTTTCCACGTCGGAGGTATGGCTTTTTGGCCGCAAGTCTTCCATGAAGGCCACTTCTGACCAGACTTCTCCGGACAGTAGATGGGTGTACCAGGGTCCCACTGTTTTCTGCCAGTTCTGAGCTGATGGCACTGCTGGACATCTTCCGATTGCGAAGGAAGTAAGCATGATGTGTCTTTCATCTGCTGCAGTAAGTTTCCTTGGCCGACCACTGCGTCTCGGTCCTCAACGTTGCCCGTTTCTTTGTGCTTCTTCAAAAGAGCTTGGACAGCACATCTGGAAACCCCTGTCTGCCTTGAAATTTCTGCCTGGGAGAGACCTTGCTGATGCAGTATAACTACCTTGTGTCTTGTTGCTGTGCTCAGTCTTGCCATGGTGTATGACTTTTGACAGTAAACTGTCTTCAGCAACCTCACCTTGTTAGCTGAGTTTGGCTGTTCCTCACCCAGTTTTATTCCTCCTACACAGCTGTTTCTGTTTCAGTTAATGATTGTGTTTCAACCTACATATTGAATTGATGATCATTAGCACCTGTTTGGCATAATTGTTTAATCATACACCTGACTATATGCCTACAAAATCCTGACTTTGTGCAAGTGTACCTAGAAGAATTGATGCTGTTTTGAAGGCAAAGGGTTGTCACACCAAATATGGATTTGATTTAGATTTTTCTTCTGTTCACTCACTTTGCATTTAGTTAATTGATAAATATAATCTATTAACATGCCTATTTTTGAAAGCATTCTTATTTTACTGCATTTTTTCACACCTGCCTAAAACTTTTGCACAGTACTGTATATATTACACAGTAGATGCCGCTTATTAGCAACCTCTCGGTTCCCAGCAAAAAGTTATTAACCGAACGTTGTTATTAAGCGAAAAGCTACATTTTCAAATGTATGTATATGGAAAAACGATGTATACTATAGTTGTAGAAACAGCACACTGAAATACACTTCTTGGTTCATTACAGTGTTAAAAAATGAACACGAAAAACACCAAATATCAGAAGAAACAGCTGTTTACTAATACTACACGGATGTGTAAAACAAAAAAGTATACAGTACTGTATTGTACACATATTACAACAACAACGTATTATTAATATCCTTAAAAACTGTAAACAAACTTGGAATACAGGACTTACATTTAATACAGAAGCATTGTTTTAAAAGAAGTAGTTGTCCAATGTTGTTTGTTTTTTTTACGATTCGCCACCTCCAGCTGTAAATCACTCTCAATTTTGTGTGCAGCTTCGTAGTCAATGTCAAAATGCAGGCTACAACAGATTTTGAGATGCCAAACTTTTCTGCTACCCGTACTTGTTTAGCACCGGGTTCACGTAGTGCCTCCAGAATCCGAACTCTATCGGCTATAGAAAGGTCTACACGTTCTGAAGCCATGATGACAGACGACAATCAGACTCAATAAATGTACAGCTGCGTTATGAAAACTGATACATAAATAGACGCTGCGATGCGTGCGCGCGATGTATTCGTGTGCGTGGCGTAGCCATGTCAATTGTAAATATGAATCAACAAATAAATAAATAAATATGTATTACTTGTCATGACGCGCATGCATCAACATATGAAATTAACTAGTAAAAGAAAAGCAATAGGCAAGTGTAGGTTAATAAACTAGAATAATAAAGTAACAGACAGATTAATGCTGATAAACTGTCAAACTAAATTAACACAGCACCCCTATACACGTTAAAAAATGCTGCAGCAATATACAAGACATGCACATTATTTAACAGAATGGTGAAGCAACTCACCAGAATGGAAAACACCAAATTGCTCGGCACTTGTGTCTGATTCAGGTTTTTTTGGAAAGCTCGAACAATTTCCAACTTTTTGTAGCAAAAGAAACAGAGGTGCATTTCACAGTTTGTTCACATGCCATTTTGTAGCAATGAGGTGCAATTGTGGAAATCAGAATACAAAATGAGCCAATGATATGATGGCAGTTCTGGAAAGATTTAATAAACCAATCAGTGGTGCCTCATGACACTCTCGCGATGACAAGTCGCTTTTGAAAACTCATCATCATCAAACAATGATAATAAATTATCAGGTTACAACACAGTACTGTATCCGTTGTGAACAAATCACTATCGCTGCCAAGATGGTGTTCTTTAAAGCGAAGTGCCTGTTCCTTTAGCCGCAGCATTTATAATGGGAAAAATCTATTTCTCCACAAGGGTATTCCCTTAAGAAGAGTTCTCTTAGGAGGTGTTCCTATATGCAGAGACTACTGTACCAGTAATATTAACCCTTAACTACTATCCATGTGTCATGTGAACTCAGAGATCTTTTAAAATGCCTTCCGCTCACTGTACCCTCTAGTAGTTTCATGTCAAGTCCACTCCAGTTGTATGGTGGTTAGCTACTCTGAGTTTCTGCACAGGTGCATATTTATCAATAGTAATTGTGTGACATTTCTTGATCAATCATTTTGATCGATTATTTTTTACTTTATTTGTTCTTGTTTTGGCCAATGTCACTATTTCATGCCATTCTAAACGTTGCTGGGACAAACAGTCACATTCTCTGCATGTCTGTAGCCCCAACTGAGAGTCTATCACGCTCTGAATTCCTCAGTGAGCTTGGGAAAGCCCTAGCTTGTCCATTCATGGAGCGCAGAATGACAGAAGAAAAGGGTCTTGTTTTGTTATTCAGCCTCCCGACAACAGAGGGCGCTGGGCTAAGCCAAGAAACCTCTCACAAAAATCACATGAACGGTTGAGAGAGAGCGAGATGTGTAGGGCAAGGATTAAAAATAAATTAACCATTGTTGTTTGTTTTGGACATACCGTATTACTTCAATTTGGCGCAGTGGCGTTTATTTTAAATTGATCAAAATGACTACAGCCCTTAAATGAGGGTGGCGATTATATGAGGGCAGCCTTTATTAATAATACTATGCTTTACAAACGCTGCAATATTTTATTAAATGATTTTAGGCATTTTAGAAACGGCGCCATGAGAGGCTTCGATCTGCAGCACTATACTCTCGTGTTTTTTTGTGGCTTGAATACAGTACATTTACTGACAGTTAACGAGAGCCTATTAGGTGGGAGTTGGGAGGTCAGGGTACCAGCGAATCAGGAGTGTGTATTGGTTGCTAAGGGGCGGGACAAGAAGAGGAGAGAGAATGGTAGCAAAAGTTGTTTATCTTAACGAAAAATATTACCTCTGAATATTGGTTTGATTTCTGTTAAAACTAAAATATATGTCATGTACATAAGCAGAGTTGTGTCGAGGGCGGCGTCTATTAAAAAGCTGATATCTGAGTGAGGCATTAATTCGAGGGCGACGTTAATTCGAAGTAATACGGTATATTACAGATGGGACCTACAAGTAAGGAACGGAGGGAAGCCAGGCGAGCGGTGGAGTCCCTGTCCCTAACCAGATCGTGTTTAGATTTTGATTGATCCTCATGCCCTGACACTGCACGTTTTGTTGATACGTTTTATTTTTATAAATAAACTGTCACCCTATCCAGGGTTACTTAAACCTGAAAACCTGTTTTGGATTTCGTAAACTCTGTTCCTTTAATGCAGATATTCTCGGAACTCTGTTGCCTGCTGAACCAATCCCTGCAGATGATATTCCCAAATGCAAAAGGAAAAGGTGATCCATTTATCCATCAACGAAGGACCGAAAGACAAACGTCTATAAGCGCCTCATGCAAAAATCCTGTCACTGTATCCAAAGCGCCTCATGCAAAAATCCTGTCACTGTATCCAAATTGCATCTGAGTAATGAAAGTGCTCTGAAATATCCTTTAAACTTAGCTGTTCGACCTAGGACGTTTCATTTAAATTTTTTTTTTTTTTTTACATTTCTTCCCTGAGAGATCTCCTAAACAATTCATACTAACAGGAAATTCATGTTACGTGAATTTGTATTATAAGAAGTAATTTACAATACGCGACTGCTAAATTTATTGCTGGGGAAAATTTGTACTATCAGGAAATGTGTCTGTTTTAAGAGAATTGACTGATAATCTGTATACAAGATGCATTTTGAAAGACTTAAAATAACATTTTGCAGCTATTGATAGGGGAAACAATAGGATGGCTTCCATTTTTAGAGTCATAATTAGAAATATTTGTATCAGATAACAGATAAGTTACTAGTGTATTATTTTAGGCAATAATACATGTGATGCATGACTTAAGAGCTGATTAAGAAAGTAAAGCAAAATGAGCTGGAACAATACCCCACCATGATAAAGTCTTGCTCTATTTAAACTATTTTCAACAGGCTAATTTCAGACATATGTTGGAGATAGAGCAGATATTAGCCAATTTGCTCTCAGCATAATTTTAGCCAGGTTTTAAAATTAATGAAAGCCAGGGACAATAACTAGATTTATAAACCAACTGAGATAGAAAATCTTAAGAAAATGGAACAACTTTGACAGTGTTGCAGCTATTCCAAATATAATTAAAGCTATTAAGGATGCATTTAGCTCTCATACTCTGAGACCACCAGCACACTGAAAAAAGTTGTAAATTATATTTTTTTTAAAGCATTCATTTATAAGGACATTAAAACATTTTTTTTTTAAAAAACACACAAACGGCACCAATGACAGAAATAGCAACATTAATGTGTAACCTGATTGTATACAATATCAGATCAGTATTATGACAAAAAGTCAACGTAAATAGATTATTATAATGGTGATGTCTAATGGTGAAAGAAAACTCCAAACCTTCTGTAATAACATAACCTTTTAAGGTTAATTTGTAAACAAACAGATACCAGATCTTATAATTAAGGAAGGGGAATAACAGTTTTGTTTTTTAGACCACTGACCTTGATTTACTCCCATATACTTCAAATTATCAACTGCTTGTAGGTCAGGGTTTCGTGCCTTATTGTTTGAACAAAACCAGCGGCAGGCTGACTAATCTGATGAGCAGGAGCAACGACACCTGCTGTGAAAAGCAATTTTTTTTTTTTGTTGCAGATTTGCTTTTTCGGGTGTACAAAAAAAAAGTAATTTTCTTACTTGTCACAGTGAAATGAGTTTGGTATAGACATCATTAATAAAAAATCACCAAGCAGTTTGCACAATACTGTAGCAGCCTCCGCTTGAGAGAGGCCACAACTGATTAGCAGAGGGTCAGTATTGAAGTGCGCTTTGTGAGGTTTCTTGTCAGAGTAAATCAGTATAATAATATTTCACTGAATAAGCTGTCCAGGAATGCCATTTTAATAGAATTTGTTTGTTTACAACACACATTTTGTTACTGACTACCACAGGTAGTCAGGTACAGCAACCCACTATATTGTACAGTACAGTTACAGAATTGACCTTCTGGTATTTAGTGCTCACTCTGAAACACATTACTTTTTATGAGGTTCTAATACTGCTGCATAAACTAATTTGAGCAAAAGCGCTATCTGCCTGTCTAACTCAACTCACTGAAATAAATATTTTCCTCAGTTGGGAGACGGGGTTAGATCAGTCTTCAAAAAGCCTTAAGCTTAAACGTTTACAGATTTTTATATATATATATATATATATATATATATATATATATATATATATATATATATATATATATAATAGGCTGAGGCTGAGAACGAGAAGAATGGCAAGTGGTTTTGGATTATTGATGTGTGGTATATTTTTTTAACTTGAAGTTAGGACGGCAAGGAAAGCAGACGTACACCATATGGAAAAGAATTCAGGTAAGTCTAACATGCATAATCTACTGCTTTTAACCAAGTTGTTTTTGCTAAATGATCACATGTCCAAATGTTGATGTTAAAACTATATTAATAATAGCATCTGGCTATATGTATAGCCTTGTATGCTTGGTTGTTTTTTGATATTATTCAGTTACTTTGATTAAATGGTTAGAGCATATAGGACATTTCCATAAAAGAAAAAGAGAATGGGGAAAAAATCAGTTTATCCTACAGTTGAGAAACTCATTCTGAGTTTCATGAGGTAAAATCTGGTGGTTTTGGAGCTGGTGTTGCTACAGCATTGTAGTTATTGTCAGTCAGGTAACTGACTATCACTATCACTTGACAGACAGAAAAATCCTAGCAACCATCAACAAAAGTCAAAGCAGAAATTGGACGAGGGAGGTAACCTCTGCATTCCTAACAACCATCAATCAATTGGTCAGTGCTGGATTTGAGATGTCAATCAAAATTTGATATCCACAATGCCTAAAAAGGCAAGGCTAAAATGCCAAAACAAAGCAAGTATAATGACTGGAAAACAGGCTGATGTCAACTGTGATAGTATTGACAGACTGACACTGAAAAAAGGGCCTTAAGCAGCAGATTATTAACACAAAAAATGTAAAACCTGCATATTTTTTTCTGTTGAAGCTCTAGAATCATGCCTGTCTGTCTCCCTGCAACCGGTATAGTCTGTTTAAACATACCACACCCTCATCAATGAATTTATAAAAAGGACAAAATAATAAAACAGACACAAGATTCAGACCCATGACTAAACAAAATCTATGTCCTTGCCTATTATTAACATTAGTAGCATTATCACTGGTCTCTGTTGAAGATCTGGAAGTGCAGCATTAATAATAATAATAATAATAATAATAATAATAATAATAATAATAATAATAATAATACATAAATTAAAAAAAAACACTATTAATCACTTCCTGTGTGGTATGTCACATGTCCTTGTCATTGAAATATTTGCATATTCCCAACTAAAGTGTAAGAGAAGTATAAAAGACCCACTCTGGGCTCAGACAGACAGAGAGTATTACAGAGTAAGGAGAAGGATAGTAAAGAGCGAATGCTACCAAACCAGCAAACAAGGTACTTGTTTTTATAATAAGATTTATAATTGTTTGTGTTATTTTTACTTTGGCCAGTGTGCCCTTTTCTTTTTGTCTGTTGTTTAAATCGTTTGTTTTATTATTTAATAAATATACGGTTGTGGCCGTTTCAGCCCCATACCTTTTGTTTTGACTGTTGCTTCCTGAGCCTGACGTCACCGCCCACACGCCACACAAAGCCATCTGTGACAACCACATACTCTAATAACCTGACATTCCATTTACAAATAGTGACATCCTGAAATTCAGCAGTTCTGTTACCCCCACCCATTGCCTTGACTGAGATTACCAGAACTCAAGTTAAAAAATAAAACTATTAGATGTGTTCCCTGCCTTGGCCCTGTGCCAGAATAATGGTGCTGAGGCGATTGCCCTTTAAATGATGTCATAGGAATGCATCAGGTCTTAGGTCAGCAGCTTTTTGCCCCACCCACTTTACTGTGGCCACACCCTAGAGAATGAATGGAACCATTTATCCACTCTGAGACCACTGGAATGATAAACAGTCATATTTTTCTCACTTTAAAGATCAGAGTACTTTGTTGTGGTGTGGATGTGAAGATTTTGGCAGAAGTAAAAAAAAAAAAAAAAAAATACCAATAATACAAAAAAGCAAACTGGAATATCCACAGCAATAAATGTGCTATCGCAAGTAACGGTGTAACATTAGCAAAAAATGTTCCTGTTAATATTAATAGCAACGCTACGATGTACTATGTTATTATTATATCAATCCTAAAAGTTGTGAAAATTAAATAGCCAGTAATTGCTATGTTTGCAACAAAAATAGCAGAAGCTTACTATGATTGTTATTTATTTCTTAGCAGATGCCCTTATCCAGGGTGACTTACAATTGTTACACATTATTTTTACATGCAATTACATTATTTTTACACACAATTACCCATTTATACAGTTGTGTTTTTTACTGGAGCAATCTAGGTAAAGTACCTTGCTCAAGGGTACAGCAGCAGTGTCCCCCACCTGGGATTGAACCCACCACCCTCCGGTCAAGAGTCCAGAGCCCTAACCACTAGTCCACACTGCTGATTGTTGTGCTAGTATCCTGGTAATCGTGCTAATATTTTGTGTGTCTATCATAAAAAAAAACACAAAAAAAACCCTGTGCTATAAATTAAATGTGCATTGCTTTAAAAAGGGTGTTCACAACAACTAAGATGTTAGAATGATATTACAGAAGCATTCACATTTTTACTTTAAATCATGGCCATCCAGGTAAACAACAGGTGTAACGGGATTGTTCTAATTTCCTCAGAGGATGGTTAAATAAAATTATTTGTTCAATGTTTCTGTTTCTACTTGCTGCGTTGTTGTTTATTTATTTTTTAACTATGTATTGTTTACATGTGTTTCACGCATCAGCAATGTGATCATCAGTATCAATAGTTTCATTATATAATATGAATACAAGTACAGGTTTAAGTTAAATAAAGGTTAGAACTGCTATAATCATAGTAAGAGAAGTACCTTTGTATTAAAATACCTTTCAACAATGGTATTCAATGCTTTTATCTTAAGTACAGCTGCAGCGAACATGTCCATCTGGAATTCAAGCAGCGTTCGGCTCTGGATGTTTCACATGCACGAGGCAGGCCTTGCCAGATGGTAAAGCCCTGTTCTTTGGGTCAGAGTAGGCATACTAGGCTAGTTTTATGATGTAGATAAGCATGGTGTCTAAAATCATTTCTCAAGCTTTTTTATGCCTGTGAAAGGTTTAGTTGTTTATAAGAATTTTTTAGAAACTACTTTTCCCTAAACAGGACTGCTACAACCAAAAGAGAAAGTAAATGAAATATGAAACGAGATTAGCACAGGTTTAAGTGTATTAAAGATCCAGTATCCGAGTGTTGTACATACATGGTTTTTTAATTATAAACAATTGAAAAATATGTTGTGCTGTGTTTTGCTATTCTCTCATTTTCCATTTACATCTTGGAAATAAAATTCCAGCCATGAAAGTGCAACTTGAAAAAACACTGCCTTGTTTTCAAAAGACAGCAGAAATCAAGAATTACCTGCTCAGGAAATAGAAGTAACCAGTCATTTAAATACTGCCACCTTATCAGTGGAGGAGAATGACATTCGGGTCTGGTAACTATTTGAAAATAGCATGATACTTTTATACAACATTCATTTCCGAGCACCCATTATATGCAATTAATGAATGAAAAAAACAATGATAAAATGAAGGTTCAGTGTTTTTTATCATTACTTATTACGCTTATTGTTAAAAAATGTTGGTGCATGCAGCTTTATATAATTTATAAAGCTATAATTTTAGGTTCCAAACAGCATCAATTGCTACCACATCTGTTGCAGACCATCTTCGGAAACCTTTTGACTTCAACAACATCTAGAACATTACCTTGCCATGATTCTCAAAGCTTTATTACTCCAAACTGTTATTAGCACATTGTTTTCTGAAATAAAAATACAATTATTTGGTTACATTCCCAAAGTATTGGGCCAGTCAGTATAGCAGATGCAACATATTGCCTTAAATCTTACATATCTTTAAATGCATTGTGCCCTTCTCTCCTTGCAATTTTTGACAATGAAAAAAACATTGAGAAGCTTTAAGTTTGTTCCTGATTGGGTACAACTCCTAGCACAGCCTGATACAGCTCCATGTCATTGGCAGGCAGACTGACAAACAGACCAAATGACTGTGGCATTTAATTCCCAAGGGTTCTCTCAGTAAATAAAACATTGTGTTTGACCTTTCATTTAACTTTCGTGTTCCACCAAGCTCTCATTACAGCCCCTATCAATTTCTACAAAAGTCCAAACACCAGCTCAGAAAACAGAACTAAATTAGACTTCCCTGCTTGAAATAAGAACTTACATGTGAAAGCCAATTTTGGGATATGTATACACAGTTCTAATGAATGTAAACACGAAGGACGCTGAATGGAATTTAAAGAGCTATTATATTTATCAGCACAAGTGATAAAGCAAACTAAATGAGAACATCATAGTTGGAATGAGATGGTAAATTATGGAAAATGTGTAACAAATTAGGCCGAAACAGGACCCCATCACCATAGGAGCAGCCCTGTCAGCTTCGGGTTCATGGTTAAATTACAAGAGTTGAACATTTGGTTTCAGGGTTGCTATTTAAAGCTGCAGTGTCCCACAATCAAGTTACGTTTTTCGGGAATGCTTTTTTTTTTTTCTTTTAAATCAGGCATTGTTATTGGCTTACCAGTTTGTTTACATTAACTGAGGTTTTTTGAGCCTAGGGCACACAAGCTACCTTCCTCTTAGAAGCTTTCTGGCCACTGCACCTTCCTCCTGCTATACTTGCAGCAGTGGAGGGTGGCAATGATATGAAAGCCTCATGAAAGCTAAGGAAGCAAAACAAAAATGGAAACAACAAAAGGAGATCTCCTTTTTTCATTTGTTTGTAAAGCTAATATTTTCAACATTGTGACCTCACAACCTTCTGAAATATGTGAAAACAGTATTTTTAAAACTACATGGCAGTGCAGCTTTAAAAGCCACAGCCATAGTGCACTAGCTTTTTGGTTTTCTAAAGTGTGGTCTAAGTTTTCATATAGACATATCAGAGCAATGCTCGTCCGGTTCCTAGTAGCTGACTGATTTTGCTGGGTCTTTAAATAACTCATTTTATTTAAACTAAAAAAAAAATTAGAAAAAGATAACCCTTTTGTCTGTGCAATAACCATCCATTAGCCTAATACTGAATTTGAAAAACAATATTTTCTTTTTCTATGTTGTCTTTTCAACTTTAACTAAGTCTTGTAGATATGTTGTCTTCTCTGATTGGTCTCATCATATTTTACTGATCTCAACACAGTTTACTAAGCGCAACCCCTTAACACCTGAAATACTAGAATCGAGAGGAACGGTAGTTCCTCACGCCAAGTTACAGCGAAGTGTGAGAACTGCCAGTGACTATCTATACAGCATGGATAGTTTGTGTTTTCAGGGTATTGGCGCAACAAAAGTAAATCAGCCAAAAGCATCATTCCACATTTCATTTCTAGTTCCCAACACTCTTAAGTTAAATGTAGAGAAAAAAGTAAATACCTGTCATACAGTAGAGAAATAAGGCGCCAAAGAGAGGTAAAAATGTTCATCTCCTTTTTCTTCTTCTTCTTCTCCAGAATTTTGCAGACCACAGGACATCCGATTTTAATGACAATTAACTTGTTTTGTCAACATGGAAATATACTAGAGAACACATTTATTGTGATGTCTATATCATTCATATTAAATGATTTATTTCTGTCTTAAAATGGAACATGGGATTTGAACCTACAACCTTGTTGTGTTAACTGTCAGCAGTGCTACACGATTAGTTGAGACAAGCAGTATTTTGAAAGATGAAGTCACCCTGCTGAGAATTCTTGGGACTTTGTTATATTTTTGAGATTTTTCAAGCCATCATTCATCTTCATCAATGGAGCTGGAGCTTTGAAAAATTTTGGTTTCCTGTGAGTGTAACGCTCATTGTGGTCCCTATTGGCACAAGGAAGTACGATTTCTATACTGGTCAATGAGAGTAACGCTATTTGTGGTCCCTGCTGGACAAAAAAGGAACATCATTTCTGAGAATTAGCTGTGCTGAAGGATAGCCTACATATTTGGTAAAAGAAAAACATAAATAAATAAATACATTAATATAAATATTGAAATAAAGGAATCCACAAATGAATGCCAATAGGGCCTGGGGGGATCACTATTTAGGAGCTGCCTGTGTGCAGCTTGGGGTCGTGTTGTGGTTTTCATGTAGCTGTTTGTCCTGAAGTTGTCTATCTGAGCTAAACCATTTAATAACAGTGTCCATTTGCCTGCTCTTCTAAAGCTTCAATAAAAATAGCAGTTTTCACTGCTTTAAACTGCATCCTGTGCCGTCTCCATTTCTTCCTGCTGCAGATGAGAGACACTGCCACTACAATATGTAGCAGATTGTTAAGTATCTGGAATGTGAATTGAATACATTGGTTGCTAGATTACTATTTCTAGTAATCCGATAATGTGTTAAATGACAATGAGTACCGGATACATTTAATAGATGTAATGAGTCCTGCTTTCAGTACGCTGTGATGAAGACAACATGTCGAAACACGTCAGCGTACCTGTTTTTACCTTGTTTTAATGAATATATATATAAAGTCTAATGGATTTAATCAAATATTTTAAACAGATGTCAAACAAAATCACAGAAAATGTGAACAAAAATACAGATCAAAGAATCATGATAAGTTTTCAGTATAAAACATGACACACTGTCAAAATGAAAACATTACAAAGTTAGTATTGGGTATGACCTCCCTGAGCATTAACACAATCCTGTCAGCGTTGACGCATAGACCTGATCAGCCTCTGGATAGACTTCTGTGGGATGTTCCACCGCGCTTCCTGTGCAGCTGCAGCCAGCTATTGAAGGTTGGCTGGTCGCGGTTGCCCCACCAGTTGGCTTGAACAACACAACAGTCAGCATAATGGTCGGGCCGGTGTGGTGACCCTCTGCCTTCCAGGACGTGGCCTGTCCCTCACAGAGACGGTTTCCTGGTTTTGCTGGACTAGTCTGCTGATTATTGAAGCAGATCATCTCATTCTCCAGGCAACTTCTCTCACAGACAGGCCGCCTTCAATCATGCCGATAGCAACCAGGCGACCTTCATTACTCAAGCGGGGTTTGGTCATATCTTTCACTGTTGTTGCGTTAAAGTGCCCAGTAGAGATATCAAAAACACAAGCCAAGTTTCAAGAAACCATTGGGGCAACCTTGCCCAGCACCAAGCAAATAGGCACAACTTTCAAAGCGGTGGGGGCCAAGGTTGCCCCAATTGTTTCTACTAACTTGACTTGGGTTTTTCAGGCACAATAAAAGCAGATCAAACACATGAAAAACACAAGCCAAGTTAGCAGAAACAATTGGGGCAACCTCTCCCCCACCGTTTTAACATTTGTGCCTATTTGCTTGATGCTGGCCAAGGTTGCCCCAATAGTTTCTTCAAACTTATCTTGTGTTTTTTATACAAGTTAGAAGAAACAATTGGGGCAACCTTGGCCCCCATCGGTTTTACAGTTGTGCCTTCTTGCTTTGTGCTAGGCAAGGTTGCCCCAATAGTTTCTTGAAACTTTCACATTTCCAATGTGTTTTGGTTTCAGATAAGTAATACATAAATAATAATAATAGATCTCTCAGATTTGCAATTTGCTCTAAATTGTCTCATCACACTTAAACTGTAGACATTAAGCCTAATTTAAATACATCTCTATTTGCCTTTGCAGTATAATGAGGAAGAAACAGTTTATGATATTGCAATGAGAAGTTATATTGTTCATTTTTAGGCGGTGTACAGTGATAAAAGTAATCAGTATAGAGTCAGAGGCACTAAAATCAAGTCCTTAAATGATCCAACACCACATAGTTTAAAACGCTGCAGTAGAAAGAGAGGCATGCATGTGTTTTGTCTGTTTTTTAACTCGACCTCGAAAGGAGCCTGTTTGCAAACATTACCAAGTTTCTGAAGGTTAAACTCAAGCCTGTTTGCTTTTCTAAATACCAAAAAAACCTGTTAGCCCCTGTAGTGTATTACCACAATACACTGATAGTTACCGGGGGTTAGTTAATGACGTCACGTCAATTCTTTGTTAACGTTCTGAGCTACGCAATTTAATAAATTGAACGGCCACATCTTGCAAACAACCTTGTGTGTGCGAGTGTTTTATTAACATAAAGAAGAGCTCAAAAGACACAACAAATGGTGACGAGAATACGGGATTTTATCTCAATTGTATAGCAAACAATATTCAGGTTGAAAAAAAACAACAACTCAGCTCTGAAAGAAGCCCACGCCACAGCAAGACAACATAAACTGCAGAGTAGGTTAGCAAAATGCCTACCATTGGAAAAATGTATGTTTCTGACGAGTCTATGGAAGGCTGGTTGACATATATTGAACATTTATTATTATCCAGGGCGACTTACAAATGTTACAAGATATCACATTATTTTTACATACAATTACCCATTTATACAGTTGGGTTGTTACTGAAGCAATCTAGGTAAAGTACCTTGCTTAAGGGTACAGCAGCAGTGTCCCCACCTGGGATTGAACCCACGAACCTCCGGTCAAGAGTCCAGAGCCCTAACCACTACTCCACACTGGCCAACGACATAACTGATAATAAACAAGTGCCTGCCCTTCTGAGTTTAATTGGGGGGAAAACACAGTTTACTCCATGATCTAACAGCGTCGGCAAAACCAGCTACAAAAACTTTTGCAGAGAGTGTGCAGATTTTACAAAATCACTTGTCACCTAAACCTTTGGTGATCGCCGAAAGATTCCGGTTTCACAAACGTGATCAGCGAGATGGGGAAAATGTGGTGTATGTGGCTGAAATAAGGAAGTTATCTGAACACTGTGATTTCGGTGGAAACTTAAATGCACTGCGAGACAGGTTTGTGTGTGGACTGACTAGTGAGCACATACAGAAACGTTTACTTTTAGAGGTGGATCGCACTTTGACAAAGGCAGTGGAATTAGCAGTAGCAATGGAGACTGCAGCGAGAGATGCTTTAGAGTTACAGAGTAAACACAAGGCCCAATCCAATTTCCACAAACTGATGTGCAACCACACAAGACTCCCCCGTGTGGCTGAAAAGTGCACAAACCAGATGAGTGCCGTTTTAAAGATCCAACGTGCTGCAATTGTAAAAGAAGGGAACACATCCAGAAAGCTTGTTGTGTTAAAGAAATAAATAAAGGCAAATGGCATAGAAATCCAGAAAAAACAAGGAAAGATGTGCACAAAGTTGAAGAAAGCAGTGATAGCGATTCAGGCAGTAATTTAATTGCTACAATGGAAATAAATAATGTAAGCAAGTCCAGCTCCGGAGTAATTTGGGCAACTCCCTCAGTAGAAGGCACACCTTTGAAAACGGAGCTTGACACAGGATCAGCTGTCTCTGTGATTTCATTGACTAGTTATGAGAAACTGTTCAAAAATATAAACCTGGAAAACACAAGTATTCTGCTGAAAACCTATTCAGGTGAGAAAATTATACCAGAAGGTGTGCTGCAAGTTAAAGCTGAATACCATGGACAGGTGCACAGACTGAAACTGTATGTAGTGCAGGGAGATGGTCCAACATTGTTTGGCAGAGACTGGTTACATGAAATTAAGCTAAAGTGGCATGATCTTAAGTCCATGCAAGCCGCACAAGCAATGCCAATGGACACAAACAAAAAACTACACCAGTTGTTGTAACAATATGAAACTGTTTTTCAAGAAGACATTGGCACAGTAAAAACTTCAAAGCAAAGCTTGTGCTTAAAGAAAATGCTACACCCAAATTCCTGAAAGCAAGACAAGCACCCTATTCTCTCAGACCCAAAGTAGTAGCAGAATTGGACAGACTGTTACAGACAGGAATCCTGTCTAAAATAGACAGAAGTGAATGGGCCACACCAATTGTGCCGGTTGTCAAAAAGGATGGGTCAGTAAGAATCTGTGGGGATTTTAAAGTGACAGTAAACGCAGTACTCCAGGTAGACCAGTATCCATTGCCACGGTTGGATGACATTTTTGTTGCTCAGACGGAC
Organism: Acipenser oxyrinchus oxyrinchus; assembly: GCA_030684275.1. Lineage (NCBI taxonomy): Eukaryota > Metazoa > Chordata > Actinopteri > Acipenseriformes > Acipenseridae > Acipenser > Acipenser oxyrinchus. The sequence goes on from CM060250.1 coordinate 22,229,594, forward strand.
AGTGATTTAGTAAACTAGACCTGCGACATGCATACTTACAGCTAGAAGTGGAAGAAGACTCAAAACAATATCTAGCAATCAACACACACAAAGTACTGTACCGTTACAATCGCCCTGTGGAATTGCGTCAGCACCTGCTATCTGGCAACAAACAATTGACCAGATATTACAAGGCATTCCAGGATGATATGATAATCACCGGTAAGACTGAGCAAGAGCATCTGTAAAATGTAGAACTTGTACTAAAATGGTTGAATGAATATGGTCTTCGAGCAAACCTAAGCAAATGTGAATTTATCAAGGATAAAATTGTGTTCTGTGCTCATGAGATTGACAGAAATGGACTACAGAAAACAAAAGAGAAAATAGATACAGTTGCAAATGCACCACAGCCCAAAACGGTGGCACAAGCCAGATCCTTCATTGGATTAATTAATTATTATCACCGGTTCCTTCCAAACTTAGCTTCAGTAATGCAACCACTTAACCAGCTACTTGAGAAAAACAGAGTGGAAGTGGACAGACCGTTCTGATGCTGCTTTCTTCAAAGCAAAAGAACTAATTACTTCAGAACAAGTACTGACTCACTTTGACCCTCAGTTACCAGTGAAACTAGCATGTGATGTGTCACCTTATAGACTTGGTGCGGTTCTCTCACACACCATGGGAGATGGTACAGAGAGACCAGTGGCTTTTGTTTCACAGTCCTTAAATTCAGCAAAACCTGACTATTCTCAAATAGATAAGGAAGCGCTTGCCCTTGTGTGGGGTGTGAAGAAATTCCACACCTATCAACATGGTCGTCGATTCACATTACTAACAGACCATCAGTCGCTTCTGTCAATCTTCCATCCACACAAAGGAATTCCAGCCATGACCGCAGCACGACTGCAGCACTATGCTCTTTTTCTTGAAGGGCATAAGTACGACATTCTATACAAGATGACAGACCTCCATTCCAATGCAGATGGACTGTCCAGACTTCCTCGAGAAGGGGTGAGTGAAAACACCATTGATCCTGTTGATGTATTTCACACCTCTCAGATTGAATCACTCCCTGTAACTAGTGCCATGATTAAAAAAGTGACTCTGTGTGATCTAGTTATGGCAAGAATGTATGAACAGACAATGTCTGGTTGGTCTCATGGACATGATAAAGAACTTGATCCATACTACCATAGCAGACATGAGCTAACCACCCATCAAGGATGTCTAGTGTGTGGCATGAGGGTAATTGTACCTCCAAAGCTACAGTCAACAGTGTTCGAGCAACTACACAGTGGCCACATAGGAATAGTCAAAATGAAAATGCTCGCCCGCAGCTACATTTGGTGGCCAGGTCTAGATAAATGAATTGAGGAAATGGCAAAAGGTTGCACTGGATGCACACAGACCCAGAACCTACCCCAGACTGCATCTGTTCATCGTTGGGAATGGCTTACTTCACCATGGCAACACATTCATGTAGACTACGCTGGCCCATTTGAAGGAAGTATGTTCTTTGTGGTTGTAGATGCACACTCCAAGTGGCCTGAAATGTTTTGCATTCAGTCCATGACAGCTTCGTGAACATTTGATTTCCTCAGAATCACTTTTGCAAGATTTGGTTTGCCACTGCAACTTGTAATTGACAATGGCCCTCAATTTACATGTGAAGAATTCCAGCATTTCATGAAACAGTATAGAATAAAACATATCACCTCTGTGCCTTACCATCCGTCAACAAATGGCTTGACAGAACACTTTGTGCAGACACTCAAACAGCGTCTACGTGCAATGAAGGGGGAAAATGGGATGCTGCAAAAGAAAATTGCAAATATCTTATTAACATACAGGAATACCCCATATGCCATCACGAATAACACACCAGCCATGCTGATGTTGGAACGTAACCTGCAATCGTGGCTGGACTTATTAAAACCCAGTGTCCATAGTGATGTTTTTAACAAACAGTTGCAGCAAACAATTGCACCGCCCATGAAGCAAAGCCGTCAGTTAAATGTTGGACAGCCAGTAGCTGTTCAAGACTACAGGAAAGGACAAAAGTGGATTAATAATACTTAGTAATAATTACTAATACTTTCCCAGACTGGTTCCAGAATGTACCAAGTGCAGGCGGGGCTGAATGCAGTGTGGCATCGACACATTGACCAGGTTCGTGATGTTGGAGGCAACCCAGATTCAGAGCCACTGGATGTTCCTGACCTGCCAATCCAGTTACCTACCTGTACACCAACTTCAGCTGCGCATCCTGATACCAGTGACAGCAGTGCAGTTACTGATGCCCAGCAGCAGCAGCCTGCAAATTCACCCAACCAACAGTTGCCTGACAGATGTTACCTGGAGCAAACTCGCAAGGCTCCAGACAAGCTGAACTTGTATTTATATATTATAAGTAACCAAGAATAGTACCACAGTATACACCAGTTGCTGTAGTTGTTAGTTGTTTGATAATTTTAGAAATATTAAGAATAAATAAATACAATAGTAATCTCTAAAAAGGGAACATACTTTTATTAAGTTTAGAAGCCAACTTTAATCTACAAGGGAGAAAATGTAGTGTATTACCATAATACACTGATAGTTACCGGGGTTAGTTAATGACGTCACGTCCGTTCTTTGTTAACGTTCTGAGCTACGCAGTTTAATAAATTGAATGGCCGCATTTTGCAAAAAACCTTGTGTATATGAGTGTTTTATTAACATAAAGAAGAGCACAAAAGACAAAACAGCCCCATTCATGTCTAGTAAAGTCACCCAAGTGCCCATTCAAGTCATATGTTCTCTGCATACTCCAGCCCACACTGTGCTTGTTACATCAGTCATCTGTGTTGCTTCTTTGTTCGTAGAACATGTTCTGTTTCCTACTGTGTGAAACTGCTTAAACTGCTCAGCCATTCCAGCAAATTTCACAGATACTGAGACACTATAAATCCAAGACCCTTGAGAAATCCAGAAATCAGTATGTTGTGAAATCAGATTATTGTGGATGTATCAACTGGTTAGCACATGTACAATATGTGCCAACATGTCAGGGACTGATATATTTACTATATCATTCAGATTTTCCCTCTGGGAAACTGTTTTGTTTGCTTTAGTGCACATACGATTTTAAAATTTAAAAATGATTCATGCATTCATCTCTCTTTTCGCTTAGATTCCGTCCATCAGCTCAGCAGTGACGATGGGGCTGAATGAAGTCTCTCCATTGCTTTCTGTATTGCACCAACTCCACAGCTTCATTCATCTTTAAGAACATAAGAACGTTTACAAACAAGAGGAGGCCATTAGGCCTAGATAGTGTCAGCTTCAACAACATTGCTGGGGAGTTGGTTCCAGACCCTCACAATTCACTGTGTAAAAAAGTGCCTCCTATTTTCTGTTCTGAATGCCCTTTATCTAATCTCCATTTGTGACCCTGGTCCTTGTTTCTTTTTTCAGGTCGAAAAAGTCCCTGGGTCGACATTGTCAATACCTTTTAGAATTTTGAATGTATGACTCAGATCACTCATGTAGTCTTCTTTGTTCAAAACTAGAACAGATTCGATTCTTTTAGCCTGTCTGCATCGACATGCCTTTTAAACCGGGATAATTCTGGTCGCTCTTCTTTGCACTCTTTCTAGAGCAGCAATATCCTTTTTTAACGAGGTGACCAGAACTGAACACAATATTCTAGGTGAGGTCTTACTAATGCATTGTAAAGTTTTAACATTACTTCCCTTGATTTAAATTCAACACTTCTCATAATATATCCGAGCATCTTGTTGGCCTTTTTTATAGCTTCCCACATTGTCTAGATGAAGACATTTCTGAGTCAACATAAACTCCTAGGTCTTTTTCATAGATTCCTTCTTCAATTTCAGTATCTCCCATATGATATTTATAATGCACATTTTTATTGCCTGCATGCAATACTTTACACTTTTCTCTATTAAATGTCATTTGCCATGTGTCTGCCCAGTTCTGAATGCTGTCTAGATCATTTTGAATGACCTTTGCTGCTGAAACAGTGTTTGCCACTCCTCCTATTTATGTGTCGTCTGCAAATTTAACAAGTTTGCTTACTATACCAGAATCTAAATCATTAATTCCGGTCCATTGTCGGACTGGGTCCGACATTGCAATTATTCCCACCAGGTCGTTTGTCGGACCCTGTCCGACATCATTTAAAAACGCAAAAGCGCAAAAAGTCGGTTTTCAACGGAAAAAGCCGAGAACACCATTCAATGGCCGAGTGGGAGCGAAAGGAGCGAGACAAGCGATAAAAAAAAAAAGGCGATCTCATGAATAGTCATAGTACCCCATTGGCATCAGATGGGCGGTCAGTATGGAAACAAGCTGGGAGTACAGTATCAGCGCACAGAGACTATCACGGACATTTGCAGAGCTTTTCTGAGATGTTATAGCAATAAAATAATGACTTGGATTGCATTATTGAGGAGTTTGGTGATAAAACGAGTCATCAGGAGACGATTGATCGGTATGTACGACTATTATTATTATTATTTTTTATTTGGTAGCATATGTGAAAGCGATAGCAAACGAAAGGGTGAGGCAGGGCTGGAGATCCCTAGTGAGTGCTTTGTTGATATGCAGGGCCATTTAAACCCGTTTGACTGTGAAAAAAAATACTTTTAAACAGCGCGTCTAAAATTAACTGCGCGTGAAAAAATTAATTAGACCTGGCGAGCCTGACGCAGAATTAATAAATGGACCGCAAAGGGTTAATGTAGATTAGGAATCGCAGAGGACCTAATACTGATCCCTGTGGTACACCACTGGTTACCTCGCTCCATTTTGAGGTTTCTCCTCTAATCAGTACTTTCTGTTTGCTACATGTTAACCACTCCCTAATCCATGTGCATGCATTTCCTTGAATCCCTACTGTGTTCAGTTTGAGAATTAATCTTTTTTGCGGGACTTTGTCAAAAGCTTTCTGGAAATCTTTAATCCTGCTGCAGGTCGTTATTGATGGTATCTATCTAAGGAATCCTGTGTCTTCCCCTCTGTGTGCATTGTCATGAGGGGTATTTCATCAGTGTTCATTCTTGATACATGACTGAACCATTGTCTTGAATTTTTTACAGCAGTTGTTTCCAGTTTTAGCCACTTTAAAATGATTTAGTTTTTTTTATCTTTTGCATCTAAGATAGTTCATTTCTGCAATTAATATTTTACTCATACGTTTCCTCATGGTCCTGCATTCTGACCCGAATGCATTATTATTATTAATAATAATAATAATAATAATAATAATAATAATAATAATAATATTTTTAGGGGGTTCAATTAATCTAAAATACTAACACTATTTAAATAAATAAAATAGAGCATTTTGTTTACCAAGGTTATGCCAAACATAAAACAGTGGAGTCTTTTAAGTGAATTTAGTCTGTAAAAATAAATACAAAGCCAGAGAATTTGAATGATTTAAATGATGGAGGTATTTAAATCCACACTGTTAAGATCAATTGAATAGACCCTCTGATCTATAAAATATCCAGCAATTGAAAACTTTGTATTTGGATGGGGAGGCCACAGTAGCGGTTTGGGAAGTTTATCTCCAGGCATCAAGCCTCTCAGAATGTGGGACTGGCCGCCCTGATTTGTCAACTTGCCTTCAGAACTCAGAGTGGTACTGCCAGGGAAAAAGCCCATTACATCTGATTTGTAAATGTCTAGGCTTAGCGACTCTAAGCTGCTTTGGGTACTTTTACGCTACTGCTCTGCCATGAACACTTAACGCTAAATCTCTTTTAATTTGTACTGTGCCACTCGGCGAGAGCCTAGCATTCTTCATGACAATATAAATTCCTTATTTGGCATCGTTACATCATCATCAACACTGTTGTATATTTAATACAGGATTTATGGGTATTTTATTAGGCTCTTATTCTCCCACCAGTAATACAATCTGTATACAGCGACTTCACGGCTTGGGACTATTTTTTGGGCAAAGCATATAATGAGAGCTTTGATCCCCATATTAAAAACTGAAAGCATTAGTCCAAGGATTAGAGCCAAGGAAGTCAGCCAAGAGGGAGAAGTGGGATAAAGGTAGGCTATTGCACCCTTAGCAGTGGTGAGAGTTTGGGATTTAAAGATGCCAAGCCATAAGCTCGGGTCAGCACAGGCTGCATTGCAGGGTATCTGTCCCAGATGCAATTTTAGGCTTTGCCAATAGGCTGTGTATTACATTGCTCCTAACAGGACGCCTGCTAAGCATTTGTCTTGGCTTTGATTAAATACTGCAAGATCAAAACAAAAACATTTTAATATAATATTTTTATTTTTTTGAGTTGATGTGAAAAAAAGCAGTAGCTGTAGAATTATGGGTAATCATGATATGCAAATGTAGCATTACAAGAGCCAATCAAATATATTAATTGTACACATGAGATGCCGCATGGTGCCGTGGAGTAGTGTTGTAAGCTGGTCTCTTTAATTTTACATCATGAGAACATTTCTCATGGCTCCCTCCCTAAAACAAAAACTAATACAGCTTGCCAGACACATCAAGAAAAATGTGAAAAAGCACCTCAAAGAAGAAAAGATACACAGCCTTAACAGCATAATGTGTATTACGGCTATTATCTTCAGTGAAGCCTCCTTTTTACTTATATTTAAACGTCAGACAACTTTATTGTAATTATATTATAATGCTGCCCAATAAATGCTACAGTAATACAAAATATTTATAAATATATTATATATATATATAATATATATATTTTTTCTTTTTTTATATAAATATAGTCGTTGCCAAATATGTTTTTAATTATTATTTTTCTTGCAGTTTGGAATGGCCAATTATTTTATTTTGCTCAGCTCACCGCTACCACCCCTGCACCGACTCGGGAGGGTCGAAGACGAACACACACTGTCCTCTGAAGCGTGTGCCGTCAGCCGACCACTTTTTTTCACACTGCGGACTCACCATGCAGCCACCCAAGAGCTACAGCGTCGGAGGACAACGCAGCTCTCGGGCAGTTTACAGGCAAGCCCGCAGGCGCCCGGACAGACTACAGGGGTCGCTGGTGCACGGTGAGCCGAGGACTGGCCAACCTAACCCTCCCTCCCCCCGGGTGACGCTAGGCCAATTGAGCGCCGCCCCCTGGGAGCTCCCGTCCTCGGTCGACAAAGGAATATCCTTTACTCGAACTCGCGACGTCCAGACTATAGGACGCATCCTGCACTCTACGCAAGTGCTTTTACTGGATGCGCCACTCAGGAGCCCCCAAAATATTTATATTTAATATATAATGTTACAAGCTGTCATATCATCCTCCAATAATTCATCAGGGAGATTAGAATTAGAAATGTACACATATTTAATATATTTATTTTGATTATCCAAGTGTTTTTATTTACTATTAGATAGTCCGTTTTTTTTTTGATGCCATACCCAAACATCAACTTGGTGCCATGAAAAGGGGGTCTATATCTGTGTGTGTGGGGGAGGGATGGTGAGATGTTTAAAAAGCAATATCACCTAATTATAAAGATCCAGAAATTGATTCCAGAAGTTTCTGTAATTAACTAACCACTGATGTAATGTATGTGCATTCTTTAACTAGAGTAAACCAAGAGAGTTTAAGTTTGTTTTATTCTATTCAACATAAACAACATAAAGACAAATATATGTTTTCCATTTTGTGCCTTGTGTATGAAGTATTTGAAGTTCTCACTACAGTTTGATGAATGCAAGGTATTTGGATAAAATAATAATAATAATAATAATAATAATAATAATAATAATAATAATAATAATAATAATAATTTCACAGCTATATTTTTAGAAAACTAAAGAGTGGCTAGCTTCTCATTTCTCATGTGCTTAGATTTTAGTTTGAGCATATAAAATGTGGCAATATTGATACTGCCTACTTATAAATTATTGATTCCAAAGAGTAAACTGTAACTTGATCCACAAGGTTGCATTTGTGTATATACCATGGCACCTACAGAGTGTTCTGGACAGTTAAGAAAACTGCTGTATAAAATGCATTCATGGTAGGGCACTCAAATTTGTTGGGTGACACCAGAGCATAGAGGGAAGCAAATATGAGGAAGTTGATGTTTAGTGGTGAATAAATCAACTTTTGTAAACATGTGCTAATGCTAAGCATACAAACCTGAAAATATTTGTTCCAATTTCCACCAGCAAATCATACATTTCTAGCAGGCAATGTAACAGTTACTGGGATTAACTAGCTTTGGAAACCTTAAATTTGAGGTATTACCGGTGTGGTAAAACATGAGTGGCAACCAATGTTATGAAACATGCGATTACCTCAACATCCTGTGCATGGTGTCAAACATGCTGGTATTATTATTGTTTAACTTCAAAAGATGAAGAAAAAATTCTGTAACCTAGAAAAAACACAGCTTTTTCCTTTCTCCCATTGTCTCTCTCGCATCTTACCTTCCCTACCTGAACCGTGCTCCATGTAGCACAGCATTTTAATTAATCCGATCTGGATACGGAAGGCCGTCACCCCTTAATCTCTCACCGATTCTTCTTTCATGAACAATTTATACACACTGCCCCAGAAGAGCCAATGACAAGCTGGTCACACAAGTATTAGGTTTTCCCATTACTGTCTACTGTTTCACATGAGTTTAGAACCATGGCGCAAACTGCAGCCAACAAAGAATGAGCCCATTGATTCCCCAAGGAATAATTTTAGAGCAGAGAAAATTTACCATGGCACTGCTCGGGAACGCTATTAGCTTCTTCTTCGTCTTTGGGTTTCTGATCCATGACGTGGAAGCTTTGGATTGAGGGTAGAAAGGGGAACTGACTGGCACACATTCTGCAGTCTCAGCTTCATGAGGCCCCGTGATTAAATGTTTCGGAGAATGACAATGTCTTACTCTTAACGTTTCAGTTAGAGGTGAAGAGCATGAATCTGTAAGAACATAAATCCAAAAGGACTCTTACAGATATCTGAAACTGTAGGTTGTTTATATTTAATTATAAGAGGTAAAATTTTAGGTGTCCTTGGCTTTTAAGGTTGTACATCAGGTTTCTGAAGCCCAAGGATAAAGGAGACTGTAAGTGTCTTTTAGGGACAAAGAAAATTAAAAGAAGAAGTTTTTATTATGCTAAAGATTTTTAGCATAATAGATTATTAACAAATTAATTATATCAAGAATATGGAATCCATAATGATGAGATGTTGCAAGCCAGTGTCTCTATGTTGAATACATATAATCAAATACAACAATACTGTTAATAATAATAATAATAATAATAATAATAATAATAATAATAATAATAATAATAATAATAATAATAATAATAATAATGGTTATCTGAAATACATCATAGACAGCAACTAATAGTTCAAACTTATGGTAATTATATTACCCCTGGTACCACTGTGCTGTCTTTTGTATCACCATACTTATGCACTTGCATGGCAATGTGCAATATGGGGACTGGTAATTACATGAGGGAGGGACTTTAATTATCTCCTTACACAGGCCAATCACTTATTTAGATAATTGTTTTGTTACTGGGAAACAGATGCAACTTTTAAACTGTTATGCCATTATTATTTTTTTTTTAATCACTCCAAATTTGTTAGTGTTTTACTATTACCATCAAGTCTACAGCACAGATTAAATAATACCTACAGGCACTGTATAATCCAAACAGCAATTCCAAAAAAGCAGTAACTCAATCTGCAGCAGTTAATGGAAGACCAGGTAAATTATCATGTAGGTAATGGTTGAAATAAAAGTAACTTTTGTATTAATTTGTTCTGTAACTCTGTTTTAAATTGATAGTTTCATAACTCTAAGCTTAGTAGTGCGCTTCTAAGGTTTACAATTTGCAATATGTTTCCATTTGCCATGCTCTCCCCATGCTTGTGCAAAGTTTCCCATGGTTTATTATGCTTTAATCATTTGTTTTCGAAAAGCTACCAGTTGAATAATGACATTGCTACATGTCATGTTATGAGGTAATAATGGAACTCCAGAGAAAATATATATGCCACAGCAATGCCATTATTACAAATATACTACAGCTTTTTAAAATTATCGATGTATTTAACTTTGTTTGTCTGTAATCATTGTATTCTACTAATACAGTTTAAAGGTGTGTGAGCTAGGTTTTGTTTAATTTGTGGTTGCCCAATGTAACAGGGCTCAACTGGGACACCTGTGAATATTGTAAAATAAAAGTGTGCTAAGGTACTAGACTATACCTAAAGACTTTCTGAATACTCTTATACTAAGGACTGTGGTTATAGCCGCTCTTCATCAACACCCTCAGGGGGTGCGATATCACACATGGTTTTAGAAGCTGGATGATTGAACCAGCAACCAACATGGAAGATATAATAAAAGCCCTGGTGGAAGCTACAAGGGTACAACAGCAAACAAACCTGCTATTGATGGAACAAGCCAGGCAAGATCATGCTGACATATTGGAAATGACAGTACTCAACCAAAGCGGGCCAGTCTGGTGTTACAGAAACAAATTGAGAGTTCTTGGTGCCACTGCGGGTTCCTTGCATCCCTAGATGTTGGGATGCTTTTGGATTATTGTAGCTTGCCCCTCAATAAACAGGCCAAGATTAGGCAACAGAGGTGGAGGAGCCACTGCCATCTCCAGAGACAAAGGTGGAGGAGCCACTGCTGTCTCCAGAGCCAGAAGGAAAGAAGCTGCAGCCATCTCCATGTCTAGAGCCAGAAGAGGAAGAGTTGCCATCCCCATATACAGCGATGAAAAAGGAGGAGCTACTAGTTTCAAAGATTGAGCAGTCAACGAGACACAACTCCAAACACTACCCGTGGCCCAAACCGGAGCCTAAAGGTCAGCTCCCTAACCCATGCTCGCAGACATCCGACCATTGTGTCTGAACCTCCTGTTGCTGGGCCTGATTTCCAGGTCGCTGAACCACCAGGCACAGTTGTTCACTCTGACCCCTGTTCCACTCCCCCTGGTGAACCAGATGTCACTGCACTGTCGCCAAGACTCAAACCTCTGCCTGCAGCTACAGCCGCCCAGTCTCTGACCTGTGCTCCAGGAGTCCCATTCACACCACCCGGGTCTCCTGTCGCTGGTTCTCTGTCCCTTCTCTGACCCACCCTCAAACATTAAAAGGAAGGGTAAAGATGGACAATGATGGACTATGTGGGAAATGTTTTAAAGGAGGGTGGGGGGGTGGTCTTGGGATGGCCCGTGTGTGAAATATAGAAGGGGGAGGACATATGATGGCGTGTATGTTCCTTATAGGAATGCAGAGGCATTTGGACCCTGGAGTGTTGGGGGCCTGCAGCCATCTTGATTGTGTGGATTGCTGAAAGGTATTTCAGAGAAGTGTTGTGTCAAGGGAGAATTATGATGTTGTTGCATTGTGGTTGTCCAATGTAACAGGGCTTAACTGGGAAACCTGTGAATATTGTAAAATAAAAGTGTGCTAAGTCTCTAAACTGTACCTAAAGACTTTCTGAGTATTCTTATACTATGGGCTGTAGTTATAGCCACTCTTCATCAACATCCTCAGGGGGTACAATATCACAATATATATTAGGTCTGCAACGAAGGGTACATTTTGACCTTCGAAGGTTCGGAACACATTCCCAAAGGAAGGTTCAAACCTTTGATGGTACTAATTTGCATAATTTACTGGTGATGTCACCATAGCTACTAGTTTATATTTGATTGAAAATCCTATTATTTTACAGGTAAGCCATATAAATAAACCATTCACTTGCAGTTTAAAAATATGTATGTACAACAGTAAACATGTTTTTATAATTTAAATACAAATAAAAATACACATTATTTATGTACATGTAATTGATGTTGCTTGCGATACACTGTATACAGTAAGCTTGCATTGCAGCAGCACCAACTGCAGAGGACTTACGCAAAATAAAGCTTTATTTAACAGTCACTGTTCCAAGCAGGTCATCAGTCACATTTTACTACTACTAAAAATAAAAATAATAATAATAGGAACTTACGCTTGTCAAGTGACCCCGGAGATTGGTTGTGCCTCCATGATACATCAACAGTCGTTTGCATAGTTTGCATTCAACTTTTTTTTTGGTCGTTTTAACCAAAAAATGCCAAACAGCAGAGGGGTTTTGAGACATTTCTTTCAATACAGCTTACGCTCTACAACGCTTTGCTGTCAAGGTGGCTTATATTTTGTATGTTTAAAACATATTCTACCATAGCACTTAATTTACACTGTCTTGTACACTAGGTATTTAATACATATATTACTGAAGCACTACAACCGCTATAGGTACCCCAAAGTGCTTAATATACCTTGCTCCAATACACGGCAGCGGTGCCATATAGCGTTGCTACATATAACGATTTGGTAGCGGATTTTAATACAACAACTTTTCTTTAATCAATATGCATTATACAAATTAAAAGATTGAATTTTGCATGTGAGTGACACATTGTCAAGTATTCCACATTGTCAAACAGTTTCTATTAACAGAGAAAAAAAAAACATGCTTGAATGCTGCCTGATGAACCTTTGGTTTAAAACTACCTTTGAATTCCTGGATATCAAAAGAACCTTCGAACACAGCTCTAATATATATATATAGGAGGCTGTGTGGTCCAGTGGTTAAAGAAACAGGCTTGTAACCAGGAGGTCCCTAGTTCAAAATCCCACCTCAGCCACTGACTCATTGTGTGACCCTGAGCAAGTCACTTAACCTCCTTGTGCTCCGTCTTTCCGGTGAGATGTAATTGTAAGTGACTCTGCAGCTGATGCATAGTTCACACACCCTAGTCTCTGTAAGTCGCCTTGGATAAAGGTGTCTGCTAAATAAACAAATAATAATATATATAAACTGCAGATAGATATACACTTGATCATCTTGTGAAAGTTATAAAGTTATTATTAAGAAACCTGAGTGTTCCATCTTTTCATACTTTTTCCATGTCAGCACCACAGTGTGCAAACATATCAGCTAACACATTATCCTCTTAGTCTGTAGACAGATACAGTAGGCAAGAAGGGCTCTAAACAAGAAAGACTGTATCCAGTGGATTCATTATGCAGAATCCTGACACGTCAATAAACCAAATAAACAAAAATCTCTGGATCACATGATGCAGTGATTATAAAGTCATAGTAGACTCTCACAAAAAAAAAAAAAAAACTGTTTAACCTTTTTGATTGTAATGTATATCACACTGTTGCATTATCTGTAACACACTATTGTATTATCTTTAACACACTTTTGCTTTTGTTCAAACACCAGTAAAAAATAAAAAAACAAAGAAAACGTTTGGTTTCTAAAGGTGTATGTTCTTTTTTCAATAGATGTTGTATGGCCCCATGAGTTTCTTGTATTATATACACACCGTGTAATAGGACACCATACTGAAACCCCTGGGATCCTTATTTACTACAGTTTTGTGTAATAGTAAAATTCCTGAACCCAGTTATGTAATATTAGTTCCTATTATAAAAAAATAAAATAAAACACATGTGTACACACCCAGCACTACAACTAAAGTTGTGTAAGTAAGCTTTTTTTTTTCAAATAAATAGCCTACTGCTAGTATGCATTGTATGTTCTAGTAAACACAGTGAACTGTGAAAATAACCCACAGAAAATAATAACAGTTGATAAAACTTAGAAAAAATAAAGGTTTGCCGTTGTAGGCAAGTAAGTCACCAGTATTTTGAGGAGCTGCATCACACACTGTATTTGTTGACTTGTCAAACATGAGAATGGGTAAATTATACAGGTAAGATGCATGTTTTAATCTTTGTGTGGGATTAGCAACTGCAGCATTTTGTGTGCATGAAACAGCAACCAACAGCTTTTGACTCTGAAACCTTCAACAATGAATCAGTTTAAGATAAATGCTGAAAGAAGCTGAAAGAAGCCACTAGGACATGTCTGTTTGTCTTTATTCAGAGATTTTTTTTTCTCAAGATTCATTCTTACGTAACTATTTCTACATGAATGTTTTACTTTAAGCGCTACTTTCTTTATCTGTACATTGGTATACTGTACTACTCAATTTAATTTCCTTCCCTGTTTTAAGTATGTATCACCTGGGAAGGTTAAATCTGAAAATATATAGTGCCAGATGTGAGAAATACAAGTTAAAATCAAATTGCTCAGGATTTAATACTTAAGATAAACGTCTTGTTGTTTCCCTGACTATTAAAATATGCAATCTAGAATTCCAGGTGTCGTGTTCCGAGCCAAGGCAAAGTTTCTGCTTGTATAGTTACACAGGTGCTTTTACTGGACAGGATCCAAGCAAATTTACTCTGGTAAAGTGGAAGCATCAGTGCCAAAATAATTTGAACACACCAGTTTGAAGACATCCTTTATGTGTTACCATATTAAAAAAGAACAGCATAACTGTTGGTAATCGGGTTGGTCCTCCATTGCTGTCAGTGTCTGAGAATCTTGCACATGGTCACACAATGGTCTAGGGTCTGCCTGATGTTCAGGAGAATAACTCATGCAGATGATCAGAACCATTCCGTTCTCAGGAGCACAGATAGTCAGCAGCAACATCTGAGCCGGGTGCCCTCTGGAGTGCTTACTATGTTCAGGTCACATGACAAGGTAGTACATGATGTGGTATGGAACATTGTTTTTTTTTTTAATCCCTCTTACTACAGTTATTTTAGAGGACCGGTCTCAAATCCCAGTGCACCAGAGCGGACATTTTGAAAAGAGCTTTGAAACAGACTTTAAAGTTGTAAAAAGTTGTTAGGATGTTAACAATGAAAAGAAAAATTAAAGGTACGCTATTTAAACAGATGCAGCAACATGTGGGGCCAGAATAATCGTTTTTTATGGAACCCCACTACGTACTCTTTAATACTGAACTAATTAACAACCTGCTCCCAAAATAGAATGTAACATTACATTGTTGCCCTTTTAACAGTTTTCTGTTGCCTACTTCTTGACTTACAACAGACCAGTACCTCACTGAAATGGCAGTGCATTAGTCTCATTTGAATAGGGTGGTATCATTTTCAATCTTCATGCTTTTGCATGATGAAAAATGCAGAATGTTAGGCGAATTATCAAATGCAAAAAAACAGGTATCTCAATCGCTTAATTTTACCCAAGCCTGGCAAACTGCAGAAACGGAACTTTAGAAAAGCTACACAAAATTTGTGATGTCTTATGTATGGGGATGGTGCTTTGCGGCAGATGATTCCATGTATGAATTAACCATAATTTACCCTGGTTTACCATGTTTATTAATATGCTTTACCAGAGCTCACTGTTCTTTGCATTGCTTTCCTATGCTTTACCATACTTTCGCTCTGCTTTATTACACTTTGCTATGCTTTTACTATGGTAAACTTTTATAAGGGTAACCATGAGGTATTTTTTTTATAAGTGAAGTCCATGCCTTCTGCCTCTGCTTTGTTTTATACAAGGTCGTAAGGTGCTTCATATAATAACTGGAGGTCTTAAGTGAGACGTCATGAACTTAAAGGCATTACAGCAGTCCGAGCTTAGGCAACATACCAAGGTACACATGCACATTCAATTACTCTGCGCTTATTACATTGTGTGATTGTCTAGATGCCACACACATGCCCTTCATTAATCGCCAATAGCCCTGCCGAATACCAGTGTTAAACATGACAACAAGGACCTCAAATTCTCAGCACCTTCCTTTTACTACATACCGTACATGCATGTTTAAATCAGGATATAGCATTTCACATTCGCTGACTTTGCCAAGTGGATGTTGAAAGTGTGTCATTAAAAGAGCTACAAAGTATCTGCCAAGATGAGCTTTGATGATCAATCAAAGTTTAACAGCCACTTAAAAAATAGTATTTTGAGATCTAGAAATGAACTATCACTACTGTAGTGTATTTTTATGATGTGTTAATACATTTTATCTGTCCGAGCATGCATGCTTATTTACAAAGAGTGGGGTCCCTATGCCAAAATGAAGGTTTGTTGGAGATCTACAGCTGCAGCTAAAAGTCTAAGGACAGCGTGTCAGTCAGCCTATCATTTGTTATTTAAATTCTGGAAAAGAATATGAAATCTTTTTGAATACCTCTTTTTTTTCCTTCAGCAGTGTACTTCCAGCCAGCTGGTGATTTCATATAACACAATGAAGGGCACCCAGCTGCCATTGGGCAACGTTTATCGGAAATTGGTTGGTTCCGAAAAAAAAGTTAAAACAATTTAACCGCTGAGTGATTGGTCATCAAATTAATTTAGTTTCAATTCGCCTTCATAACATTAAGCTAAGCAATGAGAAATAATAGTGGGGTCTTGGAACAGTGTTATTACCTGGAACATATTAAGAAAATGATTGACAATATGCTGATGGGTCCTGAACGATGCTTAAAAGAACAGTATCTGCCTTTGTGTAAAATACCTTTTTGAGTAATTAATAGTTTTATAATTTTCCTTCTGTTTCTTGGGCTTTTCTTATAGACATTCAGCCACAGTTAACATGCTGGCCTACAGCTGTTAATATGCACTGGGAGTCACATGCATCCAGTCGGGAACCAAAGTACTGTACACTCTCGCTGTGCAGAAATCCCAAGACTTGCACTCATAACCATACTGTCATTTAAAACTGGAAGTTTTGTAACATGCATTTTGTCACAGATTGTCACTCAGAAAGTGACCAGACAGTGCTTTCATGTTTTTTTTTTTTTTTGTAGCCATAATGTGTCATTTTAATTCTTTATTGTTCAAGATTTATTATTCTTTGTTTACTACTTATTTGGGCATTTCAGTTGCTTTATGTGGACGGTGCTTAATGTTTACAGTTGAAATGTGATGAGACCACTTAGAGTAGATTAGAAATCTGCAAGATTATTTATTTGTATATATTTACTTGGTATTTGGGGATTTCATCAGTTTATTGTGCTTGTTAAGACACCATGAGAAATTACTTTTTCAAAGTGAATGTGTGTATCTGAAAAGAGTTTGATTTGAGCCAAATGTTGTGTCTGACCTCCTCGCTCACTGTCTGCAACACTGAATGACGCTGAGCTCTACTGACTTCCAGAGAATTGTAATGTCCCAAACTCAAATCAATCCATTCCGCTGTGAGATTAAAGGTGGAGCAATGAAAATGCAGATGTGGTGGTCGCTGAAATGAATCTAGAAAGCACTGAAATCCAAACAATAAACTAAAAGTTTAATGCAGTTAGTCTGAAAGTGGATACAGATCTTGCAGAAGTGTGGATGCTGAAGAAGTTTGGTATGTAGACCTATGTGGCAGATGTTGTATAAGTTTTTGTTTTGTTTTTTGACAGTGCAGGTTCGACTGCAGCCAGTATACTCAGCTGGTTGCACTCAATTCTGATTACTCAATCAGGCCTCTGACGGTGGAAATGTTTATGAGATCAAATATTAATGACTTAATGCATAACTGTGTATAACCAGAGCACAATCCTTACTTTGCTGTATCCCAAACACAAATATGCAAACAAAAACATTTAAAAACACAACTGCAATATTAAACACTACCTTTGTTTTGTTTGAGGGTGAAGATGATATTTTAACCCTCTTACACAGGTACTGCATGTAGAATTGTACCATGACATTTAAACAAACATTTTAGTGCTACCTTCAATCTAGCTCTATAACATAAAAAGTCTTACTATTTTTTTATTTGTACTTGCACAGCCCAGGGTGTTCATCCCCTTCTCCATTGTGTATATGACAGGGATTCACTTCTGGCCTTGACGTAAATCAGTATTAACATTCCAAAACGGGTTACTAATTAAAATAATATCAATCAATCAATCAATCTTTATTTTATATAGCGCCTTTCATAGTGGACCACCATCACAAAGCGCTTTACAAGATGCAGTAACAAGAAAATCCATAATACTTTAAATACAGAGAAATGCATAATACACGATACAGTAAAAAAAAACAATGCATAATACATGAAATACAGTACAAAAAAATGCACAATACATTAAATACAGTGAAAAGAGCTTAATACATGATAGTGTAGCATAATACATGAAATAGTAGCAACACAGGAGCTAATAGCAGGTATCAGACATAAAGAGCATGGAAAGCAAGAGAGAAAAAGTGGGTCTTGAAAGTTGATTTAAAGCGAGCGATGGTGGGAGCATTACGCATAACTTCCATATTTAAATAAATAAAAGTACTGGTAACTATTTAATTATTATTATTAGGATTTGAGTAATTAAACTAGTCTGCTTTATTGGAATATGGAAGTTTCTTCTCATGTTGAGGGTCAACTGTTTGAAAACCTCTGCACTTTATTGGAACACGCTACACCAAGCAGACCTTATGATGTTTGGCTTTTACATACATGGAAACGTTTATATTCCCTGACAAGTATTAAAAGTAAAGCACATCTCAATGTGTATTGAGAGCTATCACAGACTCTCATTCTATGGACAGATAACTGAGTGCTAATTGCTCACCACACTCACAGCGTTTTGTGTGTCTGTTTGTGTGCACAAGTCTCTGTTGAACTAGTACACATGGTCATGTGAAAGCATGGTGTTCCTTTCATTGCTATCTTTCCCAAGCTTTGTGTAGCATGAAAACCATTCCAGTCATTTTCTGGATGAGAATCAACCATGTCAATTGTGACCTTTTGAGGTTATGAAATAATGAAAGACTAGGTGTAAAGTTGTCATGGATTTAACAGATAAGTATTCAAGTAATGCCAGATCAAGAGAAGTGTTGAAACCCCTCACAATACTGTGAATGTCTATTACTGTAATTGAGACAACACCCATTTCTGTAGCCTGGGTGTTTTACATATAAAAAGGCTTGAGCTGTTAGAAACAGGCTCTGGAATTTGGTTGCTTCAGTTATTTTCAGTTGACAGAAATATAAGGCTGGAGGGGGCGGGAGCATACCTCTCAGCGTTCCATGCCAGACAGTGAGTGACGCTGACCTTATAAACCCGGGTCTAAATGACCCTATTGATAGACGCTGTTTAATCTTCTCCTTCAGATGTCTCAGTGGTGAAGGTACTGCTGCTGACAGGTGAGATAATGACAACACTTGAGGCTATAGCCCCTGAGTCTATTGGCAAGCCAGGCAGGACATAGCACAGTGCTGCCTGATTAACTCAACACTAACCTTGAGAGGATTATTCAATTAAGTAATAGAGCCCAAAGAAGAGGGCTTTAGCATCTGGTACGTCCCACCTTATGCCGATAATTGTCCTGAGCAAAGGCAAGGGCATTTAACATAACGAGAAGGTATTTCCAATAGCCTAAATAATACTCAATACTAACATGGAGCTGTTCTTCAGTTCAGGTACCTTGTACACAAAAGTGACCATGGTTTGTGAAGTGTCTGTAAAACATTTAAATAAATAAAAGTCCCGGTAACTTATTTTTTTTATTATTAGGATTTGAGTAATTAAAATAGTCTGTGTTTATGCTGATCACAGTGTGTTCATAAAGTTTATTCAAAGCCTCTTCCTGGCTTTGTTAGAGAAGAGATCACCGCGCCTGTGTTGTTATTATGATGATATGCTGAAATTAAGCTGCTGAAAGCAATCAGACTGCATCTAGTTGTTTGATTTGTTCAACTCTACTCATTCAAACCAGAGACTAGCTGCCATTGTGGTAACTGTATTGCTGATGATAGCAAACACTATTTTTGAAGTATTTATTTATTTTTTACTTTATTTTTTACGTTAAAACAGTGAGGAAACTGACTTAATGTACATTGACAGACAACATTCACAGGCGAGTACAAGAACGGAGGTTTTCTTTCATCAAGCAGAAAAAAGGTATAATACACAAAAACTGTATTTACGTATTTTCCAGCAGGTTCATTTGGAACAGTGATTAAACATAATTTGAAAGATAACATTTGAGGTCCTTTACCGGAGATTATGGCCCTAGTTTTGACCAATCAGATTCAAGGAAATCTCTGATCCATTTTCTAATTTCTATATATTGTTACAGCAACCCTCCAGATCAGCCAGGAGGGAGTCTGATGACATTACTGGATTGTGACTGCCCAGATCCATCAGCACACCCAGAGAAAAGGTGAAATTGAAATTGTGTAACTCTATGACAACATGACCCTCGGCCTGCTCAGTGTTAATTAGTCATCACTTCACATTTTTTACAATTGGCATGTTTATTTAGCATTGTGTGAATTCTGACAACTATCTGCTAATTCAGAAAATGCATAAAACTCCAAACCCTGACAAACCTAGGGATGCAAAACAAAGTAGGAAATTGAATAAAACAGAAATAAAAATAAAACCACAATTAATTGTTAAGTAAGGAGTAATTTTACTATTTTGCACTTCTGTTTTCCTAGTTTATTTACTGAGATGTTTCATATCCAATTGCAGCAGACAAAGGAAGATTAATAATAATAATAATAATAATAATAATAATAATAATAATAATAATAATAATAATAATAATAATATACACCTAACTGCACATAATAAGTCTGTCATTTCTTCAAGGGTTTCTGATGACATATAAATCACAAGATCCATGATAGAAAGCAGGTTATTAAGCGCTGTATTATTATTTTTTTAATTATGATACTGTGAGTATCTAAAGAAATTGGATCTCCAAAGCAGCCAGATTTTTATTCCACCCTTAAACCCATTATTGCCAGTTCTGGCTTCTTTAAATTGGATGTTAATAGCAATGGTTACTTTTTGAGTTAAAAAGTGTAAACTGGTCTTTTGCCAGATTACTTTGACTATAATGGATCATATACCCAAGTACAGTTTACGATTAAGTCTTTGACTTACTTACCAAATGTCTTGGAGAATGTCCTGTGTTGGCCAATCAGAATTTAGTTATAGTGCCCCTATGACATGAAATAGTCTAGAACAGAGTATGCGCAATATGAAATCAATTATCCAGTTGTCGCAGTTGCATGTACTGTAGATTAATGATTAAGATTAAATTTAGTTAAATGAGTAGGTTCCAAGAACTATCAAAGTATAAATGTTTGAGGGATCCCCGAGTGGCTCACCTGGTAAAAGCACAGCGCAGGTTTGCATCCTGGCTGTGTGAAGTCCCCGGTCTTCCCTTGGGATTCCGAAGGGAGGGTCGAATTGGCTCTGGCACTTCCATGGGTTAGGGAGGCAAAACCGGCAGGGACTGTTTCTCCTCATTGCGGACACCCGTAGGGCTGGCCTTTGTCCTCCAGAGGTTGGTAGCTCTCTGACATCCTCTCTCGAGTTCCTGGGTGTAAACGAGGGGTCCAGTAAACCTTCAGTTCTCCTCAGTTGTGTTGGGAATTGCAGCGGTGAGGGGAAAAAATATATTCCAAAATGGGGAGAAAATCAAGGGTAAAATAATTGGGTACTAAATAAAATAAAAAAGTATAAATGTCTTTTTTTTGGAAACAAAGGCCTTGCTTTACTGTCCTTTACCGGAAATGACATTGAGATATGACATCACTTCACATGTTTATGATGTTTATACAAATAATTGGTGGCCTATACACCTAAAATCCATAATCAAACAAGGGAAGACCCGTCTGCTTTTCTATATGCTCTGCTAGGGTTGTGAATAGTGTTGTAATCCCTTATTTTTTTACCAGCTCTCCACACCTAACCAAAACAATTTGAAATAAAGAAAAACAGAACTGACAAGAGTAATTCATCAGTGTCTAGCTGCTTGACAGAGATCAACTTGCCTCAACAAGTTTCAGAACTTTTTCTGAAACTGCGTCAATGACTGCCATGCTTAACATGCTTCCCAGTTTTTCAATGAACTACAATCTTCACTTCACATAAGGTCATCTTAAAACCAAAGCTGGTACTGCCTTTGAGCTTGCTAGAACTCGTCCACGGCGTACAACTTAGATGTGTAGCACACATGGTAGTGCAATGAAACATATACGGTAAGCATACCATTTTTGGTGCCTTTTCACATTTAATTAGCATTTCCATTTATTGGCTGAGGGTTTCCTAAATATTACCTCAACATTTATTTATCATACCCTTACATTTAAGACTAGGTATACTCTTTTGTCATTTAGTTATACATGTCTTTTGATACCATAAGACAGATTTGATCATTTTAGTGTATCCAGTTAACAATACCCTTATTATCAAGGATTCCAAGGTTTTTATTCTAACCATACCCTAAATTAGTTAATTGGACCAATTAAGCTTCTAATAAGGTCCAATAAAGTACTTTAGGGTGCAGTTGAAATAAAAGCCTGTAGGGACACCAACCCTCCAGGTCCGAGTTATGCACCACTGCTTTAAAGCCACTAACGTGCTTTGACCCAGAAAACAGAACTAATGTGAAATGACTTAGGAATTGAAACATACCTATTAAGACTAAGATTTGTAGTTCAATATTACTTTGTAATAATAATAATAATAATAATAATAATAATAATAATAATAATATATTTCTAATGAAATTAGAAAGCACGAACATATGTAGAGTTCTGTATTTTTTAAGGAATGAGATTTATACCCAATATTTTATCCAATAATAATAATAATAATAATAATAATAATAATAATAATAATAATAACTGCTGATTTTCCTGAAAAACAACTTTTCTGAAACTGTACATGATACTGTATCATACTGTACATACCAAAACAGGCTTGCCCTTGCTATATGCTGATGATGCTCCGATCTTCCTCTCCTTCCCCCCCTCTGACCCCACCATCCCCTCCCGTATCTCTACCTGTCTGTCTGATAGCTCCTCCTGGATGCACTTGCATCACCTCAAACTCAACCTCTCTAAATCTGACCTCCATTTCTTCCCCTCATCTTCCCCTCTGATCTCTCAATCTACCACGCTCTCTCCCTCCTCATCAGCCAATAACCTCAGAGTAACACTGGACCCCTGCCGCTCCTACTTCCAGTACATCTCCACTCTAGCACGCACCTGCCGATTCCCTCTGAGCAACATACGAAGAATCTGATCTTCCTCACCAACTACTCCATGCAGCTCCTCGTCCAGGCCCTGGTACTCTCCCGCCTAGACTACTGCAACTCCCTCCTGGCCAGCCTCCCTGCGTCCGCCACCTAATATATACTCTAATTCTTGATGTGTATTTTTTGTATACAACTGTAAGTCGACCTGGGTAAGGGCATCTGCTAAGAAATAAATAATAATAATAATAATAATAATAATAATAATAATAATAATAATAATAATAATGTCTTAATGATCTCTCAGGGAACAAAAAACTATTTTGGTAAATCAATGTCTCTCACAAGAACCTACCGCAGACACCACTTTCAATTTCCTCACTTTGTGCTTCACAAACAACTGTCTATTGTCACTTTAAATAAGTATTTTAACTTTCCCACCCTCTAGCCTCAATATCCACCACATTCTTTGATTGAGGCTTAAGCCTGACTTGTACTGAAGCCAGCCTGTTGACTGTTGAAAAGTCAGCAGATTAACTTTTCCCTAATCTTAAAGGGCTAAATTCAGCCAACAATTAGGCATATTCTCACAAGATGTAGGTCTCTCTTCTTCTGGGGCCAATGGAACTCTGACAGTGACTCCTATTCATATCTCAAGACCTACTTGTTGAGAGCTCTGTGGTAGATTTGTAAGCACTTTCTGGACTACAAGGAACTCCTTTGCTCCTGTAGTTTTAATTAGGTGGGCAAACATTGTGCACAAAAAAACGGCAGGGTGGGAAAGGGAGAGCAGTGCACCATCTTGCATTTGCAGATTGGATTAGAGTTAAAATTGCTCTCCTCATTTTCCAGTAATGAGAGTGAAGGCTTGTTTCATGTAGTTAGCATTTTATGAGCTCACTTCCTAATCCCGCCCTTGTCGATTGGTTAAAGAGGGATGACATAAATGCTTAGGAGGACTAAAACACGGTCCAGTGTATGAGGTTAAGTACACACACTGATTGCTGCCTTCCCAGGTCTCAACCCCAATCACTCTGGGGGTTTCAGTTCAGGATCACATTGTAAACAATTGTTTGTTTCCAAGCAATTCTTTAACTCCAAGATCTGGCTTTTGGATAATTAAGTCATGGCTTTATCAATGGTTAATAAAGCACGTAATCCCATATTTAATCCCTTCAATTAAATCATCATTTTGGCTGGGTCGGGTACAGCAATGGGCTAGATAAAATCCACAGTGGCTAGTAAAGACAGTCATGTAACTAGGAGCTTGATGGTTCAAAGCCTAGTTGTGCTGAGTTGTCGATCTTGATGCTTCATAGGCCTTTGCACTCCTGTGGGCTAGGGAGGAAAATCACCTGGGGTTGGTTTGTCTCACAGAGCTAAACGTATTATAGATGTTCTCCAAATTCAATTGGAATCATATGAATTTGCAGCCATTATTTTCAAAAGATACTGGTTTCTAATAAAATGTTAATGTTATGGCACATCTCTGTTATGTTGGAAACCATTCAAAATAATAAGTAGACCTTTAGTTACTAAGCCTATAATTTGACATGCCAGAGTTGAGCTGTATATTGAGATCTACCTGTCAAAATCAATATACATTCCAGCTAGTGTGTCTGACATACATTCTATTTAGCTCCTAGGACTAACTTTCCAAGCTGAAATCTATTCTCTAGGGCATCAAAGTCTTGAGTCTTTAAAACCTGATGTTATCTGAAACCTAGCTATGAATGCGATATGGTTATTGGTTGGTGTGTAGTAATTTGGTGTGCAATGCTGCTTCTGTCCTCTTGTGTCTCAGCACACTATTCATCTAAAGAAGTTTCCCCATAATATTGTGGAAAAGCATTGTCAAAGGAATCATACAAACATATGTTGTATCTTACCCATATTGTGTATTGAAATCTTGTAGTGTGTTCAGCTAGTCAGCCATAGCCAATCAAAACAGCAGGCACGTCACTTTTCATAATAATGCATAGATAACAGCTTTGTATCCAAAAAACATTTGCAATTTTTCTGTAAAACAAAAAAAAACTATTACAGAAAATATTATAGAAGCTGCCAAAAACAATTAAGGTGCATGTAAGAGTTCTTAAATTAACCTTGTTATTTTTCTAGAACTTGTTTTAAATAGTTTGCTTTCTTTTTAAATAGAACAGTGGTAAATACTTTGTGAATATGGCTCTGGGAATCTATGTATAACTGGGCCAAAATGTCTACACAAACTCTAATTTACAAAACCAGAATATTCAGGCTTCAGGTACACAGTTAGCCTCCTAGACCTCCTTGCAGGTTATATAATAACACATTCTCTGTACATACCTGGTATGGGTACTAGTAGCCAGATTGTGGTCCTTGAATGTGTAGCAAAATATTGAAAAAAAAAAAAAATTGGGAACATGTTTATATTTACCTTTATTTATTTGACCGAGATAAATTGATATGCAAAGAGATCTATTGTCTTAAACCCACACGCATGTGAAACAATTGTTCAGAAGACATAACAATGTAAATTGATCTCATCAGGATCAATTGCACTTAAACACTACTGGGAAAAAAAAAAAACTTTATTGGGGGTCTAAATTGGACAGTGCCATAGGTGTGCATGCTGACTATGGATTCAAGCACTTTCCGTTCAAGTGTTCACATCACATACTTTAAAACTTAACGCAACAAGGCTGGGCATTATCTTGACAATTGTGACAGTTTTATAGTAAAAACATAAAACTCAATTCAGGTGTAAGGCAAATAAATCTTCCTACCAAAGTTTCATACACACAGTGAAAAGCGACTGGGGCTTCAGTCTAGTTGATAGATGTTTTCAGCTAATGCCTTCACCCAGGAGTTAATCTGTTTTGTGGTGTTTATTGTCTTGACTGCAGACAATTAACATATGGTGTGGTCTTCAAAGACAAGATAAAGAAAACTGCTTCACCACTTTGCTGATTTTTGACATTTTTGGCACAACAGTTTTTTTTGTTTTTTTGAGTGGGGCTCTTGCTACTTAAAATCAGCATGCCCAGTAATATACTTTATTTGCAGAATAAAGCTCCACATAAAAATAATAATTGTAAACAATCAAAAATTACATAACACTCAAGATGCAAAAAATAACTTTTGATTGTTCTTACATATGTGGTTGTTACAGTTTTGGAATCTTGTTCTATGTTGAATTGAGCACCTTGAAGTAAAAATGGAACTGCAGATTTACATATTTACTTGATCATATTGAATATTAAGTCACAGAAAATATGAGATACTCAGACAAGACCTTAGACAGTATTACCTGAAAGGGATGTTGCATATGCTTGTGAGCCATTGTGAAATAAGTACAGGACAGTATATGACTTTATTATAGCACTCACCTCACAGATCTAAAGAGTACATTTCATATGCTCTCTGAACACTCTGGTGAACACTTTTAGTTGGGAATGTAAGTTCATAGACAACTGTGAGCATATATACAGTAATAAACTATAACCAGCTCAGTGTCTGCTTGGCATCCTCCAAGTCTGACCACATGTTCCTTGTTACAGAGCCCCAGCACTGCAGACGGAGCAAATACAGCTTTGGTATGGGAACTGCAGAGGAGCAGACTGTGAGGGTGAAAAGGGGTGCTTTTAGAATTGCATATCAGCCAGTTATGCCCATTGTATGTAGTACGATAAAGATAAATGGAAATCTTATTTCATTCATCGAATCATCTTTAATAAAAGACATATATATACAGTACTGTGCAAAAGTTTTAGGCAGGTGTGAAAAAATGCTGTAAAGTAAGAATGCTTTCAAAAATAGACATGTTAATAGATTATATTTATCAATTAACTAAATGCAAAGTGAGTGAACAGAAGAAAAATCTAAATCAAATCCATATTTGGTGTGACCACCCTTTGCCTTCAAAACAGCATCAATTCTTCTAGGTACACTTGCACAAAGTCAGGGATTTTGTAGGCATATAGTCAGGTGTATGATTAAACAATTATACCAAACAGGTGCTAATGATCGTCAATTCAATATGTAGGTTGAAACACAATCATTAACTGAAACAGAAACAGCTGTGTAGGAGGAATAAAACTGGGTGAGGAACAGCCAAACTCAGCTAACAAGGTGAGGTTGCTGAAGACAGTTTACTGTCAAAAGTCATACACCATGGCAAGACTGAGCACAGCAACAAGACACAAGGTAGTTATACTGCATCAGCAAGGTCTCTCCCAGGCAGAAATTTCAAGGCAGACAGGGGTTTCCAGATGTGCTGTCCAAGCTCTTTTGAAGAAGCACAAAGAAACGGGCAATGTTGAGGGACCGTGAGACGCAGTGGTCGGCCAAGGAAACTTACTGCAGCAGATGAAAGACACATCATGCTTACTTCCTTCGCAATCGGAAGATGTCCAGCAGTGCCATCAGCTCAGAACTGGCAGAAAACAGTGGACCCTGGTACACCCATCTACTGTCCGGAGAAGTCTGGTCAGAAGTGGCCTTCATGGAAGACTTGCGGCCAAAAGCCATACCTCCGACGTGGAAACAAGGCCAAGCGACTCAACTATGCACGAAAACACAGGAACTGGGGTGCAGAAAAATGGCAGCAGGTGCTCTGGACTGATGAGTCAAATTTGAAATATTTGGCTGTAGCAGAAGGCAGTTTGTTCACCGAAGGGCTGGACAGCGTACACGAATGAGTGTCTGCAGGCAACAGTGAAGCATGGTGGAGGTTCCTTGCAAGTTTGGGGCTGCATTTCTGCAAATGGAGTTGGGGATTTGGTCAGAATTAATGGTCTCCTCAATGCTGAGAAGTACAGGCAGATACTTATCCATCATGCAATACCATCAGGGAGGCATCTGATTGGCCCCAAATTTATTCTGCAGCATGACAACGACCCCAAACATACAGCGAAAGTCATTAAGAACTATCTTCAGCATAAAGAAGAACAAGGAGTCCTGGAAGTGATGGTATGGCCCCACAGAGCCCTGATCTCAACATCATCGAGTCTGTCTGGGATTACATGAAGAGAGAGAAGCAACTGAGGCTGCCTAAATCCACAGAAGAACTGTGGTTAGTTCTCCAAGATGTTTGGGCCAACCTACCTGCCGAGTTCCTTCAAAAACTGTGTGTAAGTGTACCTAGAAGAATTGATGCTTGATGCTGTTTTGAAGGCAAAGGGTAGTCACACCAAATATGGATTTGATTTAGATTTTTCTTCTGTTCACTCACTTTGCATTTAGTTAATTGATAAATATAATCTATTAACATGTCTATTTTTGAAAGCATTCTTACTTTACAGCATTTTTTTCACACCTGCCTAAAACTTTTGCACATGTATATATATATATATATATATATATATATATATATATATATATATATATATATATATATATATGTGACATTGTGTTCAACAATAGCCATATCTATTCTAAAACCATAAGTATTGCTGAAGCTGACACCCTGCGATCCTTCAAGAAGCTGCTTGATGAGATTCTGGGATCAATAAGCTACTAACAACCAAACGAGCAAGATGGGCCGAATGACCTCCTCTTGTTTGTAAACTTTCTTATGTTCTTATTAAACTTCACTGAAATTGTTTGCTTCACAATTTTCTGCTGTACTCATTTTCCTTATGCATCAGCATAGGCACCTAACCCATGGGGCATCAGCCACTTTGCATATGGGGGGCAATCTATATATTTTGCCTCTCCACTTTTTTTCATTCATTATATACACACTATACTATGTTTGACATTGTTTTTGTCTTTAAAGGTTTGAAATAAAATCTAAAAACTGAAAGGCGTTTAGAGGATAGACCAAATTTATAAACACTCACAATCAATTCCCCCACACTAACATATTGGTTTGACCCAAGATCTGTGCGCTGTCAGCTAACAATTACAAATTAAAATAACATTGTTTAAGGGAATGGTGGGAATGGAGGTCAAGAGAGACAAAGTTTTTTTTTTTTTTTTTTTTATTACTACCAGAAACTCTTTGAAAAAAGGTAAGGAAGACAGAGTATCAGACCGATATTAAAAATGAAATAAGAAGTTAGCAGGTTATTGTTGTCGCGGGGCCATGAACGAGTTCAAGTTAAATTCCCACCAAAATCTTTTTTAATTTAGGTTAAATAGTCGTAAATATTTCAAGTGGCCAAACCCAGATTAACCAATGTGTACTAGGTGTACTTGCACATGGCCTGCTGCTGTAAGGGGGCCCCGGTCACTGATAATGAAGAAGAAAAAAAAACACACAATACGCATTCAGGTACCTTTCCGTTTGTCCCTCGGGGGCTGCCGCCGTAGTATAGTTAAGTGAATGAAAATAAAAATGAAGGCACTTAAGGGGCATTCACACCGGACGCGGCACGGCACTAGCAATGGTTTTCAATGAAGGCGGTTACACGCAGCGGCAGAGGGACGCGGCGCGCAAGAGATAAAATATTTTCAACTTTTGCCGCACCGCGTCATGACGTAACCTACCAACAGCCAATCAGGGAAAAGTAGGAGTTTCCTTTGCAAGGAAGAAATTAAAAAATAAAATGGAGGAAAAGCTGTTCGCTTTAATTTCAGATTTCCCGGCGTTGTATAATACAACAGTTAATAGTTACCGAGATATTAATAAAATAGCTGCAGCATGGAGGTCTGTGGGTGTACAAATGGGATTACCAAGTAAATATGAAATATACATAATTACGTAAATGAGATAATATTGTAGCGATCCGTGTATTGTGTTTGCGTACTGTATTCCCTCTTGTTTCTACCGTCTGTGCTGTTAATGCCGCTGTATTGTGTTCCTCTCCCCCCGTCTGTATTACCTGTAGTTGCGGGTTCGCTCTGTCCCTGTGGCTGTGCGAGCTATCCTGCACGCATGGTGCGCCCTGGTCCATGTCATTGGCTGCTGGTTGTGTGTGCCCATTGGTCCTAGTGTACGGCTGGGGACCAATGGGATAACTGTTCACTCTGGCACCCGATTAGCATAAAGGGGCGGGGCTAAGTTATAAAAGGGGGCGTTGCACGCACACTGGGGCAGTCCAGGGCAAGCGGCTAGAGCAATGGTCTCTGTAGGGTGCTGAGAGGGATCCTAAATAAAGCTTTGAACCTAAAAGCAGCGTGTTGTCTCCTTCTGTTCTGCCTACTGCGTGAAACGCTACACTGGTGTTAGAAGTGGGATGAAAACAAGAAGTAAGCCAGCGTTGAGCAGGAGCAGATAGAAGACGGAGATGGACCAGTGGCTGTGGTATGACCCCGAGCCGTCCTGGAACCGGTGGGATGGCGGACTGGAGGATCTCCTCTGTGGCTTGGAGGAGCAAGGCTGGTGCTTTGCCTGTGGGGAGATCGGGCACCAAGTGGCGTGCTGCCCCTTCCAGGAGGAAGGGGACCTACTGCCTGCCTGAAAACGAAAGCGGAGGAGGGTGGCCGTTCGAGGAGGCTAACGAGGGAGCCTGGACCATCTCCAGTGTGTGAGATAGGAGACCTGCAGCCGCCGCCGCCTGAGAGAGCGCCGCTGCCGCCTGAGAGAGTGTCGCTGCCGCCGCCGCCTGAGAGAGCGCCGCAGCCCGAGAGAGCGCCGCAGCCCGAGAGAGCCGCTGCCGCCGCCTGAGAGAGCTGCTGCTGCCGCCACCTGAGAGAGCGCCGCAGCCCGAGAGAGCGCCGCTGCCGCCGCCGCCTGAGAGAGCGCCGCAGCCCGAGAGAGCGCCGATGCCGCTGCCGCCTGAGAGAGCGCCGCTGCCGCCTGAGAGAGCGCCGCAGCCCGAGAGAGCATCGCTGCCGCCGCCACCTGAGAGAGCGCCGCAGCCCAGAGAGCGTCGATGCCACCACCTGAGAGAGGGCTGCCGCCGCTGCCGCCTGAGAGAGGGCCGCTGCCCGAGAGAGCGCCGCTGCCGCTGCCGCCGGAGAGAGGGCTGCTGCCACCTGAGAGAGCGCCGTTGCCGCCTAAGAGAGCGCCGTTGTCGCCGCCGCCTGAGAGAGCGCCGCTGCCGCCGCCTGAGAGAGCGCCGCAGCCCGAGAGAGCGCCGCAGCCCGAGAGAGCGCCGCCGCCTGAGAGAGCGTTGCTGCCACCGCCGCCTGAGAGAGCGTCGCTGCTGCCGCCGCCTGAGAGAGCGCCGCAGCCCGAGAGAGCGTCGCTGCCACTGCCGCCTGAGAGAGCGTCGCTGCTGCCGCCGCCTGAGAGAGCCGCCGCAGCCCGAGAGCGCCGCTGCCGCTGCCGCCTGAGAGAGCGCCGCTGCCGCCGCCTGAGAGAGCGCCGCTGCCGCCGCCGCCTGAGAGAGCGCCGCAGCCCGAGAGAGCGCCGCAGCCCGAGAGAGCATCGCTGCCGCCGCCACCTGAGATAGCGCCGCAGCCCGAGAGAGCGTCGATGCCACCGCCTGAGAGAGGGCCGCCGCCGCTGCCGCCTGAGAGAGGGCCGCTGCCTGAGAGAACGCCGCTGCCTGAGAGAGGGCCGCTGCCGCTGCCGCCTGAGAGAGGGCTGCCACCGCTGCCACCTGAGAGAGGGTCGCCGCCGCTGCCGCCTGAGAGGGGGCCACTGCCATCTGAGAGAGGGCCGCCGCTGCCGCCTGAGAAAGCACCACTGCTATCTGCCTTGTTAAGAAAGCCACCGCTGGAAGCACCAGTCCTTTTAAGGGCTCCTGCAAGGGGTGCGACCAAGGGACAGGAGCAGAGAGAACCGCTGCCGAAGGGCCCAGATCTGCCGCTGCCTGAGGGAGAATCCTTGTTGCCTGAGAGCGAGCCCCTGATACTGGGTGCCGAGAGTCACTCAGGCCAGCGGAGGAAAGCAGATTGCCTTCCGCACAGCACGGCCCGCCGGCTCACCCACCAAAGCCCTTAGAGGGAAAACCAGACATGCGGGGAGGGGGTCTGTGTTTCAGGGGTGGAGGTTGCCGATCATGGTCATATGCTGCATGGCGCCCTGTGAACTTTTTGGGGGCAAAAAGGCTAAGGTGGGGGTAGTGTAGTGATCCGTGTATTGTGTTTGCGTACTGTATTCCCTCTTGTTTCTACTGTCTGTGCTGTTAATGCCGCTGTATTGTGTTCCTCTCCCCCCGTCTGTATTACCTGTAGTTGCGGGTTCGCTCTGTCCCTGTGGCTGTGCGATCTATCCTGCACGCATGGTGCGCCCTGGTCCCTGTCATTGGCTGCTGGTTGTGTGTGCCCATTGGTCCTAGTGTACGGCTGGGGACCAATGGGATAACTGTTCGCTCTGGCACCCGATTAGCATAAAGGGGCGGAACTAAGTTGTAAAAGGGGGCGTTGCACGCACACTGGGGCAGTCCAGGGCAAGCGGCTAGAGCAATGGTCTCTGTAGGGTGCTGAGTAGGTATCCTAAATAAAGCTTTGAACCTAAAAGCAGCGTGTTGTCTCCTTCTGTTCTGCCTACTGCGTGAAACGCTACAATATTTTTTTTTGTGCTAAACTCCACATTGAAAATAATTATGCACCTGCTACTATAAGGTAAGCATTTTTTTTTGATAAATTAACTGCAGACAAACTTTTACAAAATAAAGCAAAACGTTTTAATTGGTGTACATATATCATATTTTAAGTTAACAAAATTAATAAAAAGCAGGGGTGATTGTGGTGGTGCGGGGTTATAATTAGGTTTTATAAAAAAATATTTATAATGTTTCGCTCCTCAGTTTTGTCTTTTGTCAGTGTCTTCAGTTCTGTCAAAATAGTTTTTTTTTCCCGCTGGCATTTACTGTTTGTTGCTCGGTAACCAAAAGCCACTGTACCTGCAGCCGTGACGTAACAACGGACCGCCCACTGACTTTACCCTGCCGCGATTGGTGCTTGCCGCTGTGAATGTTGACATCTGGGCAATTTGGTGCGCACACACATGATAACTTCATAGCAACTTTGGAGCCACTGAAAAAAAAAAATTAATTGAAGAGTTGTTACCACCTATTACATAAACTAATTTGAGCAAAAGCACTATCTGGCTGTCTAACTCCACTCACTGAAATAAAGTATTTCCTCAGTTGGGAGGTGTGGGGTTAGATCAGTCTTCAAAAAGCCTTGAGCTTAAACGTTTACAGATATTATATATATTGTAAGATTTCATAAAATGAAGACGTTCAATTCTGGGGGGTTAAGTCCTAGCTACTACGACTACTATTATTATTATTATTATTATTATTATTATTATTATTATTATTATTATTATTATGACACAGAAATCGGCCGTCAGGTTGTATCGGTATTGCTTTAAACCTGCAACACCTCATTTTAGTTTGTATCTATTATTTTTTTCGTCACGAAGGTTGTCAACATAATTAGCCACGTCCACCGGTCGTATGTTACACAGCTTGACAACGGTTTGTTTTCAGTGGCTACCGGTTGCTATGCAGAAGTCACTTGACTCTGCGCAAACCTATATCAATATTTTATTTTACAATGTCTGCTGCTCGAAAATACGAATGTGGTTCTGCCAAAAGAAAATGAATGAAAGAAAAGCAACAGCGGGGCAAAGAGCTGGTCAACAAAATGCCTAAACTGTACGTATTTTTTAATCAACCAGTAAAAGGCCATCTGGGTCAAAAACGTGTGCTGTTAGTACACATTTCAAATAAATTACTACGTGTAGTCTTACACGTAGTATTTTTTACTACACGTACAAATTTGGGCCAATCAGTTCTTTAGAAATGAAATAAGAGCCAATGAATTTAAATAAAATAGTACATGTACTAAGATCCAATGAAAAGCCGCCTCACATTTTCCATGCTCTTCCAAAAGTGATCAGGGAATCTAAGCCTTTGAATATTTTTAAAAGCCGTCTCAAAACATACTTTAAACTTGCCTTTCCAATTGTTTAACTTCTGTTTGTTCAATGTTTTTATATATGCCTTTACTTTTCCTGTAAATAAATAAAACTTCCAACAATTGCCGGGTCTTTTGTAAATGGCGAGTTATGAATAATAAAACAATGCCACTGGATGTGGTCTTTTTAGTGGATTTTATTGTTTTTATTATTAACAGTGGTAGATGCAATTCAGTTTTTCAATGCACATTTGTTCTTCTGCGTGTTCATTTTCTAACATTTTGCATATCCTTGTTAACTTTTGCTTTATACTTTGGGTGGTGTGCAATACAGTGGCATAGTGTTATAAAATAAAATTGTTACTTAATACCCACTGACACAACCTTTTAACAATGTTGCTGGAATGTTGCAATGTAGTTATGTTAATGCCATAAGGTTGTATGTTAGTGGCTTCTCCATGATTGCATCTGAAGTATTTTAAGATGTTAGTGATGTTACATAATAAACGCTGGGTCTCAATAGTTGGCGGGGTTTATAGTTTCCCCACATTGTCTAGATGAAGACATTTCAACATAAACTCCTAGGTCTTTTTCATAGATTCCTTCTTCAATTTCAGTATCTCCCATATGATATTTATAATGTACATTTTTATTGCCTGCGTGCAGTACCTTACACTTTTCTCAGTTCTGAATGCTGTCTAGATCATTTTGAATGACCTTTGCTGCTGCAACAATGTTTGTCACTCCTGCTGTTTTTGTGTCGTCTGCAAATTTAACAAGTTTGCTTACTATACCAGAATCTAAATCATTAATGTAGATTAGGAATAGCAGAGGACCTAATACTGATCCCTGTGTTAACCACTCCCTAATCCATATGCATGCATTTCCTTGAATCCCTACCATGCTCAGTTTGAGAATTAATCTTTTTTGTGGGACTTTGTCAAAAGCTTTCTGGAAATCTAAATAAACCATGTCATATGCTTTGCAATTATGCATTGTCGATGTTGCATCCTCAAAAAAATCAAGCAGGTTAGTTAGACAGAATCTCCCTTTCCATGCTGACTGTCTCCCAGGATACTGTTACCATATAGGTCATTTTCCATTTTGGATCTTATTATAGTTTCCATAAGTTTACATATAATAGAAGTCAGGCTTATTGGTCTGTAGTTACCTGGTTCGGTTTTGTCTCCCTTTTTGTGGATCGGTATTACATTTGCAATTCTCCAGTCTGTCGGTAAAACCCCTGTGTCAAGAGAGTGTTGCATGATCTTGGTTAGCGGTTTGTAAATAACTTCTTTCATTTCTTTGAGTACTGTTGGGAGGATCTCATCCGGCCCAGGGGATGTTTATTTTAAGAGCTCCTAGTCCCTAGTCCCTAGTCCCTTTCTCTGCAGCAGTAGATTAAGCATCCATGCAGGATGCTGAAATGTGCTATCAGAGACAATGAGTTTGGGATAACAAATTGTCATAGCAAATAATATCACAAGCGAAAGTAGATCTGAAAATTATAAAACATTTTACAAATGCTTGTATAATAGTTGAAAGAGGTGAATGCAAATTTTTGGTTTACAAATTGTTTAGTTAGGTTTTTTAAACAAGCATACATTATATAGAAAAAATGAAAAGTTTAGGACTATCTGTTAAAGGTACCTGTAATATGATATTATGATATTGTCAAACTAAGCATTTACACACAATTCAAGTTCTGTAGCCAGAGATATACTCAAACGTCCAGTCTGACAATAGTTCACCATTTACAAGTAAATGTTTAATTAAGTAGAACAGAAGACTTTGGGAGTATAAAAATGACCAATACATCAAAATAAACTATAAACTCAATGGAATATTATATTGAAAGTCTTGAATGACAATCTATTTTACCTTTCCTATGGTACTGCTTAAAAGTCAGCAGACATCATCTGTGTTAACATCCATCAACTATACTGGGGTAATTGATACTTTTCCCAATGCAGCAGTGTCATCAAAACAAAATAACATGCCGTTGTGAAGTCATAAGGGAAAACCTATTATTTACAGGATGTGGCCACTCTTTGAATCCGGCAACATGGCTTTCCAGGAACACACCATGCATGCATAATCTTTCTACATGGCGTGGGTCACATATGGTAATCCCTTTTAACATGATTTGGCACACTAGTACATTTTCTTTAAACACCCTATTGGTTTACCATGAGAATTTGTACATTCTTGCTTTCCCATGCTTTTCCCATGCATGCAATACATTTGCTGTGCTGTGTCATGGTTAACCATATTTTACAGTACAATATACAGTGCACTAAATAATGACTCAATAATATACATTTGTGAAGTTTCTTGTGAAAATAAGATATTTTATATCAACTTTACAAGGGATGAGAGGTCAGCGCAAGTCTGTTTTTGTTTGACCACACTAGTCCAACAGCTGCATGCAGCTCTGCAAACAAATAAAATCCCTGGTTTATGAAAGCATGAGGTTAGTGGTGAGGTTAAGGTCTCCAGCAACTGTGAGCTGATTTCAAGTTTTAAATTGTTATTATTTTTAAAAACAAAAACAGAAAGGGCTGGTTGCTGCGTCATCTGGGAAAAGGATGTGAAAACAAAAATAAAATAAACCTAAAGAAGTAAAGCAGAAAAAAACAGGCTTCTCCAAATGGAGCCTACTCCAATGTTGCATTTTTTGGTTATTCAGTTTTCCAGGACCATCTACACAAAAACTATCCTAACCTTACATCCCAATTTTACCTCAAATCTTTAATTTAATCCTAAGCACATTTTCAATTAATTCATATTTGTATTTGACATTTTTATGTAGTATTGTTTAAAAATATTAATAAAACAGTCGATTTTCATTTATCTTTTACAGCCTTCATATGGATTTAATAAAATAAAAATATCTTGTAGCAACAGAGCTTCTCTGAGATACATTTGAAGCATTGTGACAAGCAGGCTGCAGTGGATGACGTGAGGCCAGAAAGAATCGCACACACAGGCAGTAGTGATGATTGAAACTGAGCTGCAATGGCTGCGCTCAGTACGTTTATTAAACAAAATAAAAGGTTTAAACAGAAAACAGGACACGGCACTTGAGGCCAAAATAAATATACAAACAAAACGGATTAACACTAAACAAACGGTGGACAAGCAAACACGGTGAGTACAAATAATTTATATTTACTTTACTTTTTCTCCACACCTGTTCTCCACTCACCGAACACAACCCAGAGTGAGTGAAACATGTATTTATATATACAATTGTGCTGGGATTCAATTACCAATTAATTATTCACTTGAATCCCAGCACGTGAACTAAATCTGTGCAACCCCGTGCTCACATATTATTAACTACTTTAAATGTACGTGAAGTGAAGTGCAGTCCCAGTGCCTAAATACAATTATACATTTTAAATACTTGTGCTCATTACCCACATTATATTCCATGTACCAACTACAATACACCAACATTAACACATGCAACATACAACATAAAACACAGGGGCGGGGCACATTGCCATAAGCATTCACTTCATGTTTTTCGTTGAGTCAATGGCTCTGTCAAGAAACACAGTGACTGATTAAATCCCAAACTCCCATTTTGTAATGACGTAATGTTTCTTCCCTACCCAGTAAACAGTATTTGACCAATTAATTGATAAAACAAAGAATTGCCAACACAGTAGTTTTAGACCATTTATTATTTTATTTTATTTTATTTTTTGTCCAGGTTTGGGATTTTTTTTTATATTAACCATATTACATTTTTAAATGTCATGTTGAGACACGTTGGAAACCTCATGTGCCAAATTTTGAAATCCTACTTTCTTATAGGAACAAAATTCATCAACAAAATTGCAGGTTAACATGTGTTAACATCTGCCACATGTCTATAAAGACCACATTTATTTAAAAAAATGGACTATACAAGCCACCTGTGTACATAGATTGAATTTTCTCTGTCCCAAGGGCTGCCTTTATTGGCTCGTTTAGCTGTATTAGAAATAGCCAAAACATAAGCTTCTTGCTGTGCTTTCATCCCTTATTTGAACGAAAAGGCAGAAACATTATGAAACATTCAGTTTTTCAAATTTGTTAACCCTTACAGCAAAGCTACTCTACCTTTTTCTTGGTAACACAGTATCTGTATGCCGTCTGTGCAAGCTTTCATTAAACATGCATTTTGCAGTGTTGAATAAAAATCTAAATAAACATGTAAAATTAAATTAACAGTATTGTGGCGGGGTGAAAAACCCTCTTGTAAATAATGTTTATTTTTGTGATTTATTTGGTAATGGTAACCTCCTTTTTTACAAGTACATGTTTTCACTTCCATGTTCTACAGTGTAAATGCCCGTAATCCCACCAACTACATCAATAACAGTTGTGAAGGGTTGGCTTAAAATAAGTATTGTTATTGTACATGAGGGCATTAGGACCCTGCAGATGTTACTGGAGTCAGGGTGGACTCCAGTCTGGTTCAATTGTTGGGTTAATGGGTGGATAATTGTTGATAATCGTTCAATAATGTAATTAGTTATGTTTAAAAGGTGTGTGTGTGGTTCAAGGAGGGTGATTGTAGGGGTTGTGTATATCTGGGCATTGCTTATGCAGGTCTAGAAGGAGACAGAAGCATTACAATACTCCGTGGCCACTGTAAAACTATACTGCGTTTTTCGAACACTACAATATTTGCTTTTAACTAGCAAACCCAGCGTAAAAAGCAATATAAACAACAAATATTAGCTAAAATACAACATTTTACGTCTCATCCTGTGTACAGCTTTGTTTTCATTTTTAACGACCACCGACACAACAAACAAAATACTTATCACGATGTAAGTACAGGTCATCATCTTCTTTGTTTTCGCTGCCAGTTGGCTGTCAATTATAGTGTGGACAACGAAAATGAAAACAGCCACAAGACCTCCACGTTTACAAACAATCTGTTGTTTCTGAAAAGACACAGAATCCCAGCATCCTGTGCGTCACAGAATGCCGTTTGACATCTGGCATTGCGCAAATACTTCCTAGGTTAGCTGTACCTGAGAAAATGCAGTGGAAACGCAGGCAGACATTTTTAGGTACACCTCAGCTGGATGGTCCAGTTGAGGTGCACCTAAACATGGCTAGTGGAAACGGGGCATTATTGGCCCAGGAGACTCTGGTTTTAAACCCTGATGCAATTCCTGAGCGTCCGGCTGTGGAGACTGCCCAAGCGCCGTGACCTGCTCAGTCAGACACGGGGACCTTATGGCATCCCAACCCATCGAGCCTGTAGCTCTGGGTCTGGCCCGCTAAACGACTGCATTTGAGCCGTCTGGGACTGTCCAGTAGGGTTATTGACACCCTACAAAATGCCAGAGCAGCGTCCACACTTTCCCAGTACAGGTACAAGTGGAGTGTCTTTCAGATGCGGTGTCTGCCTCATAGGTTCAACCCCATGACTTGTCCCATGGCAGTAATACTGCAGGACCTGTTTGATGGGGGTAAACCCCCTCTACATTAAAGGTATATCTGGCAGCCATTTCGGCTTGCCATGTCAAAATTTACTCAGTCTCCCCAGGAGCTCATGCTTCCTGGAGGGGAAATTTTTGAAAGGGGTTCGGCAGCTTTGGCCACCTATGAAGGACATTGTTCCTTGCTGGAAGTTAAACGTGATGCTCAATGCACTCATGAAGCCTCCATGCATTCAACTGAGCTGAAATATTTATCGATCAAAGCAGCTGTTTGCTTGCTATCATCTCTGCAAAGTTGGTGAGTGAGATGCAGGCATTCTACATAGCAAAAGCCTGCTTACTTTTTACAGAGGCAAGGGTTACGCTCCATACCAATCCTGCCCTTTTGCCGAACACAGTCTCGGCATTCCGTGTCAATCAGTCTGTGGAATTGGAAGATTTCCATCCACCTCCTTTCCAGTCTGACATGGGGCGACAGTCCAAATAATTTTTTGTCTGTGTAACAGGGCGAGGTGCCCTGTACATTGTTTTGTTTATTTATTTTTAGAATGGGGTCCCCCTCATTAATTAAGTGATTAATTTTGTTGCTAATCGGGAGATGGTCACATGAATAAAAAAAGCCTGCAGCTCTCCAGCTCGTGGGGGGTGTTTTATGAGCGGAGA
This sequence comes from Acipenser oxyrinchus oxyrinchus, assembly GCA_030684275.1. NCBI lineage: Eukaryota > Metazoa > Chordata > Actinopteri > Acipenseriformes > Acipenseridae > Acipenser > Acipenser oxyrinchus. Next base: position 22,269,297 of record CM060250.1, read on the forward strand.
GAACGAGAGGAACGAGACAGAGTGAAAACAAAACTTAAAAATAATTCCAGGATCAGTGAAGGCTACTGCCCAGCCTGACCTGGATCATTTATTATTTATTTTGTGTGCGTGACTTGTTTTTGTTTACATATTTATTTTCACTCTGTGAGCAGTGTTTTCTGTTTAAATATTTATTTTATTTTTGTTATTTAAAAATAAAACAGCGCACCACGTCTTTATTATTTACTTTAAACTGCAGTGCCTGGTGTCAGAGTTTATTTACCGTTCCTGCTTCTGTCTGACGTCACCGACTCAGCCACCCTGTCACAGTCTGCTAAGCTGGTCAAGCTCTGTCTAAGCAGAGGCTGTCCAAATGGATAGCAGACACAGTCAGGACTACCTATGAGCTGGCCCCCTCCAGAAAGCTCACTGCCCATTCCTCCAGGGGCATGGCAATTTCGTGGGCTGTATTCCAGGGTACATCTGTCAAGGACATTTGCAATGCAGTGGTGTGGGCTACTCCCCATACCTTTACTAGGTTCTACAAACTTAATGTCATGGATCCTCAAAATCCTGGTTTTGGAACTAGATTCTTATTACTGGGGTTCCTAATGGTAACGCACAAGGCTCAGCCTTGCAGCATTCCAGTCGTTCTGCAATATTGCCCCTGCAATAGCTTGGGTATATTCACCCATTAGGTAATGCTTACATTTCATACTTGAAAGGGAACATTGGGTTATTATCATAACCCTGGCTCCCTGAAATAGAAATGTAACCATTAACCTTCAAGATCGCTGCATCCATGATTGCAGTAGGCTTGAAGGAAAAATGACGCTGAGATATGTGCGCACAGTCCTTTTGTACCCTCGTGGGTGGGCATGACCGCATCACAGGTTCGGCCGAGCTACTTTGGTATATAATTTTCAGGTTTCGGTGTCTTTAGGAGGTAAACATCCATTAGATAATGGTTACATTTCTATTTCAGGGAACCAGGGTTATGATAATAACCTAACATTAGCATGCATTTGCCAGCTGTCTTTCTGACACTGCACCAAATCTACATTTTATTTTTGCATTTGTGACACTGATTTTTGCAAACTTTGTCAAGTCATAAATAACCTTTCATTCAGAGGGAAGAAAAAAATGAAAAGAAAACAAACTGTCAGTGAAGAAGCTTGAGTTGAATTAGATGCTGCATATTCCTCTTTTCCTTTGCCCACCTTATTCTAGATGTAGGTAGAAGCCGAAGCATCATAGACTTAAATTTTGCTTTAGCAGGAAAATGTGCCTGCGCTGGACAAGCTGCCACTAAGCTCACAACATCTGCCTTTTCTAAAACTGAACAAATAAGGGGGCTCCCGAGTGGCGCATCCAGTAAAAGCACTTGCGTAGAGTGCAGGATGCGCCCTATAGTCTGGACGTCGCGAGTTCGAGTCCAGGCTATTCCTTTGCCGACCGAGGACGTTAGCTCCAAGGGGGCGGCGCTCAATTGGCCGAGCGCCTCTCGGGGGGAGGGAGGGTTAGGTCTGCCAGGGTGTCCTCAGCTCACCGCACACCAGCGACCCCTGTAGTCTGGCCGGGCACCTGCGGATTTGCCTGTAAGCTGCCCGAGAGCTGCGTTGTCCTCCGACGCTGTAGCTCTTGGGTGGCTGCATGGTGATTCCGCAGTGTGAAAAAAAGCGGTCGGCTGACGGCACACGCTTTGGAGGACAGTGTGTGTTCGTCTTCGCCCTCCCGAGTCAGCGCATGGGTGGTAGCGGTGAGCTGAGTATAATAAAATAATTGGCCATTCCAAATTGGGAGAAAATAATAAAAAATAATTGGCAACGACTAAATTTATATATAAAAAAAACTGAACAAATAGATGGAACCGTCATATTTAATTTTCAAAGCATTGGCTTTGGCTCATGTTTACTAATTCTGGCCATGTGCAAATACTCCCTTATTAAGTTTACCAGTCACTGATTAGTAAATAGTGAAACAGCCAGAAACAAACATGATCAGTCTCCATACTTAGCATATTCACTGCAACAACTGACAACAGGAACACTATGATGTATACAAACCTACATCAATCTGATAGCAAGTAGCTTCATGTAAACAGAGAACAAAAATACAAAAAAATGTATACCAGTTATCTGATCTGATTGTGTGAGATATGATTACACATAAATCTGATTACTTATAGCTCTATAAACATATTGCATGGGACTCAGACTTCTAACGATTTTGCTAATAAATGGAAGGATAATGTTTGAAGATCAGTTGGCTAGGTCACGACATTTCCTTTTAACCCTGTAATGTAAAGGGAAGATGTGTCCCAGAAATACATTAATGCTAACTTTCTTATTTTTGCAATGAGGTGCACAAAACAGGGTATAAAATGTACCAAATGGTCACTTTCCTCGTGATACTTGAGTCACTCTCAAATTAATTTTAAGAAGAAACTGTTTGAACAATTGCTCAATTCCTTAAGGGGTTAATGTGTATTTCATACAGACTCCCCCATACAGAACATATTTTAACCTTTTAATTCTGTGATGCCCAAATTAAAATTACAGTACCTAATGGTTTTAAACCCACTTCCCTACCCTTTTTAGCTTCAGTGTATTATAGATAATACATTCTACTTTGCTATTTAAACATTGAACATGTAAGGTTGGCAAAGTCACTGGCCTTTACCACATACACACACACACACACACACACACACACACTCAGATGCCATATTAACACCTAATGATATTTTCCACCTGCCAGTCTTATTTTCTTCTTGTTTTGAAAGGTTCTTAGCTCACATGTTTTTTTGGGAGAAAGAATTCAGAGCCTTGACAGGTACCTAACAACAATAAAAAAAACAGTGGTAAACAAGGCAAATCCCGGGCAGAATTAGGAAGGCAGCTGAGTCTTACGACAAATGCAGACACTATCATACTTTCCAAAAGGAAAGCAGACAATTTTTGTCACAGCTGGTGTATGAAAATACTGTGACTTAACTTGTTTGCACAGCATTTGGATGATGTGTATTTCAGTTAGGTTTCCCATCTGTTGTGTCAGCTCCACAAACATTTTCTCAAGGAATTGTGAAAAAAAAGAATGTATAAACTGTCTGGGTTATGGTGGCATAGCCCCACTGGAACAGTGACTTCTGTCCAGACAATGGAGAAGAAAATGAAGGTTCTCCCATTCTGACTTACTGTAGTTTATACCACAGCTTTTGAATGGGCACATAAGGTGCCTTTATGAGCCAGATGGCTGTTATACTGTGTTGACATGTGCCAATCACTACTATGCTGATGCAGGAAGGTAAACGTCATTCATTGCAGAGGGTATACCAATACAAGTGCCATTGTTAAATTCAGAACTTACTTCAAATTTACAAGTACAAATAATGACACTTTTTATGCAGTCTCTTGCTGACTGTACAGTTTCACTTGCTCAGTTAAAGCTACCTGTCTAAATACTTTGAGTGCTGTATGTACAGTTGATGGAAATTTATAATTTCTAGAAATTTCTCAAACAAATAATTATAGGAAAAACATTTTGTATCAAAAGTTTTGCTTTTGTGGATGAGGAAAAAAAGTTACAAGAAATAGATGCCTACAATTATTTATTCCAGCATTTTCTTTGCAAAACTCCAAAAATACTAATTAAAAAATTCATACCCTGACAAGGGAAATTAAATTAATAGTTGAGGCACCTTTAGCAATAATAACCTCTTTTAAATGATTAGGATATTTGTCAATAAGCTTTTGGCATGATTCTGTAGTGATTTTTGACCATTCTTCAACGCAAAATTGTTCCAGTTCATTCAATTTCCGAGGACTTCTCTTGTGCACAGCCTTCTTCAACTCATACTAAAGATTCTCAAGCAGATTTAGATTAGGACTTTGAAAAGGCTATTCCAGAACCTTGATTTTATTCTCCTTTAACCATTCTGAAGTAGATTTTGATGTGTGCTTTGGATCGCTGTCGTGCTGGAATGTCCAGTTGTGTTTTAAACCAAGTTTTGTAGCGGAGGGTTTCAGATGATTGGCCAATATCTTTGGTATGCTATAAAATCAATTTTACCATGTATTGTAACTACGTTTCCTGTGCCATTAGAGGAAAAACAGTCCCATAGAAGGATATTACCACCTCCATGCTTGACAGTAGGTATGGTGTTCTTTTCTTTGTACGCCTCACCAGACTTTCTCCAAACGTAACAGCTATCAGTGTGACCAAATAGCTTGATTTTTGTTTCATCACTCCACAAAACCTTTGACCAGAACTCATTTCCATCATTCAGATGGCAAATTGTAAGCGATTGTCCTTGTGACGTTTTCCTTAGAGTGGCTTTTTCCTTGGCCTGTGACCATTGAGACCTTCACCATGCAATACTCGCCCTATGGTTGAAATGGAAACCCCAGGCCCACTTGCGGCCAATTCACTTTGAATATCTTTGGCAGTCAATCTCGGATTGTTATTAACCTTCCTCACTTGTTCTTGGTGAAAGAACCTTCTGTCTTCCAGACCGAGGGAGTGTTGTGACAGTACTGTGAGTCTTGTACTTCTTGAGAATGGAAATTTCTAGCATCTTGTAGACAATACTAGCATAGCATCAAAGGGTATGAATACTTTTGAATTAGCTTAGTTTTGCAAAACAATTGCTGAAATAAATAACTGTAGACATCTATTTATTGTAACTTATTTTCCTCATCCACAAAAGCAAAACTTTTGCTACAAAAGACTTTACCTAAAATTATTTGTTTTTTCGAGAAATTTCTACAAATTATAAATTTCCATTGGGGTATGTAAACTTTTGACTACAACTGTATGTTATGGTCAGTGTTTTCTTTTCATTTTTGGCTTTAAATTGTAAGTGCCCAGTTATTTACCCTGTTTTTTTGTTGTCTATTTAGACTGTTGAATTGTCAAATCAAGAGAGTATCCCTGTAGATTTTACCTGCCTTACCTTTTGGAGCACCAGAGCCAATGTAAGGCTCCCTATGGAAACCCACACCGAAAACTGGCAACTTCGCACAGCCAGGACCCTACCTGTATGACCCTCCACACCACGCTGATGTATTTTTACATTATAATGTAATAATTATCTTATGAAAATTAAAATAATTATTACGTTATAATGCAATAATTATGTCATGAAAACAGAATTAATGATTACGTTTTAACGTTGTATGCGCTGATTTTTTATTTATTTTTTGCTCTACATAGCATAACGCTTCCGTATATGAATACAAAGCAGAAATAAATACATCTGCTGTAAATCCAAATTATGACAATGAGGTAAGTACATTTGGATTGTTTCTGTAATATCATGCTAAAATGTTATGACATTGTTGTAAACACCCTTTTTAATATAAGCGCGTTTAATTAATGGTGCCTTCTTATAATGCCTGATATTCAGAAATTTTAATATTACATAAGTTTGCTGTAAAATAAAAAAGGCCAGGGTCAAATATATATTTTTTAGGAATAATAGTGCTACAGTTATATTGTGCTAGCACTTCTTTTGTTGTACCTTTAAATGTAGCCGATGTCATCTCAAGGGGTTCCCTAAGTATAAATAAAAACATCTATAAATATTTTTCCAATGAATCCCCTGTAGTACTATGGTAGTATACATGAGTAAAACTAAATAAACTTCAGTAGAACTTTAGCTTACATGCATAGCTCTGTAATTACATTGTGATAAACATGTAATTACCAGTGTTTTCTGCTCTTACACTGTAACTACTGCACTGTGTAAACGGCAATGTGAACAACATTGTGTTTACCTGATATAAATACGTCACCTTAACACAGTGCAGTTTCCATTTAATTTCACATTTTATCCACCAGTAGTAACCATGTAAGTTACTACCCGGTTATTGCAAGAAATATTTTGATATCACTTATGCACACTTATTTGCATTTTTTGTCTACCAGTCAAAAGAAGTTTCTATTTTTTGTTTCAGATTTTATGATTGAGGGATGAAGTTATTGATGAACTATAGTATAAAAACTCTTCAGGTGTTTAAATGACAACCCACACCATATCATTTCTCTCCTTGGTTTGTTTTATTTATTTTTATTTTTTTATATATTTTTTAAGATTACAACATAAAAGTGTTGAGGTGTGGAAGCTAAACAAAACAGAGCTTACCTCAGTTTTGTGTAATATCTCCCCTTTGAGGTATTTTAAGCTGTGTTAATGAAATCTAATCATTAAATGGATTTTAAGCAACTCTAATAGTGAGCTCTGTGCTGAATCCAGGTATAAAGGTAAACTAATATACATAAGAATGAAAAGTTATCTCTGTATTTCTGTAGGCGAAAGACAACATGGCAGCCATCTTAGGTCAAAGTGAAGGGTGCCATTAGTTTAACCACAGAGTTTCCACAACATTGAAAATTTGAAGTTGACAGCTTTATTGATTTTTGAGATATTAGCAGTAGTAGGTGTTGTGGTGGCAGATTCACAAACTCATACAAGCTTCACTTACTGGGATGCTTAATAAATAACAGCCTTCGCTTCCTGTTCCCTCTCTGGAGCAATCCAATTCATTCATCTACATTCCACTTCTAGTTTAAAATGTAAACTGCAGTCGAGAAAACGGCAGCAAAGGATAAGCAAATACATCCTCTCTGCCCCCTCCCTTGTTAAAGAGAACATGGGTTCAGCTTTTGTGCTGCTTTCAGCACATCTTGAGTCTCAGCATGCACATTATCTCATTAAAGCTTTCGGTTTGTTCTGCAGTCTCATTCTATAAGAAAAAAAAAATCTTGTGCTCCAGTTGCACCCACTTCCTCCGTGGGAACAGCTGTGAAAGCGCTGCAGGATTACAGTGTACCACAAAGCTACAGCTCACATTAGAAGCTGGCACAGGTCATAAAGGACGGGTGGTAGCTATGATGGGAATATTCAAAGTACTTGAGTCTGAGGGGCCAGGAGACTACAATAATAATTGTAAGTAATGGTGAAGGCTTCTAGGTTAATTCCAGTAATGCTGCTAGAGGTGTATAGGATACAACAGACTTATGCCATGGTGTTTCAGGAATTAAAACAGATGTACAGTAGTGTAATTGTTATTATGTATGTTGTTATTGCAGTGTGGTGTAAATGTTGGCGGTTGTTCTGTTGGAAGTGCTTTCGTTTAGATATCATGTTAAACTAAGGTGCTGGATGAGACGTGCCCATATCTATGTTTACTATACACTGTAGACTCTAAAGATCCCATGCAATGGCACACTTGCAGAGTTGTTAACCTAATACAGGTAGAAATACCAGACCGAATGTTGAAATGCCTGTTGCCACAAAAAAGAAAAATACTGATGACTGAGAACAGTCAAAAGTAAACATAGGTTCTAGAATTAATCAATTGATCATGTTATTGATCATGGGCAGCAGTGTGGAGTAGTGGTTAGGGCTCTGGACTCTTGACCGGAGGGTAGTGGGTTCAATCCCAGGTGGGGGACACTGCTGCTGTACCCTTGAGCCTGGTACTTTACCTAGATTGCTCCAGTAAAAACCCAACTGTATAAATGGGTAATTGTATGTAAAAATAATGTGATATCTTGTAACAATTGTAACTTGCCCTGGATAAGGGCGTCGGCTAAGAAATAAATACAAAAATAAATAAATGTCGATGAAGTGATTTGAATCACCACCCTCAATTATATTAATAATAATAAATTTTATACCTTTAAAAGCAACATCTCAAAGCGCTTTACAAACAAACAAAACAGAAAATAAAAACAGTCATAAAAATGCCTTTCTATAAAAGTAGGTCTTTTAGCTAGATTGAAATTTCTCATTTTGGATCTTAACTCAAGCATAGTACCATCAACTGACAAGTTTACAGGTTTTACGTAACTGGTGGGCAGTGCCTAGCAACAAAACCTCTGTCTTGTCACAGTTAAGATGCAGAAAGTTTTGTGACATCCAATTCTTAATATCAGAAATGCAATCAGCAAGCACAGAGAAATGCAATCAGCAAGCAGCAACATCAGATTTAGTATGCACATAAATTTTATAAAATAGAAAATATTTAAATAAAATATTCTTTGATACTCTTAGCTGTCCAGGTTCTTTTACTGTAACAAAGTCTCACATTTCTTTTTTTTGTATTGTGCTTCGTAATATGATGCATGGTGAACAATTATAAAAAGGATACAAAAAAGTTGAAAAAAAAATAAAAACAAAGAATGAGTGGTGACACCTGTACAAATAATTTAAAAATTCATTTATTATTTCCAGATTTGCCTTTGTTATACAAAGATGTTAAATAACTTAAATACATTCTTACCAGTCATTCAGAATCAGTTTATATACCTACAAGCTGTACACATGAGGTAGAGAAAAATAATTTAGGTTCCCATAAGACACAGATAAAAAGAGAAAATGATAAACATTTGCTTGTTAGTATTTACTCCCCACAAAGGATATAAAAAGAAAGGATTCAAAATATAGCACAAAACAAACCCTCATAGCAGATACCATGGGAAGGACTATAAACCGTATGTACTGTATAGATGTAAAGGTTTTCCTAAATGTATTCAATAATAATTATGTGGAAAACTATCCCCTTTTCCCATTTTAAAAAGGTAGAACAAAATGCTTATTTACAGAAATAAATTCAAATTGTTATACTTAACTTGTATGCACACAGGTAACACTGTGGTATAACAAGAATAATATCCTTCTACATTTGAATATGATCCTACGCACAGGTATATTCCAGCAATGATCTTGTGTGTTTAAACTACAGCCCTATTGAAGTGTTCTTTGAAATATTAGGGTTTGTTTTGTGCTCAAGCAATTGAAAACTAAGCTCTGCTGAATAAAATAAAGGTGCAACAGTTATTTAGGTAGCACTTTAGATTAAAGAGCCTGGGTAGCCATGTAATCACATTGTAATAACTGGATATACCAATGGTTCCTGCTCTTACATTGCAAATATGTGTAATGGTAAATGTGAATAACTTGTTGTCTATGTAATAACGTTGTAATACAATGGCACAGGCCATTTTTATATAACTGAATATACACTTTTGAAACGTTGGTACCATATTATCACTTGGTTATGTATGTCACCTAAAAAAAGTGCTACTTTTCTTTTGTATATTTAAAAAGGGCAGTGCTGCTTTACAAAAACAGGCTTCTTACTTTAGGAATAACAATAGTTTTGATTGTAAATACACCATCTAGTCCTAGCATTTTCAAACACATTTTCAAACAAAAAAGTGAAGGACACTGAAACATAAGCATAAGCTAGTCTACCTGCTCAAATGGGTTATGATGACAGTACAACACAGTATTCCAGAACAGTTTAATGGTTAAGCGATCATACTTATCAGGGGACATTTTAAGTCTCTTATGAATAGTAAAATGGAGGGTGACCCTGCGTGCAATGAATTATTTTTTTACAAGGATATTCAACTTTCTAAACCAAAGAAGATAAACAACACAGTTAAGTTTATTGCATTTCGACACCATTCTCCTTAAACTCGTAAAACAACTCTTATAATTATATCATTTTTATTTCTGCGGAAAAACACCAAAATGTATTTTGACTTAAAAGCTGGAAATACTGTATATAGACCCAACACGTTTTAAATCATAAAAATATTAAACCAATGACAGTCATCTTAATACCCTTAAATGTGTTTTAAGAATGTATTTTATTTTATGTCAATAGTCTGGATTGGATACACTTGGGTGTAGTCAGTGTTAATGCCAGTGGACTGGTGTAATCAGCTACCCAAGTCCTGTTTCATTGCTATTACACCACACCAATGCAGCCTGTAAATATCTGGAGGAGAATATAATTCTACCTTTGTCTTTCATGGTTGGCTAAAACAATAATTTGGTATGGCAGAATATAGTGGTGGCTAAAATGTATCCATGGTAAAGTAAAGCAGAAACTCCTAAACACCTAGCATAGTTTCTCTGATTGTAGCCAAGGTATGAGGAGTGGTTAGAGGTGTTAAGCCCCCTATACTGACAATGAACATACTGCTCCTTTAAGGACTTAAGCTGTTCAAAGCTATTTCTCAGCATGCTAAAAATGAAATCTCTACACCACTGCAGGAACTATCTAAAAACCACAGCCTGAGCAGAACTTGTTAACCATGGCGACCAAGCTTCATGGATATTTGAACTACAGTTTCAAGGCATTTCCCCCAGCCATTAGGGTTTTTCATGCAGCGAGCAATCTTCTATAAACCAGGAACTTACACACAAAGACAAGGAGCCATATTTAGAAACTGCAGAATATATCAGTTGGTTTCCATATACTTGCTTTCAGAGCTTGTTTGGAATTCTTCCCAGTCATTTTGAGTTTAATACCTAAACCTTTATTCAGCTGTGAGCATAAACTCCCCTGTGCAAATCGGTTTGGATTCCTTTTTTTTCATGGGCTATACAGTCTTTCACATAAGCTGAAGGTCATTTGCTGACCTGTTTGTTTTGGAGGCCTATGCTAAATGCATTCTGGTGGCCTCAGTCTATGTTCCTGGTATGTCCACATGACCAAACAACTTTCATACCACTATTGTAAATTAGATCATTGATCACAGTGTTGTGAACTTGGTTAAATAAATAAAAAAATGAATACCTGATATCTTACTGGCAGTCTCGCAAACAAGCATGTGGGATCCAGATGCGTTCAAGTCTGGTTTCTCAAACCCAAGTGAATCCAGGTACAGGCAGCTTTTATTTTGTATTCATAAAATATTAAGGTGCCAGTAAATGCCAAGGCACTTAGGCCTAGGCACTTACTTAAACGATTGTCCTTCCAGAGAAGGGAAGGGACCTGGTAATGGGTATATGTAATAAATTTCACTTGATCACTTTACTAGCCTTAAGCTAGTATATTTCATTACCACTAAATACTGTTCCATTTGAAAAATTAAGCACGTTTATAGCACCTCTAGGCAGACAAAAGCTTGGAAAATAAATGTTGCACCACACTAAATCCTCCACAACAACTCCAATAGCTCCACCCCCCCACCCCCAATCCAACTGCCTGCGAGTTTAAAGGATGTGCCCCACTCTTGTCTCTATACCACAGGAGAATAAACCTTAACTATTTACAATACACAGAAAAAGCAAATATATCAACATTATATATAAATACAATATTCTTTAAATACATAAACAGAAAGCTTCCAGGCTTCAGTGCGTGAATTGGGCTATATTACAACATAGAATCTCTCACTCAGTAGTTCACTCACTCTTGCCTAAAACAAAACAAAACGTTTATATTTATAATATATATTTTTAGTTTTTTTGTTTCCTTTTTCTTATATATTTGTTTTCTTTTTAAGTGTAGTCATATACTCGGTTTACACAAAATATTTAAGCTCATTCACTCGCACATCTGTGTGCTTACCATACATTTGTGAGTACATTAATAATATTAATTTTAATATTGTTAAGTACAGTAGAAGGCCTAATGGACTATTTGCTTGACTCAGTTTTTATAATTTTGTTACAAGCCCATCTCCAAGAACATCAATGGGCAAAGTCAACAATTTAAAAGTAAGTTGTCCACCAACTTACAAATGTATTTCAAATCAAGTTTTACACTACATTTTAGACTTTGCATTGTAGCGGTGTAGCCAAAATGGCTATGAATGTCCTAACTAGTCATGGCATGCAAACACGAAATACACACATTTTTGTCAGTCTTTCATTGGAACACCTATTCAGCCAGAATAGCAGGGAGAAGTAGCCTCCTGTATGCCCCCATAGAGCGCCACAAGAACTGAACCTGACAACAGCTCCACTGTGTATGCTGGTATATTCTAACCATTTCCCTACTCTGACCCTCAAGGTCCTTTCCAGTCCAAGACTGTTCCTGCCAAGTCTTAAATTAGTTAATTACTCTTTACAGGTTCAAATAACTAAATTAGGACCTGGTTGGAATTAATATCTGGGCTGGAATTGATCTTGACCTCAGGAACCTGCTGTTCTTGTCACTAATGGGTAACAGATGTTCAGTTCTTAGCGTACAGGGCCACTACACAAATTCAGCCTGTAAGACACATTATGTAGTCTCCAGTGTCAAATTAGGATCTTCAACATACCATTTGCAGAATACAATTTTATCTACAATAACTGTGATAGAGGGTTTAATTACAATGTATGGTTTCAAACACCTAAACCAAGAAAACAGATCAACTGAATATTGCTCAAAACATATACATACATAGTTTATTTACTTTAATTCGATTGGCTGCCCGTCAGGCTTGATTTAAAGTGAATCGTTAAATATTACTTTTCACTGCAAATGCTGGGTACCCAAATTTCTCTCAATCTGATGTATGAAGTTAATTTAATTGGGCCTCAGATCTCCTTCATGGTAGTTTCATTTTCAGTTTTTTTTTTTTTAAACTGACACACCCACAAATAATTCTCTATTCCCATCTTTACTTTGGTTTCCTTAAAATAAACCCAGAACAACAAATCCAAACTGGTATCGAAGTCTTGTTTACAAGAGTAGGGAAATGGAATGCAAATAACTGAAGATGCACTACATTTGTTATTTAAAAGTAGTTCTCTTTAAACTAGGGGATGATGGTGTCACTCCTGTGGGTTGGCTTTTTTATTCTTTAATCACCCCAAAAATAACAAGGACTATTTCTTATACTTTTAGCTGAGATCAGTTTAAAGGGACTATAATGTCAGGCATGAGAAACAAACTGTTGAGCTACTGAAAATGCAGGTGTCTTTTTTTAGTTCAGGTGAAGCCACAAATCAATTCACAAACCTTTTAAAAGCCTACAAAAGTATAATAGTGCACATTATTTGGAAAAACTATCTACCACCTATGTCATTATTAAAACTATCTGAGATATCAATTGTGGCTACCCAATAATATTTATTTAAAAGGTGGCACCCATGTTTTTTTTTTGAGCCACATTATCACCATGTCTTGGAATGTATAGCTTTAGGCAAGACTTGCTACGGAACAGGTCTTAACTGGAGTATTCGTTTTTTTAAACATTAGGATAATCAGACTCATAGAACTATGGAATCACCTTACATGTGTGCAACATATACAGATATGATATGTTACTATCATTGACTCCAAAAAAATAACCATTGTCCTAAAATAAACCTTAAACAAATTGTATAAATGTATAAATTGACCCTACCCATTATAATTAAGGATTGGCTTGTCAGAATTGTTCTTGATTTTAGTGGGGTTGCATTGGCATTTTGTTGGTCCTGACATGGATAGCACAAATACCTGCACACATACTGAAACACACCCAGACACGTGCACAAACTTCACTGTAGTCATGACATAACTTGCTTCAGTCTGCTTGGTTGAATGGCACATATTAAGGATGGAATGAAGGAAAAAACTTGTTTTGGCCCATGGATAAATGAAAGGCTGGGCTAAAATAGTCAAGAATTCCTCCCAAGAGAAAGAAGCAGACTGATTGTCAAGTGAAAAGGTTAAGATAAAAATAACATGTTTTTAAAAAGTAGTAAATTAGACAGTGATATTTTCATAATGTTCATACAGCTGTTACCTCTTTGTCAAGTGGGTGTTGTCCTTATATATATATATATATATATATATATATATATATATATACACATACACATACACACATTTTCAGTTTTCATTAGTAACATGCTTCCCTTGGTGGCATAATAAAACACCACACCAGACAGGCATATATAAGTCCTATTTCTGGAATCAAACCAAAAACCACGAAGAAATTGCTCATAGTTAAGTTATCAGGGAAAAATAGAAAACAAACAAAACTAAAAAGCATTTATATACATCATTGGTAGGTAAGCAGGCTGTATATACACCATCAAAATATATTTCTCTGCACTTACTCTTTAGTATATTGGGGTTTAACATACAAAAACTGAAACCAGTATAAAAACAAACAAACATCTTTATAAGTCTCTAATTTTTTCAGGACCGTAAATAAGTCTTTATCCAAATCCAAATTGTTTCCATACAGAAAACTTTTTCTTGCTTTGGGGCCCCTCCTAGCAGAGTCATAACAGAGAAAGCATCCGTATGGATAACCCATTATGATGTCATGTCATTTTAGCTGCGGCTTTGACATGGTCATTGAAAGGTGCAAAAGGTGGCACAAACAAAAGAGCATTTTCTTCACAAACTGCATTCCTCAATTTCATTTGCTTTCAGAAAGCCAATGTGTCCTCTTCTTGACCTTTTAGGAAAGAAAACTGGCACTTTGCAACACTTGGTCAGGTATTCCAAGTGGAGCATTATAGCTTATGTGAGTACAACGGAGGGGGGGGGGAGAGGAGAGAGGAGAGAGGAGGGGGAGGGAGGAGAGGAGGAGGGGGAGGGGAGGGGAGGGGGAGGGGAGGGGAGGGAGGGGAGAGGGGAGAGGGGACAGGAGGGGGAGAGAAGGGGGAGAGGAGGGAGGAGGGGAGGGAGGGGAGGGGGGGTGCTACCAGGAATCCCTGTGTTGAGAGTAAAGCAGTCATTCTTTTCCTCCATTTTCTTGGGGGTAATGAAAAACAAAAGGTAGGTTTCTTAAAAAAAAAAATGAAAAAAAAAATGGCATCTTCCCATTATATTGAGAATAACTTTTTTGGAATAGACATATGGGATGGGCAGAAAATGCTGGTTAAAATACTCAGCACCCTTTGGTCAATGACTGCAGTTGTTGACAAATACTGGGTATAAAATCCACTGATGGTCTCCATCATAAGGTATCCTCTTATATCATACTTGTCTTGTACCAGTGGTGCACACAGTAGATTTTCTCAATCTGTTTGTGCCAGGGAAATACCCTGCTTCTCTCCATTCAAACCCGGTGTTGCTATAGATTAGCATCACACTGTCCAAACATAGTGGTTAGAGTTGGTCCCTGAATATGAGTCGTTGAGTTTAATTACAGTCAAAATAGCCGTAATAATTCACTGGCAAGATGTCAGAATAACTTGGATGATTGTGAATTGTTTTTTTTTTTTTTCAGACAAAGGGAATTGTCAAATACTGTTTTTTTTTTCCTGTGAAAAATTTGAAAAAGACTTATGATCCAGGTTAAGCAAGCTACAAATGAACATACAGTACACTGTACTTCTTAGTTCCAAAAGCTATTTCCACAGAAAGCGAGAGCGACTTTATTTCTACAAGGCCTTGTCAATGTAAATTTTAATTGAAAACCCCACAATACTCCAGTATCATGTGTGGCTAGTGGTTTTTAGACATCAAAAGTGGTAAAACAAACAAACAAACAAAACAAAACATCCATACCCTGTTACATCACACAGTCTATGTCTTAATTTATCCAGATCCCATTCAGTAAGTCATGGCCCTTTTTATCTGTCAGCTGTGCATTCCAGTCAAACCTGCTTCCACCAAAGCTATGGTTTAGGTGCGGGGGTTGAATCCTTGACCATTCAACACAAACCATGTTCAGTCAACCTGCATGTCTTGTTGGTCTATTGATGGATCCAGCTGAATTTGGCTTTTGAGAAAAAGACCAAATCTTTTGAGGATTCCTCATTACAGGTCCTGACCTGACCCTTCTTGTTATGATAGGGGATTCTTCTTGGGGTTGCACTGGACCTAACCCTGGGAGAAGCTTCATACAACAGCTCATTGGAACCACTCAAAGTGCATACATCGTCATCATCAACATCATAGTGAAAGTTCCTTGATGTCCCTCAGACTCTGTTTTTATCTCTGTATGTAGATCATTTTCAATTTAAGGACAATAAATTTCCCATCCAGAATATGGGCATCTTTTTCCCCGTTTGGACCCTGAGGGGTTGATTATGTTAATCCTTGCAGGTATAAACCTCCTCTCTCTGTGTACACTGCTTGCACTCCACATAGCAGCACCAGCGCACCTGGCACTGGCAGGGTCTGGTCACCACCCGGCTTTGAGTGTTATGACCTCGGCCGCAGCAGATGCTTTCGCAGTTCTTATCCTTGTAGCACTTCCTCGCCGAGGTCCCCGATGAATAATTGTTCATCCGGCAGAAACTTGGCGAGTCGTCGATGTGAATAAGATCGGTGGTCCTGGGGATCTGGTCGCTGGGGCCAGGCAGGGGCTGTTTCCTGACATGGGAGATGTCTCCTTCCCCCGTCGCCTCATTGGTGGTGCTGCCCACCTTAAGTGAGGTCTCATACCTCTGCTTCAGCTGCTTGCCAATCTCGTGGAAAGGGGAGAGCTGTCGCCAGCAAGTCTGGACCGTGCAGGAGCCAGATACTCCATGGCACTTGCACGTTGTCTCCACTCCTGCCTTGATCACCTGTGGGAGATAAAAGAAACCATGTTAAATAGCCGTCATCCTTACCTATTCTTAACCAGATGGCTATAACAACTAGGACTAGAGAAACCATGTTTTTTCCCTATAGCCGCTGCCTCTCAATTTCCATTGCTTGCTTTCATGGAACGTTTCAGCCGTTCTTGCCCCATCAAAACTGAATACGAACCAATTAAAAAAAAAATTTGAAACATATTAATATTGCACGTAAAACTTCCAACGCTACAGTTCAAACAGATGAAGCCTTAGGAAATAATGATCTAATGCACTGATCATTTTAAATCAGTAATAAATGAACAGCAAAAAATAAAAGGCCCTCCAAACCATGCCATGCCAAAGAATCCTATTTCAGATTAAAGTTCCCTTTGGGAGTAGTTTGAAAGTCAAGTTTAATTATATTGTGCCGAAGAACCTGACAGAACTTGATTAAACCATTGCTTATTTCTAACCAAATGGAACTAATTCAGAACTTTAATATTTTGCTCTTTAATTAATGGATCACAAAAAAAAGAGTGGGGAGGGAGGGAGGGTAGGTTGGGGAATGGATTTACTATTTAATCATAATTCTGTAATTTCCATTTTATTAGAAGAATTAGGTGGCTTGATTGAGCTGACTGTGCCCTAATACAAATTGCCTGAAAGAAAGAGTGTTTCCTTGGGAGGGGAGGGGAAATTGCTTTTTTAATAAACGTCCCATTGAGCTGGTCCTAGTGGATAATGGAAGGCCTGCAGAGATTCTTGTTTTAATTACTGAGTCCATCCCCTGGCCAAGCTGGGCCTTTCTATGCCAAGTCTGATTGAAAACATGCATAGAGACCAAACAAGGGTGGATCTCAAGACCTCTGTTCAACTGCAGGCCACACTGATATTTCCTGGCCAAAATTGGATCTGGCCAGAAGTGACATTGGTTTCAGCCTAATTGTTAAATGTATACATATCTTCTGACAATTTAAATGAAGATTGACAACATTAGCATTTTTTTATTTTACATATTGTACATAAACCCCACAAGTGATTGTATTAGCCCAATGGAATATTTCAGAATTTTTCCAAAGTAGGATTTTTATTTTGGCGGATTAACACATTTCTCACTTCACTCTGTACTTGTGATTTGAATGTGCCACCTGTGAATACCTATGCATATCAAAGGGTAATACAAGCATTACTACTAAATAAAATAACATACTATATTGATACAAAATAGATTTGTATACAGATATAAACAAACAAAAGACTTTATTTTTTGCTCCAATGGGACCTAACCATGTCTGATTAACATTTCAGCTGTGTTCCTCTCTATGATTTACATGTGTATTAAAATGAAGATGTCAAAAATATGAGAAAATATAAGTAAAATAACTCACTGCCAGACCTGAAGTTTACATTGGCTCCAATTATATGATATCCAGCTATTTCACACACATTCCCTCATACACACACACACACACACACACAATCACAGTGACAACCAATGTGCCTTGCCGCAGTAAACATGGACTTTTTTTAATTACAGCTCTCTTGCACGTGCCATAGCCAGACTTCAATCAGATCTAGTCACATTGAAGAAGTATAGGATTTCACCTCTGCTTCTCCAGTATAATTTTATGGTACAGATCTCAGTGAAAGGGAAACAGTAAAAATGAAAATGCACATCTCTGACCCTAGCCCCTACATTGTATGTCCAAATGCTATCAAGTATGTAAAACACAAAACATGCACACAAGTACACACAAACACTACTTAACATCTAATGACACTTCAGTGTACAACTTCAGTGTACAAAGTCAAATCCACCTACCCACTAGACAGGCAGCCAACCTAACCCAAAGTATTGATTTTAAACATGTTTAGACCGCGCAACCACAAACTCAGACTTTTCTTTTTAAAGACAGCTAAAGCAACCACTAATATAATGCATATACTGTCATGTTATTAAGTGTTAATTATAAGATACTTATACTTATAATAGAATTCATTAAAAAAAAAAAAAAAAACATACAAATCACTTGAAAACATATGGTTTACATTGCCTGCTTTCAAACTGTAGTCGTTTCCATGAGAACCCGCCAGAAACAAGGAGGGAAAGGCTCTCCCTGGACGAGTAAACCTGTCAACAGCTTCCCTGGCCAAGCAGGATGCTTCTCCACAGCGTCTTAAGGGTTAAATATTTCCTGTCATTGTTTAACTAATGACACACATTGGGAGTTGAATTATTAAGACAAAGAAAAAAGTTCTGCCTTAGCATTTGCTCCAGTGATTTTTTTTCCTTATATTTTGTCACTCTTTTTTAGTTTTAAAAAAGCAATTAAAACATCTTTAATGAGCAAAAATGAGGACTGCAGTGGAGCTCTCACATAGACAGAACTGAGCACTTACAGTATACAATGAAATGTGTTGAGAACTAGCAGCAATTATTATCAGTATCAGGATGTCTGTTTTCAGGTTCTAGATCAAAATGCATTCCATATTTTCCTATTTGAAATAAATATTTACTATCAGACCTTGATACTTATGATTTACTGGTCCTAAAATATTATGTCCTGGAAGTGTAAGGAAACTGAGACTAACACTAACCTAAATGTATGATATGTAAGGCTTTTAAGACAGTTTACATACTTCTTATTGTGAAAAGTAATATCACCACTAGTACCCTTGATTTTTTATTTTTTTTATCTTTATTGTTCTTGACTTGTTTTTCAGTTCGGTGCAAAAGACCTTGGGGACCAAAATGGTGTTAAGGCCAATAACATGTAAGTAAGGTAAATTAGGTTGCAACTCCTAAGTTATTACAAAACTAATCACCTTCATGCCGACGTTGGTGTTGTGCAAGTCAACTCGGGCCCGGAGATCCTTGTTGGATTTCTTGCCCAGGAACTCCTTGACAAACTTGTTACTGTACTTGAGGTTGTCCCCGCAGCCTCCCCACTGCCAGGCCTTCCTGTTCTCCAGGTCTGGTGCCTCGTCACAGGTGCAGCGCTCCATACGGCCCGCACTGCAGGCCTTGGCCATGGCGTGAGTCAGCCCTGCTGACGAGATGGCGTATAGAAACGCGGTCTCCTTGAATCCTGTACACAGGGAAGGAAACTTCATAAGCAAGGCATTGCATCACAATTTGCTCTCTATTTTAAACCTACTTGCTGCAGATGACTGTTTCTTTATAGTCCCAAAAGTCCAGATAACACATGGTTTCATTTTCTACAACCAGTAACTTAAACCTTACTAAAACAAGTGTGTTATCAGCTAATAAAATTGAGACAAAAGCAGTATTAAAAAATAAATGACTGTGTTTTACCTTTTGGTTTTGACAAGCAAATGCAATATTACCCATAGTAACTTTTGGATAGTGTAAAATGTACTGCCTGAGCTTTCTGTAGGTAGAAAATGTGTTCTTGGAAAACTGAAAGATTTTAACTATTTAGAATATTTTTTTTTACATATACTGATGCACAAAATAAATGCAACACTCATGACTAATGGATTTAGTCAAATATTTTAAACATAGATATCAAACAGAATCACAGAAAATGCAAACAAAACAGCAGTTCAAAGAATCATGATACGTTTTCAGTATGAAAAGTGACATGCTGTCAAAATGAAAACATTACAAAGTTAGTATTGGGTATGACCTCCCTGAGCATTAACACAATCCTGGCAGTCTTGACGCATAGACCTGATCAGCTTCTGGATAGACTGCTGCGGGATGTTCCACCACTCTTCCTGTGCAGGTGCAGTCAGCTGGCGAAGGTTGGCTGGTCGCAGTTGTCTCCTGTGGATGGCACTGGCGATTTGGTCCCACATATGTTCGATTGGACTCAGGTCAGGAGAAAAAGCTGGCCACAGCAAGACCTCGACATTGTTTTCTTGAAGTCGTGCAATTGTAATCCTAGCACTGTGGTTTTGCATTGTCCTGCTAGAAAATCGACACTTTCGGATTGGCTTGCAGGAACAGAAAAACTGTTGCCTCAAGGACTTCGTCAATGTATCGCTGAGCAGTAAGGTTGCCCTCAATCTGCACCAAAGGCGTTCTTGTATTAAAGGAGATTTCTCTCCACATCATCACACTTCCACCATCCCACCGGTTGGCTTGAACAGTGCAACAGTCAGCATAACGATCTCCACAACGTCTCCACACACGTTGTCTTCCATCAGGTCTGTCAAGGGCAAAATGGCATTCACTGGTGAATAAAACACTCCACCACTCTCTCTGCCGCCACCTCAGATGTTTTCTGGCCAACAGAAGATGACGATTTCGTCTCTCAGCTGTCAACATGTTACCGCTGAATGGCCTCCAAGCATGCAAATCATTTTAATGCAGACGACAAGATACAGTTATTCTGCTGATGTGCAGGTTATTTCTTCCTGGAATTTCTCATGCTGTAGCCACTGCAGTCTGAAAACAATTATGCAGATGCATCAGTCAGATGTGATGATCCTGAGCCTGTGTGGTGACCCTCTGCCTTCCGGGACGTGGCCTGTCCCTCAGAGACGGTTTCCTGGTTTCTCTGGACTAATCTACTGCTGATTGCTGAAGCAGAACATCTCATTCTCGGGGTAACTTCTCTTACAGAGAGGCCGCCTACAATCATGCCGATAGCAACCAGACGATCTTCATTACTCAAGCGTGACATGGTCGTATCGTTCGCTGTTCTTGTGTTTAATTAAAATCATGTATTTTCAAATGGCTATTTATATAGATTCTTAATCAACTCATTTTGGCAATTTTAAATCAACTCAAATACCAAACACTGAGCACCTGGTGTTTTTTATGAAATCACATGACTTGAGCTCAGTATTTTGTTATCCCAAGGAATAATAGAAGTTTTAAATTCATCTTCAACAAACCTCTTTTGAGCAGACTGGTACGGTAGCGTCCCTCCAGGGTGCAGTTCCACCTCTCAAACCTGAACTGGTACTGACACTCGAGCGCGCTCATGCTGATGGCCTCCATCAGGGTCTCCGCCACACCAGGGTCTCGTCTGCACATCCTCCGCTGCTTCTTTTCCAGTTTCAGCCGGTCGCACAGTTTGTAGTGGGCTTTTCCTGCTGTGTCCTCGGGCTCGGTGTTCAGGGGGAGGATGGACAGGGGTTCATTACCTGTCAGCCTGACACCAACAAGAAGACAAAGAGAAAAAAATACATGATCACAGGGCAAAAAGAACTAGACATTATTATTCTAGACTAGACATTATTATTCGTGCCTCACCATCTTGGTGAGACACGAAGCTGTAGTACAGCCGAATCCCATCAGCACTGTTGTATTCGCCGATTGGATAGAACGTGGCAACGTGCTGATTGTGTGGGTGGGATTTAGGTGTATATTAGGGGTGCAGCGACAGACTCACTCCTTACTGTTGGAACTTGTGTTAAGCCAGACAATGGCGTGTTTTGTTTTGTTTGTTGCAGGATATTAGCGCAGCCAGAGGAGGAGAGGACTGGAGCTGAGACTTACACTCAGCACTTGCACCAACACCCCTTCCAGCATGCCACGAACCCGCACAGCACAGCAATTGTGACACACAGCACTCACCATTGGATTTGCACCTTTGTCACCATTGTTGTTGGAACTGTATTACACTGTTGTCACTTTATTTGTGTGTGTGTGACGTCACTCCACCCTTACCACTCACCATCCATGACAAAGTCCATAAACTATAAACTAACAATTAGTAGATGACTAGTCTGTATTTTTGTTTTTGTATTTTGTTGCAATTTCATGCTGACTCAATTGCATCCCATATATTATTTCCCAACCTAGCTTTGTTTCACTACAATATTTTTCTAAATTCTCTGTACTCCACCACAGTAGCACATGTGTACAATGGAAAGTAATGATTACGGTGTCACTGTCATTGCTGATGAGTCTCTTAAGAATAACCTGTAATACCATTGTATATGTAGTAATATTTGAATAGCATTGTTTATGTCTGTATTGATAAATAAACAGATCATTTTTCACTGAACAATACAGGTATAACAGAAATAATCTATCCAGAAAGAAGATAAAAAGTACTTTCAGTACAAGTTTTAATTAGGTAATCAATGTGCATGTAATATTTCAAGGACGTATTAAAATAAAAAGCTATTTTGTATATATTGCAAAACTTTTTTTTAACATGCCCAAGCTTTCCTTATTTTAAAGCATTAAAGTAAGGCATTAAAAGCCATTACCAGTGCCAATCAACATGCTGTTTTTTTCTGAAAAGAACTTGACCTTAGTCTTTTAAACATTAAAAAATATGTTTGGCAATAAAGCACCTCTGGAGAATATTACATTTAAAAAAAAATCAGGATTTCACTGATGCTGGACACCAGGCCTACAGTGTAGTACACCGCAATATCATATGCACACAGAATAACCTGAAAGGAAAAAAAGAAAGAGACCAAACACAGACAGAACGAAGCAAAGAACTACAGTAGAATGTTTTAATATAAACTGACCTCCTCAAGTTAGAAAAACAGCTGCTGTCAAAACAAAAAACTCATGTCTGCAAACTGGTGCAAGGATTTAGCGAACAAAGGAATGTGGAGTTGTTTTTTGAGAGGATAGTTTACATTTACATTCCCTTATTTTTGTACCTTGGCTTCACCTTGACTTGTAATTTTGAAGAATAGCTAAACCCTCAATACAGTACAGTACGTCATCCAAGTACTGTTAAATGGTATGTGTTCAGGTCTCTGCACATTAACGAGGAGAGCAGTTGAAAACTGAAACTTGAGACTCCAGTGTTGGTGAAGCTGACCCCAGAGCAGGGCCCCAATGGAAGGTGTACTCGGCCAACTCCTTCTAAGATATTAAAGACTTAAATAGAGAGAAGTTCTTCCCCATATAAGTAACCTGAACATAAACCAAACCAAGCACAGTACTTGCCTAAATAATCTCACTGAATGTGTTTCTGTTAACACTACAATAGCTTGTTCTCTGTAACAAAACACAATTTATTTACCTAAAATGTGGTTTTTTGTCTTATAAGTTCATGATTACTAAACAGTCAATGTACATTATATTGTAAAAGCCAATAAAAACAGTTAGGTAACTGGAAACATTTGTTCAATATTACATGAAGCAGGAATCACCTGCTAAATAATTGGCAGTTAAGAGTGCTGAAGGCAAGGGCCCTCAATGGCGACAAATTTAATTTTGCCATGCCTTTTTCATGCCTCTGCTATTACTTACTCCATGCTGTATAATGTTTTCTGTGCTGTACCATGTTTTCACTTTACTACACTCATGCTTTTCCCTTGCTGTCCCTTTGAATAGGATATTAAATCAGTCTTGGCTACTCTATGAACATTAAAGAGTAAGTAGTCTCATAGTCTGAACTCATAGGCAAAGCACCTTGTTTTAGTAATTGCAGTCAAAAACAGAAAAAAGAAGGGGTGTTGACCTCCTGAGGTCAATGGTAAATTCAGGTCAATAAAATTCTGGCCTGGCTAAATTCTTCCATAGTTTAATTCCAAAAGCAAGGCTTCAATTCTCCAGAGATCATGGAGTACACAACTGGCAATAAAACGTTACCTCTGCTGCATCCTGCACTTACATTTTTAAACAGAATCTTCAATGTTTTGATATTTCTTATTAAATCAGCATGGACATTGCTCCCAGACTCATTCCACGGCCTAGCATCTGCACTGGCTTATATTAACTGGAAGATTTTGTAGTCAAGCACTCTGCCTGTAAATAGTGTGGATGTTTGTGTGTGTTTTGGAGGTGGTTGGCAGGGATGGGGTTAATTCCTGTCACTGCCAAAAACATGTGAGAATGTGGCTGCTCCAAATAGAATAACTGGTGATAATTGGGAGCAGCCACATCATATAAAAGGAAAGCTCTGGGCTCCATTAAGAGAGAGAGACTATCAGGGAGCTGGAACTAAGAAAAGTTGCTGTGTGGATACAGTTGATACTGGTAAATGGCTTAGCTGTCCAGTTTATTAGTTTAGAAACCTGAAACGTTTAGTTTTTGTTCTGGTTTATGTATAAAATAAACATACAGGCTTGCCCTGTTAAAACTTACCTGCTTTTGTGGAGGGCTGTTACTTTTACAGAAAAAGACAAGTAAAGATGGCCCTGCATGAGGCAAGCTCAACCCGGTTTGTCACATAGTCTAAACATCAGACTTCAGTGTTCTCTAAGGATGTAAAAGACCCATCCAGCCTGGAGGTCGACAACTGAAATCCAATAAGCCATGCAACACATTCATCTAGGATTTTTATTTTTGATCCAATCATGCAAAACAAGCAGAAACGGCAGGGGAGGGAGAACCACTTCAACAGTATAGATTGGTAAACTACGTATAGCTGTTTCCCAGTATACATGCATGTACCTGTAGACTATCTAAGGGTAAAATCCTGGGGTTGTGTAATAACTGTAAACTAATCTGTAACTTTCAAATGTTTAGACCGTAAGCTGTACTGGTAAAAGTCAACCTATTGCAACCCCTAGCAACAGGCCCACCATAATGTAAAACTGTAACCTAATTGTAAACTTTCCAGTACCTATGTAAGTCAATTGCCACAAACCACTGGTTGAAGGTCAATTGTATACATAAGAGTTTGTTTCCTTAGTCTTCATTGAAATGTATGTACACCCACCCCTTGTTAGATCGGTCCTCGCTTTTCTGCAGATTTGGATATACCGAAGTCCTGGAGCTGGCTCCCCATTTTTACAGTCTAACTGTGCATGCCTTAGCTGCAACATACATAGGCAAATTCACTTCGAATTACTGTTTGTTTTATTTCATACTGCATATCACAAACAAAAATATACAAAACAATTAAAAACAAAGCATTAATATTGTACTGTTATCATATACACAGGCATTGCACAATAACACAAAGCAAATTAAATACAGTATCTACTTGCTGAAGCGTTTTTTATTTTAACCAACGAGGTGTTCACTTGTGACAGCAATACACTAGCAAAAGTCATAGGGCAGTGATGTCAGATCCCTAGCAACAAACCTTCTATGTTGGGAATGGATTCTATGTTGAAAAAGGAGAGGCTCATGAAATTAATTGGAGACTTGAGTTGATTGGAAGCAATTACCCTCCGCAGTACGAATTAAAGTGGTGTGCTGCGTTTTATATGAAACATGAGAAAAAGCGGGTTGCGTAGATGATTTATATTGGACCCTGACACCTCTGATAAAACGAGTGGGTGGTGCACTTGCCAACAAAGCTCACTAGGTAGACTCTAGCATGTGATCTTCCTCACTTAACAATTCTTGCTACAGGCTATTCAAACACTTGATAACTGTCAATGTAAAGTCACCTTCAGTGTCATGGCCACCCCTATATTTAGAATTAAGACCACCATATTTAGTATTAAGTCCATCACCATCACACCTTTATATGTAATGGAACTCATTTACGCATTTAAGCTCAACAATTTCCTTTTTTAGAAATGAAAACTAAAAAGACTAAGCAGTAACTTTGTAAAAGGCTAATTAAAAATATATATCTTAACCAATATTTGGTCCAGTTTGTGCATATAGTATTATGAAGCCAAAGGAGATTCCAGCTAATACAAACTCAATTAACATTGTCTTCAGTGTATGGTAGCTAAATTTGTTTTGTCAATAACATTTTTTCAAAGCTTTTATATCATTAGTATTCTGTCCCTTGTTCCTATGGTTGTCAGACTGTGTAGTGAAGCTGCTAAGGTGTGAATCATAACATAACACAAGCAGCAATATCACATATGATAACCATAAGAATTGGTTCTATCTCAGAAATAAACATGCATGGTGTATTGAATTATTTGTTCCTTTTATTTACCAGTAGGCTTTAGAAGTGTAGAATAAGAGCCAGACAATTGGCATGAGACTCATCCTGGTTCAAATACTACATACATTCATTCTAAGTAGTTACTCTTGATTGTTACCTCCCTCCTGATAGTTCCCTCCTTTACTCGCTCAACCCCTTACATCCCCCTGTGAAACAAGTGCCTCTCCCTCTCTTTCCTGTATCTAGCTGTCTTTGAAGAGAGCAATAGCGGCAACATATTGACTACATACCATTTATTAAAGCCCGATTTTCACAGGACAAAAACTCACCACATAAAACAACCCCCTCCGATTGCCACTAAAGCAGAGGATATCTGGTGAATTTCGACAAGTGTTGCAAGTAACTGTTAACTATGAACCAGAATGTTTATTAGCAATTAAACTGCCTTGCGCTTGTTCGGTATAGTTAGGCAGCATGCCTTTCCAAAAGAGCACCAAGCCACGGCAGGCATGTCCGCTCACCTTTTAATTTGCTTTCCATAGTGTTCAACCCCGGGAATACTTGTCAGTTTTAAAGAAATGTCCATTGTCTTTGTCTGTGGTGAGTTTGTCCTGTGCAAATCACATTTTAAACAAGGTTTGCCAGATGTAAAACTGTGAAGTGAGATTGTGTGTGTGAGGAACAGTGTTACCACGGATAATCATTTGAATGAATCAATTAATATTTTCTTGACCTAATTTTTGTCTGAAAGATGACACATATTTCGCAAGGCATTCCACATAAAACAGTATGAAAAATGTATTTACAATCTTGCTTCTGTTATTGAAGATGTTCTATTAAAGTTATTAAATGAGCAACATCGTATTTTTTTAATTAAACCATCTCAAAAAACTAAAATTGCTTTATTGGGTTTTTAAAAAGACTACCAGAGAAATCACATATGTCAATTATCTAAATAACTGATACTTAAAGCTATAATCGTTGTGTCTAATTGTATAACAACATTTCTGTTTAGAACTACTGTCTAACCATTGGTCAGGTTGTCTCTCTGTAAATCATAACCAACTGCATTGATACAGTCTGCCAAGCATTACTACTTCATGGGACTGTCTTTTAAACATATCAGAACAGGTTGGTATTCACAGACTATAGTAAACAATGGAGGAATAAGGAAAATCAAAAGCAAAATGAAGCAATACACATCATGGTTAATTGCATGTGCTTTACAATGTCATTCTTAAAAAAAGTGCACCCTGTTACTTTTATCTTGTATCCTAATAGTTACAACCACATATTTTGAAAATAAACATTAAACTATATGACACAGATAGAATTGAGGTACAAGAAACATAATCTTAATCTACCAGCCTTGAAAGTTAAAATGTTATTTTTCTAAAAAAGAATAAATAAAAGTGTTATTTTTGAAAAAAAGTACACTCTATAATTATGTAACCATAATCTCAGTTACTAATATAGAGTTGGGTTTTATGTTAATTATACTATTTAGAGTGTGTAATCCAGGTCTTTTTACTGTATATGTGACTTGCTTCAACATGGGGTTTCTAATTTTGGGTTTTAACCAAAAAACACTGAAGAAAAACAATATTACATGCACAAGGAATCAATCGTTTTGTAATACTGTAGATTATTTTTAATCCTAAATTATGTTGGTTATCAGAACATAGTAATTAGAATGCACCCCATTTGGCTGAACAACACAGAGGGATAGCAAACATACATAAAGGGCACAGTTAATAAGGAGGTCGTGTGGTCCAGTGGTTAAAGGGCTTGTAACCAGGATGACTCTGGTTCAAATCCCAGCTCACTCATGGAGTGACCCTGAGCAAGTCACTTAACCTCCTTGTGCTCTGTCTTTCGGGTGAGACATTGTTGTCAGCGACTCTGCAGCTGATGCATAGTTCACACACCCTAGTCTCTGTAAGTCGTCTTGGATAAAGATGTCTGCTAAATAAACAAATAATAATAATAAAAATATGTAAATTTAAACTGCTTAAAGATCCTACTGACATCTTTCAAAAATGATAAATTCAGATTAATACAATTCTGGCCTTGCCAAATTCCTCCTGTCTAATTCCAAAACCAAGGCTTAAATTCTCCAGAGATCATGAAGTAAACTTTAATAAAACTTTACCTCTGCTGCATCCTGCATTTCATATTTTGTCGCATTTTCTTTTTAAACAGATTCTTCATGTTTTGATATGCTATTCAAAGCATAGGCATTCACAAGTTGGCAAAGGTCTGATAAATAATTGATTACATGGTGAAAGGCTTCTGCATTCTGTTTTGCTTTCCCATTTCGGAGAGACCTGACTCCTACTGCGTTACCTGACCGAATCCTTCGTGTATTTTTGATTTTCATCGAAAAAGTACAATTCAAGCCATTACAGTGCTATGTGAAATAACAATGGCTTGTTTTCAAAAGACAACAGGAATCAAGATGTATCTGCTCACCGCACTAGAGGAAACCTGTCATTCAAATACTGCCACCTTGTCATTGGTAGAGAACGGCACTCGGGTTAGCTTTTTCTACAATAACTTATTACGAGTTAAGTTCTTAGAATCATGTTTGTTATAAACATTTGCAAATAATTTATTAAGGAGGTGCAATTTCAAGACCTAAATATAGGCAAAATAAAATATAAAAGACAATGCCTGTAAAAGTTAGCTTGGGGGAAATTGACTGAGAGGTGCATCTACTAACTTGTAACAGGGTGCCCCATTTTGCTATTTGACTGGAACGAATGAAGACACTAATTCCAGGACTGCAGCCAAACATGTAAACAGTCCACCAAACTTCAGGATAGATCAGAGTTGCCAGAATATGTTCATAATGCTGAAAAGTACTGAGTTATTTCAAGTGATCCAGGAATATAGGAACCCGCACAGAAAGGTCCAATACATCTTACAGTTACTACTGTTTTTAAATGGGCCTGATACTAGCTCTAAAGAAAGTACTCAAACATCTGTGAGTGGAGCACCTAATAAAGATTGAGCTACTTGACAAAAAATTCAATAGCTTTCTTCTGCAGGTAGACACAAGTCTGCCCTCCATTCCTTACACTGTTTCCATTGAGTGGACTCATATTATTAAATGTAATATTTGAACATGCTGTCTGCTTTTCATTCTTATCGATATGGATCAGCTAGTATATTCAACTTGCAGCGCTGGAAAAATATCACCTGAGGTAAAATACTTCAGCATTTAATTATTCAAGGACTAACTTAACCTTAAACTGTTGAGTGAATGTGGCAGTGTACGTGCTAAAACACACTATGACATGCAGCTGTTCAAAAAGTTATAGCAAGTATGTTAATGACATACATCTCTGTCATGTCTGAAAATACAAAATTAGAGCTATGAGTATCAATGGAAATACATGATCACCATGACTAGGGCTGTATTTTTTTCACGGTCTAAAAATAGGTATTTCAAGATATTTCACGATTAAACATAATATTTATTAAAGCAGAAAAAAATAGCGTTGTCAAATTCAAAATTGATCATTTTCTCTAGTTATTATGCATCAAATGTTCCTAAATATTGAAATACTTACCTGAAAATTTTTAAAAAACAACACCAGACACATGAAATGTCCCCTACTTGTACTGGTCAGAGGGATCTTTACCAGAAATATTCCTGGTCTTTCATGCAACTTTTTGAACACATTTTTTAGAAACTGTGCAGCTCTATGCAGTGTGTTAAATCATTTACAGAAAGCAAACTAAACTGGCTGCAATGTTCCTGAGTGCAGGGTAACAGGCAGTGTGTCAACAAAGCAAATGTTTACTTTATTTATTTTTATGTGATAAAAAAATGTATATTTATACTATTCTTTCATAAATGGGAATTTTCACTGGGAACTACATATTACAGAGTAATGGGTTCATTTCACGGAAATCGCAAAATCGGTGATAAAAATACAGCCTTAACCATAACTATGTAATGGGTAGTGTTGTGTGATGCACTGCTGTTCCGAATTCTGTCCCCCGATGGTGAGATGTTATAAGCTCCATAATCATGAATGCAGACGAGCCTGGCTCTTTTGCTTAGTGCTTAAAACGTTCGCTTTAGGTGTGCTTGCACGCCGGTTCACACCCAGCCTCCGCCCTGTTACACCTACATCACTACAGTTTGACATATGGGCAGACAGAACAGACTGTATAACGTTATAAGCAAGAAAGGAATTCCCCATTTGTGCTCCTTCAGGCTTTATCAGCTCTGTACCTGTAATCTCACACTGTTGCTGTGTCAGGAAAGTTCAAGCAGATGCTGTGTGTTACCTTTGTAAGCACATACATTTCTGCCAAATCTTTACATACAGGAGTTATTTCTGGTCAAATACTCTGTGGTCAAATACCTTTTTGGCATTTCATTAACATTACACTGCGAGTCATACAACAAGTCCCATGCTTGTATTTTAATGTAAATTGATCTTGCCAAAAATGTCATTACAGTGATACTGTTACGCGATAATAATAGAGGGGATTTGCTGTACGAGGACATGTTATTCAGAACAGGCTTGCCACATTAACTGTGTAGAGGCCGGGATTAAATCACTAACAACTTCACTGCCTCCCAGGTCCTTCACTCTGGGCTGGGTAAGGTGAAAAATAGCTGCAATAGATTATTATTATTATTAGTAGTAGTAGTAGTAGTAGTAGTAGTAGTAGTAGTAATCATACTAATAATATATGTTGTACTATTTGTATTATTCTAATACTCATAAGGATAATGTACACCCAACTGTAGAGATTAAGGCCCATATGCATAAAACTTACCATCTCCTTTATCGTGCCAGTAATAGTGTTTAACATGACAGTATTTTATCCTGTGATGCATAAACGGCATTTACCGTCAAAAAACATCACTCATCGCGATGTTAGAATAACATATCCTGAGAGACCAATTTTGTCATTAACATATTATTCGTCTGATTCATAAATCTGTATTGTGCCATTAATTGACCCTCACAATTAACACATGCCTCAGACCAAGCGAAGAATGAGATTTGTCTTAACGGTGTCATTTCCTAGCATAATTTCTGTGTTTAGGAACATCTATTTACGACAAGAGTAATAATAAAAAAATATCCAATAATTATGTAATTTAATTATTCTGTTATTTGTAACGCATACATTAAATTGCATTGTTAAGAAGTCTGAACAGGATAAGCTATTTACTGGTTGGAAAACATATAAATCACGTTTGTAGCCTATTCGTTGCTCTAAGAAAATGCCAAGCTTCAGTGTGCTTGTGTGGACTGTACATCAAGAGGAGGAAGAAATCTTGAAACATGATCCAGAAGAGTGAGAAGAACCCGTAGCATTGTTTACAATCTGACGTTCATCTTGCCACTGCTTCTGGAAGTATATGTTCTCTTTTTACAGTACCACCACATTCACCCGATCAGCTATCTCCTGCCATATTTTTTCAGCCACAGAACCTTGTATTTCCAAACAGCTGATCTGCATTGACGAATAAGTCTTATTTTAATACTGCGAGTTACTGGGGAGTGAATGCAGGTTTTCATAACCCCTCACTCGCATCCAGCACCTTTTAGTACAGGAGTCCCTTGCTATACAGACACAGTTACACCTTAAATTCTGATATGCCTGATATGTCCCCTTTCATAACCAATTTAGTGTGACACTAGGAATTGCATTATCCAAACAAGATCCATTGAAAAAAAAAACGACTGTTGTACTGACTGGATGAAAATAAACCCAACAACAGATACAAGTAGCTATTAAATTAAAAACATGATTAAAAGAGGGCATATAAACATACTCTACAGAGTTCAAACAAACTGCGATCGATTGGTTGGAAAAGGGCAAGAAGCTTTCAGAGATACTGCTGGACTCAAAATGCAAAATGTGGACAACAATATTCTGAATTTGAAGTCCTTAATTGCTTTTTGCAAAAGAAAGCAATAGTAGGTAGGCTATGTGTTACTTGTAGCCACCCGTACGCTGCACAGTTTTCCATGTACATTTAAAAAATATGTATTTGTGTAAAGTGTGTGCAGTATATGTAAGGTACTGTAAAGTACTTGTCTGTCAATCCAACAGATATTTTGGAGCGCAATTGAGTGTGCGGTTCTCTCTTTCTCTAGACTGATTTATGGCTTCGCCTTGTGAACTTGCACCTCATCTGCTTCAGTGTGCGGATCCTTTTTTCTCTTTAATTATCACTGTATAGTATCATAACGTGTTAATGCGGCACCATGATCTGTTTTGTGTACTAATTAGGCTATGGCAAAAGAAAACACGCTAAAATGTTGTAGTTTCAATTTAACATCATGTTGTTGTTTTTTTTTAACATTGTACAGTATGTGTTATTATTATTATTTATTTCTTAGCAGACGCCCTTATCCAGGGCGACTTACAATTGTTACAAGATATCACATTATTTTTACATACAATTACCCATTTATACAGTTGGGTTTTTACTGGAGCAACCTAGGTAAAGTACCTTGCTCAAGGGTACAGCAGCAGTGTCCCCCACCTAGGATTGAACCCACAACCCTCCAGTCAAGAGTCCAGAGCCCTAACCACTACTCCACACTGCTGCCCTGTAATGCAGCAGCATGATTTGTTTTGTGTTATCGGTAGCCTATAGCCAAAGTAAAAAGAAAGTGCACTAGGTTATTCATTAGATTTTACTACGGTGCTGTACAGCTACAGCCAAACATTTTGCATCACCTACAATTTTAGGATTGAGACATCATTTTAAAAGAAAGACAACATGAACATCATTTTGATCTTTTATTTAACATCATGTAGCCAAAGAAATTACAAAATGATATTGCAAAAGTCTACCTGAAGCCATAATAGTAGTACAAGACTTCATGTTAGATTTGAATTTTTGTCAGGCTTTTGTTATTATATGGAAAACGACAAAGCACTTTGTAATTTAACATGTTAAAGTAACATTATTCCGCAGGTTTCATTCGACTTTATGAAGCAAAATATGTTAATAAAAGCTGGGGATAACAGCATTGCTGTCTGATGGGGGAGGATCTCTTAAGAAAGGATCAGCAATCACATACCTGCCTGCTTTCCACATTTACAGCAACACGCAATGGAAATAATCCAGGTTAACAAATACAGATGGCTGTAGGCGTGCTGCTGTCATGTTTGCCTTCATGGCATTTTACACACCAATGAGCTTGTTTGTCTTCACCTGCCAGTCAGAGCAATCCTTGTGTATTTATTTAGGCTGTGTTAACTGTGTTTGCACAGGTTGTTAGTATGACTGTTTTGTTATTGTATTGAAATTCTTAGACTATGGATGGCTATTAGAAATACTGTGGTTTTATATTGAGTGCAATTTGATCTCTTGATTAGATATCTGAAATATTCCCTAATGTAAACAAAGTGCCAGTATGAGGGTAACATGCACATTCACCAACCCAGGACAAAGAACACAAATGTTCGAAACGGTGGTGAATATAAACACTGCCATTGGCCGTATTTCTATCTGCCACTGGGACTGACTTAAAAGTGATTTGAAATCAGGTTAGGAACTCGAACTCTCCAACTTGCACGATGGTGGCAGTTACTTAATGTGCATCCAAGGCAAAGGCGGGTTTAAATCTTGGAAACAAAATAGGTGATACATACAGGTGATCTTTGTCCAGTTGCATATTGTACTGTAGACTGCAGAATGAATAGGAGACAGTCCCAGTTTGACACTGGAAGAAGATGAGATAGTTTTATAGACTGGTTTCATAGCGCAAATGTGGCATTACCGTTTCCAATGCGAGCGATGGCTCATTTGTACACTACAGGTTTTGAATGTATATAGTGTCACTGCACATGCTTTACCAACACATGACATCTGTAATGTTTACCATTGCCTAGTTTCTATTAACATTCCCAGAAAAGCCGATTTTTTAAATTATTTTATATAATCCTCCCCCATGGTTTGTGATAGCATAACAATGTGGAATTCTCCATATGTTATTCTTGTTTCAAACATTATTTTACTTTCTCCAGAATATATTTTGGCATCGTACCTTGTACATTGAAAAGTACATCCTGTTTAGGCACCCTATTTAAAATCCTACTCCTCATATTTAACAGAGATCCACACTTAGGGGGTAGACTTGTGTGTATTGCATATTTTGTGTTATTTAAAGACTGTTTTTGTTTAAGTCTATTTTGGTTATTATTACAAGTAACTGAGCTTTCTTTGTGTCTTTTGCAAGCCTGCTTTAAGCTAATAACCCGTATTACTGTATACTGTGTTATATTGTTAAACTATTTAATACTATCGGCTATCTCTTCTGTTTCCTGTCAAAATGTATTCTTAGGATTCTCAGCAGACATCATAAATCATATTCATTGTTTTGATTTGTTTTGCTCTCATGCCTGTCCAAATCATCTGTGAGCTTGTTTTTCTAAAGCAGTGTAGCATTATACAACTTGTTTTTGAGAACAAAAACCTCCATAGTCATAGCGACCAAAGCAGATCTCAGCCCTCTATATGTTTTGCCACTGCTAGCATGCAGTTCGACAGTGTCACCTATTAGTGAAACATTCTTTGATTCTTTGCTAGTGCCTGTGCGTGTTGGTCTTATATATTCCTAGAACTCTTGACATCTCCTTTTCTATTGCAGAAAAGTATAGCAGTGCCTGCTGTCTGTTTCCTAGGAATCTAAAATAGGTGCACCCACAGGCTTGTAGGATCCAAAGAGTAATACACTGTTGTAAACTTTTTTTTTGCCACTTTTATAGTATTTTTTCTGTAATTAAAGTTTTTCAAAGTGAAATTCCATAATACATTCCATAATACATTACTTCTCATACCAGTTGAGCTTTCTCACTGGCTCAGACGCTTACCTTTCTTAATTCAGGTTTCTTTAAAAATATATATCAGCAAGAGACACCACTATGTCAGGGATAACACACGACAGGATGTGCGTTGTGTTGCATTAGCATACGGCTGTAGTTGGGTTAGAGTGTAGTTGGGTTGTAAGTGTGTTATCCCGCTTATAAAACGGATACAATAAAGAAATAATAATAATAATAATAATAATAATAATAATAATAATAATAATAATAATAATAATAATAATAATTTATCATTTTATTATATATCCTTCCACTTTGAAGAAAAAAGTAGTCCCTCAAACAAGGTTCTATTTGTAAACATTAAACTGGCGGTTTTCAACGTTTCCATTTATTGTAATTAATTAAAATGAATGAAGACTTCGTGCTGGTCTCAATCGCTTCGTAAACAGAGCTAACAACAACCCACAATGTTAGCCTTGTTAGTGACCAAGCATTTAAAAATGCCAATCATGTTATTTTTGTTGATAATAACAGAAAAGGAGGCTGTAGCAGGGCAGAAGAGTGCCCTGCACGTAGTTAGTGGGGCAGGGCAAAGCCCTGCTGTTAAAATAAATGTATTGTTTGGTTTGTGTGTTGGTGGTGGTTGGCAGGGATGGGGTTCCTATCTCTGCCAAAAACGTAGGAATTCCACATGGGATATAAGGAGAGAGAAATCCTTTGTTTGGGGTGGGTGTTCAAGAGGAGGAACGTGTGTGTGAGAGACAGGAGAAAGAAGCAAAAATAAAAGTAAAACAAAAAATGTGA
This sequence comes from Acipenser oxyrinchus oxyrinchus, assembly GCA_030684275.1. Taxonomy (NCBI): domain Eukaryota; kingdom Metazoa; phylum Chordata; class Actinopteri; order Acipenseriformes; family Acipenseridae; genus Acipenser; species Acipenser oxyrinchus. Next base: position 22,304,886 of record CM060250.1, read on the forward strand.
TGACAGGATCAGTGAAGGCAACTGCCCAGCCTGACCTAGATTTTGTGTTATGTGTTCGTGATTTGTTTTGTTGAAATATTTATTGTGCTTTGTGAGCAGTGCTTTTTGTGAAAGTGTTTTGTTTATTTTTAAGTCGATTAGCATTTATTTATGTTTCATCCAATCGATAAAAACACCAGCTGCCCAAGCATTTTAGTTTTCTTCGATTTCATTAAGTTGTTAACTTGTTAGATCTTTGTGTCTCCTGCTTTTTTTTCAGCTGAGGTTTTGCTTCTTGTAATTCTAGCCACTTGTCTACTGTCATACCTCCAAAAAGATCAAATGTGATGAAAGGAATGCTACCCGTTTTTTAAAACTTTGAAAGACCTCTCACAACAATGTGTATATTTATTGCGAGTTTAAGATGTTGTGTGTTGATAATTTATTCATCGAACTGTGCTTCGGCAAAAATAAGTTCTGCTGTACATTACTATTTAACTGCACAGTAAAAAAAAAAATCAACAGCCAATCAGCGTGCAGTATCCAAATATTCAGTTTTATAAATTGTATTTATATACTGTATAAGTATTGGGATGCCGTTCTCATACCTTGGTATGTTTTTGGTATTGAGCAAGCTGGCTGTTGCTGTGTACTCTATAGTGCACTAGTGTGTTACAAGGGTCTATTAAAAAACCTAGCACCACAATTCACAGTTATTCCAGCTGACTACACAGTGTGGCAGAGATATGATCCACTGTACAGTGCCAATGTTCTGCAATGCTGCAAGTAAAGCTGCATGGCATTCATTAGGCTAATAACTCCCTTGAATCAATCTCTAAAGACTCCAGTTCACTTCGAAACACTCAGAGACATCACAGGCATGCACCTACTGTAATAATGACTGAAGGACATTGTGCTCTCATTTATCCTGCTGCACGCAAAAGTAATTCAGCTTATTCCTTTCAGTATGTAACAGTGTAGCAACAAATCATTTATTGTTAATAAACAACTGTGGCAACATTAGTGAATGGAAAACATGTTTACATAATCATAGTGAGGACAGAAATTACAAACCATCTCACTTCAGCAACCCAGCTTTTAAGAGTCTTTCAGAATCAGCACAGATTTGTAAGTGAGTTTGAAATCATGGCAAATAATGATTTAAGCTGAAACAACAAAAGAACACACCTAATAGAACACTGATATATCAGCCATTACTCAATGGTGGTATATGGCAATCAATTAACCAATTTAGGAATGGCCACATTCCACCCTTATTTCTGCCACATTCCACTCCTTATTTCTCCATTGTGTTAAAATCCATGCTTGTCTTGAACAGTGCTCTTGTATTCATAATTACTGTTAGAGCCGCTGCTGCATTTTTACCGTATGTAGGGGTTTGTCAGTTAGTTTAACATTAGTTTGTCAGAAAGTGTATTATAGTTTATTAACAGATGCATGCTCATTGCTTTTCTCTTACTTACTCTGTTCACTTCATATGTTGATGCACATGCATCCATCATGACATAAGTAATAAATACATTTCTGTTTATTCATTCATATCGTAATTAGCCTTGGCATATTGTGTCTGGTGGTCAGCTCTGTCTTAGATAACACTCCGGCTAAGAGAACACTTCTCTTGCTTCCTTACGGGTGTTCTCTTAGCCGGAGACTACTGTAGTTCTAAGGGGTTTGTGTAAAATATGTGTTTGTTTTTTTTAAATGTCATAAAGAAATAATCCTCTAATGCAGGATAGGTAATTGAACTTGTCTTTCATTAAGTATAATCATTAAGTGCAAGCTCAGATTCAAACCTACGGTAAGATCTTCTTAATATTGTTTAAAGACCAAGAAGACCACGCTTCCTAACATTATTAAGATTAGCTCAACTGAAGTAAAAAAATCATGGGAATTGATTGGTGCATGGAGCTGGAACACGTACAGGCTCACAATTTGATTACTACCATACACTGTTGCCCAAAATGTGTTGCCATTAATCTTCACTGTTCTATAAAGCGGTTTCTAATTCTGCTTTTAATTTAATCAGTCATCACCAGGCAAGAACAGATTCATTTATGTATTTTAAATACCGAACAGAAACACAAAAAGGAACAATGCATGGCAGTCAAGGTGTTAAATACTGTACAAAATAGATTTTGGGCAAATCAAAGAGAATTAGAACTTATGTTACTGTAAAGCCTCTGCATAATTCATTTGGTGGTGTATTATGGTTCTGAACACAACCTTCTGTATCAGCAATTATTCATATTGAGTAATTAACCATTTCAAACAGAATTAGTTTTTAAAAATTAAAAAAAAAACAAAAAAAAACAACTGAAGGCTGCATCATCCCACATAGCAATGTCGAAGGGAGCAGAAAAGGCTGGTTCGAGCCAACATGGAGTAACAGGGGACTTATAAACAGCAGATGTGGCTGATGGAAAACAATCCAGGACTTGATCACCCTGGCAAACAAAAAGCTGTTACATCCCAAGAACACAATGAAGGCACCACCACTGCTCACTCCTGCTAGATGCAGCTGATGTTCAAAAAGCCAAAGATCCAAGTTCAAACTTTTTAAGAGGCACTTTAAAGAAAATCTAAATAACAAGGAGGAATGCAAACTGTGATATATTATACATTTGAGGATACATATAACTGTGCTTTTTAGTAGAGCAGAAGTATTGTCTCCAAATCCTCACCCTGCCCTAGCAATCTTAAATAAAGGCTGACCTATCTGTCTTTGAATAATATTGGCCTACATACAATCATCTCCAAGCAAAAGCGCACCACACTCGGAGAGTGCTCTTTCAGCTTCATGGCCCTGACTCTCTGGAACTCTCTCCCAGCTTTAGTGCGTGCAGCTCCCACAATCACTCGCTTTAAATCAACTCTCAAGACCCACTTGTTCTCTCTTGCATTTAATGCTCTCTAAACCTGGTATCTGTTGTCAGCTGTTGTCTAAATTGCTATTTCAGGTTTTTTACTTATTTATTATTATTTGTATGATTCTAGCCTTTTATTTAATGTATTATGCTTATATTTACTGTATTTGCATTGTTTTGTAATGTTGTATTTAATGTACAATGCCCTGTATTTAATGTATTATGCATTGTTCCTCACTATCTTGTAAAGCGCTTTGTGATGGTGGTCCACTATGAAAGGAGCTATATAAAATAAATATTGATATTGATTGATATAATAAATATTTATTGCAAAAAAATAAATAAATAACATAAGAAAAAAATCTAAAATATAAACAAAGTCATAGTGCTTCAATTTCATTTAATAATATTAAAAACAACACATTTTTGAAAATAAAACCAATTAAAGCTCTACAGACTGCAAGTTCAGCTGGTAATCTCACTCTGTAGCCTCTGTGAAAGGGTTAACAGAACCCCCTGCTGGACAAAAGCAGCAGTTGCTTGAAAAATGCAGACAAGTGTAACACAGGTGATCACTGTCTGTGTGCAGCCGGGAGTCCTAGAGCTCCCTAGACTAAAACAAGTGTTGTCAACACATCCAGGGGGTGACCTTGCTGAATCCTGGGGCTGCAACCGAGACAACACGGTGTTAAGCATCAATACCCTGGTAGTGCAAAAGCCCCGAAGGAGAGATATTCAACAACAGAGTACTGTAGAATGGTCATTATAATATGGAGACACTGAAAGTCATGAATACACCAGCTCTAAAACTGCAGATTGCTCCTTCAGGTGCCTATACATTTAATAAGATTAGAAAATGGCTTTAGGAAATAACACAAGACCATGTTAACAGTGCAATAGTCTTCTCTCAAGTCAATAATTTTCTACTATAGTACCAAGAGCAGAATGAATATTAAACCAACCAGACTTAAGAAACCATGTCATATTCCCCCTCCTGGCAATGCTCCCTTCCAAAAACAGGAACCTCTACGGGTAGGAATCCCATCTATTTGGTGGCTAGAGGTCTTTGTTGATGAAACATTCAACTCTTGCCCAGCTCCCAAGTAGCTGCGGTGGCCCTTCCATCTGTTTATGGTTGAGTGAATTGTAAGTTTTACTCCTAACTATGTATACTATATCACAGTAAATTCACATCCCAGTCTGTCACATATTTTTAGTCCTCCCGACCCAAATTGATGCCTGCAGTTACAAGATGTAATTTTACACAGTCAATGGGAGTGTGAATGCATTGGCCTTGACAATATGGACCTGACCCAGCGGCTGGAACCACCCTCTTCTGATGTAAAGGGGTTAACTCAATCATGCCACTGTTCAGTCAAACCGGACAGACAAACCGAAAGTAACAGTGATGGCTTTGAGTTATTATAGATTCATCAGTACTAGACAAATCATCCTCAGTGGCAATTACAGCTGTTTTTAAAATCACAATTCAAATGGCTGTTGGATTGTATTCTCTACAGTAACATATAGGCTACCCCCCCCCCCCCCACACACACACACACACATATATATATATATATATATATATATATATATATATATATATATATATATATAGTCCTGGGACAGACGCAGGATTTTCATGTTCGGATATTCTGTCATAACTTAAATATTCATTCGGATATTCGTTCGTGTTCAAAAAGTAATAAAAGCCATTACATACTGCTCAGAACACAGGCAGAGACAGCATAGCAGCAGTGGCAGGGGGGCATGGCCTCTGTGTGTGTGTGCCTTTATTTTACAGCAAGACGTTAGAATATGTAACATGTTAAAGTAGAAAAATATCCCATGAATAAATAATATGTTGTGTAGGCCTTACTTTACCCCAGTGATTGTTTTGTTTATTTCCAAAATAAATAGTACATAAAGTTGAAACCGCATTTTATTTATTTATTTTACTTTTTTTTTTCATTCCTTGCCATTGCCGTTTCTTCACAGTAAACAGTGGCCATCGACACATTTTCATAAAGTAATAACATGAGGTTTACTTGTGGCTTTTTGTAGCTGAACAAGCAAACGAAATCTGAAATTTAACTTTAAAACACTTCAAATAAAGGAGACGTGGAAATGGTGCTGGAAAACGAAGGGTGAAAAAAATCTCACCATTTTGGTTCTCGTTTATTACATTCCACATAACAGAAAGTCGTAACAACAAAAAAATGTGTGTGTGTGTCACTGTACAACCTGCGATCACTGTAACTATTTTGAATGCAGTTTAAACTTGTAATTTTATGTTGGTGAAACAGGGCGAGGAGCCCTGTACGTTTTATTTGTTTATTTATTTATAGAACGGGGTACCCCTCCACCCCTGTGCAGTTTATTGTTTTGCATTTGTTTTATTTTTGTTGTAGTAGTATTTTTATTGTATTTGTGTTTTATGATTTATTTATATATATAGATGACGGCGAAATGCCGTGTTATTGTATTTATATGAGACGGCAAAGCCGTGTGTTTTGTTTATTTTCATTTAAGACGTGTTCTGGCAGAGGCGAGATTAGCACTCGTCCTCTGCCAGGAGTAATTAAAAACCTTGTGCAGAAGGTGGCCATCTCCCGAATTAATATTAAGTGACTAATTTGTTGCTAAATCGGGAGATGGTCACCTGCATATAAACCTGCAGTGCTCTCGGTTCTGGGTGGGTGTTTAGAGAAGGAATGAGAGCGAACGATCGAGCGAGCGAGAAAAATAGATATACAGGAACAGTGACAGCAATTGCTCAGCCTGACCTGTTTTGTTTTGTGCTCGTGATTATTTTGTTTAAACTTTTATTTTGCTCTGTGAGCACAGTGTTTTCTGTTTCAGTATTTTATTTTTGTATTATTTGAAATAAATGGCACACGCCACATCTTTTTGAAACAGCAGTACTACCTGGTGTCAGTGTTTTGGTTCCTGCTTCTGGCCTGACGTCACCACAAAGCCACCCTGCCACAGTTGGTATTACTACTTTTATATGGCACTCCCAAGACCTGTTCCCCTTTGGTTAAGCTTGTGCACTTCATACCTCTTTCTGCTCTGTCCCCCTTTATTAATCAGAGAGCTCAGATGTCATTTGGAGTAGCTCATTCCTTTGCCACAGATGCTGGATACATTTACATTTTAAAGAGTAGTGTAAGACTGCATAATGCCACCTCTCTCAATTTTTTACTTCAGGGCTCCACTTGTTTTGCTTCCTGATTGTCAATGACATGTAAAGCTGCCATTCATTTCGACTGACAGGTCTTTAATTGCATGGGGAAAAAAAAAGCTGAATTACGCCAGCCTTACTGACACATCCTGAGAGTCAGAGAGCTGTGTTAATGAAAAGTTTAATGTTTCTGTGCTTTCAGGTGAAACCACAACAACAACAAATCTTTTGAATTCAAAGTTGTGCTTCTCAAAGTAAAGGAAAGTAGCATTTCAAGTCAGCGGAATTTAGGTACAGTCCATACTTCATCTTGAGGGCAAAATTTGATTTTTGCCGTATTTAATTTAGCTCTTAGTACAGGTCTTCACGTGTCCAAATTAATCAACCCGACCCAACCACGAACCGGCAATTATTTACCCGACCCGATGTAAAATTCTTGTTATTAGACCCAGATCCGACCCAGCCCGAAAAAACAGCTTATTATATACACTGACTAGATACAGTATTAAAGCAGTGGGGTTTTTTTGTTTTTTTTCCAGTCAACCTGGAAATCTGGCTAAACTACAGACAGTGTTTATTCCATCATGACCTACACAGAGGACTGTAAAATTAAATATATAATATGTTTGTGTAAAAGATACAAAGATAAGTACATTATCTGAAAATCAAATGAACTGAAATACAAGCTCCTAAATGCGTGATTTTATTACACAAGATCAAATGGAACTGAGATATAAAATGTGTGTTTTGCAAAACTTGTTTTCCTTCTTTGTCCACTATAAAAACAAATGATTCCCACACCGCAGACTTACATTTTTCTGTGAGTTTTTTGTTCATGGAATTAATTTTTCTTAAGTTTTTCTTTCACAACTTTCATAAACAAATCCTTTACTCCGACTTTTAAGAATGATCTAAAAGAAACACCTTCGATATGGGTCACGTGTCTGCTGCTGCGCTCTGCAAGCCATGTCATGTGCTACTGGGGGAAGCCAATCCACGCAACAGGAATTATAAACAATGATTTTTAGTACCAAAGAGAGCCTAAGTAAACAAAATCGGACCCAACACGACCCGAGTGTTGCTTGACAATTTTGCACCCGGAAACCCGTTTGTTACGGGTCGGGTGTAGGGTCCTCTGGTCCGGGTAGACCTGTGAAGACCTCTAGCTCTTAGTCCTCCAAATAAAATGAGTTAACCATTCACTTGCACTATGTAGACTTTAACGGTGTACACTAACACAGATTCCGACAAACTCATAATGTAAGGTCTCTTTGCCAGAATTGTTTGTTTCTCATTTTGTAACACTGATGTTGGGTTTTCTACTTAAAAAAACCAGTTATCTTTTACCAATACTTACCAACGTCTTGACATTTGCATACACACAACAACAACAAAAAAGTAATATTGGGTGCATCACAGCAGTGTGAAACATACCTTACACAGGGCTACAACCCACTCATTTTTCCATTTATTTTACTGTCTTTACAAAACTTGGAGCAAACTTTGCAATGGAGCTAACACTTTAGTAAAATGTGTCCCTTGCTTGCATCGCATCCTGGAGCTAACCCATGAGAATGTTTTCTAAAACACAGCTCTTTCCATCTTCATGTCTTCCCTAAAACAACATCATAGTCACAGACCACCATTAGAGGCCCCTGTTTTCTGTGGCCAATTATGGTAAAGGTCACACTTTATATTAACCAGACGATCACTATGGAAATCACATAGTAATTATCATGTGGATTGCCCAGTAATATCAGTTAATGAGGGATTAAGGATAGGGTTAGGGTTAAGGGTAATATAACATCACAAAATATGTTGAAGCACATGTTTTAGTAGACATATTTTATGTAATAGTATTAGTTCCACAAGTGAATCTTCTATTTACAATACCTAGTGATTTATCAACTTTATGACCTGTGTCATTTCCTTGTTTGATGGCAATGTTAAATCAAACATCACAGGAAGACATCATCTTAACACATCTCTGCACTATTCCACGAAAGAACAAGAAAATAACACAGGCGCAAAAGTTTTTGACTGAAGGTCTGTTGTCCTATCGGGGGACATTTCTATAGCACACCCAGGCTCTGCTCCAGGCTGCATCACTACAAGATGTCAGCTATTGACAGCTGTTGATAACACACATAATCTCTCCGAGGGAATTCAAGTGGACAAAATTCACAAACCATAATGGTAAAGGGCTAAGTGTGAACAGATACGATCATGATGAAAAAAGAAACACTTCTCACTCTGGTTCTCTATTCCTGGTTCACTATCTCCCCTCTCCTGGGGTTTCTTAAAAGCTGTTTACCATATGACTTAAAAAGAATATATATATATATATATATATATATATATATATATATATATATATATATATATATATTCCTGCTATTATAATAAGCCTTGGGATCCCTTTACATTTTCTTTTTCTTTTTGTATAAAATAGGATGAGACACCATCTTTTATTGTTAAAACAGGTTCCCATCTTAGATAACCAATTTATTAAATTGAACACTTTCTTCAACTTTCCATAAACACAGTCTTATTTCTATCACCATTGTGACATTTTCTCTTTGAGGCTCAGTGCTGATTTGATCAAGCAGGAGTGAACACAAGCTCAAATGATCAGAAACAGAAATGAGTTTGAGGAGAAATGTCCAAACCACTGATGCACAGGCTGTTATTATACATGACAAAAAAATATCGTGCAACCAGAAAAAGAAGAACTCCAGCAGTTTGAAAAGTTAAATACATCTACCAGAGAGCTGAGTATATAAAATCAACCAAGGACTGTAAACAGTGGATCAAAGGCATTTCATTTTCAGTTCTAGCCTGACCACAACTTAACAACGATATTTATTTATACAGGCTTTGAGCATTTCAACCCACATGTATTTTGATTTCCAGATTTCATTTCCGATTTTACCAAGTCTTTATAATAAGAAAGAAAAGTTGGGAGAGGGCAGGTGGAATCTCGTTCAATTGCGGTACAGTCCCGCTTGTGTGAAGTGGGGAAAAGCAATACAATAAATAAATGGGGGAGCTACATGTGCTTTTCATCCCCCAGTGCTACTTAAATTGACCCTGCAAAAGTAAATACTACTCAAAAGGGTTTGATTCCTTGTAACAGAAAATGTCGGTTCAAAAGGATATTAAGAATCATAACTAGAAAGAACAGTTACCACTTTCAGCAGACCTGGGAGGTCAACGGCTAGATGGTTTTAAAAATGATATGCAGTAAAATTGAGATTTAATAAGCAGTTTCAAAACTTTCCAGCACCACAAACAGACATTGCACTAACAGGTAAAATATCATCCATAAATATTAAACACTCAATAGTGCTGAATTTATAAATACATTCAATGTCAAACATTAAGACTAGTCTTCCAAATTGCTAAATGTTGAGTTACATTTTTTCCCCTATGGACAATACCTCCAACACTTCAGTACACTACAACAAACCTGCGCACACTACCTGTGGCTTCGGGACTATAAAAGCATAATCGTCAAGCATCGTCAAATCGTCAAATAATCGTCATTATTTTAGTCTCTGCATACAGGAATCCAACTCCACCCTAGCTATACACTATATCAGCTGCAGAAATCTTATTTATCTTATATTTATGGTCCACGGCACAAGGGAAATTGAGTGTATAACATTGGAGGTCTATTTTGAATGAATCAGCACCAGAGATCGCCTTGGATGCCTTTCACTCACAGCAGGTATTTATTTTAGTCTGAATGTTCATAAGGTCTGTCTCTAGAAGTTCACTATTTCCGTTTCATCTGCTAAGCAGACACCTTTTTAAACTGGATCGTCCTCTTTTTAAGTTTCGCTCATGTGTAATTGCTAATGATTACTATTATGTGTGTGAGCTGGAAGCTGTTTTTATAAGTGTTCTTATTTGGAGGTATGTTAGATACGACAGCTTGTGTGGCTTGTAACTTCTGAACATCCTGTTGGATACAGATTCAGAATGGTGGTGGAATGGAGCAGGTACAGCTAAAGATTTTTATACCAAACCATTTCCCCAAAACACCCCAAAAACCCTCCCGCTGACTAATAGCAGATCTAAGGGCCTTATCATTTACAAGCACACATTGCTGTGAGTTGCTGTGTTGTCCAAACACATTTAATCTGTGCTACCAATTCAAGGAAATATGCCACAATAAAATGAAACTCTCCCTTCACCTGTTCTGGATGAGTACATAAGAACATATGACTTCCGATATTAAGGTAAGGCTTTGAAGCATTAGGCTATGATAAAAGAACAGTATTTTGTTGCTATACTTTTATTGGGAAAACTGTTCACATTGTTAGGGTATACAAATGATCTTTCTCAAGTAACACATTTTTCTCTTGTTTTACTTATTGTCTACTCATAGTTTTATCGTATTAATATATTCTTTATTTTGTCCTAGTTGCTTGGCATCTGTTTAGATGTGATTTTAACCACTGGACATATGTCCCTCCCTAAAGCCTAAATGTTGGACGTGTAGTTAATACAGGGTTGATTTGGTAAGTTAATACAGGGTTGATTTGGGGATATCTAAAATTCCCTTTCACACTAGTTGATTCACTAAATTAATTTGAACCCATTACAGCAAAGGCATTAGAGGTATTATTAAATTAAATACTAAACCATTTACTGTGTCCAGATTTTCAATCCCAATTTCAGTCCTAGCACCACAAAGATCACCTTGAATGTATCTGTCAATCCTCGCACGGACATTATGGCATACAAATGTATTTAAACATTTGCTTTCCTCCCCCCACACCGCAACAGGCCCACCCTTAAAAAAAAGGTTGGTTCACTTTCTGAGGTTGTGAATGCTGAACAAAATTCAGGTTATGAAGGTAATGTTTTGTCTTTCAGGTTTATGTATTGAGCATCTCCGTTTTTTTCTTCGTTTTTTCCTTTAGGTTCATATTTGCAATCAATAATAATAATAATAATAATAATAATAATAATAATAATAATAATAACAGTACACACCCTACTAAACAAGCAAAAAAAGCAAGTCAAATTAAGTTGTTGCATTGTGGATTTAACTTCTTACCTTTCCTCTGCAGCTCAGTTTTGATTCAAGTATACCCAAAATTGTATTTAATCTTTAGAAGCCAACTTTTGATTCATATTGTGACTGTAACTGTGGATTACAGCATACCGTTTTTTTGTTTGTTTGTTTGTTTGTTTGTTTTTTTTTGATAAAGCATACTTTGCTTTATTGTTAACATCTGCTGTGAGATATTCTGCACTGTTTATTAAATGGACTCACAGTGCTACACAGTGGATGGTTACAAGCATTTCAAGAAAAGAATGCGGTTTTTTCCTGATGGGTGTAAAACGGTCCCTGCTGCCTCCCGTTCAGGTGCCTGCTCTAGCCAGTGCAAAAGAATAAACAAGCTAACACGTGCACGCATCCGCGGATCCCAGCAATTTCTAATCTTTCACAGCTGTAGGTAAATCACCCATAAGCACATTAGCACATATACCATAACAATACATATAGGTCTACAGCCATAGAAACATGACAGATGAGAGACGTGTCTGCAGCCCAAAACTCAAACATCAGCAGTTTTCTTTTCTTTCTTTTCCAGTGCTTAATCCAGTGCGTATGACAAGACAGTGTGCAAGTTGGAGCACAACTCATAAACACTAGACGAACAGAATAAATCACACATGCTCAGGTTGATAGAATAGTGTCGTAGAAATAATTAAACAGCCTGCCAAAAAAAGAATGACAATGCAGAAAGAAAGAAAAAAAATGAAAGACAAAACATATGAGGCGCACCCAAACTTTAGAGAATTACAAACTTTTTGCACAAGAAATAATGAAAAACACATGTATGAAAAATATAGCAAAAACCTGTCATGCGATGTAAGAAACCATGTATTGGGTTTGCTTGAACGGACAACAGACTAAAGTTACCCAAAGCGTCACTGGCAAAATCGAAGCATTTTCAAGTTATGGAACTCTTGAAAGCAGAACAAAAGCATTACAACGCTCCTAGATTTACTTAACCATAAACACCGAGTCCCAAAACTATTGTTTCTATTGTTAAAACAAACAAACTAAAAAAATCTATATGTAACAAGTGTGTACTGTTAATAATCTACTATATTGCACAAATGCACCAAAGGCATCTCGTAACATTACACAATCCGTTGAAACGTTAAAACACTGCTTTAAAAACGATTGTCAAAACTTCTTTATTATTATTATTATTATTATTATTATTATTATTATTATTATTATTATTATTATTATTATTATGAAATTAACATCAACCAAAATAAATACATAAGTAAATAAATAAATAAATACCTACCCAAAATAAGCAGTGGTTGGTCCAGGCAAGTTGATAAGGAGGACTATAATTGTGAATGATAACCATCGCAGGAGTAGGTGTCCATCCAGCATTTTGCTGCGGCTCCAGAGCAGATCATTTCGTTTCTCCTGAGTTTCTGTGTAAAGTTCCCAGCTCTACGATCTGCACTTCTTATAGAGTGAGCGAGAGTCAGAGATTGTTACAAGAGCTCCTCCCATGAGAGAGAGAGAGAGAGAGAGAGAGAGAGAGAGAGAGAGAGAGAGAGAGAGAGAGAGAGAGAGAGAGAGAGAGAGAGAGAGATTACAGATAGATCAGCTGATTATTTCAATGCATATATACAGGATACATCAGGGATGTCCTGCCCATACCAGTAGGAATTTAGGCAGACAAGGCTGCTGCTGTACCCTTACCCAACTGTATAAATGGGTAATTGTATGTAAAAAAAAAAAAAAAAAGGTGATGTCTTGTAACAATTGTAAGTCATCCTGGATAAGGGCGTATGCTAACAAATAAATAATATTATTTCCATCTTCCATTTCTGAAAATAATACAAAATAAAAATGCCAGAAAAAAACAGGAATATTTTTAGAAAGGAAAGACACCGTTCAGTGAAGCCACACCAGGATACATGTATTCATACACCACACATTCAAGAGGGAATTCAAAATGATGTAATTTGGTTCTTAAGTATGGTAGTAGATGAAACACTGAATATTTTGTACTTGTTTTCTAAAATAATAGTTGGCTTTTGCTAGAAAGTAGGAATGGTAAAGTGAAAGGCTTTTCAACACATTTTGACAATAATTAAACCCATCAAAGTGCTTTACAATAAAAAATACATACTGCCTCCAAAGCCCGCTCCTTCTCCACCCTTGCCCCGCAGTGGTGGAATGACCTTCCTACAGATGTCAGGACTGCCCAGTCCCTGACCACCTTCCGGCGCCTCCTCAAGACTCACCTCTGCAGACAGCACCTGTAGAACTCTTTTCCCTCTGGACACTTTATCACTCTTCCTTAATGCGCTTTACTTGCTCTTATCTGCTCCCTATTTTACTGCATTTAATCCTGTACTTTAGAGTACTGTAATATGTCACAAGTGTTATTTAATCTGTAGTATTTTGTATTTAATTATATCCTGATGTAACTATCACTGACACTGTTATCTGCTCCGTTATTGAATCATGTTTTGTCATATACTTGTACTTGCTAGAACCGAAGTCATTGTATTTTATCTTGCTCTTAATTGTATTAATACTTGTATTGTGATTCTTAAAATGTATTTTTCTTTACGACTGTAAATCACCCTGGGTAAGGGTGTCTGCTAAGAAATAAATAATAATAATAATAAAATAGTCTGAATCAGGGATGGACAAAGTTGGCCCTCCCAGTCCAGGGCCTATATTTTCAACAGTGGGAAAACTGGGCCCTGAGTCTTGTTCAGTAGGTCTAAAGTGTTTAACTGAAGCCATTAAACCTCAAATGTCCTAAAATAGTTAATTATTCCATTAACCATATTTAACCTGGGGTGGAGTGGTACTCAAGTATTTCATTCACACTGTGCCGTTATAACTTTTCTGTGTGAGTGGGGTACAGGACCGCAATTGTCCTCCCCCAGTCTAGATGCTATATTATATAAATATATTACATGTATTGTGATTTATTTAATTAATAACCAGGTGCTCTTATTGTATGAAACAGTCTTCCTGGTGGATAAGACCTGAGACAGAGATTGTAATTGGAGCTTGGGTGCAAACTGTCAAACACACACTTACTTCTTCTCACAAGCCAGGGTCAGAGCCCATTATGACATGGCACCAAACCACACTGGCTCTGCTCCATTTCCCACTCTTTAAGAAGTGACAAGGCCTCAGTCCTTAATTGTGTTGCTTATGTTCCATTCTTGCACACAATAATGACAGGCATGCAATCTGCAGTCAGTAAACTTTGTTTGAAATGGTTTTATTACACCTGGGAAGCACACCCAGGAGTGCTGAATAGCTGAGAGGAACTGTATATTCTTGTACATTTGAATCAGCACTACATCTGCAGGAAGGAGGGTGTGTAGCCCTGCCAGCTTTCTATTTTAGGCTGTCCCTTCTTACACCTCGATTATTAAAGTGGAAGTAACTTCAAATGTCTTTTTCATTGTGTGTGTGTGTGCGTGTTTTTATCATTTCCCTGTGGTTTTATGGTGTTTCCAATCATTCTGAGGTGCTTCTGGGTTCTGTTGCTACAATACTGAGTCATTACAATTGTTGTCTAAATCTCCTTTTGCCTTGCTTTAAACTTGCTTTGAGCTTGTCTGAAGAATCCTAAGTGCCAGGACTGAACACCTTTCCTCATTATCTTGATTCAAATCTTGTGACAATGTGAACTTTCAACTCAAGCCCTACTTATTCTTTCTGTCTATATATAATGTTTAGTGTTGGCATTTAGTCCGCAGCCAGATACAGGGTCAATGAAAAAAAAACTATTAAAATTACATCAGAACCTATTTGTACTTCACTTCATCTCTAATTTTTTTAAAGAGACTTTTAATTTTAACACAATGCAGTATAGTGAGGGAGGCCCTGATACTCATTGTTGTATTATTGATAATAAATAATCCACAAGTAGTACTCAAGTGATATTTGTTAATGGCATTATAGTTTTTTTAACAATTAGTGTGAAAAATTGCTTAGAAAGATTAGATCAAAGAGATAACATCGACTAATACTATCTCAATTACCTAATACACGATCAACACATATTTACCATTACACTAAACATTGCTACAGGAAACTTAAATAGGAAGGTAAACTCCTATTAACCTATTGGCCATATTTGCCTGGTCCCTTCACTGGTCTTAATAGTGAGGTTACACTGTGCTGTATGTCAGTGCTAACAACAAAGCAAAGGTAAATTACAAGGTGAATTTTATAGGTGTAAGATTACAGCCTTCTGCTCTGTGCTGTAGAGCTTTAAGTTTAAAAAACTGTATGTGTAGCTAAGAGCCTTAGTACGTCAGCTGGGCCTCTATTACCTTTAACACAGGAAGTGAATTTATAGTGCTATTTCACAAAAATACACAGCTTTCATACAGCAAAGCACCTATAACTCCTGGTGGGAATTATTTTATGACTTTTTTTCCCGGAGAGCTAACTGTAACAGCCTACAGTTGGCAGAATAACAAAAATAATCCACTGTTTTTAATTAAGTTTGACTCTAAACTCTACAGCCAATGTCTGCTGAAATATTAACTGTCGGATTGCATCTAAATATGCTCTGCTTATAATGTAAAGGGTTATGCAAACAAGAGCAGTAGTGATGCTGTTCCCACTGAGGCCCTTATTGAACCCAGAGCTGCTCTGATGCAATGAAGTCTGGATAATGCTTATCTAAAGATAGACAAAATACCATGACAGACCTCAGGGTGATATGAAATGAAGTTATGTAAACTTAAGATATATCCACCATAATTTTAGTGATTCTGAATATTATAATATAAAACTGGCAGGTAGACTCCACTTTAGAACGTAAGATTTTTGCTTGTTGTACAAATCCCAGACCATTTAACCCAATGTCTTATTCAGTTCTTAGTTCATCCTCTACCACTCTTTCATGCAGATTTACAGTTGAATGTAAACTGATGCATATTTTATTTGGTCCAAATAACTACTTGTCCCAAGCAAAGCATACATCATCTAGATAATTTAAAAAAAACTTCCTTTAAATCGGGAAGATTTTTTCACAGCAGCAGTTCAATTAGGCATACTATACTAGCGCACTCATGATTGATATGTCACCAGAAACCCTTGATAGAATTACAGCCTTATTTGCAGTTGGGTGTACATGCTGCTTCTTCTTCTTCTTCTTCTTCTTCTTCTTCTTCTTCTTCTTCTTCTTCTTCTTCTATTGTAGTCTATGCTATACTTTCCTGTGTAAAACAAACATTTCTAATGCAGAATGTATCCACTATAAAATCAAACATCTGCTAGCAAATGAAATGTAAAGATGTAAAGCAAACATGTGTCAGAGGAAGGATGCTTGGAAGGGAAGGAAAACCTGCCCACCCAATTTGAACCTTGGAAAATACACCAATGTAATGAGTTTGTCTACTGACCTTAGGGAGCACAGGGTTGGATGAGTTACAATATGATGACAAGGGTAATCTAGAATTGTATACCTTTCATGAATTTCAGTTTATATTATCTTAGGGTCACAAAGATTCTTCCTCATTTGGCGCTCTTTTGAAAGAAGGGTATTGATGGGTCAGTTGCAATACTCACTCACTCACACTCACTCAATATCACAGGTTTATGTTCTGCTTGTGTAACCTGGACATACTGCAGTTTCTAACAACTCAGCATGGTGTGTGGATGCTCTGTGTTTCTGGAAGTGTTTATTAGCATTGGTTAAGGTCTGAAGCCAATATACCTTCTGTGTTACAGACACTTAGGGTTAGATTCTTAATGCTAGTTACTCCAAATTGTCATTAGAAACAACTTCAGACTACTAACAAGCCCCTACATTAAATGTGTGAGTTGTGTAATTCTGGTTTGGTAGCTTTATTGGACAGAATTTGGCCATGCATCTATATCACGTGAGGAATGTAATTTACAATGTCTAATGCAACTTTGCAACCCCAGTGCCCTCAGCCACATGATATTTTCCATGCACTAGACATAATTTGTAGTTTGGAGACTGATTTTTTGTCTGGGTGCACTGTAGCTTTGCAATTTCAGACGAGGGTACATCACATCTTCTGTTAAGGTTCCAAGATAGTGATTCAGGGAACCACTGGTTCTTAACCTTAAATGGGTGTGGAAAAGTGGTTTATTGTGTACAGGTGCAGGAGTAATGCGGTGCGTAATCAACAGACAGAGAGGTTATAATCCAGTTGGGAAAATTGTTTGTTTTTAATCCAGGTCTGGTGACCAAATAATAATCCCCGGCAATGCACAACAATGTGTAGTGCACGGGATCAATAATAATGGGGTTTGAGTCCCAAATAATAAACACAAGTATCCTTCCCACAATGTACAAACATGATCACCAGTCCTGGGTGCGTGCTGTAGTGCTCGTGGTGGGTGATACAGTTTATTGCGTGACAATAGTGCAGTGCTGTTCTGGGTTTTGTGCTGGCCCTTGGCGACAGCTCCGGAACCTGTTAGCCGTCTACTAATAACAATAACAATAATTAGCGACAAAAACTCACGATATGTTATCACAGGTTCTCTCACAGGTCCTTCTGGGTTCTATTCTCAAACCAAAGCGAAGGAACAGATTGTGTCTCTCCGTCCCCTTTTATGCCGTTACACATGACCCCTTGGTAAACGAGTGCAGCCGCTCCTCCAATCCGTGACTACCACAGTTTTTTGTTACTGAATGAGTTACTGTGGAACAATATATTATTTTTACAAACTGGTTTCATGTTGCAGATAGAAATGTGGTATTAGATACCCTACTCCCACAACCTAGGGCAAAATGTGGTGAAGCTAAACATGTCAGATCTCCATACTGTATAGATATCAGCAAGAGATCAGGAATTCTCTAAAGATGTGGAATATTAAATGAATTGAAACCATGTCAGGGTGCATGAGTGCTGGAAGAGGAGATTGAATTCCCAGGCAAAAGAAAAGAAAATGCTACAGAGCTAAAGAAACAGATCTGCTTCTTAAAGTCACAAGAGATTATTTTAGCACTCACAAGATTGTTTACTATTCAACAAACAGTATTCAAAACTGTAGCCATATGGTTTGAGAAAGTTTGCTTTCTGATGATCCAACATCATGTTTCTGCTGCTTCTTCTTTATAAGCAATTTGCAAAAGTTTGTGGCTTTTCCAAATGGTACTTTTGTTTTGCCTAACAAATGAAAATCCTTTTGTTTGGTGCTTTGCTTAGGCCAAACAGGATTGCTAAAATATTATTAAAGCTCTTTCAGGCAATGCTGCTCCACTATAAATCACTGTTTACCAAATAATGGCTTATCAACCCATCTAACTTTCAATATTTGCTTTTGACTTGTATTTATATGTGTGTTACATCATTTTTACACTTTTTCCCACTGTATCTATTTACATTCTTTTTTTAGTCTGCTGCTTGATAGTCTTTATGTCTATAATTAAGATCTACACTGTATATGTTTACAGCATATATATATATATATATATATATATATATATATATATATATATATACTACACACAATGTATTTCAGGGCCCTAGTTCAAAGGTTGCTAGGCAACCAAGACACCCTTTGACATAGGCAGTGTGTACAGAGTGACAAAGCTATTGGCACACCGGCAAGCAATGTTTGCCTTCCATCAAAACTTTCACACGAGTCAGTTTAGTATATAGTCTTATTTTATTGAACACTGTGTTGTCAGGAAAAAGTTGGTGTAACAGGTGGGACCTTGTGCCTTACCTTTAATTGAATGATTGCCTTTCAATGGGCGCATGTTTTTCTATAAAAAGCTGTCTGACTCTCTCTCATTAATGGATGCTAGCTGCTGCTGGGGTTGCCATCACTGTCCGAGGGTCTGCATTTGAATCGACTCGAGTTCCACCTGTGACAAGGATGAGCCGAGGGTTTGAGTTGTTAAGACGAGCCGTGGTGTGACACTGGACTTCAGACCTCCAGGAAAATAAGGATTAGTGCCTGCCACTGTTTTCTAGAGTTTTATTTTCGTTTTGTATGTTTTCCTAAAAATCGCAAATAATCCAAGTCTGGTCCATGTGTGATTTACAATTATATTGTATGCTCTCTCTTTTTAATGATTTATAAAGTTAGAACACCTGATAAGTAGTGAGTAAGTTTTGTTTTGTTTGTTTTGCTGCATTGAATAAACCAAAGTGGTTCGAGTGCAGGTTTCGGGTGCCCTCTTCCTCTCTCACAGGTGCGGGGGGATCTGTGGTGAAGCATATTGTTTTGTTTATGTTGCTTTTTGTAGTATATTAGGTATGATTTGTGTGATTTATTCACTTGGATTTGTCACGTTTTAGCTTTGTAGTGCAGTTTGTTTCTTTATTTAGTCAGGCACGTTTTGGTAGTGGTTTTTCTGGGCAAAAAGTGTTAATTTGCCTAAACCTCAAATCCTGTCACATGCTACATAGGTATAAATGCATACAGCACTTGAAAATGCAGACTACAAGGCAAGATACAAACTGTGCTTTAAAAGAAATAATCTTTACACTTGGCAATATGTTTCAGGTCTCCAAATAAAGTTATCTCCCTGGTACTTTTTTAAGATAAAGGTGCATTTATAGAATGTGAACTGCCACATAAGTTTTGGTTTGGGTCATGTGGTATCACTGTAACACAAGTTATTAAAGACCACAAGTTTCCTTTAACCCTTTCAATTCGGAAATTACTGCAATGTGAGTCAGTTATACCCTTTGTTTGAATTTAGAAATATATGATTTCATTTTTAATGCTATTTGTGTGATTCTTGAGATGTATTGGAGATGGATCCAATTAGAATGCAGTAGACCAGGTCTGATGAATGGTTAAAAAAAGGATTTATAAAAGGATTTTCCATTGAACTGAAAAATAACATTTTACCTGGCTTGGTCTTTTCAAGCACCTGCAATTTCTGAGTTATGGGTAAAATAAATATACATTAGCAGGTCTGCTTGATTCAATTACAAATTATTTTATTTAGTCATTAACACAACTTTTTGGTGCTACTGTATTTGTATGTATGTACTTTTTAAGATAAAAGGTATTGTCAGGCAAACATAAGAAATAATGTTTCTGTTAACGTACCAGAGATTACACCCTAATTCCTCTCCTGACTGACCCAGTTTGAAATCTAAGTTTAGCATTTCCAGTATTGGTGAGGAGACTCATGTCTCTAAAGCAGGCAGGGTTGTGCACTCTGTTTCAGGCATGCCTATCAATGCATTTCCAGTATTGGTGAGGAGACTCATGTCTCTAAACCAGGCAGGGTTGTGCACTCTGTTTCAGGCATGCCTTTCAATGCATTTCCAGTAATGGTGAGGAGACTCATGTCTCTAAACCAGGCAGGGTTGTGCACTCTGTTTCAGGCATGCCTATCTCAATACATTTTATTTCCCTGTTTTATCAGTGAGTCACTTTGATCACAAGCTTTTACCGCACTGACTGATGTCATCTCAATCAAGGAGCCTTCTCTGAAGTGAAAGATAACCTAGTGTTGGCAGGAGAGAATAGGGACATCAATACACACAATAACTCAAACACTTAATTCAGGCTGCCAGAAAACTATAATGACCAGAACATTGGGAAGAGAGTTACATTGGGTGGACTTTCAGAGGGTGTGTGGCCACCTTTTATTAACAAGGAAGCCCTGTTATGTGATACAAACTTGGCACAAGAAACTTTTCCGTCTTTGTAATTATTTTTTCTTAAAAATGTACCGTTAATGTTCTTACAATTTATATAAATGGATATAATATGAAAGAATGCCAAAAAATATATGTTTCTACGTATTAAAATGAAATATGCATACTGGTGAATTCTCTAGTTATGGAAAATTCCATTGAGTGTGTAATATACCTAAGTGCATAACTTACTGGGCCAAAAAAATATTTATGAACATTAGATGTTTCAGTATAGTTCTATAATATTTTGTTTCATGAACTTTGAACTAGAAACAAATTGTTTTTTCTTTTCTGTTTTATTTAAATAAATCTTGGGATATGCAAAAAAGGACGGCACGGTGGTGTAGTGGTTAGCGCTGCTGCCTCACATCGCCAGGGTCGTAGGTTCAAATCTGGCCTAGGGTACTGTCTGTGTGGAGTTTGCATGTTCTACTTGTGTTTGCGTGGGTTTTCTCTGGGTACTCTGGTTTCCTCCCACAGTCCAAAGACATGCTGTCCAGGTTGATTGGTTACTCTAAATTGCCCGCTGTGAGTGTGATGCTGTGATAGCGAGAGAAAGGATCGATGCTGTAAATCTCCCTCCCGATTAGAAAGGGCGCTGTGTAAGGGGGAAGGTAAGCTGCCTCCTAGATCTACTACCTTGGTGGTAGCTGGAAACCGGAAGGTAACCATATTAGGAGGCGCAGAGCTGCAAGTACTCAGGACGATTCCATTGCAGTCAGCTGCGGGGCAGCCCTCTATTGGAGAAACCAGGCGACGCGTTGACTGCAGGGAGGAGTTTGCTGGGTACAAAGGGGAAGCAGCTACGTCAAAACCTCCCCTTGCGCTGAGGTAATGAAAGCGACCGGCCGGAGCCGATGTTTGTTTTGTGTGTATTACGTGTTGTTGTTTTGTCTGTAAATAGAGTAGCTGGAGGACGGGAGGCTGTAGCCAGCGAGCCAGCACTTACGCCAGAGCACGCCCTCACCACAGAGCACAACACAGCACAGCGCACGCACCACGATCCACCGAGGAGAAGAGCACAGTTTCGTGCACGGAGGATTGTGGTTTAAGGAGTGCCTTTTTGTTTTACCCCAATATCATTGCTGATAGCGGGGTATATTATTATTTTTCATTTTGGATTATTTTGTAATATTTTTGTTAATAATTAAAAAGGATTATTCTTTGGGAGACAACGGTCTGGACATTCCACATCCTTTGCACTGCACCATTCATCTTGTCACAGTTGGTGTTCAGAAGAGGGATTCGGGATGGACGCCGCCGCGTTGGGAGCAATATTGGAGGCACAGGAGCGCAGACATCAGGAAGGAATGGCAGCCATGATGGAGCGGATGCATGCCATGTTTCTGGAGGCCAATCGGGGAGGACCGGCGATTGAACCAGCGCCACCCGTACCAAGGATAAGGGTGGTGAAGATGTCGCTGGAGGATGATCCCGAGGCCTACTTAGTAGCCTTTGAAAGGCAGGCTACGGCAGCACAGTGGCCTCGGGATGGGTGGGCTACCCAGTTGGGCCCTAATCTCATTGGGGAGGCCCAGGCAGCCTACCAAGCCTTAACAAATGAAGACGCCCTCAATTACGATCTAGTGAGGCAGGCCATTCTCCAGCGATTAGACATCACTGAAGAAACCCACCGTCGCCGGTTCGGGAATACCAGCGACCCCCAGGACTGCGACCCCGCGTGGTGGCGCAACAACTGGTGGACCACGTGACCCGGTGGCTCTGCCCGGCACCAATGATGCAGAAAAGGTGACTGAGCTCATCGCGATCGAGCAATTTGTGAGGGTGCTGGGGCGGACACCGGAACTGGGTCAGTCGCCACCGTCCCACCACGCTGGATGCGGCAGTCAGATTGGCCGAAGGATACGAGGACGCCCTGCCTACCGCTCCAGTGGTCACCCTACCTACTCTTGCCTCCAATGGGCCGCGAGCGGCGGCACCACCACCAACACCACGCTTCACCCCCACCACCCACGGACCAGCACTGCAGCATCACCCCATGGGCGGCCTCGCTCCAACACAATGGAGAGCGAGGGCGACCCCAGCGGGTAAGAGCAGAGTACCCCTCCCCGCTGCCAAATCGGCAACGGGACACACCGGCTCCGTGGGCACCCTTTCGCCCCACTTGTTACCGGTGCCAGGAGGTCGGCCACCTCGCCAGGAACTGCCCGCGCCATGGAATGTGGTGTGGCCTCCCATTATGTCCTGACAGCACCAGGTAAGTCCAGGGGTAATGATTGGGAGGGGCCTTGTATTGTTAATGTACGGGTTGGTGATGTGAGCACCCACGCATTAGTGGACTCAGGATGTGGGCAAACTTTGATTTTGAAAGCTCTATTGAAGGGGGTACCTTGGTGGTCACGGGGGGTTGTGGTCATTTCCTGTATCCATGGGGATAACAAGGACTACCCCCTCACCAAATTAGATTTGACAGTTGGATGTCATACCCGCCGCATAATCGTGGCTGTGGCAGAAAAGTTACCATATCCAGTTATTTTAGGTCGAGACTGGCCGCATTTTGACAGCATGATTTATAAAACAGTAAAGCCAGTCTCCGGTAAGACCATGGGAGCAGCAGGGGAAGCTATTGGGAATATTTTTCCACTGCACACTGATCTGTTCCATTCCCGATTTCACCCGAAAAAAACAAAAAGAGAGCGGAGGGTTGAAAAATGGGAAGGAACATTAATGAAACAAGGCTGGGGTTTGGTAGGGGAAACTTCAGAATCGGTCAAATGTAAGGGTAAGGGATTGGGACTCAGTGTGACCTGCGGGGACAGGTTACTGAGACCCCAGTGCTGAAGCTACTTTAGCTCCGCTCGATATCCCGAAATTCTGGGACAGAGATGTGGACCTAGCATTGGAACAAAAGAACGATCCTTCGCTGGTACACATCTGGGGGCAGGTTCGGTCTATCGAGGGAAGGATGTAGAGGATAGCCGGCGCTTACATATCCCCACCACATTATTGTCGGGCACTTACTATATAGAGTATCCCAAGCCACGAGCACAAGCCAGATTGTAACACAACTACTCGTTCCTCAGTCTTTTCGGCGTGAGATCATGCGGTTGGCTCACGATGTCCCCTGTTCGGGCCATTTAGGTATCGATAAGACTTCGGGAGCGAATATTGGCTCGATTTTATTGGATGGGAGTTTTTAGTGAGGTGGCGCGATATGTAGCGGAATGCCGGAATGCCAGCAAGTAGCACCGGGGCGAGTTCGCCCGGCCCCGCTGGTCCCACTGCCCCTAATCTCAGTTCCCTTTGAGCGCATTGCTATGGACATAGTGGGTCCATTGAGCCAGTCTGACTCTGGATATACGCACATTTTGGTAGTGGTGGACTACGCGACTAGATATCCAGAGGCAGTACCATTGAGATCCACTAGTGCCGCAGCAGTTGCTAAAGAGTTAGTAAACATTATATCGAGAGTAGGGATTCCAAAGAAATCCTCACTGATCACGGAACGAACTTTATGTCACAATGTTTGAAAGAATTATACAAATTGATGCAAATTAAGTCGATCCGAACCTCCGTTTATCACCCGCAGACGGACGGTTTGGTGGAACGTTTTAATCAGACCTTGAAACAGATGCTGAAGCGGTTTGTCAACCAAGAGCAAAAACATTGGGCTAAACTCCTCCCTTACCTAATGTTTGCAGTGAGAGAGGTGCCTCAGAGTTCGACCGGGTTTTCTCCCTTTGAGCTGCTGTATGGGAGGCAACCACGAGGTATCCTTGATCTTGTGAAAGAAGGGTGGGAGGAGCAAACAAAGACCTCTAAAAACATAGTCAAATATGTAATTATGTTAAGAGACCGCCTAGCATTGGTTGGTCGTTTGGCACAAGAGAACCTAAAACTAGCTCAGCATTGCCAGGAGCAACAGTACAATAAACAAGCACGTATTCGGACTTTTCGGCCAGGTGATAAAGTACTGTTGCTACTTCCCACATCGGAATCTAAGTTGTATGCTAAGTGGCAGGGGCCATATGAGGTGGTTCGGGAAATTGGTAAAGTAAATTATGAAATTAGACAACCCGATCACCGAAATAAAACCGAAATTTATCATATCAATTTGCTAAAACCCTGAAATGAAAGGGAGGCCCTATTTGTAGCCGGTGACAGTTTGGAAGAGGATTTTGGTCCCACTGTCAATCCACCAGCTACAACTCATATTCCGATGGGGAACAGTTACTTCCGGATCAGAAACGGGAGCTCTACCAGTTGGTGGAAAGGTTTAATGATGTTTTCTCTGACTTGCCCGGCAGAACTAATGTTATTTCTCATGCCATTATTACTCCACCAGGGGTCAGGGTCCGGGAAAGACCGTACCGGATCCCAGAGAGTCGCAGAGTTCCTGTTCGCACGGAGGTGGAGGATATGCTCGAGCTTGGAGTCATTGAACCTTCCCGGAGCGAGTGGTGCAGTCCTATCGTGATGGTGGGCAAGAAGAACGGCTCTACTCGGTTCTGTGTGGACTTTCGAAAGGTTAATGCCATCTCCAAGTTCGATGCGTATCCAATGCCCCGGGTGGATGAGCTCCTTGACCGACTGGGTAAGGCGCAGTTGATTTCGACCTTGGACCTGACGAAGGGATATTGGCAGATTCCACTGACTCAGAGCTCAAGAGAAAACTGCTTTCTCTACCCCAGATGGCTTGTTCCATTTCGGACCATGCCCTTCGGGTTGCATGGAGCTCCGCCACCTTTCAGAGACTGATGGACCAGGTCTTGGCTCCCCATCATCAGTATGCCGCGCGTACATTGACGATGTGGTGATTTTTAGCTCCACCTGGAAGGAGCATATTGTTAGAATTTCAGCCGTCCTCCAGTCTCTGAGGGAGGCGGGGCTAACAGCCAAGCTGGGCAAGTGTGCATTTGGCAAACAGGAGACCCAATATCTTGGCTACATTATGGGTAATGGCGGGTGAGGCCGATCGCCTCAAAGTCCAGGCGCTGGTGGAGACGGCGATCCGAGAACCAAGTCACAGGTGAGATCACTACTGGGGCTAGCCGGCTATTACCGCCGATTTATCCCCGAGTATGCCACCATAGTTAACCCCTGGTAGATCTCACCCGAAGGCTGCTCCAAAAATAGTTAAATGGACAGGGCAGTGTCAGGAAGCATTTGATTTGATTAAGAAGCTGACTCTGTCAAGCTCCGCTCTGATTTCACCAGATTTTGGCAAAGAGTTCATCCTGCAGACCGATGCCTCCCACATTGGTCTGGGGCGGTCCTGTCCCAACAAGTTGACGGGTAGAACACCCTGTTATTTATTTGAGCAAAAAATGGCTCCTAGGGAGATTAACTACTCCGTCATTGAGAAGGAGTGTTTAGCCATCAAATGGGCTACTCACGCTCTTCGCTATTACCTGTTGGGGCGTTCTTTCTCTCTTATCACTGATCATGCTCCTTTAAGGTGGTTACATACGATGAAGGACAATAACGCTCGGATAACTCGGTGGTATCTGGCGCTGCAACCCTTCCACTATACTGTGAAACATCGTGCGGGTAAGGAGCATCAAAACGCAGATTTTTTTCAAGGGAGGGGGGACCATTGGGGAATGTAGAGTTGGCCGAGTGTTCCTTCGGCATCACTCTGAGGGGTGAGATATGTGATAGCGAGAGAAAGGATCGATGCTGTAAATCTCCCTCCCGATTAGAAAGGGCGCTGTGTAAGGGGGAAGGTAAGCTGCCTCCTAGATCTACTACCTCGGTGGTAGCTGGAAACCGGAAGGTAACCATATTAGGAGGGGCGCGTAGCTGCAAGTACTCAGGACGATTCCATTGCAGTCAGCTGCGGGGCAGCCCTCTATTGGAGAAACCAGGCGACGCGTTGACTGCAGGGAGGAGTTTGCTGGGTACAAAGGGGAAGCAGCTACGTCAAAACCTCCCCTTGCGCTGAGGTAATGAAAGCGACCGGCCGGAGCCGATGTTTGTTTTGTGTGTATTACGTGTTGTTGTTTTGTCTGTAAATAGAGGAGCCGGAGGACGGGAGGCTGTAGCCAGCGAGCCAGCACTTACCCCAGAGCACGCCCTCACCACAGAGCACAACACAGCACAGCGCACGCACCACGATCCACCGAGGAGAAGAGCACAGTTTCGTGCACGGAGGATTGTGGTTTAAGGAGTGCCTTTTTGTTTACTTTTTGAGTCGGGACTTGTTTTGTTTTACCCCAATATCATTGCTGATAGCGGGGTATATTATTATTTTTCATTTTGGATTATTTTGTAATATTTTTGTTAATAATTAAAAAGGATTATTCTTTGGGAGACAACGGTCTGGACATTCCACATCCTTTGCACTGCACCATTCATCTTGTCACAGATGCCCTGTGATGGACTGGCATCCCGTCCAGGGTGTAGTCATGCCTTGCGCCCTGTGTATCTCGGGTTAGGCTCCAGCTCACTGCGACCCTGTAAAGGAGTAAGCGGTTAATGATAATGGATGAATATGCAAAATAAGGATATGCAGGTTTAACTTCAGGAATGTTATAGGTAAACTAAACTGTTTCACTCACTTTTACACAACCTACTGTAATGCAAAACGAAATGATGATATTCAAGTACTGGCTTAACATACCTATTGATGCTTTCTCTAAACTTTTTTTTCTCAAATTTCATTTTAAACTATTCTTAACCACCCACCCCAAACTAAATTCCTAACATTGCGCCCCATTTCTATACCCCAGTTTATCCAGCAATGACTTGCATTCCTATTGGTAGAGATTACTGTCACTCAGCTCCAGGAAATGAAATTAGATGGGGGATCAGCTCTCAAACATAAACAGGCACTGGAGCGCCTTCCAGATCTTCTTCTAACCAAGGCAAAGTAAATAAATAAAAATAGTTATAGAAACCGCTGAAAATTGAAATAACCACAATTTTGTGTTCCACTGGGATTTCCACATGAGTTTGCAATTATGATAACAAGCTCAGGTCAAATCCACAGGGGGTGACGTAGTACAAGCATACAGTATCAGAGCTATTGCAAGTGAATACAATATCAATTAAACAGCACATTTTTGGTCTAATTTATCAATCTCCTTTTTATAAACTATAGTGGAAAACAACTTTTGAATCCTTAACTTAAAGTGTGCATGGAGCAGCATTACAATAGTGTTTAGGGTAAGGGAAAACAAACGTATTGCTTACCTTTCACATTTAAATAAAAATGCATACATACATACATACAAAAATACATACATACATACATACACAACGGTGCCAGAACCTTTCTAGAACTCTGTGTGTGTGTGTGTGTGTGTGTGCAAGGTCCGGGGGTGAGGATGTGTGTGTGTGGGGGGGGTTGCAACGGTTTTCATGAATAAATGAAAATATTATTTTGAGAATGCACTTTTATTTCGAACAAACTCAAGAAATAAAAGTATACTAAGAGTAAAACCACAACTAAACATTGCACATGTTTCTTTTGGAAAAAAGCGAGGAGGCATGGCCCTGCTGGTGCCGGCGCCCCCACACAAACATACATACATACTTACATACATACATACATACATACATACATACATACATACATACATAGAGTCGCAGACAAAAGAGAAAAACCACAAAGAAAGTGATGTCTGTAATTTCAAATTGTTCTATTGAAAGATATTATTATTATTTGTTTATTTAGCAGATGCCTTTATCCAAGGCAAATTACAGAGGCTAGGGTGTGTGTGAACTATGCATTAGCTGCAGAGTCGCTTACAACTACGTTGGGGTTAGGGTTAAGGGGTTAGGGTTAGGGTTAGGTGGGGTTAGGGTTAGGTGGGGTTAGGGTTAGGGTTTAGGGTTGGGGTTAGGGTTAAGGTTGGGGCGGGCGGGCGGAATTGAGAGAAGATGGGTCAAGAAATTCATGAGCGAACAATTCAACAATACCTTAACAGAATGAATATCCATGGGCGAAAACCAAGATGCACACCTTTTTTAAAAATAATACACAAAAGAAAGCAATTTGAGTTTTCCATTGAATACTTGAAGAAACCTGATGATTTCTTCAACCAAATTTTATGGTCAGACGAATCTAAAATATAACTTTTTTCCCACAAGAAAGCAACAATATGTTTGGAGGAAGAGGAATTTAAACAAAAGTTAATCATGCCCAGCGTTAAACATGGTGGAGGTTGTGTGATGGTATGGGCTTGTTTTTCTTCCTCAGGCACTGGTGACCTTTGTATTGTAGAAGGATTAACGAATGCTGTAAAATATCAAGAAATATTGCACTCTCATTTGTTAACCAGTGCTAGATGGACGGAAGTTTGCATTCCTGCAGCATAATGACTCTAAGTATTCTGAGAAGTCTACAATGGAATTTCTGAGAAAAAGGAAGATTACAGTTATGGACTGGCCATCTCAGTTCCCAGACTTGAATCCCATCGAGATGTCGTGGATTGACTTGAAGGCTACTGTTGCATAAAGGAAACCAAAGTTGATTGCAGAAAAAGTTGTGTTTGTTGAAGAATATGCACAAATATCTCCGGAAAAATGCCAGGAACTGGTTTTAAAATACAATAAAAGACTGCAAGCTGTAACAAAGGGTGGGCACACAAAATACTATGTTATGTAATATTTTGTTGTTTTTATTATAAAGCTGAATCTCTACTTTAATTTATATATTTCAATAGAACAATTAGAAATGATAGAAATCACTTTCTTGTGTTTTTTTTCACTGCCAAAATACTTTTGCCTGTGACTGTACATACATACATACATACATACATACATACATACATACATACATACATACAAACAAACACAATGTGTTTACCTTCTTCCCTCCTGTGATTTGTTTTATTTTTGTCTGGAGAGTTACTGGCTCAGTTAATCTATGGTGGTTTCTATGGGGGTTGGAGTGTGTAGTGAGGGCTGCAACTGGAGATTTTAAGGAATTTGCAATACATTATGAGGCATCTCTTAGCATTTTCATACTTTTACAGAGTTTTTTGGTTTCCAAAAAACTCTCTGTAAAAGATCCACAAGCTGAACACTATTATTATAATAATGGACTTGAATCATTGTGTAAAAACACAAATAAGCTAACGTATCTCATGCCATTAAAATATATAGAAATACTAAATACATGTAATGTGTTAATACTGAAAACACAAACTCCAAAAACATTAAAAGTGCATTAATGATAATATCCCTCTTTTAAAGCTCTGGTAGGATGTAGTTCTGATTTCTGATGTTTTTGTTGCAATGGAAGGATTCATTTCTCGCTGTCGAAATGCCCGCTGCGCTCTGGGACCCTCTTTGAAATGAGATCATCTGTATATATCTGAGGAGGTTCATCTCGGTGAGTGAAAGTTTGAAATAAATAAACAAGTATGCTGGTAACATACAGTACACATCCTGCTACAGTTGTACATTTTAAAATTAGAGCTATCCAGCAGATAACATTGACAGGGTGACATACAGCTGGACAGGCATTATTATTAGAATGTAAGTGTTTGTTAATATTTTCATATTACTACTGTATGTGGAGTAGATCATAAGAATATATACAAATAATCTATTCCATGTGATAGCGCAGATGTTCAGGTTTAGATCAGTATGTAGAATGGGCTTTTGGTTTACTTTTACTTATAGTTTTTTGTGATGATTTTGTTAATTGTGAGGGGCTTTATTGTTGTCAGCTAGTGATGCATCTGTTTTGCATTGTTAGAAGCTACTTTGTCCTTTTCTTTAAAGTTTATAGTGGGATTTATATTTTAAAGATAGAAGACACAATGTGCCATTTAAATCAATCGCTTTCTGGAATATATTCATTCTGTCAATCATAACATAAGAACATAAGAACATAAGACAAGTAAGAGGAAGCCATTTATCCCATCTATGCTCATCCAGTTTCTGGTAGCTGACTTATCTTAAAACTTTGTCAAGTTGGGTCTTAAATGATCCTAGTGATTCAGCAACAGCGACATAACTATGTAACCCATTCCATACCTTCAGACCTCTGTGGAAGAAGTGTCTCCTTCCCTCTGTTCACTTACTTGCATCTAAAGTATTGGTTAGGGTTAACTTTCTCAACTTCTTTTAAAGTTTTGAAAACTTCAATCAAGTCCCTCTAATCCTTCTTTATTTTGGGCTATCTTCATAAGTCATTTATTTAAGCCCTGGGATTAGTCTGGTTGCTCTGTTGGTTCTGATGCTTTCTAAACTGCTAGTTTATTATTATTCATTGGGTCATGCTGACATCTGGTGGTATAACACCACAAGAAAGAAAAACTTAAAAGTAAAGATATTTAAGCATTTCTAAGTACGTTTCTTCCTCTAATGTAATGCTTCTGATATGTATGTGTTTTTCATATAAAAGTTTGCACAGTAATTTTGCAGTGTACCGTGCTTTTTCTGTGCTTATATCATACTGGTACTGTGCTTTACCAAAGAAAAACCACACAGATCGGTGATTTACTACAATTTGTGCTCAGCCTTAAAAAAATATAAGCCATGTAAAGATATTTACAAAAAACCTGGCCCCCAGAATTTGGCACCTTTTGTGAATTCATAAACTTTTTTTTTTTTTTATCATCTGCTGTATTTCAACCATTATTATATAAACTATTGTAAAGTGTTATCCTCAAAGTTTGTTTGGCTATGTGCACCAAAACTAAGGGTATGATCTATTCATATATATTCTCACTTTATTTATAGTTCAAACTGTCTTGTTTAAATATAATGGACCAAGGGTGAATTTATCACACAAACAAAACATTTGTTTAGAATTACACCAACTACAGTACACACACACACAGGTGTTTATCCAGAATAGAAAAGTGTTAATTTACAGTATTGTATGTTAAATTAAATTATTTCACATTCCTTTTTTCTGTTCCCAAGTTGTGTTTATTATATAAGGAGGCTGTGTGGTCCAGTGGTTAAAGAAAAGGGCTTGTAACCAGAAGGTCTCCGGTTCAAATCCCACCTCAACCACTGCCTCACTGTGTGACCCTGAGCAAGTCACTTAACCTCCTTGTGCTCTGTCTTTCGGGTGAGACGTAATTGTAAGTGACTCTGCAGCTGATGCATAGTTCACACACCCTAGTCTCTGTAAGTCGCCTTGGATAAAGGTGTCTGCTAAATAAACAAGTAATAATATATAACCATAAAGCTGCAAGTGAAATAGAGAGCATAGAAAATGGATCAGCGATTTCCTTTAACCTGATTGGTCAATGCGTGGGCCTTACTCTCTTGAAAAGTACCTTGAATGTTATCTTTCAAACTATGTTTAATCATTGTGTTCCAAATCAATCTGCTGGAAAATACATAAATACAGTATTTCCGTATGTTATCTTTTTTCTGCTTGATGAAGGAAAATGTCTGTTCTTGTACACACTCTCTGGATGTGTCTGTCAACTAGTCTGCTTCCTCGCTGTCCTATACGTTCAATCTATCGATTTAAATTAAGTATAGCAAATAAAGTTAAATAAATAAATAAATAAATAAATCAAGAATAGTCTTTGCTTTCAGTGACAATACAGTAACCACAATAGCAACTATTCTCCGATATGAATGACGAGATGAAATCAAACAACTGGATGCAGTCTGATTACTTTCAGCAGATTTATTTTACCATATCACAGTAACAACAAAGCCAGGAAGGAGTTTTTGAATAAACTTGATAAACACTGTGAACAAGTTACAGAACAAACAGCACGATCAG
Source organism: Acipenser oxyrinchus oxyrinchus (assembly GCA_030684275.1). Classification (NCBI taxonomy): domain Eukaryota; kingdom Metazoa; phylum Chordata; class Actinopteri; order Acipenseriformes; family Acipenseridae; genus Acipenser; species Acipenser oxyrinchus. Next base: position 22,337,287 of record CM060250.1, read on the forward strand.
CATTGACAATGCATTTTTTAGTATTGAGGTATTATTTAGACTATTGGGAATACCCATGATGCAACATAGTTCACCACTGGGAAACCTCAGTGAAGTCTACCAGTCCAGACCACAGGCGGAATTCTGAGAAAACTGCATTACACATGGAATAATGAGGGAAACATGTGTATTCATTAGCAACAAAATTGAGTGCTGCATAAAATCACAGAACAAACAAACAGAAAAGCGTTAAAATGTTTCTTTTTTTTTTTTAACGTATCCATTTTCTAATTGCAACAGAACCATCATAAGAGGGTTTTACCGTCTGGTAAGGCCCTGCTCATTATGTTAAATGCCCTCGCATTTCTAATGCTTAAGTAGAGAGATGCTCAATGTGATTGTTGTTGTGTGCAGGTAATATAAACTAGTACTCCCTGCTTGGACTCCTGGACAGACACATAAGCTTCTATTTCAGGGGTCTTTGCCACTTTTTTTGGTGTCAATTAACAGGAAATATGATGTCACGTGGCTTGGCCAAGGGACAAATCCTTAGATCATGTACAGTTACATCATTGCATAGATGAAGTCAGACTACACACAGCAAGACAAAATGTTGAATACAATGTGGTTCTGTTTCGCATGGGGGAAAAACTGAATAAGACATAGAAAAGCTTTAGTGATGAGAGAACAGGCTTTAAACAGTGGGAAAAAAACTCTGCTCCAGATAATCTGCCATACTTCTTCAGCGTACGTATTGTTTTATGTTTATTTAAAACGGGTGAATTTGTGTGATATGATTTGAATGTATTTTGTTTATTGTTTGGTAGCCCCATCCCTGTAAAACCTTGTGCAGAATGTGGCCATCTCTGAATGAATGAATTGGCTGTTAGTTCAGAGATGGACACCTTTATATAAGCTTGTGTTTTTGTGTGTTTGTGGTGGGTGTTCAAAAGGAGGAACGTATGTGAGAGAGAGCGCGAGAAATAACATAACATAACACAACATAACATAACATAAACCGAAAGTAAAGAGATAACAATTGCTATGCGTGTTGGAAGCACTTGTTTAATGGGTGTCAGTTTTGTGTTGGTGATTTGTTTTTGTAGAGCCTTTTAATTTATTTTTGTGTTTAATAAAAACAGCGCAAAAGAGTGCGCTTTTTCAACCGAGTACCTGCCTGTGTGTTCTCTGTGAGCTTTCATGTCTGGTCTGGGGATGTCATTCACTCTGCTACCCTGTCACAACCAGGCCATTAAAAATGGAAAGAAATGTATATATATATATATATATATATATATATATATATATATATATATATATATATATATATATATATATATATTTACTTTATGGACAAATTGCTGCACCCTGAGTGAGTCAATAGGGGAAAAAACAAAGCTGAAGACAACCAACTCACCTCAGTAAGAAACCATTTTAGAGATATTTATACCACAGGACAAACCTACTAGATGGCTGCAACCAGTCAAGGTCTTGGTTACCCAACATAGCTCTCAGGTACTATATTATATACCTACAATGCTTAAAGTTAGGGTGCAACAAATAATGATCCCAGAGTTATGAGCAATTCACATTGTGGTGGCTGCAGATACAGAGAACTGTGCAATCCTTGTACTGCATGGGATATATCTCTTTCTTCACAGCAATTTAATTTTTCTTTCACCTGTTCCTGTTTATTACAGTACTTCTAAATTCACAGGACTAGAATATGAGGAGTGAGTCATTCTCCACACTGTTGGTCTAGGAACCAGAGTTTCCATAAAAAAATAAAAAAGATTTAGTTCAGCTATGAGCAAGGGACTAAGAGACTTAAAATGGCTTAATGGTGAATCAGGTCAATTGCTATGACAAAACCGTATAACTATATTTGTGAGATAACGACACAGAGACACACTATCTTTTAATTTCCTTTATTTCTTATTTTCAGCTAGCAAATCACACTATTGGCAGCTCATCATCTATTCATTTTAGAGCCAGATATCTACATGCACTTTGCTGCAAACAAAACAAATATGTGTATTTTCTATTCAAGTACTACTGAGATCCTTGCTGTGCCAAAAATGACATCTGTTGGAAGAAACTGAAAGGTTCTTCTTACTTTTTGTTCGCTTTTTGTTCCGTGTCTTTTGGCTTTTCCGTTTGTACTTGCCACACTCACATCTGTGCCTTTTGGCTGCACACCTTCGCAAGTTTAAATTTAGGTCCCTCAAATTTCCCATTCCCAGCGCTGCGGCCAGTCACATTCATTTTGGAAGCAATGACCAAGAATCTGGCAGCTACAGTAATCATCATTTTTAATTAGCTTGCTCAGAAAATATTAGGAAAAAAAACATTACAGTGACCTGTGAGACCTATTGATTATCCTTATCCTTTGTCAGTGTCTCTTGCAGAAATGGAGTTAAAAATAAAATATTATTTCAAACAAACATGCTTTTTAATTGACTGCAGACTCCCAGTGTTTCCAGGACTGCATTCCATACTTCATTTTTTACAGTTCTGGACAATTTCATTTTACACTACATTCTGAATAATAATAAAAAAAATTTAAAAAATCCTGGAACTACAGTACCGCATTTGATCCCATTGGATAATAAACTATAAATTGTGAGAAAAAAAACAAGCACAGCAGATAAATAAATAAAAAATATTTCTAACATTACTTACCTGTGTTATTTTTTTTTTAAATTTTAAATAAATGTGTAGCACTTATTTATGTGTTTGTAATATATTGTAGTGAACCCACTATAATCAAGAGTTGTGAAGCAGGTATGCGGTGCCAAGCAGCAGTTCTTTATTAGGTGCATTTCAGGATCACACACCAACTGGACAGGACTCTTTCTCAGCACTTCTCTACATACCAACAATACACTCCCATACACTCCACTGCTCCACCTAGAGTATCTCAAAGGCTGTCCTTAAATAATCCCTCCTCCGTATACAGCAGTTGCAACATTGCACACACTCCAACCAATCAGAGGAGCCACCCACCCGTCAACTCCCCCCTGCCTCTGGCCAGGTGCACCCCTCATCCCATGTGCACCCTTCCTGCACTGACAAGGGGCAAAGTTGCACCAATGTAAATACATGGAGAGCAGTCTCTGTGACTGTTGCAAGCTCCTGGATCCCGTGTGCTGTACATGGGCATAGTCATGGGGCTGGCCTCAGGGATTGTGCCCCTAGCACTACTTTCAGCTCTGTTTAACAAGAGCTCAGAGTCCTGCAGGTCCAATGCACCTTTTGAACAGTCCCGCAACACAACACCAACGCAACACAGCGTTCCATCTGTGCTCGCCGTTACACAGCCCCCTTAGTCCTTCTCCTCCCAGAGGTGAACACAAATGCACCGAATAAAGAACTGCTGTTTGGCACTGCATACCTGCTCCACGACTGTCTGTGGGGGTGTTTATTATTATTATTATTATTATTATTATTATTATTATTATTATTATTATTATTATTATTATTATTATTATTATTCTCGATAACTAAAGGCAATAACAACGTACGCTTATAACCAATAACATTTTTTTTTTTTTTTTTTTACAAAAGCACTCAGGACAAGTAATTACACATAAGCTCCTTGACAACTCTCCTGTAGGAAGTGTATTTTTACATCTAGAATAACTGAGCTTGGAATGCACATATTTTAAACTGCCCTGACTTGCAGTACAAGACAGTTCAACCCGCTCTATGATATTTTATGTTCCTTTACTAAACAACTGCTGCTAAACTTACCCAACCCCAACATAAACAATGGGTAGCTGTTCTTCTGAGGCAGCTTCTGATAACTAATTCCTTTGGCTTTGAGAAGATTGTGTAAGGCTTGTGTATTAAATGTTGATGCACAGTAAGTGGGTTCAAAAGATTTTATTTGGAGAGTATTAGAAGGAGTACAGAACAAAAGGGATAGTGCAGCTGTTTAGTTCAAAGCCAAAGGAATTAGTTATCTGAAGCCGCCTCAGAAGAACAGCTACTCGTTGTTTCTGTTGGGATTGGATAAGTTTAGCAGCAGTTGTTTGGTAATGGAATATAAAATAGCACAGAGCGAGTGGAACTGTACTGCTAGTCAGGGCAGTTTAAAATATGTACATTCCATGTTATTCTTGAAGTAAAACTACACTTCATGCAAGAGTACAGTAAGTTGTCAAGGAGTCTATGTTTAATTATTTGTCCTGAGTTTTTTTAAAAATATATTATAGCAACGGGTGGGAAATGAAGCAGTCTCACACAGATATTACAGGTTCTCGAATTCATTCAGTTTATTGAAGGCAGGGATTCTATACAGCAAGTAAAATGGGCTGCTTTCAAGCAAGTAGTACAGCAACAGCTGAGCAGCGTAGTGCTACACAGACTGTAGAAACAAAAGTCAAGCACACTGTAGGCCATGTGCCATGCCAAACTAAGTGCAGTCATATTGAACAGAGCAACACCTCTCCCTTATATGCCCTTGTTAATCCATGCCCCCAGCACATCATCCAACAATCCCAAGCATGCACGATCTAACCCACCTCCCATCCCTCGTTCTGCAGTGTCGATCCCATGTTTCCTTGCAATGGGGGCCCCTCCATTCTGCAAGCTGAGCTCATGATTGGTGGAAATTCTCTTGTTTCTTATGTCACTGAACACTTGCAGTAGCAACTAACTTGGTCCTGGGCCAAAGAACATTCCAGAACTCTGTGAACACACAGTGATGTCCCGTTGTAGTAAAGCAGACCCCTGGGTCGTTACAATATTTATTTATTTTGGTTGCTTATAAGCCTACGTTGTTATAGCCTTTTAGTTATCAATAATAATAATAATAATAATAATAATAATAATAATAATAATAATAATAATAATAATAATAATAATAACTGCAAGCTGCAATGACCAGGGTCCAAGCGCCAGACCATGTGTCCTATGACTGTATTTCACATGTGTATCATATTGTACCATAGGAGCATATATGGGTTGCTAGATGTGTGTTCACTGTATGCACTATAAATTAGTTATAAGCAAGTTTTGCATTTGACCTTTATATATATATATATATATATATATATATATATATATATATATATATATATATATATATATATATAGCCACAATTCTTGAAAAACATGGCTGCCACACCATGTGATCTATGACCATTGTTTTTGCTCTGACACAACTTCCCATGGGTCTCTACCACCGTACCAAGTTTCATGACTTTTCATGCAAATGTGTTTTTATGAACATTTGAAAATTTTGGCAGAATAATAAATAAATAAATAAATAAATAAATCATCCTAACAATTACAATAGGGATCCAGTAACTTCGTTGCTTGGACCCCTAATAAAGGGTTTAAATGACAATAACTGCATTTACATGGTGGCAGATTTGGCACATGAGTGATATATCTTTACTATAGGCTGGAAATTTGACAAATCACACTCTGACTTCTTTCTTTTGGCTTTGAGATGATTGCGTAAGGCTTCTGTATTCATTTTTTATCAAACCCTACTGACTTTTTAGCATCTATTTTATGTACCTCCAGGTTGCAGAACAAAGCTTAAAGAACGAAGTGAGGCCTGAAACTTGTCATCTTCTGATAAATCAGAACTAGTGTTGTGATGGACGTTGGTCATATCAAGCACATGTTCTGGTTTAATGAAGTAATTAAGCAAATCAACCATGCACTTTTTTATCTGTCACCACTAGGTTGTTAGAAATAATTGCAGTAGGAAACTGAGTGGAATGTGATTTATTCTCCACAATTTATTAGGATCATTTTGAAGAGTGATACATTTAGAGTTTAAAAGGTCAACTTTAGCCTTGGCGGTCTTTGCCTTTTCTCCAGGCTAAATTCTTCTGTTCAATTAATGCTCACAATTCACGATTAAACCAAGGGCTACAACGTTTTTGTCTTACTCTAAATCACTTCAAGGGTGCATGTTTATTAACAATACGACAAAAACGACCCAAGCATCTTCAACTGATGACTGATGGAATTTGAGTTATTATATCCCTATTTATTAATGTTCTAGATCTTGAAGAAAGGCTTGACTTTAGTTTCTAAAGCTGGGCTCTGTTTAGTGTATGCACTTCCTCTGTATTGTTTCCAATGAGTTTTTGGCCAGTCCTATGAATTGCGGACATGCAAAACTTATATATATATATATATATATATATATGTGTGTGTGTGTGTGTGTGTGTGTGTGTGTGTGTGTGTGTGTAATGTAATGTTAGAAAATACCAGCAGATGGCAATAGAGTGTCAAAAACAACACCAATAATTCATCACTGACAGCTGACAGGGCCCACCTAAGTGCTGAAGCGGACTTACTAATCTCCTAGGACAAATACATGATACATAAGGAAAATATCATCGCTCAACAAGCTAATGAAAATCGACTTTTTGGTTGTGTTAAAGTTAGTTTAATTGACTGACTGACCACAATTGAACCAGACAGTTAAGCACTAAATTATCTGCATTGGTAATTCAAATACTTTTTAATTCTCCATGCCATGTTGTTTTTAATTATCTATTATATATAAAACTATGGATGTTGAAACGCTGGTACAAAGTGATACACTTTTAACGATTAGTACCCCATTGAGGGGTCCTACTTTATTCATCTAAACAGTGGCCCCAAAAGGTAGGTTGTAAGAGTATATTGTGAAATGTTTGAGGTGATTTTAATGTACACAGTCATGCCCCTTGCTGAATTGTTGCACACAACTCTCACACAGCTTATATGGGCTATTAAATCATGCCCCATGACCACATACAGGATTCTTTTTTTATTTATTTAACAATCTCCATTTTTATACCAATTAGCTACTCAGGTCTGAGATTCTGAGGAATGGAATGGACATGGGTACATAATTATTGTGCAAGGTGTAAAGTAGAACTCAGTCTTGTATCAATCTGTGTGCCAAATGCACAGGGTCTGGTGCATGGTGCATGGGAGAGATTGTGTTCCGTTGAATCTGAATGTCTGATGTGGTGATGTTGGTACAGCTATAATCTGCAAAGACATTAGGGTCTTTTTAATTGATCTAAATGGTGGTGCATCTAAATACTGTTCAAATAATTACAACAGTTATCTCACAGGTGTGTTACATATTCCACAGACAGAAATGCACAAGGTTCGATTTTTTTATTTATTTATTTATTTTTAATAAGCGTGGCCTCCTTTGAACATGGATCTAAATACCGCCACTGATTAGATTGAGTAAGTGTAATATGTTTGGACTCCCTTTGAACACAGTTCATCAATAAGTAGACAAGTATTTCGGCGAGTAATGATCATTGATCAAGGCAATAACCGAAACATTCTCAATGGGAAGCAGACTTCCCAGACCCCTTCTCAGCCAACATTGGCTACACAAGACCCTTGTTTTTTTAAACTCTGTTTATTCATTTTTCAATATACAGAAAAGCAGAATACAACACAATCATTAATGTATACATTCACAAAATAATAAATGTACCAAAAAGAGAAAAAAAAAATCTAGAGCGAGAGACAGAAAGAACGCGAGAGGCACAATGGCACAAAGAAAGGTACAATGTTTTTTTTTTTCGCATTGCGGATCCACAGCGAAGCCACCAGACCTACAGTGCAGGAGGACAACACATATCTGAATGGCTCCACTGCAGACCCGCATGTGCCCTATCAGCCACAGGGGTCACTGGTGTGTGGTGAACCGTGGATTGCCCTGCCGACCTGGCGCTTGGCCAATTGTGCGCCGCCCCCTAGGAACCCCCGGTCACGGTTGGCAATGAAATAGCCTGGATTTGAACCTGCAATCTCCAGGCTATAGGGCGCATCCTGCACCTTTGCTGGATGCGCCACTCGGGAGCCCCAGGTAAGATTAGTTTCCAGTTGGGCTATCACTTTAGCTGCATATGCAATTCCTCAAAATTGTGTTCAATTAAGTTTACGTTCTTGCAACCTGTCTCTATGAATATTGTTGAATGCTTATAATATTCAGTGTTGCTCTGCATTTTTCCTGTCTTTGTTTTATTTCACTTAATAAACAATCAATTAAAAAAGATAAAACAAGCATTACTTTTTTATGAATTGACATATGTATATATCAGTCCGACACTCCTAGACATGTGAGTATTCCCTCTTTTTATACTAATATTTTTACTGTAGTTGAATCCAAGACTGTTGTGTGTTTAACATTATCAAATTATGTGAGGGTAGTTCTTAGGAAAACCCTTAAAATCTCCAGCTTGCCCCTCGCCACCCCCACCAGGCTCCCCAAACCCCCAGACCCCACCATATACTGTGTTACCTCATGCTTCACGTCTGTGAGTACACAGGTATTTAAGGAGATGTCTTTTAAAGATGAATTTCTCATTGAAAGTTGTGTCTGCTGGACCAGTGTGTTTTTAGTTTTAATCTAGGTGTATGAGAGGAAGAAACTGCGGTATGCTCAACTAGCTGCTGAAGCGGAACAGCAAGGTTGGAGAGTCCGGGTTTATCCAGTGGAGGTGGGTTGTCGAGGATTTGTGGTACACTCTACAACCCGGTTTCTCAGAGACGTCGGGTTCAGTGGCCAAGAGTTGCGTTGCACAGTGAAGAACTTATCTGAAGCAGCAAAAAGAAGCAGCAACTGGCTGTGGTTGAGATGAAAAGATTCTGGCTGGTGATCGCCAGCACAACAGAAAGAAAGCAATGCTGATGTACAGGTAAGTAAGTTGGGATGAGTTGAGTGGGGGGCAGAGGGGGGGTGATGCTAGGACACCAGAATCACTGTCGAGCCCTCTTGAGGTGTTGTGGGCAAGTCGACGAAACGCCGAAGACAGAAGGTGCCCAATTGAAGTCCCCAGAGATGTACCCTACTTAGCTCAATCCAGACGGTTGTCATGCTGATGCACTGGAGAGACCGCACTGTGGCTGATCCCCGGAGCCAGCATCGCAGCCATTGTGTGTGCTGATGCGCTGGGGAGGCAAAATAAGCTGATCCCTGGGGCCAGCATTACACTTCAGCCATCAACACCAGGCTGAAGCATATCTACATCATCAGATTGAAAGAAACACAAATGGATGGAGACTCAGATGGATCACATAAGTTTACTGTAAATCTACATCTTAGTTGGTGCTTATCTTGGCAAGAGCCGAGTTCAAATCAGCATGAAGTTTTAACACCTACTCTCATGTCATGGAAATCATTATGATTAAGTGTTTGAAGGCAATGGGTGTTTATTATTATTATTATTATTATTATTATTATTATTATTATTATTATTATTATTATTATTAGGCTTCCAAGCCAAAATGGCTGGGAAGCCTATTATTATTATTATTATTATTATTATTATTATTATTATTATTATTATTATTATTACATCAACTTCAAACTGCTCCTGTTCGCAAGCGGTGTAACCAATCAACATGAGACTTGGCAGGTATCATCCCGTGTAGATTGCAGTTCAGACGGAATAAAATTGCACTCCTGCATCAACCAAGATGGCGGCCCGACGTATTTTTTGGAAAAAACCTTTCAAAATCTCTTTCTTGGGAACGGCTGAACCGATTGATCTCAAGCTTTGCATATGTCATCAGCAACCAAACCTGCTTCAAGTTTGTGAAGTACAAGTTGCTGCACTAAATTTTACTATCAAAATGGCTGCCACCAAATTCACCAAAACGCACCCCAAACATCAATCTGCTTCTGTTTGCACACCGTTTAAACAACTAACTCCTAACTTGGTAGGCATTACTCTGGGGACAATAAAATTAAAATATGGAAAAATTGTGTTCTTTCGTAAAACAAGACGGCGGCCAGACCTATGTTTTGTTCCTAAATTTAAAACCGCTTCAGTTGAACACAGTTTAGTTGATTAACTCCAAAGTTGACAAGCATCATCCGTGTGTCAATTCAATTGACTTTTTCAAAAATTGTGTTTGTGCGTGAACCAAGATGGCTGCCTGATGCATTTTTTGGAAAAAAAAACTTTCAAAATCTTCTTCCAGAGAAGTGGTGAAGTTACTGATTTCAAACTTGTCAAATATCAAGAACTAAACCCGCTTCTTCCAGTAATTGCTTGTGTTTGGTACTTGTACTGGGGCTTGGGAGCCATAAAACTGCCTGGCAGTTCTTCTTCCTCTTCTTCTTCTTCTTCTTCTTCTTCTTCTTCTTCTTCTTCTTCTTATAAACAGGACTGCAAGGTGCTGTCATTTTTTCATCAGCATGTTAAATTTATGAACACCGACCCCTACAGATGTTTCCTGATGTAGCTATACCAGTAGCTCTCTCTGACGTCACTCAAAACGAAGCCGGCCTGACTTGCTGGTCATACAGTTTTTAAGATGGATTGTTTAACATGGTCGCCTGAAAGACCCCAGAAAATGAGTTTCTTACCGGTAGCTCTCTCTGAAGTCACTCAAAACGAAGCCGGCCTGACTTGCTGGTCATACAGTTTTTAAGATGGATTGTTTAACATGGTCGCCTGAAAGACCCCAGAAAATGAGTTTCTTTGACCCCTGTGGATATGCCCGTCTCTCTATGTCTCTGTTTTCTTTAAAGAATTTGTTCTTTGTGATGGAAAATTCAGTTGTCATGCATTTTCTCACAGCTCTATCATCCTGTTTTCTGGGGCTGCTGTCCACTTCTTTGTTTATTTTGTGAACTCCGATTCGCCTTTTCTCTGCCTGGTAAACTCCCCTAATCTGCTTGTTCGTATTCTTTTCACACCTTTTACTTCCAGTGATCTCCTTACCCCTTAAAACGTCTTCTCTTTTAATAATACACCGCTGGTCCATTGTAATGGTCGTATTGTTTATTTTTCTTTGTTGTTATCCTGTGCCAAGTTTGTTTAGCTTTTTTGTTGTTGTTGTTTCTTTTCTTTCTTTGTTTGTTTGTTTGTTTTGTGGAAGATTATATAATTATATATATAATGCGTGTGTGCTAAAGTGTAGGTTTACAATTACACATTTCTTAAATAGCGTTCGGCTAATTATACCGTGCAGCAATGAAATGCTTAAATGCATTAGCAATTGATTTACCCGGGGAAGTCCCAGTTAAGATCTACACCTACTTCTAACATGTAATTTGAAAGATAAATGTCAAAGAGAATCGACCAACCTTGTTTAATACATAGTGGTCTATTGAACTGATGTAAACAGTGGGGGAAATACCGCTACCAGTTAAATCATTAATGAGCCCTGTGCAATGCGCTAAAGACACTAACATGCACTTTTGGTTGCTTCGTTTTCATAGCCTAGTTCTTTTATTGGTTATTTCAAAGTTTCTATATTTTGATTTACCGGCGTTTAGATCAATTGCATATAGGCTCTATTATAGGATCGGTCAAATGAATGATCAGTAAATAATTAATATAACGTTCGGTTTTTATATTTATAATGGGTAATTTTCTGTAACTTAATAAAAACAGTTGTTTTCTGAAAGTAAATAACACAACTATAGGCTAATGTTGTGTATGACGCTGGCACACAGTACGTTGTATACGAACGATCACTGTTAAAAGGGTTTATTAACGTTTTAGAAATGAATTAATAGCTTTTGAAACATGTTCATGCACGTTAATTCGTCAGTTCTCCTGTACCTCTACTTATAGCTGTTTGCTTTATACAGATCATTAAAAAATAGCACGTCAAGTAACTGGAATTAAAGCTAACAAAAGGGTAAAGTTTAGCTAAAACGTTTGTATTAACCGATAAAGTATATGCCTGAGGATGTCTGGAAAATGTACCTTGAAGTAATCATGGCTGGATTAATCCATCACGGGGCCTTATATATATATATATATATATATATATATATATATATATATATATATATATATATATATATATATATACAGTGCCTTATGAAAGTATTCGCCCCCTTGAACTTTGCGACCTTTTGCCACATTTCAGGCTTCAAACATAAAGATATGAAACTGTAATTTTTTGTGAAGAATCAACAACAAGTGGGACACAATCATGAAGTGGAACGAAATTTATTGGATATTTCAAACTTTTTTAACAAATAAAAACTGAAAAATTGGGCGTGCAAAATTATTCAGCCCCTTAAGTTAATACTTTATAGCGCCACCTTTTGCTGCGATTACAGCTGTAAGTCGCTTGGGGTATGTCTCTATCAGTTTTGCACATCGAGAGACTGAAATTTTGCCCATTCCTCCTTGCAAAACAGCTCGAGCTCAGTGAGGTTGGATGGAGAGCATTTGTGAACAGCAGTTTTCAGTTCTTTCCACAGATTCTCGATTGGATTCAGGTCTGGACTTTGACTTGGCCATTCTAACACCTGGATATGTTTATTTGTGAACCATTCCATTGTAGATTTTGCTTTATGTTTTGGATCATTGTCTTGTTGGAAGACAAATCTCCGTCCCAGTCTCAGGTCTTTTGCAGACTCCATCAGGTTTTCTTCCAGAATGGTCCTGTATTTGGCTCCATCCATCTTCCCATCAATTTTAACCATCTTCCCTGTCCCTGCTGAAGAAAAGCAGGCCCAAACCATGATGCTGCCACCACCATGTTTGACAGTGGGGATGGTGTGTTCAGGGTGATGAGCTGTGTTGCTTTTTACGCCAAACATAACGTTTTGCATTGTTGCCAAAAGTTCGATTTTGGTTTCATCTGACCAGAGCACCTTCTTCCACATGTTTGGTGTGTCTCCCAGGTGGCTTGTGGCAAACTGTAAACGACACTTTTATGGATATCTTTAAGAAATGGCTTTCTTCTTGCCACTCTTCCATAAAGGCCAGATTTGTGCAGTATACGACTGATTGTTGTCCTATGGACAGAGTCTCCCACCTCAGCTGTAGATCTCTGCAGTTCATCCAGAGTGATCATGGGCCTCTTGGCTGCATCTCTGATCAGTCTTCTCCTTGTATGAGCTGAAAGTTTAGAGGGACGGCCAGGTCTTGGTAGATTTGCAGTGGTCTGATACTCCTTCCATTTCAATATTATCGCTTGCACAGTGCTCCTTGGGATGTTTAAAGCTTGGGAAATCTTTTGTATCCAAATCCGGCTTTAAACTTCTCACAACAGTATCTCGGACCTGCCTGGTGTGTTCCTTGTTCTTCATGATGCTCTCTGCGCTTTAAACGGACCTCTGAGACTATCACAGTGCAGGTGCATTTATACGGAGACTTGATTACACACAGGTGGATTCTATTTATCATCATTAGTCATTTAGGTCAACATTGGATCATTCAGAGATCCTCACTGAACTTCTGGAGAGTTTGCTGCACTGAAAGTAAAGGGGCTGAATAATTTTGCACGCCAATTTTTCAGTTTTTATTTGTTAAAAAGTTTGAAATATCCAATAAATTTCGTTCCACTTCATGATTGTGTCCCACTTGTTGTTGATTCTTCACAAAAATTACAGTTTCATATCTTTACGTTTGAAGCCTGAAATGTGGCAAAAGGTCTAAAGTTCAAGGGGCGAATACTTTCATAGGCACTGTATATATATATATATATATATATATATATATATATATATATATATATATATATATATATATATATATATATATAAGCTTAACTCACGCTCCACCAATTTGCAAAAGGTATCATTTTCGTTTTTAAGCTATTATACATGGTTTTGATCAGAAATTGAGAGGTTAGAGAAGGTTAGAGATGCTTTTGTAAAATTGTTGTTTCTTTCCACATTTGCAGTCCCTATATGGTCGGGACAGGCCCGATTTCCTAGCAAATGCCCCGCGTTCCGATGCATAGGAAGAAAGTCCCGATATTTACCCATAGAAAAAATAAATAAATAAATAAATAAATCTGCACAGTAGAGTTAGTGAAAACCACACGCTGTGCTCTTCGTGCGTCTGACACATCTGCTGATCACTCACTTAGCCTACTAACTTATACAAAGGTAAGAACGCTTCATTACGTTTTTACTGTCATGATGGTCGTCCCGCTGAACAGTTTCCAAATGTTGGCAAGTATGCAAATGTCAGATTACATTTATGGTACTGTTGTACATTTCCAGATCACATTTCAATTATGTACTTAATGCATGTTGAAGATTTGTTTTGTAAACAAGAGAAAAATAGGTTACATTTGTGTGAAAAAATAACCTAATTTATAATAATATTTTATTTCAATATGTACATTTATGACCCAATAATAATAATCTCTACAGTTGGGTGTACATTATCTTTATGAGTATTAGAATAAATAATACAAATAGTACAACATATATTAATAGTACGATTACTACTACTACTATGACTACTACGACTACGACTACTACTACGACTACTACTACTGCTACGACTACTACTACTACGACTACTACTACTACTACTACTACTACTACTACTAATAATAATAATAATAATAATAATAATAATAATAATAATAATAATAATAATAATAATAAAACGGTTATTTTTCGTTGAACATATCGCACTTCTTTTCTGAAGTCTGCGAATTATTCAATTAAAAAGGTGCCCCTGTCTCAGAAAAATCCACGCTTTGAATTCGCTAAACCGGGGTTCTTTGCAACAGTACCTTAATTGGATGGGATTTAAATTTGGAAAGAGTGACGGATTTATTGGATCAGTTGTTTTGCCCAGATCCACCTTCAAAAGAAAACCAATTTGTACTTCAAGAAGACCCCATAGGATGTGCACTGTATACATTGTCCACGAAATGTTCTCTTCTCATCTACTACTACTACTAAAGTATAGGCGTGTTATCAACAAGTGACCGCCTTTTTGCGAACAGAAGTCCGTCTGGTCCTGGGGCTCGTTTCCCGGATAACAAACAGTTGGAGCTCACGGTCATTGTCACGATTAACGTGAGGCTGCTTCCAGTCTATCTTCACGTGTATTTCCCAAAACCCCAAGTGAAAGTGCAGCTTGTTCATGACGTTCAAGTGCTTCGTTAGGCTTTGAATAGCTTCTTCTGGGCTTTGTTGGGGAACACGTTTCAAACTAATTTATGGAGTAGCCTATATATAAATGATTAGTTTTCTTGTAAAGCAAACGAAAAAAATGCACAGCTGGTTGAAAATGAAGGCAAAATAAGTAGAAGAAAAACTTTTACCAAAAATGAGTAGAAATATTAAATTAAGTAAGAACAAACAAGGATATATTATTCTGTAGACTAAAAAAAAGTCACGAATCAAATAAAAAAGAACAAGTTGGAAGAAATTGCAATGGAAGTAAATGCTTCAAACACATGGTCCGCGAGATGGCAAAGAGGTACGAGAAATGGCAGAAATTCTACGAGGGCGTCTGCGGTGCTGTTGACGATTCACAGCAACAAGCAGCCCTTGCCAAGTTCTGTCTTTACATCCACACAGTGCATTTCAACCTCCACGAACATGTCCAGATTACACCACATCACTCGAACTCCAATCGTTCAAGAGCGACTGGCGTTACTATGGTGTTCGGGAAACGTTGCACGTACGTCGGTTTCACGATGCTGGTTAGGTTAAAATTGCTTTTGAAACGGGCCCCTGGTGTATTTAAACATTACTCAGTAAATGTCCTGGAGTGTGTTAATTTTCTATTTGAATTCCATGCGGGTATTACACATATTACCCCAGACGTGAACAGCCCACAAGTGCATGTTCTGTAATTCTTTTTTTTTTTTCGCTTGCTGTCTGGCATTCCTCTTTCATCAGATATCCTCACAAACATTCAACAGTACAGTTACCCCCTTAGGGGGCTTTCTTAAGAATGATATCTTTCCTTCATGTTTTCTACAGTTTTAAACGGTACAGGCTATTTCATCATCCTGCTGCCTCTTTTCGCAGGCCAGACCACTTATAGTTTTAGTACAGTCTATAGATTATCGCAGATTCAATGCACAACAGGTTATTAACTAGGTGTTGTTATCCCGAATTTATGCACAACAGAGCCATTCAATATGCACTTCTTAAGAAAATAAGTGCATATCCCGAAGGCACGTTAGTTTAAACTGTCTTCTGATTTTTGTCTGTTTTAAACAATGCCTTCGGACCTAATATATTCTGCCCTGATATTTACATGCCAAAAAGGAAATGTCTTTTTTAATGACGTTGCCATTCTTGGGGATGTCGTAAACCTGTGATATTGGAAAATAGCAGACGACAAGGTCGTCACTATGTGAAATAAAAACGTAAACTTAAAACTTTACAATTAATTGTGATTTACTGTTTCCTGTTGATACTTTCCTCTACTATGCAATCCAAATATTTCTTGTATTGTTTGTTTGCATTATTATTATTATTATTATTATTATTATTATTATTATTATTATTATTATTATTATTATACATCTATTGAATGTCATAAAGAACACTGCGTATAGGGATAAGGAGTAAGAATAATTTGTTGCCATTTTCTTTTTCTTGTGGGAAAAATAATACATTTTGGAATTAAGTTATTTAACACACACACTTACACAGACAAATATCATAGGATGCATAAAGAGCGAAACGATAAAATAATAAATTAAATAAAGGCTCAGAAAAAGAAAAGGGTTTCACACGTTTATATTTTTGCATTTTAGCAGCTTCAAACCATGGAGTGAAATCCGGACGGGATGTTATAGCTATCTAATCCACAGGGGTTCCTGTGGATATTTAACCCCCTAAACCTCCCTTCTCCCTGTAAACTACATTTTATATCACACAAGGCTTGTAGAGGCCAACAAGCCCTAATGACTTCTAAAACACTATCTTCTTGCAATTAGCTCATTCCGGAGTTTTTCCCCCTTAGCCTGACTGACAGAGAGAGAGAGAGAGAGAGAGAGAGAGAGAGAGAGAGAGAGAGAGAGAGAGAGAGAGAGAGAGAGAGAGAGAGAGAGAGAGCATCATCACAATTCTCCCGTTGGCAATAAGTGCTGATTGGGTCCCCAAAGTGAGCTGCTTACAACTTTTAATATTTGACTCCTGTGTACTGTCCTGGCTGGTTGTTAAGAGTTGTCTCTCTGAACCTGTTTCAGACGCAAGAAAATACTTGGTCTTTATTGCACTTTTTTATTTTTTTTGGCGTGTGTGTGTGTAAGTTAAAAAAAAAAAAAAAAAATCCAAAACTTTTTTTGAGGATGATCTACTTTGGATTTTTCCTGTTACTTTGTGGGCTGATGCAAGTCATGGCAAGTTATCCGATTTGGTGGTAAGTTTTTTTTTTCAAAGATTTCGTTATTCCTACGTTTAGCTATCGTTTGCATTAAAAAAAAAAAAAAAACATTGTTCATGTGTTTATTTAAATGTATTTTTTAAAATAAGTCACTTATATAAGTCAATTATATATATATATATATATATATATATATATATATATATATATATATATATATATATATATATATATATATATATATATAATCTGAACGCAGAACGACAGGTATCAATCAGATACCCTTTTAAAGCGGAACTGCGCTTTGATCCCGTTGAAAAACGCTGATTGAATTAAATAGATAATGATACAAGCTGACATGAGCACTTCAAGGTGATTTTTGACCTACAGGTGGAAGGTTTGAAAAAAGATAAACAGAATGAGTAGCAATGGAAAAAATACTTAAAGGTGCATAAGAAACCAGGAAGACAAGACTGAACAACCTGGACTGGTTATGCAAAGAAGACTAATAGAGTGTCTGAAACCGGTTAGAGATTGGGCTGATATACTGCTGTAACGTCTGCATGCGTGCTTTGAAGAAAAAAGACTGCTGTGATCGTGGA
Source organism: Acipenser oxyrinchus oxyrinchus (assembly GCA_030684275.1). NCBI lineage: Eukaryota > Metazoa > Chordata > Actinopteri > Acipenseriformes > Acipenseridae > Acipenser > Acipenser oxyrinchus. The sequence continues at coordinate 22,354,922 of CM060250.1, forward strand.
TATAATAAAGTAGGATCGTGCAGATAAGAAACACGCTCTCAGAAAACAGTTTCCAATGTTAGGCTAGTTTCTAAAGACACGTTTTAAACAGAACTTTAAAGTTTGCGTGGTTAGTCAGAGCTTGGAACGGATTATAGAAAGGGGGGGAAATTACTAAAATCGGATAAATAAATACATGAATAAATACATGTCACAGATGTTATCATTGCCGAAATGATTGCCCGGTGTCAAAAGTATGTTCTCATAGTAGGATTTTGTTTCCTACTTGCTGCAAACAACGCATGAAATAGATTACAGCTCTGGCCAAAGGCTTTGCATCACAAATATAATGAACTAATTTTGCTTCATAAAGTCTAATGAATCATGCTAAATTTTGGATTACATACCGCTTTGTAGTTTTCCACTACTTAACGAAAAACTGACACAAATTTAAAAATGTGACAATTCGAAATCGAACATTAAATACTGTAATAATATTTCGCTTCCGCTAGACTTTTGCGATATAGTTTTCTTGTTTATTTGATTACATTATGAAATATATATATATATATATATATATATATATATATATATATATATATATATATATATATATATATATATATATATATATATATATATATCTCAATCCTACAGTTCTAGGTGATGGAACACTTTTGGCCGTGGCTGATGTCTGCATAAACAAAACGTGGTTAGGATAGTCCTATTTGTTCAATCCAATGCGTGCTTGAATAAAAAAAAAATATTATCTAAAAAATAAATAAATAAATAAAATCGGTTGGTGTTGTAAATTGGCGTGCAGCGCGTTTTGTTGTTGGATGAGGTCCAGTTTGTAGGAGTGATTGCATAAGCATTGCGTTACAGAAAAGTGGCTAATCTGAGGAGCACCCGTGACGCTTTCGGGAGGGTGACGACAAACCGGGACTGTTGTCCTGGGTCCAGCTCTTATTTTCAAAAGGCAAATAATGTAATATTATCAAAACACTTGTCCTTTGAAGTTCTGGCAATATTTGTTCATTAATTTATGATTCTGTCTGCATTTAAATCATACCCTAAACTTCAAAAACTTTTATTATTATTATTATTATTATTATTATTATTATTATTATTATTATTATTATTATTATTATTATTTCGTTTTGGCTGACCGGTGATAATAATAATAATAATAATAATAATAATAATAATAATAATAATAGCAGAGTGCCCAGAACAGGTTTGCTACAGTGTGCGCGAGACAGACCTCACGTTCGGGTCATCACGTATGCAGTGCACAAAAGGTCAGGTATTAATGGAGGTTAGCTTGCTTTTCTAAAATGTATCACCATAAATCTGACTCTCAAATCAGAGAGAGAGAGAGAGAGAGAGAGAGAGAGAGAGAGAGAGAGAGAGAGAGAGAGAGAGAGAGAGAGAGAGAGAGAGAGAGAGAGAGAGAGAGAGTGTGAGTGTGTGTGTATCAGAACTGAGAAACAAGCAGCTTCTTAAGTATTTTCTAACTCCTGCAAATCAAGCCAAAAATGTTTCACAAGGAGAATTTAACAGCAGGTCCAACAGCCTGGACAAAGACGCAGCTTTATCTCTGTTGAAATCTGACAGTCACTCACCGCGGGGAAAAGCAGGCAAGACTGAACAACCTGGACTGGACAGTCCATCTTCAAAATGTAGTGACTTGTGTTAGTCAAACGATATACAGGTAGTGGACAAAAAATGGAAACACCTGGGTAAATGAGGGACACCAAGTATATTGAAAGCAAGGGCTTCCACGCAGGTGTGGCTCATGCGTTAATTAAGCAAATAACATCCCAGCATGCTTTGGGTCATGTATAAAAATGCTGGACAGGTCTGGTTACCTATAATTATGGCTAGCATGGCTGCAAGAGGAGACATCAGTGACTTTGAAAGAGGGGTGATTGTTGGGGCGCGTTTGACAGGAGCTTCAGTGACCAAGACAGCTCAACTTGCTGATGTTTCACGAGCAACGGTGTCTAAGGTGTTGTCGGCATGGAACTCCGAGGGAAAGATATCATCAGCAAAGGGCAACAGTGGGCGGAAGCGCATACTCCAGGATCGTGATGTCAGTGCATCAATTCGAAGTGCAAGGCAGAACAAGCGAGCAACTGCAGATCAATTGACTGCAAATTTCAATCTAGGGCGCGAGCAGCCAGTTTCATCAAAAACGGTCCGCTGAGAACTCTACAGAGCGGGATACCATAGTGGCCCAACGCCCTATTAAGTGACTTTACATTGGTGTTTCCATTTTTTGTCCACTATGTATGTGGCCATAGGAAGAAAAAAAATTGAGAGGCAAGATATCGTCAAATGTTGTCTAACAAGCGTAGTCCTTTAGCGCCACCCCATCTACATTCACGTTTTATCACATTCGTCGGACTGTCACCGTCACCTAGTAAGGCTTTTTAACACAATAATCTTAAACCCAACGAACCGTATAACAGCATCGTACGCTTAACAAAAACGTTATCCACTTGCAGTGGAGTTCTTCAGCTTGACTTGGATTCTCGAGTTGTTTCTGAAAGTTAAAACAAACTCACGGTGTATATACCTGCTAAGGTTAATAAACAACGCTGAACATTTCAGTGACATCACGATTTGCGTAGGCTACTATGCGTTTGTTAGAATAACTAGGTAATTGCTTTAACCGCTGACATGTAGGCTTCTGAAGTATATCTGCAGAAGAAAAGCATTCATTTTTGTTTTCCCCTATTTTACGCAGGCTATTATAAATCGCTAGGGGGACATTTTACATATGGTGAATGATGGTCATAGATTTTAATTGTGAGTCTATATCTAAGGCCAAAAGTGTTGCATCTCCTTATATAATTAACACATTTTTCTTCATAAAGTCTAATAAAACCTGCTGAAAAAAACATCGTACGTTAACATAGGCCTATTGAATTACATACCGCTTTGCAGTTTTCCATACTTTACGAAAAATTTACAACAATTGAAAAATGTGACAATTCGAAATCTAACATGAAATACTGTGTTACTTATGGCTTCTGGTAGACTTTTGGGATATCGTTTTATAGTTTCTTTGATTACATGATCTTAAATACAATATCTAGATTAATTTCATATAGTTATTTATCGTTTTAATTATGTCTCAATCCTAAAATTCTAATGATGCAAAACATTTGACCATAGCTGTATATAAAGGAACATATGATGAATATATATATATATATATATATATATATATATATATATATATATATATATATATATATATATATATATATATATATATAAAATTAGGAAATGTATGATTTAAGGACTTGTCCCGGGCCCCAATATTCCTGGCTCCGACCCTGAGAAGCAGTATACCTTTAAGAGATAAATAGGCCTATATAATTATGACGCCCACCGCAAAAGCACATTAAGTAAATGGCGCTTGAAAAGGCATGTATACACATACAGTATATAAATGCTTAGTTTAGGTAATTGTGAAGCGAGCATCCCCCACTGGAAAATGTTGTTATCTTGAGCGACTCCTAGAAATCCACGCGAACGTCCCGTATTGACGTTATAATTATGAATACAAATTATTATTAGATCGCAATCTAGAGAGATCAAGTTAATACTAACTCCGCTTTGGTGTTTTATGAGTCGTTTACATGTAAACTTCACTTTAGGTAAACATTATGCAGTGAAACTTGGATTGGTGGCATGATACACAACGCCCATCACTTTCTATTTTGAATAAATTAATGTATATGTTGTCTGTGTTTACAGGTTTGTGTTATTTGTTTCTTAAAAATAAAATTTCTGAAACTATTTTAAAAATATTTAACCCAGAGAGAGAGAGAGCGAGAGAGAGAGAGAGAGAGAGAGAGAGAGAGAGAGAGAGAGGCGTTTAGAAACTGTACCTAATGCCTTTTATTATATTGTTAGAAATATAAATAATATTGTAGTATTATTATTATTATTATTATTATTATTATTATTATTAAATTACCTTATTTATTTATTTGTGTGTTTATTTATTGCATGATGGAGTAACAGAAAGAAATTAAATAATACTATTAATTGAAAAAAAGATAATTGTAAACGTTGCATACAATACCATAATACATGTATTTAAAGCTAACATACATAGCCTACATGAACAAAATAGACGAGTTTAGCTTATTCTTTATTAATTATAAAAACGAAAATACTAAACTGATATAGCAGATAAGATACATTTTGTATGAATTTAATTTAAAAAAAACGAAAAAAGGGAAAATTCGATTCTGTTCTCAGCTGAGCTGTAGGGAAGGTAACGCGCTTATTTAAGGCTCAGTCAGTATGTATACCTGGTTAAGGACAATTAAAAGGAGGCATTAGAAATTCCACCCGCATGCTTTATCTAGGAATTAAATCATGTCTCTCGTTATTATAATTAAAGTACTGAGCTAAGATAACAACACTGTCTTCTCATATACCGATATTCAGTTTTAGCCAGATGCCTTCAGATAGCGATCGTCGAATCAGGTTAACCAGTACATCACATTTTAAAGTGTATTATTAGTAGTAGTAGTAGTAGTAGTAGTAGTCGTAGTAGTATAATTCTTTGTCATTTGACAGAGAAAGAAATAATGGTTTTGTTAACAAAAACAGAACAAATTTACCGCAGTAGTTGTATCTATTTAACATACTGGTGTTAGAAATTAGTTTACTGTACCTTAATTTACTTCTAAATAATTTGTATAAAAAACATCTATTTAATATCAATTAATTTGCTGTCCTGCATGTGTTTTATTTTATTTTATTGGCATAGTTTGTAAACATACATGTATATACTGTTTTACTTTTACTATACATTAAATCACCTATAGCTTAATTCATTTTAATGATGTGTTCAAATTATAACGTGTCTAAATATGTCTAGTTTCAAATTCATTTTTGATAATAATTGACATTCTCTGTGCGACATAACAACCAGCAACAAGGAGACACAACTGCCACGTGAGTAATAAAACATGAGTTTTCAGCAAGCAGGGGTTTTAACTAAAGTCGTTTCTAAAATTTCCACTGACGATCCTGGCACGTTTTCTAACTTGAAGTTATTCTTTTTAATGGCTTTCAAGTTATATTTATTTAAATAAATCAGGTAGTCAAACACACTACCTGTCACCGCTTGAAAAAAACTGAGTAATTTCAATTACGTTTAAGTCCAGGAGCCATATCCACAATCGTTTGTACACATTGGAAGCGTTTCTTTACACTATTTGAATGCAGCCACAACCACTCCTATCGAAACAGGTTTGGTTAACATATACCTTAAAAACAGTTCTTAATTTCTTTCTTTTTCAGGTGACATTAGCCTATAGTTGAGTTTTAGGCTATTTCAGACCGATGATCTTCGTACAAGTTGAAGTGGTTGGGCAATCTTTCTGATTCATGTTACTTACACTTGTTTTATATAGTTGCGATAACCAGAGCTCACAAACAAGCACATTGTTACTTTTATTTTAAATAGATACAACATATATCCTAAAATCCAAGGTGTAAAAGGAACTAAAATACATTTTTATTAACATGCATATTTTGGTTAGTCACACAGGTGAGTGAAAAGTGTTGAAATGAATGTGTTTTGTTGTTGGAACATGTACTGTTTATCACATGTAGGAGCAAGGTGGCTAAGAGGATGTTTATAATAAGGTTAATTGATGGATGTTTCCTATTGTGTTACAGCGGAGTGCATGCCAACAACTGTTATTGTATTGGTATCAGAAACACAGAACAGTTTCATCTTGACCTCTAAGGTTTCCATTGTACTGCACCTGTTCCAAGATATACATTTACTTAACCTTGCCTTTTGAGACTGCTTTATGCAAGACTAATGTATTGATATTTATTTTAGTTTCCGTGCTAATTTGGAGTGCCTGGACTTTCAAAACCCTAGTGCCTCATGTTAGCCTGCTGCTGGTGTCTAATGGTATCAATCGATGCAGTGTAAAGTGAGATTTCTTGAAGTAATAATATCTGCAGCCAAGTTAGTTATAATCGTGTCCCATTTCATGATAGATAATGGCCTAGATCACTGTCAAAATGTTTATACAACAAAAAGAAGTGCCAGTCACAGCAAAGCCATGCTACTGAACCAGTAGCATGCGATCATTAATTATTTGCCAAAGCTGCAAGAAACCACAGAGCGCTATTTTGGCAGCTAAAAAATATTCTCAAATTATGAGCTTATTTAATTATGTTTTCTTTCTTTCTTTCTTTCTTTCTTTCTTTCTTTCTTTCTTTCTTCTTTGGTGGGGGTCCTTATGTGACCATTCTGAACCAATAGTTATAAGATTTTCTGAAGGCAAAACTATAGTTGCACATATTATTTCAGACATAACAAGAAGTATTTTTGCAGAATCTTGGTCCACACCAACCATTGTTGCCCTACGTATACATTTCTACAACCGACTGTGTACATCTAATGAATCATATCATACCTTCCATAGTGGTTTAATATTGAACACAGTAAACAGAAACTTTTACTTGTTGTGTATATAAGTATCCAAGAAAAGCACCCCAGGAACAAGAGGACCATACGCTTGTATACAGAGGCTCCACAATAGTAAGTTGTGTGTGTGACAATAGCACACACATAACTCTATTATTATTATTATTATTATTATTATTATTATTATTATTATTATTATTATTAACAATTATACCTAAAAGTACACATTTGATTTATTTGACAACTATTTGACTGCAGAGTTTTACATTTGGACTCTTCGATTAAGGGTTTCTTGTTTCATTGCTTTCACGTGGTAAATGCTCTCGTTTAACCAACATAAGAGGTTTGCCAGAGGAACTTACTCAGATGTTTCAAGATAACGTGTCTTTTGTAAGTGTTTGAAAGTATTAATTGGACCAGGGCATGCACTCCCTCAAGGTATTATAGGGTGTCAGCTACACAATACTAAACGATGCAGCAATAATATAATGGTAAACAGATTGCACAACTGCACAAATATGAATTTGTGTTTAGAGTGCAGGTAAGTATAAGTCTAGTGTTGGCTTCTGCATTAAATAGCCTAAAGAAGTCAGTAAATAAAGATTTAGAAGTGTAAACTCCTTAGCAACCTATTGTAATTTAAAGCAAGATAATCACAACTTGATAAGTAAAGTGTACATTAGATATTGCAATTAATAAACTATATTTCAAAGGAATGAGTTAGGTTTTGATATTAAATCTTGCATAATACTATAAAAAAAATATTGCTTCAAATATAGGGATAACATGTGAATAGAACAAAAGAACATAATAACATACAGTTACATACAGTGTATACAGCTATTTGTTTGGAATTCACACAGCTTTACATCTGTGATTTGAAGATGATTCTAAAACAGCTGTAACAATCACTTGGCTAATTTTAGAGCTAGTTTGCTTTTAAATATTTTTTTAAATAATAATAATAATATCTTTATCTGTTGTCTTGTAGATAAAGCAAAATGTTTGAAATGCCCATCACCTTTCCACCTGTAGTGACAATGGGTTTAGAATGTCTTTGTAATTTGGGATGCATGAAAACTGGGGCTAGGGGGGGTTATATTATTAGGTTAACCTTTGTATAACAATTGTGCAAAGCATGAAATCCAGCATGAAAACTCTGCCTTGGGCATAGCTTTTACTCAGTGTTACAGCAGATCTGTAGTGTTTAACCTGCGCACTGCAACCTGCTAACTGCTTCTTGATCTTCAGGGTATCCACATACATGAACTGACAATAAATCAAAAGTAGTTACAATGTAAACGAAAAGATTATGTCCTATGGGTTTTTTTTCCGACTTGCTCTGTCAGAGACATTCATACTGCATATACATACATACATACATACTGTACATACATACATACATACATACATAAAAGAGTTGTTGGAATGAGGAGAAAAAAGGCTAGGATTTAACCTTTACAATTAGATATGCATGCTGGAATACTAGCCCCAGGGCTACCAGGTGTCATAGTTTCAAGGATGTAAACAGCCGTCAGAAACTTTAAAAGAAAGATAGCAGGGCTGATTTTCTGTCAGGGGTGTCTGTCAGTAGGAAGGAAGGATTCAGAACCAAGATCTGTTTTTTTCTTCTGATGTTTACAGACCCTTGTGTGTCTGTTACCATCATGTTTTGACCTCTGTACTTTTAGCTTCTACAGAGAGGTCAAATTTCTTTGAGTCTCTTAATCAACTCTGTCATCTAGGTTTTTATATAAATACATCCTTAATTTATCATTCCTGTTTTTCTTTATGTCAAACGGCCTTCCACCTCCCCTACCACCACCTCACAGCTGGCCTTGTTAGGGGGTGGGTGGAGTGACCACCTGTCTCGCCTGATAGTGTTCATTCGTTAATCATCATTGGTCATTCATCATTCGGTCAGTTTTAAAAGACGGCACCAGCCACTAGACGAGGCCACGGGCCAAAATGTAGTATTGTATTTACTGTGAATATTACAGCGGCATCTACTAAATCATGTCATTCAATTGCTTGTGGTTTTCTCCTTTATGAAGCCGTACTGTATGAGTAAAACCATTAAAACATGAAAGACGTTGGGCTCAATGCAATTGAAAAAATGATCCAAAAGGACTTTCCAAAGTATTTTGATTATTATTTATGTTTACCAGAGCATTTATGCTTCTAAAAAATGCAGAAAGATTGTGCTTCACTGAATAGTATTCAATTATACAATGAGTTGAAAACTGCAACGTTCATGAGCAGCACAGAGCACCCTGAGCAGAGCTCTCCATGGGCAGACTCGCCAGACGCCTGCTCCTGCCCTAATATCAGAGTGGAAACCGGCTCATTCGAAATCAAGCATGAGTACAGGTGGATGATCATTTTGAAATTATAGTAACACTGTAACCTTTGAGCTGCTAAAAGAAAATTATATATGCATGCAGAGTGGTTTAGCGATAATATATAATACAGTTTAAAGAAATTAATTCAAGATCATTATTTTCTTTTACTTTCATTTTTATTTTTGCACTTTTGAGTTGTCATGCATACCCCCTGGTCTACTGTATTGAATTTATCTAGAAAATGTGATGCATTGTGATGAAGCTCAAGCAGACCTAGCTGAAGTGTCCAATGATTGTAGTTATTTTCTAATGTTTAGCCAAATTGTGAGTAAAAATCAATATGGTTGTGATAAGTATATGAAAGACAAAGCATGCCGTTATGATAAGAATACCTCCAAGAATGATATACTGTGCATAGCTTTATTCATTATTGAATACCTATTACATTATTAATTTATTTTAAGTTAAATATTTAGCTTTCATAAAATAAAAAAAATAAAAAGCATTCCATACTATTTAAGCTGGCTTCCATCTCCGAATTATCCACTCAGTTCCTTACAATTGGCTTCACTTAGTCTTCTTAAAGTCTCTAAATTCTATGTTGACCTTTCTCTTTGAGGGGGGCGTTTTTTTAACTTAGGCCTTGTGAAGTGTTTTAGATCCTAGCATGAAAGACACAACACAAGACTTACTTGGATTGTGTAGTTACATTGTATTGAAGAACTTGACCTGGTATGCAGTGACCAACCCATAACCCAGGTCATCATACCCAACCATGCACAACCATGGATAAGCTTACAGCTATCGCAAAGGTTTGTAGAATAACACTGCTTTTTTCTGGCAACAAAGTGGCTTGCAACATGCAGCTTGTGGGTGTCAGGAATAAAGATCCCCTGGATGCTCTTTAAACACTGCAGGCATCATTATGTTTTCTAATACAATTTAGCCAAGCTGTTGGTTCGAGTCTATTTTATCAGTCTGATCTCTAGGACAGGCTTCTTAATAAGACAATGCAGCATGGCAACACTGCAGATCTGTAAGTTATTCTCTACTTTGTTATGTGTTTATGTCATTAGTAAAAAAAAAAAAAAAAAGTCGTCCTGTGTGTTTAATGCAGTATATTGCTGCCTATAGGATCGTGTTCCAATCTCTGTGGCATTCTTGCTGGCATCTCTATGCTCTGTTCTAAATGAGTGTGGCAGAAGTGATGATGCTGTAGACGGCAGGTTTGACAATAGAGAAATTTACTAACTGAATTTGTTGCTGTTTAACATACTTTGCTCAGAACAACCAACAGCCTCTGATCAATACTTAAACATTTGCTGAATTATATTACTGAGTTGTTTGGTTTTAGTTTTGTATAATTAGCAGGTGTTAGTACCAATATTTACTGCTGTGTTGCTTATGTAAAAACCCTTATCCTAACCCTAACCATTCTCCAGCTTTAGTTCCCAATTGAGATGATGGTCAGTTCCACTTTCAAATTAAGAATACCCTACTGTAGGATTGAAGTTTTGTTGAAAGTCTGTTGGAGACTGATTTCATTCTATGGTAATTGAAATTTGAAACAATAAATAAATCAGTGTGTGAAATTAATTTTTTTCCCCTATATGTAAGTTGCATGGAACGCAGAACTAATACAAAAAAAAGAAAAGAAAATAATACAATAATCCAGTTTGGAAAGTTTAGTATTTTGGGAGTTAATCATGCTAATCAACCCTTTTCATTTAGCCAGCAGGGGCTCCAACCCCCACCCCTAGTTTCAGTACCACAAATCACAAAAAACATCACGTTAAGTAACAAAGATGTCAATATATATTTATGTATCCTTATGTTTCTTGCTGCTAAAATCCAGCTATATCAGCTTAAGATCCTGGGGCTATATTCACAAGCTAAACTTCAATCAACCCTGTGTTTAGTGGCACTATAGGAGGGGGGTGTCTTTAAGTTGTATTCACTTAACTATTTCTTAATGGATTCTTTCCTACTGCTCTGCTTCAAGTTAAGAACAGTGACGGGTGGGCTATACAGTACTTAACCACAGATTTGGTGCAACGCAAACTTTGGTACTGTATATAGCTTTAAAGCAAATGTAGGTGCAGAGAGAGACATAATTTAATTGAAGACCTACAAAAAGGATGTGAAATTGTTCTATCACCTTTTTAAACTCGCCTTTAAAAGCTCTTTTAAACACATGGAATCTGTTGTGGTCTGTTTGAGCCAGCGGTTGCAGATTGGTATTGTAATAGAATGCAGACCTTAGAAAGTTGACAATTTGGTTCTAGAGCCGTGTTTTGCATTCTGTCAACAGACCAACTAAGCAGGGATCTAAAGAGTTGTGTCAGTAATTAGCACAGGCACATCTCGCTAAATCTGGAGGTTTGCTGAGCACCTTTAATGAATAGGCTAAGAAAAGTGAAAGTTTAGGAAGGCTTTTGTGAATGGAATCTCTGCTTGCAACACTATAAGGCCAGGCTGTGTGGTCCAGTGGTTAAAGAAAAGGGCTTTTAACCAGGAAGTCCCCAGTTCAAATCCCACCTCAGCCACTGCCTCATTGTGTGACCCTGAGCAAGTCACTTAACCTCCTTGTGCTCCGTCTTTCGGGTGAGATGTAATTGTAAGTGACTCTGCAGCTGATGCATAGTTCACACACCCTAGTCTCTGTAAGTCGCCTTGGATAAAGGCGTCTGCTAAATAAACAATAATAATGCTACTTCTAAAACAATTTCTAGTCCTGATCCCCCACCAATAATAAAAATGATATTGCTGGTAATATTGCTATTATAAACTGAATAATTATCTCTTTTTTGTGTGTGGTTGTTTGCAAAGCAGTACAATCATTTACCAGTGGGATAATGATAACTGAAAGCTGAACCTGATTGGCAGATACTACCACATATGCCTCGTTTCCACTGCCTGGCGCTACAGGCTTCGGCTGCCCACAGCTAGCCTCCGAAATCCAAAGAGCGTTTCAGTGCTTTTTTCCAAACCTGGCCAACCTCAGAAATTCTTGCCATGCGTTAAAAGTCACTAGGGGATTGTGGGATCGTATTTGTTTTAAAGAAATACAGGAGAGCAGAACCAAACAAACAGCTAGGTTTTGTGGTTGTGTTTATCATGAATAAAACAAAAAACCATGACATGGTTCCATTTAACAAAGTTCTCTGCTTTTAGTGAATACAATAAAGCTTAAAGAAAAACAATAAAGAAAGAAGGACTGTGCACTTGCTTATTTTGACCCATTTTCTCTACCGATACAACCCACTCCCAACATGCAAAATACCACATGTACAATAGAAGTATTCATATTTGACTAATTGTTCTATTGATAATGTCAACATTGCAACTTTTCCTCTTTGGAAAACCATTGATATTTGCATATTGCATTCTGTAATTATTTACTTTTGTGTTTTTTAGAAACCTATTTTTGTTTTGCGCCTGTCAGAAACAGCATCATCACTGTTGTTCCCCTGGCTCTTATTATGACTTCAGTTCCATAAGAGTGTTGAGTTTTCTTGATTTGAATCTACTTAGCCCTCCTCCTGGAAAGACAAGTGAATACAGTGAACAAACATCGATCCCCTGGTATCTTTACACAAACAGCTTGAGTGAAAGGTATATCATAATGCAAAAATATCCTGTGAATTACCAGACTTGGAATGGCAGAGGAGGATGGTATGGTATGGGATCCTTTTTATTTAGCCTCCGAAATGTCTTCAAAGACAGTGACAGCTCATACAGACCCTACAAACAACAAACAGAGTTCACAAATACTCTGCTTTTTCTGTGTTCATAAAAAAGAATGTTGCTTTATGATCCATCATTATCTGTAAACATAAGGAGCCATCTGATCCATCTGAAAAGATTATTAAATGGATGTCTTAACAAGAATCAATTGAGAAAACTTAATATGGCAAAACACTGGGTAATAAATTAGAGGTGCTGAAAAGAGTGTTTGACTCTCTGTGTCAGAAACATTATTCAAGTATGTCAGGAATGCCTGTTCTAGATAATGAAATATTAGTTCTCAATGAGGCATTTTTAATTATATGGTGCCAGTTAGCACTCAGCTACGATATGGGACTGGGTTTAGGGGGTTTACTTGACCAGTGTGCTTTACTTCTTAAAAAATACCCCAATGTACTAGATAAATATCTGGAGGTGAAGGCTTGCACATTCCTTTTTCAAAACTTGCTTTCTTGATGTCAAAGTCAACTCTATGGCCCCTGGCCATAGAGTGAAGTGCAAATTCTGCAGTCCTTTGTAGGGACTTGCTGAAATATGCATTACATATGGGCAGGATCCACTTGAAATCAAAAGGGAAAATAAGCAGGTTAGACCTGAATCAGGTTATTAATGAGTATCCATTTTGTTTCTCTATTATGCGCATTCAGAAACGTTTGTTACACACATTTTGACTTACTTTTAGCTGTGGATCAGGTCAGACATTAGATTCTTGAGTATATCGATGGAGAAAGGAGGGTAATAGGCTTGTAATAGAATGCTTCTTCTCAAAACTACAGGAAAGTGGCCATTTGTTTAAAGAGATTTAGAGAAGTACAGCTAATGTTTCACTGTATAGCAAACAGCTTGAGGTTAGCTATGCAATTCCTTGGTTGGGAGACATGGTACAGTTGTAAGCTTATGATGCTGTGCAGCTTGGAGGAATATGAAAATGCCATTACATGCTATTAGAAACATGCTATTATTATTATTATTATTATTATTATTATTATTATTATTATTATTATTATTATTGTTTTCACGTGCCCCCCAATTTTTTTTAATAAAATAAAAAATACTGAAGTTTAAAATTAATTGTTAAAAAATAAACTTGTTTTATCATTTCTTTTAGATTCTATTTTCAAATGGTTTTCTCAACACTTGTTCAATTCTTAAAAAATAAACACTGATAGTTTGACAATTTCTGTCTGTTATGTCACCATGTTTTATAACAAGTAATATACACCAAAATTGTACATATCAGGCTGTAATTCTATCTCGGTATCTGGTGACAGGACTTGTGTAATTTGTCGATAGAATTAGAGCCTTATTATACATAGTTGGGTGTATATTATTCCTTATATTACATAACAACTTAACTATGAACGAATGTACACTTTGAGTCATGTCACCTAATTACTACCAGTGACATGTATAGTACACGTAGCCCATTCTGAACCAGCAAGCTTTTCTTTGTTTATATGACATTTCCAGTCAAAGATCATGCTGATGCTGACTGACTCTGCTGTAACATCATCAGCTTACAGGAAACATAGGAGAACAAATGTTTGTAAAACAGCCTGATCAAGCTACATACCGTGAAGAAAACAAGCAGTCACGTCCATATCTCTTGTTTACTTTGCATTATGTCTACCTCAAGGGTTTGACTTTATTTATTTGCATGTGTTTCCCCTATTCATTTATTTTCCCATGGACATTTTCAGCATAATTTGTGCAGGAACAAAATAGTGCAAATGATTTTAAATCACATCCTGTAATTTTAATTTTTGGGGGTTTTTAGACTGCTTTATGAACGCTTCCTGTAAAACTCTGAGTGCAAAATTTATTAAACCTCTGCTTCAGTGCAAGATGTGTGTTTTTAATGGTAGAAAAGTTTAGTAAATAACTCAAGAAGTTTCAGTGTCGGTCAATTATAATTTTAGTAGACTGCTTTTGTTTTAACATTAATATAATCTCAGAGAACGTTTGAGGTAATTGGCCCATGCACTTCCTAGAATGGAAACTGGCACACTAATAGGGCCCCAGGTGCTGTCAGGAGTAAACCTGTTTAACTCTGATTCATTACCTCATTGCAGAACCTGGCTGTATGTCTGGGCGGTAGGCAGAGCATTATTTGCAGAGCATGTGCAGTATTTGATTAATTCAATGAGCCAAGTCACAGTTGTTGTTATTGAATTGCATTTTGTCACTTGTACTTGCTTGAACTAGTCATTGTATTTATCTTGTTCTTATTGTATTATTACTTGTACTGTAACACTTGAAATGTATGTGCTTACGATTGTAAGTCGCCCTGGATAAGGGCGTCTGCTAATAAATAAATAATAATAATAATAATTTATTTTGTGATTCAAAGTAATGAAAAGTGCACTAGAGACTGAGCAAGAGCAGTTCTGTTTACCATGCTAAAAAATCAAACTGTCACTACCGGCTATGCTTGCAGTACACTGCAAGTTGGAGTTAGGTAATATAAGGTAGAATTAGTCAGACTGGTCTTTCGGCCCAGCAGACAGCCCAGAGAATGGGGTTAATTCCTCTTACCCATATAAATAAGGACACTACCTCTAGGAGTTAAAAGAAGGAGCATCAGTTTCCAGCATAGCCAGACAAAATGCACTTCTACCGTGTATTGACGTAACTTCTTTTACTTTACTTTCAATGAGATCCAAATTGCTGTGTGTTACTTAAAAAGAAGGGAGGGCGACTATACAGGCAATCAAAAGCACTTGGCACACTCTTTGGCAACAATTGACTTCAGCGCACTACCAAGCCCCTAGTCTTACTAAAAATACAAATAACTAAATAACTATGTTAAGCCCCACAACATTGATAATGTACATATTGGCAGTGTTCCAAAAGCTGCTGGCTTTTAGCTTCAAGTTTGTATGTTTTATGAACAATATTAAAAGCAACAAAAAAGCAAATCTCTTCTTTCACCACAACAAAGACAGTAAGTGTGCCTGTTTGATAGGAATACAGAACTAGAAATAAAGGAATCCAGGTTGCTCCACTGTAATAAATTTTACATATTGTAAGGACTACCCTGGGTTTATAACATCTGGATATTTTAGTGTAACATAGTAATTACTCTAAAATAAGTCACGGTCAAGTGTGGAACATACTTAAGGTAATTTAGTGGCCTGAGTGAAATGAGTTTTGATGGCCTCAGATTAGTTCCTGAGGAAATAAAAAAGTGAACAATTGCTCAGATAGAATTAATCTTCCAGAATAGACTCAAGCCTTTTCAAGAGTGCCCAGTTTAGGCAGATGTAGCCACCATAACATGTCCTCTTTGGAGGTTTATGTATTTATGTACAAATCTTATGAGGAAAACAGTGAGACTAAATTATCTTGTTTCCATGAATGTCCTGTGCTGATTTTAACTGCAGGCTACAAAAGTTTGTCAAATTTATAAGTTTTAAATTGAGAGTAACAAAAGCTGTGTTTTAAGGTGGAGAATGTTAATCTGCAGGGCTAGCCAGTGAGGTCCTGTTAAAAAGGAGGATCTTAATAAAAAGATACAGCCTTCTTACTCCTCATCCTCAAGAATGTCTCACCATGCCTTTCTAAACCTTTCATTTGAAGATGGGAATTGTAGGTTAATCTTGTTTCTACGAGAAAAATAGCTGGCTTAGCCAAACAATTTGCTGCTCAGGACTGGCAATTTATATCCTTTAGACTTCAAGGAATTTACTCTTTCCTTCTCTATTGCTTAACATGCTGTCTGCAGAGTCCACTAATACCACATATTAAGAGATTTGAATCTACTTGCTATTACATGGGCTGAATAAACCACTAGCAACTAACTACACAGAAGTGCATGAGGATATATATATATATATATATATATATATATATATATATATATATATATATATATATATATATATATATATATATATATGTATTTTCTTCTTACAATAAAAGACAGTGGCAGCAGGTTTGTTTTTTGTTTCCAATAGCTTATGTAAACCTCTCCCATCAGGAGTAATTTATTTCCAACACCTCCTGTATACACATCTGTTTAATATTAGTGCAACTTATGCATACTGTTCTTAATACACCAAACGTGGATTGCTAAAGTCATTTCAAGCCCACATTATACACATCTGTTTAATATTAGCGCAACTTATGCATACTGTTCTTAATACACAAAACTGGTGGATTGCTAAAGCTTGCTTCTGTAAATAAAAGTCCCCCTCGTCTAAACTGCTTTATTTCTGTGTGTCTCAGGTCACTAGCTGTAGGCCATCAGTACACTTCCCTGGGGACCCAGCCCATCCTGTGTGGCAGCATCCCTGGTCTGGTGCCCAAGCAGCTACGCTTCTGCCGGAACTATGTGGAGATCATGCCCAGTGTGGCAGAAGGGGTTAAAATTGGGATACAGGAGTGCCAGCACCAGTTTCGGGGCAGGAGGTGGAACTGCACGACGATTAACGATCTGGCTATCTTTGGACCGGTGCTCGATAAAGGTAGGTAAAGACTCCACGCATAAATTGGCCTTCCTACAATCACTTGGTTTGGCGAAGCCACTTTACTGCGCGCAGAACCTTGAGCTCCTCAGATGTCCATGCTTTAGCGCACAAGATTAATACTATATTCTTGAAATGTTAAACACTTTGCTAAAATCACATTCCTGTACATTTAAAAAAAAAAAAAAAAGGTATGATCTCTAAAATATGTCGTGGAAAGTTTTTTTGGGCTGACATGGTATGACAGGACAGCATCACTGGCAATGCTGCTTTGACCAGGAAGGGAGACTCAGACAAAGAAGTTTCAAGCGCAAATGTGAACTTTATTAGTAATAACAAATAAACAAAATGAACACAGACAGAAACTTTAAACAAAACACATTTAACAAAACAAAAGGCACAAGGGCCAAAACAAAAGGTCTACAAAACACTCACGGAAACGCAAACAAACACAAACACGGACATAAATACAGCACAGAACACGAAAACATTGCGTGCTTTCAAAACGTTTCAAAGCATTTTTGGATCGCACCGTAAGCTGTTTGAAATACACATATTATATATAGAGAGAGGAGCAATCTCTTCATGAATTCCGCCAGTTTATTGTGTGTTTTGTGTTCAAGAAGTACAGAAGTATAAAGAATCACTTAGCAGTTTGCACAGGTGCCAGGAGTCTTTGGCAACATTATAGGTGATCTGTGATTTAGATACAAGAGAGTGTTGAAACACAGACAGGTGAAATGGGTTTGTCCATCCTACTTTTCTCTGTAACTAACTTTCTGACTTTAATGATCAGTAAAGTGATGTATTTCCATTTCACCGTCATATCACCAATAATACTGTTTTAACAGTCTGTCTACAGTGTATGTTGAATAATGTATTAGATTACGCACACAAAATAAACACTTCCATTTAGACCAGTACAGTTCCTTAATTCCTTAATTCATTCACTGAACCATGCAGTCATACCATCTTGTACCATCTTGTATTCTGATCCCCTTTGATCTCAGCAGCTGGCCAGGCCTTCAGGGACCTCCCATTTAAACTAGGTGTTGCAGGGACTACTGTTGGTGCAGTAAGGTAAACAGCCTCATGTGCTGTTGCAGGTACTGGCATTTGAATGAAACATGAATCCAAGGCCTGTCTGCTCTGTGGAAACTAAATATTTCCCCTGAAACTATTTTAAAGAAGAGTGGTGCAGTGTTTTCCCTCGGTTTTTCCAGACTAGCTTCTAATGCAGGTTAAATATTCTTTGCTGTTTAAAATCCCTTTATAACGGGGCTCCCAAGTGGCGCATCCAGTAAAGGCACTCCGCGTGGAGTGCAGGATGCGCTCTATAGTCTGGACGTCGCAAGTTCAAGTCCAGGATATTCCTTCGCCATCCGAGGATGGGAGCTTCCAGGGGTGGCGCTCAATTGACCGAGCGCCGCCCAGGGGGAGGGAGGATTAGGTCGACCAGGGTGTCCTCGGCTCACCGTGCACCAGCGACCCCT
The DNA here is from genome assembly GCA_030684275.1 of Acipenser oxyrinchus oxyrinchus. Classification (NCBI taxonomy): domain Eukaryota; kingdom Metazoa; phylum Chordata; class Actinopteri; order Acipenseriformes; family Acipenseridae; genus Acipenser; species Acipenser oxyrinchus. The sequence continues at coordinate 22,373,430 of CM060250.1, forward strand.
GCTTGCCTGTAAGCTGCCTGAGAGCTGCGTTGTCCTCTGATGCTGTAGCTCTTGGGTGGCTGCATGGTGAGTCCGCAGTGTGAAAAAAAGCGGTCGGCTGACGGCACACACTTCGGAGGACTGCGTGTGTTCGTCTTCGCCGTCCCGAGTCAGCACAGGGGTGGTAGCAGTGAGCTGAGCCTAAAAATAATTGGCCATTTCCAAATTGGGGAGAAAATAATAAAAAATAATTGGCAATGACTAAATTTAAAAAAAAAATCCCTCTTTAACTAGAGTTTCTCAGCCCATTACATTTCTGAAAATGTTATAAAACATAATGAAAATTGTTTAGAATTAATAATAAATAAATAAATAATAACAACAATTTAATGGAAGCATGTAGACTTTTAACTACAGGGAATTCCCTGAATTAAAAATGACTTCAGTGGTGAATCCCCCACAATTACTTCATTTTTAGTTGTTGCATAAAACCCTATTTTTCACAGGCTTAAGTAAATATTGGCTAAGAATGAGATAGAAAACAAAGTTGTCCTTTGAAGATATTGGAGTGAAGCAATGCTTTAAAAAAAACCCACACACACATGCTCAGACATGCACACACACACACACATGCATGCACACACATGCACGCACACACAGAAACATGCACGCACATAAATACTAATGATACCAGCGTCCCAGTGCCAAGCTTCAGCGTGGTACACCATATAATATAAACAAAGCCTCTCTTTTTAGATTTCCACATCATTACATTTATTTCAAAAAAAGACAACAATCACTCCAATTAAAGTGAACCTGCAATTCATGTGTGGTTAATCTCTTAGTTACCAACACTGGCATATTATTAGTGGATAATACAGTACTTTGATCATTGTATTCTTTATAAAGAAAGCTTGTGTGATTCATACAAGGTTCTATTAAGAGCTTATGCATATCACATGTTTATAGTTGATACAGCTATGGTCAGAAGTTTTGCATCACCTTTTAGAATTAACTAATTTTGCTTTATAAATTCGAATGAAACCGGCTGAATAATGTTATGTTAACATATTGAATTACATACCGCTTTGTAGTTTTCCCATACACTTAACGAAAGACAAAAGTTGAGAAATGTGACATTTCAAAATCTAACATGAAATACTGTACTGTTATTATGGCTTTCGCAATATAATATTGTAGTTTCTTTGATTACATGATGTTAAACAAAATATCTTGATTATGTTCATATAGTTTTTTTTTTTAATTATGTCTCAATCCTAAAATTCTAGGTGATGCAAAACTTTTGGCCTTAGCTGTAAAAAACAAAACAAAACTGCAATAGTTAAATTGCAATGTTTCTGATGCTAGTACTGTACAGCTAAGGCCACAAGTTTTTTCATCACCTAGAATTTTAGGATTCATATAGAGTACCCTTTCAAACAAACCCTTTTGTGTCAGTCTAGTAAAAGGAGCAGCTTCACTAGATAAGCAGAGGTCTCCCATACATGCATACAGTAGTGCGTGTTTAGGATACCTCCATTAGTCAGTAGCAGGATGTGTCACCAGTGTGGTCAGGTTAAGAAGGTCTCTTAAACTCCAGCATATGGCTTGTGGTTTTTTAGTCTGACCACACTCCACTAAAGCAGAAGGTGTTGTGTCTTTCACTAATAGATGTAGAGAAAGGTACATCCACATAACTGTTGTATTACTTTGTGGTTTTGTGAAATGTCACAAGACCTTTTATCATTCCATTCACATTTTTAAAAGTCCTGAGCAAATGGTAGTCTAAACCAGACAGCATTGTAAACCATTGGTCATTGATATTATCTGTTATGCTCCGAGGGGGGTTAGAAGTGTTTTACAAAGTGCTTTTTTTTTAATACTTTGCGGCAAAAAAAAAAAAGATTACATCAGTGGTGGGCAGTTACGCCTTGCAGAGAAAGCAAGCTGCATGTATCCAGGTATGCGTGCAAAAGTCTTTGCAATCCAAGGAGGGAGGTTGCCAGTGCCAGCACTAGGATTTACTGCGCCCTGGTGCAAGACTGTGAAGTAGACCCCCCAGCTCCACCACAACCTAAAGAAAACTTTTTGAAAATAAATACATCAGCTGCAAAATCTGACTCGCTCAAAAAATAGTTTTGTTTTTATTTTCTAACAAAACATATTTGTATGCTAAAATGACTGTGAAGAAGACAGTAATCAATCAAGTAACAGTATATCCAAACATTTTAATAAATCAAGCATGTAACAAGATTAATCGAGTATTAATAACTCGATTTAGTTAATATTGAAACATATTAATATCTTCAAATTAGTCATAAAAACATATTAATCATAGGCATCAACTGGATTTTTAAATCAAGTACAAAAGTGAGTATGAAAACATTTCTATAATTAAAACCCATGTCTGCATCAAAACTTAGTCCACAGTACTTATGCATTCAACACATTAATAAATGAATACCCCAAAAGCATGTACATTTTTTAAATACTGTACTAAATATTTGCCATCTGTTGGTTACACCTACCAGCAGACAATCACATGACTTTAACAGACAATCGGTTGGCTGATTTGCAGATTTGTGTTTTGATTGACACTCTGACAATACTACCTTGCTACAGTTTATTTTTCAAATGATATGTTTTATGTTTAGTCATTAAAGTGGGCTCAGAAAAAAAAAGAAATTGACTCAAGTCTGAGCCCTTCCAAAGGCTGGGCCCGGGTCCAGTTGTCCATTGCACCCCTTGCCGGCCTGGAGGTTACAACCACATTATCTTTTTCAAGCCTTGAACTGGTCCTTTTTCTGACAGTGTAAATGAGGCTGGCACCAAACAATACACAGACTGTCATAAATACCACTGACACCTAGTTACCTCAATAACTTACCAAACGGGAGCTTTAAATCTGTCAGCAAGCCTGAGAAAAGACTAACATTTACTGCAGATGGGGAGGTGGTTGCTTTTAATGAACTCTTGATGGGTTGTTACACTGATGGAGCAGGCTTGAGCTCAAGAAGCCCTGTAATGGTATTGGTTCACAGTGCTGGCCCATTGTAGTGTAAATACACCACATATCCCCCACTGCTCAGCCGATTCTAAACAGTAAGGGCTTGAGCAGAAGGGATGGGGTTGGGGGGTCAACTTTTAGGGTCTCAGCTTTAGTTAATCAATTTGATTGGATTAAGGTCACCGCGACCCCTAATAGTGTTAAAGGTCAAAGTAGCCGGATTAAGTGTTTTGTGGTTGCGGATAATGCTAACCAATATCCCTTTGATGGGGCTTAGTAGTAGCTGCTTTCATTTAATTGAATTTGATTGATGCATGTATGTGCCTTTGGTCATGCATTGTTAGCGCACGTCTGTTTGTCCTGTATGTGCATATTGTCTGTTTTTATATGGAGTGTAGTACTACGCTAAAGTACGCAAACCTGGGGGCATGTATGGATTCCTAACCTTACATACCTGTACAACACAACAACACAGTTAAGAGGTGGCATAGTAGCATGTTTTAATATAAATAAGGTTTATTCCAATGTATGCTATATTTGTCTCCTAGCAAAGCTTCCATACAAGAGGGAGAATGATTAACTAAATGTCATCTGTGTAACTACATGATGCTGCAGGTTTAGTTGTCTATGTCAATAGCAGGATAGAGATTGAAAAAAAAGATGCTGGATGGAAAGTATGCATCATTAAAATATGCACACATTTTCATAAATTGTAATAAAAGATCAGGCTGGAAAGTTAACACCACCGCTAAAAAACAAGACACACACTAATACACACAGAAACAGACACTCCTGTATTATTCATTTCTCTGGAAGGCCTCAGGCTAGGCACAAGAGATTTCTGAATTCCTGAGAATTTTTTTAGGTTGTTTTTTTGGTGTAGCTCTGTGTTATTTTTTCTTGACTTAATTTATGCAGACAATTGTCTATTGTCTTGCAGTTGTTAATGAATGCTCTTCGACGTCAATGCAGTGGAAGTGCACTGACAATGTAATTGTTTTTTTTTTTACTCAGAAGCTTACCTGCTAGTAGAATATAATTACAAATGAACAAAATTACAGCAGTATTTCCAATAGAAATAGATTGTGGCAAACCTTTTTGTAACCCCAGGTTTAATTTACAGATCTTTTCCCATTTTTAGTTATTTTGAAATACTCCGAAATTGTGTTAAAATAAAATAAAATAAAAATATTGTGGTGGGGGGTACTTTAAGCAGCTATAATGTTACAGCCAGCAGAAAATCTTGCCTTATCTCTTATGCTTTTTTTTGCAATGCAGATTCTCTTTAAGCAAAAGGTGCAAAATATTCTTGGAGCATTTTGGTTCCACTTCATCTCATACTAAAACACGGGATATATAGCATCTTGCAAGTACATGGGGAAGTAAGGACATACGGCATTACTTACTATTGTATGTGTGCCTTACCTCCAAAACAAGCTTGGACAATTCTCCCATGATCTCATAAACTATAAACTTAATATCAGTGAGGTGAAAATATTGTTTTAAGCCCCAGGGTGGGAAAACAGGGCCAATTTGTTACAATCTATATAGCCTGTCTGGTAAAGGTAAATGTAACTCCTGTTACTTAAAATAAAAGTCTATAATGTAGATAAATTCAAATAGAATATTATTGGAATAACATCTGTAACATCTGAATAGTTTAATTCTGTGTGAATTTAAGGGAAAATGTAAAATAATAGTCTCCAACTCTTAATAAAGTTCATTAAGATAGAATATGAATGACAGGATATATATTTATATATATATATATATAGAGAGAGAGAGAGAGAGAGAGAGAGAGAGAGAGAGAGAGAGACTTCCCGAGGGGCATTTAATTTTCCACTATGAGCTGATTCTGCAGTACGTATTTCATATATGAATCAGTCAAGGAAATAAGAGAGGCAAGGTTGGATAGTAAATATGACTTTATATATTTTGTTTAAATACAGTCGGCGCAGGATTTCTGCTTAAATGCGATACAACTTTAGCAGACGGTTCTTCCTGATACTATTTATGTCATTTAATTGGGACATCACTTTGTTTAATTGGGATTCAGTATTTTCAAATGATGAACAGAGACCACTTTTCAGAGCAAGGCAGGTTTGCGTAGCGCAGTGCAGTGAATTATGCTGTGACTTGTGTAAATCACGTTGAACTCTTGAAGAAGGAGGAGTCTCCTGTGGTTTCTCAGGCTACTGTTGCAAAGAAAGTTGGCGCGTCAGCATCGCAGGTGCTTCGCCTTCTTTTGTTTAGGAATAAAAAAAAAGGATGTTAGGGCATTAGTTCAATCTATTTTGCTCATATGATGGGGGCTTAACCAATCACAGGCCAGAATTTCCAACCACTGAGATATATATATATCTCAGTGGTTGGAAATATATATATATATATATATATATATATATATATATATATATATATATATATATATATATATATATAACGGCTTGGAAAATATTAATGAGCTGCTTCACACTGTATAAATCAATATACACAACATTATAAAAGTTCCATGACAAACTGCCAATTTATTTATTAGCTATAAAACCACTGCCACAAATTGAGTGGCATTCCATCCATTTTGTTTAATATATTTCAGACTGAAACTTCAGAGAACTGATATATTACCAGCTTTCCTAGTGAAGACAGTAATCCACCTGAAAAAAAGAGAAAAAAAAAGTAAGTGCTACAAAACTGTCGACAGTAGACACATAAGATTACATGAGGCACATCTAAATGAAAACAAAAATTTAAAAAAAATACTAAAAAGACTACAACATTGGCTGTTAATGTATTTAAAGATTGTCTTAAAGAAAAAAAAATATGAACATTATTTTTAAGGAAATAAGTCCTGAAAACCACAACAACATTCTGAGGGGATTTTATGCCAGTGCAAGAAGTTCAACTGGTGACCAGTATTCAAGTCTCTAGTTTTTTAACACTGAGACCCCAGTTGTCTGGAGCAGAGCTTAGAAACTATTTGTCAAAATGCCCTCCTAATGTAACAGCCTGTTACCTGCACCCACTCAGAGCTTCAGCAAATCCTGAACACTAGACCTACATTTCCTCTGTGAAATGATGCCTAAACTAAGCAACAAAGCCAGTCTCTCACAACTCTATGTTTTATCTAATCAAAAAACTAAATATAAAAAAATAAACTCTATTGCAATTATGTTGCAATTAATAATCATTTGAAATATCAAACAATAAAGGTACTTAACATGTTTCTCAGTGGTTATGCTCAACTTAACCAGGCTATGAGAGGTCAGGGAATTCAGGTTACAGCCTCTGACCTTTCGATGAGAAAATGTTACCATTTAGGATGTGGTAGGAGGTCCCTCCTTTTCATAAAATGCATGTTTCCCCTTGCTGCGTGGAGGCAAGCACACCGGTATATCATTAACTCACTGTAAGAAAGAAAGAAGGGTTGTAGTAAATGGAGTTGATGGGGGACCTTAGCCCACACCCTGCTGCTGCCTGTTCAGAGCGCAATATCCCTGCAACCATGAGATTAAGCTGAAGAGAAAGCGCTTTTCACGATTCACACGCCCTTTAGATTGTTTTATTAAACCATTTGAATAGGGATTTCCCATTCCGCCGACAATCAGGGCCCAGCCTATGCATAGTTCTCTGTTGCTATGACTTAACTTGGTCCCCGCTAATCACTGGCGAGGGTGAATTTCATATAAAATATCTGGGGCCATTGTCGGCCTAATGTGGCATGACAGTGGCAGCACAAAGGGGGATTCATGCCCACAGCAGGTAATAAGGACGATTTGCCATACCAACCAGGCAGAGTGGACAGGGGGGGAGGCTGTCAGATGCAATCTGGCCACTTTGGCAGATCCCTGCATTCCATTCTCAGGTAGGCCCAAGGGCTATCCCTTTTTGTCTGGGCACTTTCTCCTCAACCCAAAGGCTTGTTTTTCCCCCATTTTGTTTTTTTTAATTTGAAGAAATGTTATTATCCTTGATGTTTTCGTTTGGTCAAGGAAGACAACATGCCTAACCCTGAAATGTCCTAACCCACCACACCACACAACCAGAGAAATCAACCAATCAAACCATTCATTTTAATACAGAATTGAAGACTGTAATACTTCATTTGAATTAAAAATGTTGTCTGCCTACAGTTCAACCCAAAACAAAATCACGATCTGAGGAATATAACAACAAAAATTAAATAAATAAAACCCTTCACTTAAGAAAGAAAAAAGCAGTGTCCACTTGTATCCACTTATTGCCATGTATTCTGTATCCACTTATTTCCCTCTCCAGAGCTTAGACAAGTTAATATTAAATTAGAAATGGCAAAATAGGACTGACAACTGACAATTGAGAATTGTTCTAAAGAGTAGGAGTTCTGAATGCTTCCACCATTTAAATATTACCAACCCTGGCATTTTACGTACATCTAAAAAAATGAACACACCTCAGAGACTCACACACATAGATGCTGATTGTCCCCTTCTTTGATTTAAGTGACAGCTATTCATTAATCTCCAACATTTAGATAAATTCAATAGACCCCACAGTGTCCTAAAAGGATGCAAAAATACAAGTCATTGCTCTCTCAACCTACTCTCATCCCACCAAATCAATGATGTCATGTTTTAATAAACCTTTAACATTGATATTCAAAGCAGTGTGCTTAGTTCAGGAATTTTGTAAAGTTGTGTACTGTGCGATGCATAGATTTTTACTTCATGTGAATTGAAACCAACTGCATTTGAATTGTTGACCCGTATTGTCAAAGGTTGTTGTTCATCATCTCTAATATGCCCTTTTCAAACAAATATTTAAGTGTTACATCCAGGGTTTCATTATCATTTTTCCATAAAATCCTCACACCCAGTTTGCTCAACCTTTAAAAGGCTTAATTTAACACTTTAATTATAGGTCTGTGAGTAATGTTTTTAAAGTCACAGCTGCTGATGTTACAAACATTGAGTGATTCATCCTAGCATGACGTGTGCTAACCTTCCAGTTTCCTTATTTAGTAAGATAGAAACATTATGTATAAAGCAGTGCAAAAGGATGTGCTTGTACAATCCCATTGTTTAGCGTGTGATCTATATAACAGTTTCACTAAACCCTACCATAAAATCCTCTCTGGGCTTAATTTAATTAACTCCAAGAATACTTTATGATGACAAAGGGAGCATTACTTGGGTTAATATTACTTATGTAGCATGTTCTGCATAGTACAATTAACATTGGATTACTTCATTTTGTTGATAGGTTTAGCAAGAAAATAATGTGTAATAACTGATTCATGTTTAGTAAAATGAAATTGTTAAAATATCTCTTTCTTCATTTTAGCCACCAGAGAGTCATCCTTCGTCCATGCGATCGCTTCAGCAGGAGTGGCCTTCGCGGTGACACGGTCATGTGCAGAGGGATCCGCCACCATCTGCGGCTGTGACACCCGACACAAGGGCCCCCCAGGGGAGGGCTGGAAATGGGGCGGCTGCAGTGAGGATGCTGAGTTTGGGAGCATGGTTTCCCGGGAGTTTGCAGATGCAAGGGAGAACAGGCCTGACGCCCGCTCCGCCATGAATCGACACAACAATGAGGCTGGACGCATGGTAAGGAATCTACTTTTAATTGGTGTGAGTACGCGCAATCTTCCTCGTTTAATTGGCACTGCAATAAGTTATTACGTTCTGTATTATTTGGATGAAGCCTTATTTCATAATAAATTCATTCCTTCTTTTCAATTTGTTTCAGTGTTACAAATGACATTTGTTTTTGTTTTGTTTTTTTACAGTCAATTATCGACCATATGCACCTGAAGTGTAAGTGTCACGGCTTGTCGGGTAGCTGCGAGGTGAAGACATGCTGGTGGTCGCAGCCAGACTTCCGAGTCATTGGGGACTACCTGAAGGACAAGTACGACAGCTCCTCGGAGATGGTGGTGGAGAAGCATCGGGAATCCAGGGGCTGGGTGGAGACCCTCAGGCCCAAGTTTGCCTTCTTCAAGCCCCCAATGGAGCGGGATCTGGTTTACTATGAGAGTTCCCCAAACTTCTGTGAACCTAACCCGGAGACGGGGTCATTCGGCACCAGGGACCGGATTTGTAATGTAACCTCCCACGGAATCGATGGATGTGACCTTTTGTGTTGCGGTCGTGGGCACAACACGAGGACTGAGAAACGAAAAGAGAAGTGCCACTGTATCTTCCACTGGTGCTGCTATGTAAGCTGTCAAGAGTGTGTACGTGTTTATGACGTCCATACCTGCAAATAGGGTACTCAAGAACAGTTTCTACCCCAACCCTTTCCTTCCTAAAAATAAGACAAAGACGCAAGTCTGAGACTGGGGTGTTTACAGATGCCTGTGAGAAAACTGGGCAAACTTTTGGTCAAAAAGAAGTCCTGAGATCATGGGAAGAAGCTCTATTTCTTCAATGCAAGCAAGTGCATGCAAAAAGGATATATGTATATAATGTCAATCCAAGGAACCTTTAAGCATAGATGATGGCTCTTCCTCAAAGGTTTTGGAAGTTTGATTCATGATTTGGTATTAATCCTCAAAGGCTCTTAATTAAAGCCCAGTTGATATCACACTTGCAAGGAAGATCGACATACACCTTCAACACAAGGGATATTATTTTCCAGACCATGCTGACTGTTTTTCTTGCAGCACCCTAGTGATTCCAGCTTGAAGATTTTGGTCAGACTGTTTATGCGAGAACAGCATTATGCTCCCGGGATCTCCTAGAAAAATAAAAAAATATATAAGTCTAAGTCCCTTAGTGCTGTAGGACATACTGTAAACATAGTGGATACAGTTCTTGTTTTATTCAAGAAGGCAACAAACACATTGTTCCTGACACAGTACTCTTGAAAAGTCTGCAATGGACTCATGCTATCTTTTGGCATGTAGCTGTAGCAGTCTATGTAATCATAGCCAATCATGGAGAGAGGCTTCTTGTATTAATCCTGTGTAAGTTCATTCATTTGGTAATGGAGCGGAGCAATGGGGTCAAAAGATTGTTTGAAACAATTCCAAATGTTTTTATATTACAATTTTGACAATTTTAACAATTTTCTCAAGCAGATTCATAAAGCTGAATTTACAAAGCTCTTTTGATAAAAAGCATAGCGTTAACCAGCTGCGCACATGTGGGTGAGGTTGCACTTTTGCCTGAGAAAATATACTTCTTTGAAAGAATACTTTTTGATAAATGTTTGGCTAATCTAATGAAGTAGCTGTCTCTCTTTATACCTTTCCACAGATTAAATCTGGTTTTATTTACTTGTGAAATAGTTTTAGTAGTGATGCACTTGTGCTTGAGCATGTCAGAATTACAATGGTAAACCAACGCATAAGAACATCTACTATCGCTCACCTCAACCTTTTCCCATTTTAAATTGTTACACTAATTCCAGCATTCGTTTTTGGTAAAGAGATGGTAAACAGAAGGGATATACAGTACAGCCTAAGTATAGTAACAGAAATATAATTAATATATCTATGTAATTACAAGTGAGACTGTATTTAGCACTTTCCTGTTGTAAATCTGAGATGCTCAACCACAAATCGAGCTTAAATTATGCCTAAAATATGGGTCAAGAACTACTAAACTTTAACAAGTATTGCAACACAGGTATATGCTCTAATGTGTAATGATTATATAACAACACAGTTCCACCAGATGACGTTTCTGAAGGCTGTTACTTTGTGAATATAGAAACAGAATCTGAAATAAGCATCACAGGTTGATCAGATTATGAAATGGGATGGGACTGCATCAAATGTTATAGTTAGGGATTAAAGGGTTCTAAGCAGACATACTCACCCAAGTCTCTTTCTACTTGTATTATAGCACTGGATAGGGGACGTTGGTTGATTTGATTTTGTTGCGCAATGTATTAGACCACAATCAGCAATGCCGTGTTTCACATTTGCATCCTATTATAATAGAGCTGGAATAATAGTCATTTAAGAAAACAATCACCAAAAAATTGTCAGAAGAAGAAATCCCATTTTAATGTAATGCCACCCATACCCATCTTTCTTGCCCTATACATTAATTGGATGCAAAGGATGCTTGCTAGAAAAACAGTGGGGCACCCTTGAGTGCCTCCAGAGGCAATAGGCCTGTCAGAAATTTGAACCCCTCCCTCTTTGAATGCTGCTATCCAACCCTAGCTATCATTATAAAATATATAAATATATATTTTCTTTCTATGAAAGAAATCATGTAGAAATAGTTTTGAAAAAAGATGTGAAGTTTTATACTAATTCACTTTTCATATATAATATGTATATGTTAACAATTTAAAAGTGTTGCCTGTATGTAAGATTCAGATGCTTGAAGCTACATTATACAAACACTGGAATCTATGAATTTTACTTATAATTCTATTTATAAAAGCTGGTCTATTTTTAAGCTTAATGAAATGCAACCTGTATGTTTAGATAAGTTTTTTTTTTTTTAATGTAGCAAATGATTTCACAAGCACCTGGCATTTTAAGTAGCAAGGAATCATATTGTTTATTGTTTGCATCATTAGTTTCTATAAGCATAAGTAATAGATTAGATGTACCTTACCATAAAGCAACACTTTTAATTAAAATTACTACATTAATGTTTGTAGTCTCTTTTTTAATACCTGTTTTCTCCTCTTTACAAAACTGTGCATGTGTTTTAATGCCCTAAAATCCAAAGTTTTGTACAAACTAGTTTGTGACTTCTTTTTTTATATTTCTAAAGTCTGATGTTTTTTTTATGATTATTTATTTTATGAAAAATGTATATATTAGTAAGTAAGAGTATATATTTGCAGAAAAAAATAACTTGTCGGTGTTGTTACTTTATCACTGTAACTGTTACCTCAATATCTGTTTTTCACTGACATTACATTAGATATAATGTGTGTCTGCAACTGTCTGTAATAGGCTGATAGATGTTAACTTTGGAATAACAATTAAAAAAAATCTTTATGCATAATTATTGCTCTCTTCTTGCTTTTTAATGTTTAAGGTCAACCCTGGTAAATGCTGTTTACCTGTGTGTTAATTTCCTGCATTTCCTCTTATGTGCATTTTTTTGTATATGTAATAAATAGCAAAAATGTTTTTTCATTTAAAATTGAAATCTGGCACACAAAGCTCTGTTAGCATGCTTTATTTTCAGTCACTCATACATTTCTTTTGATTTTTTTTCCCTGGCAGAGTGAAACTCCCTCTTTGCAGCCAATGAAGTTCTTTGCTGCCAATGAAATGACACATGAAGTGAAACCATCACAACTGAAAATTAGACATTCCAGTTATTAACAAAATAAAATTGGAAGTGCATGACAGGTAACATTTCTATAATTAATTCATTAGCTGTAACCACTTCAATCTTAAAAAAAAAAAAAAATCTTAACACATCCATTAGCAATCCACAGCATTGCCAAATATTTAACATTGATCCTGATAAAGTAGCACAGCAGAACCAGTCGTCTGTATTGATTCTCCAAGTGGTTCATACCACTTATAGCTGGCATTGCATTTGAATATCATTTGATAATAGTAGACCAACCTTCTTTTTGGGATAGGTGTGGGTGGATTACTGATTGTGAGGTTTGCCCTTTATCTGGAAGATCCATGGAAGGCTATGCTGTAAGCTCTGTAAATGTCAGTTGTAGTTGCTCCAATAAATTCCAGTCCCTGCACATATTTAGTCCTTATCCAAGGTGGTTCTGAGTCAGGGCATTACACGGGCAGTACTAATCAAAGAGTCATGAGTACCACATCCTTCAGGTCACAGCTAAAGACTTAACTGTCTGTATGACATTCATTTTGGATACCTTTTCCTTAAAAAGTACCCTGGCCTCCCAAAACAAATACAAATCTGTGCTACAGGATGGAGAATGTGTTGTCTTTTTTACCCTATGTATGTTCATTAATGAGCAGCTAACTGTCCACTCTTCAATTATATCTACTGTAGACTCGTTAATCTGACCAAGTTGATTTGATTTTATGTTCTTCACACCTATATATGTATCACAAGTGTACTCCAAAATGAATCTATATTCCAAGACTGTAGAATGACTATGGGTGAGGCATTTATTGCTCAGACCCCTAGCTCACTAAATATCTTGGCATCCCTGAATATAATATAATCATCCCCTCATCAAAACAGGCAACATAGTTTAAAAAGCCAGACGTCCCACGAGTGTCCCGAGTATCCACACTAACCAATGCAGAACAACTGGGTAAGATATTTGTGCTTAATTTTAATCCTTTTTTTTTTTGGTGACTGCTAAGACTGCTATTACATAGTATTGTGTAAACCCCATACGGTCTCCAAGGTAAGGCAGTGACAAATACTGTTCCATCATCGCCAAACCCTTGTCGGCATACTGTTTTTTCAGGCTTGGTTCCCAACAGGCAGAGCTGAGTGAGAGCTGGCTCTGTGCACAGCCCTAACTGCTGCCACGCACTCTTACTTGCTGAATGACTTTAACAACTCTTAAGGAAAGATTTGTGACGATTATGCCAGCGAACAGAGGTTAATGTGACAGATGTACAGTTAAATAATACCTTGCTAATCTGCATCTTTACAGCAGAACAAAAGGCCAAGGGAATTCTAAATACATTAAGGCAGGAGCCCTCACTCTGTTTGTTTTTTTTTCCGAATAAAAAGTGGCTTTTGATTTGTTCCAGTGACAGACAGTACACGCACATCAAGTGCTGCCAATTTCTTCCTGTCAACACAAGAAAGAAAGGGTAATGATTTTAAAACTGCACACTCCAGTGGTGAATCAAATGACTGGCACCTCAAAGGTTTTTAAAAGCAGTTTTATTACATCCACTAAAACTGTGCTAGCAGTTAGATTTGTGTTAAAGTAAATGTCCCTGTGTATCTGCCGGACTTGTTAAAGACATAATTAGTCTTACTAAGAATGTGTGTTACATTTTTTGACAACTGTTTTAACAACCATTGACAAACACTGTGTCTGTCTTATGCAATCATTCACTGGATGTATTTGTGTCTCTCATAAATGTATAAGGTAACTGATTTTTCCAATGAGACATGTAATACCTATGCTGAAGATAAGGTCTAAATTAAGGGGAGTATGTCAGTGCCATACAGTAAATAAGCTTGAAGACTCCTTTGGTAAAGGTTGCTGTTCTTTGGGCCTGTACACAAGTTCACATGGTTGCCAGTTCCACCTACATCTCCGCCACTTGAATAATTTGATCATTTAAAGGGACGCCTCATCTCTGGGATCCCTCCCAGCTCTTCTCATTGTCATTTCAGTGCATAAGGTGGTGACATTTTTTAAATGCTGATTTGGTGTCTGAATGAAAATAAACCTCTTCCAGCAACGGCTCTTTACCAAAGTAATAACAATAGTATTTTTTTTAACACTTTTCAGAAGCGTCACATTTTAAATTGGTTGTTTATTTATATTCCCCTTACTTTTTGCATGTTTTCTGCCCATTCAAAGCATGGTAGCCCTAACCGCACTGCACCCATACACACTGTGTTGAGGTGTTGGTTAATGAGGCAGCTCTAGTTTACCCACAGGCAATGTTAGACCTGTAAACTTCTGAATTATTCTTGAGTGTGCCTCTTACAGATCCATCAACCCCCTTTAACATTAAAGAACATCTTGTTTTTTTATAATAAAGTCATTACTTACTGTTTCTTCCGTGTGCTGTCTTCTGTGGTTTCATCACTGTAGTTTCATTTTTATTATTAATAATAATAATAATAATAATAATAATAATAATAATAATAATAATAATAATAATAATAATAATTGCACATTTGATTAATATAGATCCTTTCATGTGCATATCTCAAGGTGCTTTACAAAACCAAACCAAACCAAACAAAACATAATACAGATATTGCCAAAATACAACCAACATTAAAATAAAAGCAAGCAATCGGTACACTAAGAAGACCACAAACCAAACACAACACAACGCAAATTGAATCTGAATGCAAAGTGCAGGTAGTTACTGTCCAATCTAGGTCACTGCCTTCAGGTAGGATGCAGGCTGTCTGTTGAGCTGTAAGTTACTTATACTTACAGAGTAATTATAACATACCATGTATTACCCTGAAAGGCCATGCTTTCACTGCTTTTTTAAAAGGGTACCAGCAATTACATCACAATGGATTTGAAACAAATATTGCACATTGATAGTTATATGGTACCTTGATAAAAACAATTGATTACCATTGTGTATTTGTGCTTATCATTAATACCGTATGTCAAAATATTAAAATGTTACCCCAGGGAACCATTCTGACAATTTTAGGGGCTGCTGAGGATCCACAAATCCAAAAGGTTTAGACTACGCAGTCTCTGGATTTGTTTTGGGACTTGGATAAAATGACAATAAAAGTATGTTAAAAACATGTTTGAAGCATGTATATGAGGACAAGGGCAAGGGTGGAGTCCTCAAATGCTGTGGCATATTAGATGCTTTCAGAGGCATGCAAATGAGTATGTTAAGATTTGTACAAGAGCATGTCCAGACCCTTACCATAGGAGCTGCCACTCCCTCTTAGTACAGAATCATTGCATTGTCATTGTACATATTTCTTTGCCAGTGAGGATCATTCTAGGAAGACTGAGCTTGGCAGACACTGAACAGGCAAGATAAATCACCAGTTAAATACTATTTGTGTCGGTTACTGCAGAACATATCCATACAGTTCCTTTTTTTTTTTCTTCAAAATGTTCCTTCAATTGCATATACTACAAGAGGAAGTATCTGTAAGTTTACCATTTAAAAACATGTGATGGGGGAAGTAGGGAGGGAGCAGGGATCAAGCATGTGTCTGCATCAGTGATTAAAGAGAAGAGAAAATCGACCACCGCTAAAGACCCCTCACGCTACAACAATATGATGTCCCCTTAAATATTTTTTACACTTTCTATATAAAATGTCTAAAACAATCAATACCCCAGAGAAAGAGTGATGAAAACTGATAATTGCTCAATAGAATTGTATTAATAGTGAAACAGGTGTTTGTGGTCCAGTGGTTAAAGCAAAGGGCTTGTAACCAGGAGGTCCCCAGTTCAAATCCCACCTCAGCCACTCACTCATTGTGTGACCCTGAGCAAGTCACTTAACCTCCTTGTGCTCTGTCTTTCGGGTGAGACGTATTTGTAAGTGACTCTGCAGCTGATGCGTAGTTCACACACTCTAGTTTCTGTAAGTCGCCTTGGATAAAGGCGTCTGCTAAATACATTTTTTAATGGGAAAGCAATCTATAGTCTCTGTAGTGATACAACTCAAGACTAAAGGATGCAGAGACTTAATCGTTAGCTTCATATACACCATTCACGTTGTTCAGGACATTTTCTGTTGTTGTTCAAATACCAGTGGATTAGTTCACAGTGCTATCTGGCCCTCCTAAAACAATTATTATTAGTTTATTTAGCAGATGCCTTTATCCAAGGCAACTTACAGAGACTAGGGTGTGTGAACTATGCATCAGCTGCAGAGTCACTTACAACTACGTCTCACCTGACGGAGCACAAGGAGGTTAAGTGACTTGCTCAGGGTCACACAATGAGTCAGTGGCTGAGGTGGGATTTGAACCGGGGACGTCCTGGTTACAGAGCCCTTTTCTTTAACCACTGGACCACACAGCCTCCTTACATGCAAAAACTAATTTCATACTTTGACAGAAGTATTAGGGCAATCAACATATTTCGTATGAAACCCATTCATTGCTAATTATTGACAATGATCATGATTGAAAACCAACATCTGATGATATTTATAGAATAAATAAATACATAATCATCAAGTACTGAAAAATAAATTGGAAATTTGTGATTCAAAAAAGCAACAAATACAGTTAAAACTAAAGAGTATAGCAACAATCTCAAAATGCCAGTGATACAATTAAACTACCAGAAAAATAGCAGAAAGACAACATTTAAAAATTACACTTTGCGGTGGAGTTCAGGAGATTGTGATGTCACAGTACAAAAATCCTCGCAAATTTACCTGCTTAATAAACACAGAAAAAAAAATAGTAAACCTGTAGTTGATGTTGCCAGCTTTTACTGACACAATTAATAGTTGCACACACAGGTCTTAAAAAGCACTCATATTTATGATTTTTGCAAGATATGCCAGTTGGCAGCACTGCATTGCTGTTGACAACAGCAAAGTATCTGTGTATTTTTAAAAATATTTTTTATAACTACAGATGGCCTCCCTCATATCTCTTTTTTTTAATTGGCATCCAGTTTTTAAATTTAAAAAAGACCTGAAAAATCCCTAACCACCCACTGTGAGTCCCCCTGTTCTGTCATATGAAAAACAAGTGCAGGTAAACTGCAGTTAAAGATTAGTAAATTGATGGCTTAGCTTAGCTTAGCTGTACCATAACTATAGGGGCAGCAAGAACAGGGGTGCAAATTTGGCGCTATGGCGCTAGATTCTAGCGCCAGTGTACTTCATATAGCACCAGCAACATAAAATTCAGGCGCCAGTAGACACGTTTAATTTATTTTTACATTTTCTCTTTTTTTTATTCCTTTGCAAGCATACATGATGATAGTTTTGCATTGGGTCTGGATTCCTCACATGACCCACATACACAAGAGAGAAGGTTTCACTGCAGATAGTGGTCACAAACATGTCTTTCCAGCACACTTTTACCCAACTATAACACTAAAAACGATTGAGTGGGGAGGGGGCTTGATTAGGGTGGGGTTTGATAATTTAGCGCCAGTAGGCTCTCTGGTGCTAAAATTTCAAAACAGTTTAGTACCAATTTTCAAAACAATTTGCACCCTTGAAGAAGTATTCCAATTGTTCACTCAGTGACAGTGAACAAAACGGTCCTGCTCCTCAAAAGGGAAGTTCACATTGGCTGTACTTGGCACCACGTGTGGCTCAGAATCTCAGGTTGATTCCTAGTATCAGGTTAGAAGCTCCACATACAAACTGAACACAGCTATGTATAAACTTTCCTCAGGATGCTCCTGGAGTATTTTCCCTTAAAGCAAAAAATAAAATGAGCACATATACACAATGCTTCTGAAATACTTTCATTAATCTTATGAATTGGTAATATACAGCTACCTCTTTTTTAATCTGAAGGCCAATAAACCGTAACCAAACTAACAAGGAATGAATCCCCATTCTACATTTTATGGAAACCCAGAATGCTGCCATTGGCAGCTTACAGCAATAACAAAACAGTGGCCTGTTAGTGACGTTAAGTTTCTGTATATATACTCCTGGAGTTGCGGATGTTCCTGGAACCTTTTTTTCGAACAAATGGATAACCTGCTCCTTGTACCTGCCACAAAGGAAATGGATTTATAATGTGGTGGGAGCATATATGCGTTTCACATGAAAATGAAAAGGGGCTTCTGACAATGTTGTTATGCTAATGAGATGTAAGGAATTGCATTTTAAAGCCTTCATCGTAGCCCCCTTCAATGCTGGCCAAATGATGAATGGATGAACAAAAGAATGAATGAAATATTGCTCCCCAGCAGGACCAGCTGCAAAGTGTAGACAGGGGTGCTGGTGGCCTGATAAACCCAGCACAAACAGGTTTAAAAATTAGTGGTATATTTACATCAAAATCTAGATGGCATAACAGGTTAACGAATTAGTCTCCTTTCAGGGAAAGATTTTCTAGCAGAGCCTTCTTTTTGTAAACACCAACTGCTTTGCATCCTGCTACATCAGACCAATAAAAACACACAAAGCAGTCTGAGCTTGCTCCTTGGGAGTTGCGCTTCAATAAGAGTTCAGCAGCACGGCTGACATTATATTTATTGTTAAAAGCTCCACCACAAGTACAAACTTGAAGGAATCCATTTATCCTGCTGGAGAAAAGAAAGAAAAGAAACATACACACACACACCTCTGTGCTCATTGCATCCAGTGGGACTCAATTTAGAACTTGATTTCAAACTGTTCTTTGTGGTTGATTGACTGAGCTTCCCCTATCCCCAATACACACGCACACACACACACACACTCTATTGTTTTACTGGTAGCACTTGAAAAGTGGAGTTGAATACAGACATGTACTCAACTACACTTTAGGTTTCACTGCATATTTACTGTGAATTTAATTCCATACAAAATCATAATTGATGTAATGGCAAACATGTTAAAGTATCTCTTGTGTGCAGCTAGCCCTTTTCTTAATGAAATTACTGACTGCCCAGATTGCAATACAGACTTTGATGGAAAGATCCATGGTACAGATTTGATCAAACTATATCCAGCTGAGATCAGCCTCAGTTGTGTTTCGTTCACTGGGGAATCATCCAGGAATGCATCAATCTCTTTCCCCAGGTTATCCCATAAGTACAATTTAAAGCAAGTATGACAGTAACATCCCCCCACACTGCTGTAAATAAAAAAATAAGCTATCAGTACGATGAAAATGTTAAGAATAGTATAGAATAAGAATGAAAAAGTTTCATGTCAGTTTGATAAGCCATTATCCAGATATATGCAAAAACGGATGATGGACAGACACCACCCTATATCCCCAGAATCTGGTATTTTCAACAACTTGTGCTAAACAATGTTAATACAAAGTTTCATGACAATTGAATAAATGGTTCTCTAGATATATGTAACAACTATGCCACCCAGATCCTGGTCCAGGCCCTGGTACTCTCCTGCCTAGACTACTGCAACTCCCTCATGTCTGGCCTCCCTGCATCCGCCACCCGTCCGCTCCAGCTCATCCAGAACTCAGCTGCTCGCCTGGTGTTCTCTCTGCCTCACTTCTCCCATGCAACTCCACTGCTCCGCTCACTCCACTGGCTCCCGATCACCGCTCGCATCCAGTTCAAGACTCTTGTACTCGCCTACAGATGCCTTGACCAGACTGCACCCAGCTACCTCCAGACCCTCATCTCTCCCTACACCCCCACTCGACCTCTCCACTCGTCCTGCACTAGAAGACTGGCTGTACCTCCTCTATGCTCCCCTGCCTCCAGAGTCCGCTCCTTCTCCACCCTCACCCGCAGTTATGGAATGACCTTCCTACAGATGTCAGGACTGTCCAGTCCTTGACCACCTTCCAGCGCCTCCTCAAGACTCACCTCTGCAGACAGCACCTGTAGAACTCCTCTTTTCCCTCTGGACACTTATCACTCTTCCTTAATGCGCTTTACTTATCTGCTTCCTATTTTACTGCATTTAATCCTGTACTTTAGAGTACTGTAATCTGTCAAGTGTTATTTAATCTGTAGTATTTTGTATTTAATTACATCCTGATGTAACTATCACTGACACTGTTATCTGCTCCGTTATTGAATCGTGTTTTGTCATATACTTGTACTTACTAGAACCGAAGTCATTGTATTTTATCTTGCTCTTAATTGTATTAATACTTGTACTGTGATTCTTGAAATGTATAATGTATTTTTGTTTACGACTGTAAATCGCCCTGGATAAGGGCATCTGCTAAGGAATAAATAATAATAATAATAACAATGTAAGTGTGACATACAGATGTACAGACAGACTCGCCCTTTTATCCCCAGTATCTTATATTATTATGTTAAAAACGTATGTTTTCAGTGGGGGATAATAAGTTATAAAGATCGATCAAATCTACTCCTTATGCCAGTAGCTATTTGAGATAACTTCTATTATAGGGTTATAGGGTGAACTGAACTGAAGTGAACTGACCAAGGCAGAAATTTTAACCAGGTAAATACTAGGTTGTTCCTGAAAATTAGTGTGTTTCTGGTGTTTTCTAATATGGGATTCAGGGTTTAGTCTGGATCCCCCTGGGTCTTCTCTTGGTTATGCTAATTATACAATTTTGATAGCATGAACCACAAGGAAGCTCAATAGGTCTGGTCCTAACAGCCTGGATGTCTGCTGCAACTTCAGTTGGCAAACTGATATTGTGTCTCACAGTCCTATTGATGTTATGTTGAGCTTTCCATCAATGCTTTACCCATGGTTATACAGTTATTATACACTTACTATAGTTCACCAAGGTTTGCCATGTTTTATAAAATACTTTACCATACCTCCCTCAGGTATTTACAGTTGTAATCTATACTTTACCATGCTTTTGCTATATTGTATTACACTTTGCACTTTCATTTTACTATGGAAACATTTATAAAGGTATCTGCGTGTTTTGTTTGAAAGTTACATATTTGAATGTAAATGGGAAAGACAGAAAGTTTGCTACCCAGTACAAGTAAATAAATGGTGCTGACAATGATAAATAATAAATGATTTAGACTTAGACATTTTGGGGATCTTTTATTGTTAGTTGTAGTAGTATTATTACATTTATTTATTTATTTATTTATTTATTTTATTTATTTGTTCTTTTGGTTTAAATAGCTTTAGCGCAACTGTAACTTGAAAGTCTGCCTATGTAAGGGATAAATGCAGATGTACCTGTAGACCTGTTATAAAAAAAAAAAATAAATAACAAGCCTGGTCTCTGCAAGGGAAGCCTGGGAGAAGCCTGTACAATCAGTGTATACTCTGCATTAGCTCTCACAGCAGGCCAGGAAAAATGGAGTGCCCTGAAAAGACATAATCCCCCGGTTGTCCCCTATTTGCACGGAGGTCATTATTATGCTATTGCAAATTGTTCACCCCTGCTGGTTGTAGAAATCTACGAAGAGCATACAAACCCTCCAGAGGGAGGGACTCCTGCAAAAAAAGAGAGAAAAAGTTGCAGAGATTAAAATCATTAAAACAGGAGGTATTTTGTGGTAAGCTAAATATTATTTTGTTTCCATTGAAAGGGTTAAGAAAACAAAGAAAGAGTTGACAATTTCACCCTGATTGGAAGCTGAGAATGGTCCACCAAAGGCACAATGCTATCATTATTAACCCTGGCTCCATTCTCACTGGATTTTCCACAAAATCTTTAATAATTTGATTCTTTTCAGCCCCAGTAGCCAGCTGAGCTCTTTAAGAAACAGTAACAAAAAAAAATACTGAGAGGAAAAAAAAATTCTACTGAGAGAGAAGCATTGGCATGGAGCTGAGTTGAAGCCGATTAGGTCTGTTCTGAATAGAACCGGGCAGGGCCTAGCGCGATGGCTCAGCCTGCAGTCCCCATTTCTCATTCATTCCAGCACAATATCACCACCAGAGGCCAGGCCTCAACACTAAATTACACTATTATCAAAATAGATTGATATACATCCCCTTCTGTGTGGAATTTCTAAACAAATGTTTTGATACTGTCTCTATTCATGTTATTTCTTTTTTTTATTATTACGGTCAGCCTTCATATTAGGAAATATCTTAACTGAGCCACACACAAATTGCCAACAGAGTGCGTACATAATTTCGTCCAGATTCCTGGGTGGTTTAGCAAGACTTCAACAGAACTTAACAAGAGTTTGTATTTTCCCCCTGCAGATGCTGAGCAATAGAACATCTCTTGTGATGGATTTCATTAGCTTCGCCTTTTTTGTTTTGCTTGCATTTAAAGGGGGTTCCTTGTTATATCCATTGTGCTTCCTTCTACAGCGAATATTTCATTTTAGTCATTCTAGTTAATAGCTGCCTAGTGAATACTGGAAGCCGGAACTATGTTACGTATTCCATTAAAGCATTACTTCTTTCTCAAAATACACAACTTAAATCAAACACAAAGTGAAAGTTGATTACAGAATGTAATGTACTATCCACATTTGTTTTTGACAAAATTATAATTTACCCTAGCAAGCAAACCCTTTCAAATAGCTTCAGTTATATCTGAATAAAATGTAAAATGTTTTTTTTTCATGGAGGACTTATAATAGGTTTCTTTTACTTTTTCTTAAGTTATGGAACATTTCTATGAATCTATTAAGACTACTGTACTGTACCGTTCCCCCCACCTCCTCCAAAAAAACCCCAAAAAACAAACAAACATAAAAAAGCCCAAGTTCAGGATGCCCTACATATGAACCCAGTGATGCTCCTTCTTTAGGAACCAACTTAACAATTTGCGCATATGAATATGCTATTTTGTGTGTTGAGGATGGGGTTGGGTTATCCGTATAATCAGATCCAATGCAGCACCTCCACCCACTTCTAACTGCTAGAAAAAAATCACAGGATGTAGAGAAACTGAGCCCCTCCATTGACACGTCTATAACTCGAGGAAATTGTATCTGATTTGAAACTTGAGCATTTAACCACTGTCACCAAAGTGAAACCTACCTTGTTAGCAGGTTGTTGAGAGAGGAGGCTTGGAGGGCTTGAAAAAGGGGAGCTGGTGTCTTAAGTGTGAGAACTTTGACACTGTGAGGCTCATTCGGCAACACCCAATAACCACATAAAAGGGAAACAATGGGCTAATTGCAATCAATCCCCATTGCCTTCTTTGTCCATTGCATTGTCTGCTGAGGCCCTTCGTTTGGAAAAAAAGAAGGCCAAAGTGTCTTATGAAGAGAACCTACATGCATTTGAATGGTAATGCCTCTAGTCTCCTCAGGCAACAGCTTAGTTAACAAAAGCAACAAATAGTTTTAAAAAGTAATTATTTAGTACAAACACGGCTGCCATTTCACTTTCTCAGCTGCCTTTGATGTTCACACACCTTTTTAAAATGGTTCATATGGTTTATGCTTTAGTGTTTTTAAAATGTGGAATTGTTTTGTAGAGGCTACTATAATGTTTTGTTGCTGTCTCGTTTGCTTTTTTGTATTTTATATTGAAAACATATACACTAGAATATTATTGTAAATACCGGATTCTGACGAGTCAACGTCCAGATGGGCGTAAAGTTGTCATTAAGTCAAAAGTGTGTTTAAATATAAACACGTGAAATTTTCGGTCCACTAAAATAAATGGCTTTACATAATCTCTATAAGAAAGAAATTGGAGTGTCCAGTGTGAAAACACAACACAAAATAATACATTAACATAGCATCCAAAGTAACACTGCAAACGGCGCCGGGTAATCGGGATACTGATAATTGGGATGTCTGCTTAAATGGGACACAACTCTGGGAGACGTTTCTTCCCAATGCTACTTATGTTGTTTAATTGGGACGTCACTTCGTTTAATTGGGATACAATATTTTCGAATGATGAACGGAGATTCGCTTTTCAGAGCAAGACAGGTTCGCGTAGCACAGTGCAGTGAGTACGTGATTCTGCTGTGACTTGTGTAAATTGCGTAAACCACGTTGAACTCTTGAAGAAGGAGGAGTCTCCTGTGGTTTCTCAGGCTGCTGTTGCAAAGAAAGTTGGCGTGTCAACATCGCAGGTTTAGGAATAATAATAAAATAAACTGACTCGTATTTTAAATTATGTATTTAACATTTAATTATAATGTGATGTGATTTCATTCTTTTCATTTAGAATCAAAAAAGTGTGACTAATGTCGTCTCAACTGCCTCTTGTTTATTTGGGACAGCCGCTTATTCGGGATATTTTATTTCCACCTCCCTAGGCGTCCCGATAAAGCAGCGCCGACTATATATCATTTAAATTGTGCAATAGAAAAAAATGCCTGTTACAAGCTCTTACAGTGTGTATATATATATATATATATATATATATATATATTGTAACGTAACAACAGGAAAGTGTAATCAATCAGACTGCAGAGTCTGTATCATCTGATCCTAAACCACTCCACGTCTTCGTCATCTGAACCTTCATCATTGATGATGCAAGCAGTTGTCTGAATCATTAATGCACAGAGCAACTACTTCTAGGCAGTTTTTTCTATTGACGTGAGCGGAGATATTTCCAGTGATTATTCTCAGGCACTATTTGTGCATGGTTATTAAAAAACAGAAATTAATGGTGACAATTTGACTTTCATCTAAAAGTTGGAGGGGTGATCGTTCAAACCGGGGTGTTGACTCCGTAGAATCCGGTACTTCATAGGAAAAAAAAAAGCTATGTTACTTATTTTAACAAATACATTTGGTATTACAGCAATCACATGTGCAGTACATTTAAATGTGCTTTATGTGAAAATGTCATTTCCTTATCCAATACTAACCACAGTAGCTATAATTAAAAATACATCTTCAAATTGCAGGGACTAAATTATTTTGGTAAAAATCTGTAGTTAGGGTCTTATAGGTGTCTTTAAAAATGAAATGGTTAGCCAGGCTAGTGTATGCATTAGCATTTAGAAAAGATAGTTGCATATTCTGTGGTGTTACAAAGGCTTACTAACATAGGCCCTTTATATTAATTTTCTATATTTAGATGTGCAAACTGTGTGAAAATGTGGTCAGAAAGCTTAACTTCTTTTGTAGCTATGTTCTCAGCAAGAATATCGCCCGCAAATCCCTCGCGGCTCCATTTATCTATGATATCATTTGCAGTGTATGTTTAACTTTTTGAACCACATTAAAACAAAACTGAAGTTGTCGGTTTATCCCTATAAACAAGCTTTGCTGTGGGAGGGTAATTAGAAAACGGAGTGTGATGCCGTGCAATATATTTCTATAGTTCCACTTACGCTTGATCTCTCATGTCATTGGGAAACTCAAGTCTTTGTTGTTGTCTTTTGATGTCTCTTTTTTGTTTGCTGATATCTTTGATAGCAAAGCTTTCAAATAATGTTGTTACATGTATAGAAAATGCATGATAATCAATAATCCAGTTTTTAAAATGGACTGTTAACGTAAGAAGAAGCCGGTATCCAGAAACTTAGTTTGTTTTTTGTTTTTTTAATAAACTGTAATGGATCTCCTCCTAGCGGCTCATGAGTTAATAACACTGACAGCAGCATAAGACACGTACTTACAGCTCGACGATGGATCGTGTTCTGTAGTTAAATGGACTTCTGTCTTTGAACCATAAGCTTTGTTGTCGTGTCCAGCTTAGAAGCCAATGTATTAATTCAGGACCTTGGGCCTCATTTTCCACTGTGGGAACATTGTCTGTTTAATACATTTACTGTGGATGGTGCCATTTCCCTGTGATTTGCCCACAGAGGAAAATATAGGCCCTTGAATTATACAATATAAGTTGTTTGGTTTACAGCAATTTTGTAATCGAGCCACAAAAACTGGGACTTGAATTGAGTCGAGTCGAGTCACAGGGGGGTAAAGACCCGAGTCTTTGACATGCTAAGCTCGAGTCGAGTCACAGAGTTTGCTTGAGTTGAGTCGAGTCGAGTCACCAATCTGGCTTTAGTCAATTCGAGTCATTAGTTCTGACAGTTTGAGACAGTTTGATTTAATCACATTCATTTTACAGGAGATTAGCAATCTACAAGTAAAAAGAAAAGAACATTTAAATTAAAAATACAAAATTGAAATGCACAATAATGTGGTCATACTACTTGCCCCACTGATGTTCACCATTAATGGTCCACGGTTTCTGCCTTGTGTTTTGTCTCCATTTCAGTGAATTCACGATTCCTTGGCCTATTTATACACAGATTTTGTTATTGACCATACAGAGGCCCTTTTACATATGCTCAATTGGGTTGGATGTACAGTAATGGATACCACAAAATAATGCATTTAACCATTTTATTTACAATTTTACTGATGGCAGCCTGAGTGTTTTTCACTGTTTCTCAACAGTGGATCTCCCTGATAGTTTTTTTCAGCCATATGACAGGACATTTTGTAGCATTTAATTTGATATTTGATATAGAGTTCTTGCTTCTAGCCCTTAAAATACAGCTGTTACAAAGGGAAACAGTCTAAGTAATGAAACTGAGACGAAATCAGAGTTTTAAAACCATTGCATACGCGCACATATATGCTCCAGATCAAAATCAATAAACTTAACTTAATTAGCTTAATATTACAAAAATAAATGTATCTTGAAAGGTTAGCATAATAATACATGTTACAAAATAAGTATTTTTTGTTATTTTCAGATAAAAAATGGATGTTCACTAATACATTTTAAAAAAATAGTGAAGATATTTCACACAGAACACATCACACCATAAACCCTTTAACCACCTACACTTAGAACAATAAAATCCCAGTTGTTTGCCTAATTTTTTTGGAATGCTATTTTCGCTACAATTTGCAATTCTATTTCAAATCCTCCCTATCTAACTGTAATATAGCTTTAAATACCGCGAACAAGCCTCTGTTTCTAATTGTAATCAAGTTTTAAATCTCCCAAGTCAAATCTCCAATGGAAATGTAGAATTTGCTGCCACGCAGTAGGGGCGGGTTTAAAGTACTCAGAACGAATCCATGATAGATACACGTCTGGAAGGAGGGACATTGCCCAGTTGCACTGGGAAACTTGTATCAGTTTTTTTTTTGTAGTAGTAGTTTTTTTTTTGTTTGTTTGTTTTTAATGGGAAAGGGGTGAAGTCAACATGTATTGAGTGACCATTTCCAGTATTTTTCGAGTGTTTATTGGCTATACACCGATTTCATTTTTTTTTTTTTTGTATCAGGGGTGTTTTATCATTTTTTTAATCTATTAAAACCAGAAATCAGAAGCCCTAGTTATAACAAAAAAAATCATAAAAGACAAGCGCATTAACTTGCCAACCCTACTATGTTCATGTTACATGTTACTATTCCTATAATTACTGGCCGTACCTTTATAAACTGATATGAGACACCAAATGTCGATGTATCCCAGGTGTTTTGATTTGAAGAGGTTCTTCTGTCATTCTTTTTTCCTTTCTTTCTGCATAATGGAAGTTGCAAAACTCAGGTGACACAAGTTAACTCCAGGCCACACTACAGCGATTAGATGATAATAAAAATCTAGGCACCCCAGTTATGAAAGATGAGGATGAAACAAAAAGGGGTTTTAGTGAGATCTTTTTTGAAGTCTGTGTTTGTATTGTTCAGGTGAACAATGGAATCTTGACATCTTACTTCTTTTGGGGTGTATTAGTCAGGGAGAGTGGGAGGGGGGTGAGGGGGGGCAGTACTTTCCCCTGGGGGCAACAGCTAACACACTAGTGCCAATGACTTGAGTAATAGAGCAAGTGAGGAGGCCATGACGGCAGCACAGAGGCATTCTTTTCATCTTGCCGACAGAAAAGCTGCTCAGGCAACATCAAAAAAACAAACTGTATTGCATATAATACTGTTATTATATGTTTAAAAACAGAATGATGTCTCTTGTTTCCTCACTCATTTCTAATTGCCATTGTAATCTGTCTAGTGCCACAGTTCTGTCAATTCGCTGCCAACCTTCTTTTCTATTAAAATAAAAAAAAAACGAGTCTAGGTTGAGAAGTGGGTTATTGCATCAGCCTTTCTACATTCAATGCCTGGATTTGTGTCCAGACTTGATCACAAATTAAAATAATTTAATGTTGGAAACGTACACTCAATTGATATTAGCAAACATTGCTAATTTAAAGTATGGCACTTTGCTGTCCCTGCCCAAGTCTGATTGGCACCAGCATTTTGTTCAGGTCAGTAATAACATGCTTTGGCTGAGTTTGCTGGTGATCTATCACAGGCCAGCGCAATGGTTTCCCTTGATTATAAAAATAATCATAACATTTCCCAACTGGTCTTAGTAGTATATGTCTTCTTTTTGTACAGCTGGTACACCACAGTGTAACCATTAACCTGTCCCCCTGTAACACTATACCATAAGTGACTGTAAAATACCACGTTTGTTCTGTATATTGGACAGATTAATGGTTATACTCTGCTGTACAGACTGAACTTGAAGCGAAGAAATGTCTGAGAGCTCTTTTGAGGCCACATGAGTTCTTTAAACTTCAGAGTTTGTGATGGATAAGATTGACCGATAAAAACAAAAAAAAAACTCTAAACAATATAAAGTTCATTCCCATATCAAGTTGCTTTTTAAGTTTTTTTTTTTTTATCTCATTACCTACTCGGTGAACAATAGTGCATGTTAGTGTTTCTTCAGTTATTAATGTTTATGACGTTTTCATGGATATGCACACAAGTCTTATTAAACAGGACTTGTTAGCGGTACAGTTTTCAGATTCTAAAATCTATCATGCTTTCAATTACCTGGAATGTATTGGCCACTCTTTTACTGCATAAGAACACTTACATGGCACTACATTTTTATACAGTATGAGCACTTGAAACAGAAGACAATACATACGATCGAGAAATAACAGAAATGCATAGTTCACTTTGAAAAGACCCTTCAGATCCACAAGTCTGGCTGCTACATACGGGCACGTCACTCTCGTTTAGCCTTGTATTATACCAGGGCTGGTAAATGAAACTCTTATAATCCCTGTAATAAGGTGAGAGGTCAAAGTGTTGTAGGGGTTCAGAGATCTTACATCCCCACCCACATCGGTGCTAAGCTGCTGTGTGATAAAACTGGGTTCAAACTCAGCCCTAACTAGGAGCACAAAGCTCTTCTTATTGTCATAGGGGCGGTATTGCCACCAGGCTCCACACAAGTAAAGGCAGCGGCCATTGTAGAAGCTTCGCCCGGAAAGTTACAGGAATGAAGGCACCGACTCTACTTTCTGATCTCCCAAGAGGCTCTTTCATTTTCCTTTTTATTGTTCTTTTTCCTACCCTGGCCTCTTACCTTGTTTGTGTGAGAAGGGTTTGTCGAGGTTCAAACAATATCTAAATGTTCCTGCTATTATATACTCTGCAATGCTGTTTGTGGGGAAATGTGTTAGTGTTGGTGCTGTGCTATGAAGCTATGCTTCTCCACCTCACCACCCCACAATCAGCCTTGAGGCGTAATTTCAGAAGCAACTCAGGAAATATTAAACTAAGAAAATCATATAGAACACAAAGTATAGGATGTTAGACAGGTAAGAAATATAGAGCATACCTTTTAAGAGTAAGTAGCAAGGTTCCGAAAAATATAGCGCTACACCTCCCCACGTTTAAATGACATTTAATAGAGAAAAGTATAAGGTACTGCACACAGGCAATAAAAATGTGCATTATAAATATCATATGGAAGATACTGAAATTGATGAAGGAATCTATGAAAAAGACCTAGGAGTTTATGTTGACTCGGAAATGTCTTCATCTAGACAATGTGGGGAAGCTATAAAAAAGGCCAACAAGATGCTTGGATATATTGTGAAAAGTGTTGAATTTAAAACAAGGGAAGTAATATTAAAACTTTACAATGCATTAGTAAGACATCATCTAGAATATTATGTTCAGTTCTGGTCACCTTGTTACAAAACGGATATTGCTGCTCTAGAAGGAGTGCAAAGAAGAGCGACCAGAATTATCCCGGGTTTAAAAGGCATGTCGTATGCAGACAGGCTAAAAGAATTGAATCTGTTCAGTCTTGAACAAAGAAGACTACGCAGTGGTCTGATTCAAGTATTCAAAATTCTAAAAGGTATAGACAATGTCGACCCAGGGGACTTTTTGACCCGAAAAAAGAAGCAAGGACCAGGGGTCACAAATGGAGATTAGATAAAGGGGCATTCAGAACAGAAAATAGGAGGCACATTTTTACACAGAGAATTGTGAGGGTCTGGAACCAACACCCTGGGATCCTTCAAGAAGCTGTTTGATGAGATTCTGGGATCAATAAGCTACTAACAACCAAACAAGCAAGCTGGGCCGAATGGCCTCCTCTCGTTTGTAAACTTTCTTTTTTTCTTTGTTCTTATGTTCTTAATGTACCTGTAATTTTTATTTTCATTGTTAACATCCTGTCCATTTTTTATACAGTTACTGTTTCAAAGCTGTTCTCAAAATGTCTGCCCTAGTGCACTGATAGCGTAAGGGTTATTGCCCACATTGTCAAACAGGTAACACAGAAACAATGATCCATGATGTGGTACGGAACAGAAAAGCCAGAGCACTTGTTGGTATTTTTTTTATCACTCTTCACTCAGTGATTTAGAGGATAGATCTCAAACCCCAATGCACTAGAGCAGACATTTTGAAAAGTGTGAAAAGTTGTCAGGATGTTAACAATGAAAAGGTACGTTATTTAAACAGTTGTAGGGGGTAGATCAGCAGTAGACATTTCCAGGTGAGCAGGACATGTATGAGTGTGCCGGGGGGGTGCGAGTTTGGTCTAGGGATCAAACACCTTTTGACCTTTACTTAATCTCATACAAGTCCGTTTACATTAATGGAATGCTTCCCGCCTAATAGGCCAGGTCAGGCTAAAGGTGACCCTCAGTGTCTGCCATAAAGGCTGCCATGTGGATTAGTGAGAGAATCCAGGAATGAACCATGCAGGTTTTCTATAGAGTAAAGCACCCCTGGCCAGGGTTGGATGGAATCAAAAAGCCGTGACCAAAGTTTACCTGTGTGATAAGAGATCTGAAATATAAGAGCAGCAAAAAAATGGTGAGGCTCAATTGCATTGATCTGCATATTGCTCAGTGGTTTTAGATACATCCCTGCACAAGCATTGCTAAATGGAGTTGACTCTTTTGGTACTCGTCAGCAATAGAAATTGCAAAAAGCACTTTTGGGTATTTGTTGTGAAAAGGACTGCATAAACTAAAATTGTATTGTATTGTACAATCAAGGTGTGGCCTTATTACTTGCTGGTTGTTCAGCAGCCAGGTCATAGGTTCAAATCTAGCTAGGGGCTAAACCTAGTTCTACTCTACCAGCATTGAGTGTGTGGGAATGTTGACTTACTGAAAGTGTCTTTGATAGGAAAAGTTCAAATATAAATACTACTGAATGCAGATTTAGTTTAGATAGTGCTTCACCCTCAGCTGGCTATACGAGTTGTGCCTAGGCAATGCATTATTATCCCTCCACTGGGGATGAAATCACTCGACAAATTGTTCCATATATACAGAGAACTGCTAATCCAATTGTCATGAAACCTTTCATAACAGTATTTAACATGTGTTATTGAGAATATTAGATCCTGGGGATATATGGGAGTGTCTGTCTGTTTGTACATCCGTTCATCAGCATGTCATACTTACATATTTGCATGCAGCTGGATGACTGTTTATCCAATTATCATGAAACTCGACATTATTTGGCATAAGTTATTATTGAGAATATAAGAATCTGTTCATGTCAGTCTGTCTGTACATCCGTACATCTGTATGTCACACATATATTTCTGCATACATCCCGAGAACTGCTTATCCAATTGTCATGAAACTCAGGATGAACATTTGATATCATATGTTATTGAGAGTTTTTGATTCTGGGCATATACAGTACTGTGCAAAAGTTTTAGGCAGGTGTGAAAAAATGCTGTAAAGTAAGAATGCTTTCAAAAATAGACATGTTAATAGATTATATTTATCAATTAACTAAGTGCAAAGTGAGTGAACAGAAGAAAAATCTAAATCAAATCCATATTTGGTGTGACCACCCTTTGCCTTCAAAACAGCATCAATTCTTCTAGGTACACTTGCACAAAGTCAGGGATTTTGTAGGCATATAGTCAGGTGTATGATTAAACAATTATACCAAACAGGTGCTAATGATCATCAATTCAATATGTAGGTTGAAACACAATCATTAACTGAAACAGAAACAGCTGTGTAGGAGGAATAATACTGGGTGAGGAACAGCCAAACTCAGCTAACAAGGTGAGGTTGCTGAAGACAGTTTTCTGTCAAAAGTCATACACCATGGCAAGACTGAGCACAGCAACAAGACACAAGGTAGTTATACTGCATCAGCAAGGTCTCTCCCAGGCAGAAATTTCAAGGCAGACAGCGGTTTCCAGATGTGCTGTCCAAGCTCTTTGAAGAAGCACAAAGAAACGGGCAACGTTGAGGACCGTGAGACGCAGTGGTCGGCCAAGGAAACTTACTGCAGCAGATGAAAGACACATCATGCTTACTTCCCTTCGCAATCGGAAGATGTCCAGCAGTGCCATCAGCTCAGAACTGGCAGAAAACAGTGGGACCCTGGTACACCCATCTACTGTCCGGAGAAGTCTGGTCAGAAGTGGCCTTCATGGAAGACTTGCGGCCAAAAAGCCATACCTCCGACATGGAAACAAGGCCAGCGACTCAACTATGCACGAAAACACAGGAACTGGGGTGCAGAAAAATGGCAGCAGGTGCTCTGGACTGATGAGTCAAAATTTGAAATATTTGGCTGTAGCAGAAGGCAGTTTGTTCGCTGAAGGGCTGGAGAGCGTACACGAATGAGTGTCTGCAGGCAACAGTGAAGCATGGTGGAGGTTCCTTGCAAGTTTGGGGCTGCATTTCTGCAAATGGAGTTGGGATTTGGTCAGAATTAATGGTCTCCTCAATGCTGAGAAGTACAGGCAGATACTTATCCATCATGCAATACCATCAGGGAGGCATCTGATTGGCCCCAAATTTATTCTGCAGCATGACAACGACCCCAAACATACAGCGAAAGTCATTAAGAACTATCTTCAGCGTAAAGAAGAACAAGGAGTCCAGGAAGTGATGGTATGGCCCCACAGAGCCCTGATCTCAACATCATCGAGTCTGTCTGGGATTACATGAAGAGAGAGAAGCAACTGAGGCTGCCTAAA
The DNA here is from genome assembly GCA_030684275.1 of Acipenser oxyrinchus oxyrinchus. Lineage (NCBI taxonomy): Eukaryota > Metazoa > Chordata > Actinopteri > Acipenseriformes > Acipenseridae > Acipenser > Acipenser oxyrinchus. The sequence goes on from CM060250.1 coordinate 22,406,753, forward strand.
TCCACAGAAGAACTGTGGTTAGTTCTCCAAGATGTTTGGGCCAACCTACCTGCCGAGTTCCTTCAAAAACTGTGTGCTAGTGTACCTAGAAGAATTGATGCTGTTTTGAAGGCAAAGGGTGGTCACGCCAAATATTGATTTGATGTAGATTTTTCTTCTGTTCACTCACTTTGCATTTTGTTAATTGATAAATATAAACTATTAACATGTCTATTTTTGAAAGCATTCTTACTTTACAGCATTTTTTCACACCTGCCTAAAACTTTTGCACAGTACTGTATATGGAATTGTCTATCTGTTCATTCATTCATCTGTTTTCCTGCCATTTTTGCATACAATATATCTGATCATTGATCAAATTGTGATTAAACATTTAATTGGTTATTCTTGTTCTATACTATTCTGTACATAATTTTTATATACAGTATGTCATGGTCATTCACTTTTTCAGCATACTGATATCTCTATATTTAAATTTGCAACCTAGGCATGGGGTGTATGTTACTGATATCCTTGTTACAAAAGTCCTCAAACTAATTCTGTGTGTGTATTTATAAAAAATACAGGCAAATCAAATATGGGTTGTGGTTTCTAATAAATATCAATAATTCTAATATTATTAAAATATACAAAACATAAACCTCTGTGGGCAGAATGTACCTTTGATGGAATGATTTGTAAAATAAAATAGGTATAAGAAATTCAAATTAATTTCCCTGCAAAATGAATACTTATACTGGATGATTTCCAAATTACAACTTTACTGAGAGAATCATAAACTCCAGCTGTGAATCTAAAAGCAATATTTAAAAGTGGTGTTTATCATTTTCAGCTATTTATTTAATTTAACACATGAGTCTCAATATGGCCATAAGTTAACTTACTGGACAATGACCATTATGAAACTTCATCATTTATTTATTTATTTATTTATTTATTTGCATTTTTATACAGAAGTATCTCAAAGCACTGTACAGTACATAGTAAAAAGAAAATCAAACCACAATACATTTGTAAAACATATTACTCATCTACCACGCATCCATAAATAATAATAATAATAATAATAATAATAATAATAATAATAATAATAATAATAATGCAATATAAAAGTTACATTAAAACACACTAAGACAAGAAAGCCGTTTTCAGTCTTGACTTAAAAACTGTAATGGTCCCAGCTTCCCTGACAGACGCAGGCAGAGCATTCCACAAGTTAGGAGCTTGATAAGAAAAAGCTCTGCCTCCCGTGGTGATTCCGCTGACCCTAGGAATAACCAGTAGCCCAGCATCCTGTGATCTCAGAGTGCGATTCGGAACATATGGGGTCAGTAACTCCTGCAAATAACTGGGTGCTAATCCATTCAGGGCTTTATAAGTTAACAACAAAATCTTAAAATCACTTCTATACTCCACAGGGAGCCAGTGGAAATAGGCCAAAACAGGGGTAATGTGTTCACTTTTCCTGGTTTTAGCCAGAATTCTAGCAGCAGTATTTTGAACCTGCTGTAAGCTTACCAAATGTGAAGACACTATCTCAAAGTGTGTGGTCAGTATCACAGATAAGGTTAAATCAATGTGGCAGTTAAATGGCTATGTTTAACTTGCCAGAAATGGTAACAAACTTTAATGAGACACTTTCCTGCACATCAGAAACAAAAACAACATTGTGGTCAAGTCTCCTATCATCTCTGAGCGGATCCTGGTAGGTCCTGCCAACATTTTGCCCAAGGAGTTTCCATAACAGAGAGGACCTCTCTCCTTATCTACAGAACAAGGATAGCACAGGCAGTGTCTCCAATATGTGCTTCAATTCTAGTGTATCTCAAGCCTACCCCTGGAGGGACCACCCTTATAGAAGTAAGGGAGGGTCTTGATGCCTATTCAGTCCTTTGCCACTCATTTGAGAACTGCTTGCAAATGTTGCCAGCTCTGTGTTGTTTGTTGTGTTAAGCTGAGACCACTAAACTAATTTCACTTCTGAACTAAAGTGGATATATTTGCCAATGCATCCTTATGTGCATTGTAATTTTTTTTTTAAGTAGTGAATTTGTCATTCATGTAAGTGAAGAGCTTGTTAAAACAAGATTCTGCAAGATTTTTTTATTATTTTTTTTAGTGTGGAAGCCTAGGGTGATTGAGCTTAAAGTAGTGATAATGATTAAAGTATTAAAAAAATTGTGCCACAGGAATGATTTGTTAAATTTTAAGCCAGTAATGGCTCAGATATGGTCTTTCTTTGTCCCTTCTAGAAACCTGTAAAGTTTGCATTACAACACCATTTATCCCTGAGGTCAGCTATTTGTACCTGTCCATCATCAATAAAACAGCAAGCAGGCGATGACCATAGGCCCTGCAAAAGAGAGAAAAAAGAGATAATGACTTGCCCCTGCCGACTACCCGCACACATAAGATCATTTGTAACCAAACCAATTATATCTGTTGCTCCCGTCTCACAGCTTGGAGGCAATTCTGAAAGACTATCTACTTGTGTTTTAGTTTAGTCTCACAAGTTAATCTCTTCAGAGCAAGCGAGGGGAGGGGAGAGCCTTTCCTCCCTACTCTCTGTTCTTAAGCTGTTTCATTTAGAGGATCCCTCAGTTAACCAGATTTAAGTATGTGTAAGATGCTTGTTGCCTTTTTGCCTTCAGAAGTAAAAAGGAGATTTGTGACAGGGGGAGGAGGAAAGCTTGTTTTTGAGTGTGTGTGTGTGTGTGTGTGTGTGTGTGTGTGTGTGTGTGTGTGTGTGTGTGTGTGTGTGTGTGTGTGTGTGTGTGTGTGTGTGTGTGTGTGTGTGCAATCGGATCCCTGCGCAGACAGGGCAAGGCCTAAGAGAAGTACCTGCAGCTCAGGCCTGTCTTGTGGTTGTGGTTTTCCATTTGCAAATTATCTCTGTCATCCATCTTTTAGCTTAAGAGATCACACACGACAGCAGCAAGAGCAGCAGCAACAACAACAACAACAACAACAACAACAAAAAACATAATTCACTGAGACTGACAATTATAGTGTGGGAAGGTGCTGTTTGCGTGTGTGCCTGTGTATGTGGGGTGGAGGTGGGTGAGGCATTGGGGAGGGATATGTACACTTATTTTAACAGCTTTTCTTATACTGCCAGAAGGACCTCCCCTTTGTCTCTCTCTGTTTTCATCTTAGGACTACTGACACTCCAGAAACTAATGGACAGCAAAATTAAATGATTTTCACAAAGAGAGACTTCAAAGTGCAACAAAGGCCCATCCAGATGTGAGTAATTGTTAGTTTGTGTCCTAATCACAGGTGAGTCCAAGTGACAAATAGCCATGTTCCCTTCACTTACAAATGAACACAAAGAAGACCCCATGCAATTGTGGAAACAGAGACATAACTAGACAAAAGGCAGAATACTGACCTAAGTACAGAAGGTACAGAGGTTGGACTAGTTAGTCATTGGGAATGATTTTTGTCTGTAGCATAATAAAGATCCCAGTGTACTATAACGATTAGAATTATTTGCTTCAATATCTTTCAAAATCCCATATGATTCTGTCCTTCCTTCTTTGACCCAACATTGGGGTTAGAGACTGAAATTAGCTTCCTTCCTTCTTTCCTTCCAGGCCCCCATGCTTGTGCATGTATATGTTCACAGGAAGTGCATTATAGTGTGGGAGGATAAATTGAGTGAAAATGAAGGGTGTCTGCTGAGAAAAAATAATAATAATAATAATAATAATAATAATAATAATAATAATAATAATAATAATAATAATAATAGTAAAGTTACCTATTTCCTCTGTAGCAGGCATTGGAGACATTCAAACTGTGTGTATATTCCTGACTGACACTACTCATGGTAATAAAAATGGACTGCTATGCCTCTCAGTTCACTTATTACTTATAATAACTAGCTTCAGATTGATTCGTTGAGTGCAGTTGCTTGTGCCAATCACCCCTAAGTTATAGCTCTTTAAATGAGCCTCAATTTGATTCTAATGAGCCCGCCCTCCCTAAAGATATCCTTCAAAAACTTTAAAAACAAAGTACATATATAACCCCTTTTAAGGACACTTAAGAAAATAGCCCTTGTAAATCTTTTACCAATACTTGTGTGATTATGAGTTCAGAGCTGGGCACCTGCATTCCCAAGCTGAGGTCTGTGTTATTTAAGGTTTACAGACTTTTCCTTGCTTTTATTTGTGACTCATCAAGCGTAGCCACAACAGCTGTATTTGTTTGGGGGTGGGAGTTGGCAGTGGAGGGCTTTTTTATTTTTTATTTTGCTGCATGCGAAAGCAAGAGATGAACAGTAGTACAGCGATTTTCTTCTTACCTCAGAACCTGGTCAGTGCTTGGAAATGTTTTACACAAATTACACTTCTAGAGAAAGTCTTTAAAGTAACAAGCTAATTCCATTCATCCTCCACACCTTGCAATCTATTCATTGACTAGATCTCAACTGTGTTGTTTTGAACGCTATCTATGTTTTATCAAACATGTGCTTTTATTTCAAACATGATACCTGGTACTACACTAGGTTAAAGAAACCACAGTTTGCAGGCCTTACTTCACATAATCTTGCACTTTCATGGTCAGTTCACCTGGTGAAATTATTCCTATCCTTTCAGGAACTTATTTTGTGTTAGTAACCAACCAACTGCTTCCTGTAATGACTGTAGTGCTTTCCAACGTGAAGTCTGACCTAATAAAACTGCTGTGGTAAAATGACCTGGGAAGTGTAACAGACTTCCTGCAAGCCAAGGCCAGCAAACCGAGAAATGTATTTTACCTAGTGTTCAACCAGATGCCATGTTTTAAAATATATGTAAGCGATATCATATTTTCTTTCAAAGTGCACAATAGTTAAGATTTCTGAAATTATTTCGTAAGCTACACCCAGTTAATAAGTTAAATAAATTATAATGTTACAAGATCAGAAACAAACAACAGAGTGTTTAACAGAGATTGAATTATATTTCTTATTGTTTGGTTTTGTAAAACCTGACAGCAGATATAAGTATGTGTTATTTGTATCGTAAACAATTATAGTAGGTTATAGTGCAAATGCTGTTGTGGACTACAAACAATTCACAATAGAGATGATTTTTTTTGCTCCCCTTTACATGCCTGTGTTTGAATTTGGCTCCTGTCACAAGTACATTAATTTCAGTCCAATGTTGACATTAATCCCAAAACCACCACACAATTTAACACAAACAACAGTCTGCTTGAGAAAGTCCCAGGAATCAATGACAGGGTGTGTTCAGGACTGAGATACTACTGTTACTCAATAAGCTGAAACAGTGACTCATTCATAAATGTGACCAGAAATGAGTAAACCTATTGTGACTTCTGTTAAGTTTTGACGATTGTCGTATTTATGAGTGTAAATAATATATAAAGAATGTTACTTACATATGTTGGGTCCCATGCTGGTAGTGGCCCACGGATACATCTCTAAACTCAATTTGGTACCCACCTTAAAGAAGTCAGGAGACTTCCGGGACTGTATTAGAAATATTCAGCTCAGTCAAATAGGGTATCCAAAGGAAATGTACAATATATATGTAAAACACTCCCCTGTGGATACACTGCAGAATACAGGTACATTAACTGCAATGTTGATGCACTTTACTTATGTTGATTGAGCCCAGTGCATTTTCATATAAATAACTCTCGCAGCAGTTAGGTATCATAAAGTTCCTATAATATTCGTATCATTACATTTATGTTATTTAATACATTAACTTACAACAACAACAACAAAATAATCAGGAAATGGTCAATTGTAACTATGGTGTAACTACATGTAGTTAACGTACCTGTATTTTAGAGTGTATAATCAATGAGAAGCCACAGCGGCTTTCTAGAGGCTCTACCCTCATGCACTGTGGCTTAAGAAACAAATACCGTTTCAGTCAGTTTTGTGATGTAATCCCCATGTGATAAAGGCCATGCGATATAAGCCATAGGATACAAGATGTGTGATACCAAGAAATGTCACACTAGTATCATTGACCACTGTACATTACAGATGATGACTGGCTTTTATTAATCAATCAATATCAATCAATATTTATTTTATATAGCGCCTTTCATGGTGGATCGCCATCACAAAGTGCTTTACAAGAGGTACAATGCATAATGCATTAAATACAGTGAAATACAGGGCTTAGTACATTAAATACAAACAGTCAAACAAACAAACAAAAATGTTACACTACTGCTAGTGTCAGCCATTTCACTGGAATATCAGCTTTGGAAAGGCACATGCGTTTAAAGCAGGTGTTACAGTGGGTGTCAGACTAGCGGGATAGAGTGTGGAAAAGTGCTAGTGATAAAACACCAAGCAAACACCTGAGTGACTGGAAGTGAAAGATTGCAGAACGTGACAGGTATGCCCTCCAATGAGAAACAATAAACACGATGCATCACTGGCTGCCATCACTGCACACATGAACAACAGCCAGACAGATGGCTTCAAAACACTGGAGAACTGATCGGGCATTAGATATGCAGTTGTTCTTTTCTACAGTACAGTATTTAAAAAATAAAATAAAATAAAAAATCCAGCACATACTGTTGAATTACAAGGGACAAGTTGTAACTGTGAGATTGCGCACATTAATTGTTATTTGTGATCCTTCAAGCACACACCCAAGGCCTCACATTATAAATAATAATTTGGTTCCTACAATGCACCGCAAATTAGTGTTTACAACACTTTTAGAGAAGCTAAACTGTTTACATATTGAAAAAGAAAGAAGCTTCCTCATTGTAGTGGGTTAAAATTATATTTGTAATTACATTATGTTTTGTTTCTTTTGAACTTGATTGATACTCCCATCTGAGCAGAAGACGACACAGACTAGTAATCTGTGAAAAATGGTGATACTGTTGTAACTAGAGCTTAAAAGAAAATCTCTATAATATTCTAATGGGGTAATGTCTCTAAATATGGAAATACTTCCTACCTGGAGAAAGTGTAGCAAATTAGTACATTCAAATCAGTTACAGGCACTACAGTTTGAAGTAATAGTGAACGCTGTCATTTGTACAATATTCTCACATGGTTTCTCTTCTTGTGTCCTGTGCTACAAAACGTTATATTCCACAATTTCAGATTTAATACATGTTGCTTAATATTACAACTTTCTGAAAAGCATATGTGTTTCATAAGAAGCAAAGAAAACAGCATTTTGGGTTATCATGTTTTTCCATCGCTTGATTAGATGGTTTATATTCACAAAGTCATTGGGCCATTGCTCATAAAATGTATTATACTTTATATGTATATATCTATATATGTATATTTCTATATCTATGCATCTAACTTAGAAGTTATCTATGTACTTGTTCATCATTTTTGCCATTAACTGAATATTTCTAACAGGTTTCTTTCTGTTTTAAATGACACTGTTTTAAACATGTTAAAGGTAATCACTTGGAAAATCTGAGTATGTGCACAGCTCTAATGTAAACCACCTTGGAATCTCTTCTCCTTTCAAAATGTAGACAAGCCCACTGCAACTTCATCTGACTTACATGCTTGCTTTCATAGTGTGAGTTTCAGCATGTAAGGGCACTTGTGTTATCACATCCTGTTAACAAATGGAAAGCCACAAGTGCAGTGGCACTAGTTGTTGGTTGATATTATTATTATTATTATTTGTTTATTTAGCAGACACCTTTATCCAGGGCGACTTACAGAGACTAGGGTGTTTGAACTATGCATCAGCTGCAGAGTCACTTTCAACTATGTCTCACCCGAAAGACGGAGCACAAGGAGGTTAAGTGACTTGCTCAGGGTCAAACAATGAGTCAGTGGCTGAGGTGGGATTTGAACCGGGGACCTCCTGGTTACAAGCCCTTTTCTTTAACCAGATTCGAGTCATGGAGTTACGCAGTGCTATGTTCCCAGTCACTGCAATGTCAGTGTTAGTTGCTATGAGCAGCCCACGATTTAAGTTCTCTCAGTAAACTATGCTGCATATGTAATAACATTTATGAATCTGCTTCTTCCAACCCTGCTAAGAGGTCTGGTGTTTCTACTGACCTCTTTTCAATCACAACATTTACTATGTACAGTATAGAGCCTTCAATTTCCAGCATTTTACCCAAGATAAGTAGCTGTGGTGCTGTGGCTTTCCACTGCTTGGAAAGAAACTTAATTTACTTCAATTTGTTGTTTCATACAAGAAAGCTTCCATGCTTGGTGGCAGCAGTTGCTCCTCCACTGTGATGTCAGTGGGATGAGCTGAAAATGCTGCTTGACCCTTTCGCACCTTCCTCAGATCATATTCCAGATCTTTGACGCACTACATCCACTAGGGAAATGGCACAAAGTACATTGTCAGACATTTTACAAAAGGCCTCCCTGCGTAACCTCCAAACAATATGTTTATACATGCATTTATAAATACAATTTTCAGATGTTACTATATAGTCAAGATGTACTCACTTCCAGAATGTTGCTGATAGAATCACCAATCAGTGTATCTCTATCAATAAAGCCTTTGCTTGTGGTGTCTAAGACCATTGATTCAAATCTCAGTTAGAAAGTATTTTAATACAAACGTCTCTTCTAATACTTAGAATAGTTATAGCCTTTCTTTAAACATTACATGTGTTTGGAGTTAAGAATCATACATCTTTTACCAGATATATTTTGTTTTAACTTGAAGTTTATATTACAGTGATACTGATGATACTTACTATACATATATGTAAGCAATATCCCACAACATTAACTAAACCTTAATTTTATAAAATAAACAGAGACATTTTAGAAGTGTAATAACCCACTCCAAGTAAAGTTGATGTTTGAAATCACAGTTTCCCTCGTATAATAATCACACTGTGTCTTTATTTTTCATTCTTATCCAAGTGCTGCCTATGCAGACCTGTCAACTCTCCCGTATTCACTGGGAGTCTCTCATATTTTTGACCCTTCTCCCGGGACAGATTTTCCCGTATTTTGCTCAAAACTCTACTGTTAGACCCCCTTGTGTCAGCAAACCTTTAATGTCTGCAAAAGTCATGGCCGGTGTGTGGTTACTGCAATCCCCGTCTGTACCTAGCAGGGTTTAGGACCCAGGGGAGCTCTGTGGCAGGCATACATTCAGTACGTGAGGCAAGTTCATATACTTAGCCATTTTTTGTTGTTTGTTTGTTTTATATCACATGTAGTCCCTTCATTGTTAAGATTTAACGCAACTGATCTCCGCCCCGATTTCAGATCCTGCAGTCTGGTACTTAAGCCCATGGCTTTACTGGAGCTATCGCCGTGGCCGATTAGATCAAGATTTTGAAATTGTAAAAGTAAGTAAATTCACAGCAATTGATTATCATTTTTTTACAATTCTATTTACTTTCTGTTACTGTTTGACTGGAGGCTTGGTGGTCCAGTGGTTAAAGAAAATAGCTTGATACCAGGAGGTGCTGAATCAAATCCCAGCCACTGACTCACTGTGTGTGACTGGTCTGTGTGCATTCAGTCCAATTGTTTTTCCTTTTTGAAATTGGAAAATGACTCATTTTTCATTATAGCTTTTTGAGCAGAGAAATCAAAAAACAAGAATCAAGTCATTTCCGTTTTTCTGATTTTAAAGAATACACATACAAAAATGGATTCCAACTTGGTTCCCCATTTCTCATAGCAATCACATCTTAGAAATCAAATAACAAATTTCCACATTTTTTCAAATTTCTATCTCTGGTCATTTACAAGACCAGGAAGTGAAAGATTGTCATGGAGGGTCTCTTTGACTGCGGAGCCATGTTCAGAGCCCTTGTCCATTCCTGGGTTCTTTTAGAGCACGCCCATGCAGAGTCCACTGGCGACATGACGGCCTTTGCCGATCAGTGGGCTCTAAATGGCATGTTCTGCACAGATCTTTTTGGTTGTTTTCTAAATATCAATATTTAATTTAGTCCTTTTACTGGATTTGTTGTTATAATTAGTTAGGTACTTGGCTTTGGTAGCACCCTCTATTGTGGTTAAAACAGATTTTTTTTTTGGACAGCTGGTATAGTTATCAAATGTCTGGCACCTCAACAGCCCTGTTCTAAAGCGATACTGTAATGACTCGACTCCAGTCGCAATGCTCCAGTATCAGACTCCAGTCGCAATGTTCGCTGACTCATCAAGTGACGACTCAACTCGAGTCCCGGCCCAAAAGTCTCCACTCGACTTGAGTCATAGCCTTTATGATAAAATACATTACACAATCAGTTTTGTTTTCAATAACCGCAGCCCTTCTTCTGATGCGTACAAGCCCTGCCTCTTTATGAGTGAGAGGAACACGTGACAACATGGAGACAGAGAAGAGTGTCAGCAGCATGGAAGGAAAATCAAGAGTACCTGCGGTCATCGAGTTCATAAGAACTATGGAGTAGACAGGGAGAGAAATAAGCAGCCTGCATCCTGCCAGCACTGAGAAATGCCAAACTAAAATAAAACTGTGTCTAAAATAAATGAAATCATTTTTGGTCTTTTTTTTATCATTTCTTAACAAATATCAATAAGAAATGACTTATTTGGTGGGTCAATCAATAGATTTTTGTTTAAGTAAGCTTAAAACTTGAGTACGGTGGGAAAAAAGGGGTTTAGTGTTTGTTGTCTGGTTTAAAGTATACTGATCTAAAGATATACTATGTTTTTAAAAAAAATGTTTAAGAAAACAAAAAAGAACTGGCAAAAATGCCATATTTTGCTAAAATTGTTATTTTTTTAAAAAAAAATCCAAACTACAACTTGCGAATCCAAAATCATGTACAAGCTTATAAACTGTTTTATAATTTTAAAAAAAATGTTTTACACATGAAATTTAACGTAATAATACACTGTACAAGAAATGAACACACAAAACAACCGTCTGGAGCTTTAATAATTGTATTTATTTTTTTACATTCCCGTAGCCTTCTACAACCACTGGCACGGCAGCACACAGTACAGATGATCAATGAAGCTGTTGCAAGGTCATCTTTGTTTTCCACAATTCCCGAATTGAGTTAATCAGCTCTAGACGTGATGAATTAATTCCATACATCAGGATTTGCATGCTGTATAGATGTTTTAGAGTTAGTTTGGTCAAAAAAAACATGATAGGCCTATATGTCTTTTCTATCACAGTATCTATTTGTCCTCCTTTTTCACAAGTTATGCTGTTGCTGGTACTAATTATACTTGTACCCTAATTCTTATGGATGTTCAGGAATTCACTACAGGGAGTGGAATGAGAATGATTAGTAGCCCTTTTGCCACATTTAGGGCTATTTATAATTGTTCCAACCCTAATATTGTAGCTTTTTTATTTCTCTGTTGGTGCCAGCGGACAGTTTTGAAAGTAATAGTATTAATGAAATCCATCGATACTGGTATTTTAAATTGGTAAATGACACACAACACATAGGCCTATGTGCTATCACATAATCTACTGTCGGGTTAATGTATTCATTTTTGACAGATGTCTGATATTGATAAATATCTAAAATGATCTCTGGAATGTTTTATAAATATTCCAAGTGACCAAGGCGAAAATGGGCATGCAGTTGCAGTAATAAAGTAGAAGATACTGGCATGACATATTACTGAAAGGTGCACAATGCCAGCCTAGAGACCAGGGCCACTTTCTGTTACTAAAATGTTGATTATAGAAATGTTGATGACTCCAATAACTTTAGAAGAGATGGTTATCTTTAATTCAATTTTCAGTTTATTTTATATACATAGCGCTTTTACCACAGTATCTCAAAGCACTTTACATGTTGGCGTCAAAACAGAAGGATTCAGTATTCCAAAGTAGTAAACATTACATATGCAATTCCAAAAATAAGATACAATTCAAAATAATAATTGAAGGAAACAAGAAAATCATAAGAATGATAGATAACACAAAATAAGCCAATAAAATAGAAATAAACAATTATATTTGTAAATCAGGTTAAAAAGGCTAATCTATAAATGTAGGTATTTAATCTTGACACTACAATACTGACTGAAACAGCATTGCTAATAGAAAAGGGCAATGGGTATACAAATGTTTGACACTTTGATTTATTTTACTTTAGCTTTAAATGAAACTTACTGAATATAATGGTTTTATACAGACTAAAGTAACTGTTACTAAGTTAATTTGCATATTGATGAGTGCAGTTCAGCTTGATAAAACTAAACATTTCATGTCGCCCTGTTCCCCTGCTCTCCCCCTATGCATGTGCACCCCCTTCAACTGACAATAATCTTTAAATTTATGAAGCGTTGTAGGCCTACAATCAATTAAATAAAGTAATATAACAGTAAATTAATCCTTCACTCATCCTATCAGATACAGTATTCACAACTGCATAATCACAGTAACACCTGTGATTGTATATATATATATATATATATATATATATATATATATATATATATATATATATATAATTTAATAAATTTATTTTTAAATACATAATACAAAGTCAGAGAGAGAGGCCCCCTGTCACAGGATGGCTTGTGCAGTGACGTCACACCCAGAACAGAAACACAGAGTGGTTAGTGAACGGTGAATGCCGCTGCTGCGCCAGTTTATTGTAAATGAACAAATAAAACAGTTGAACAAACGAAAAACACTTAACAAAACAAACACTACGTTGGCCAAACAACAGACAAACAAACAGTGGACAAACAGACAAACAAGATTCATGCTGGTTGAAAGCCAGCACGTATAGCAATTGTTATTTTAACTTATCTCCTCTGTCTCCCGTTCTCCACTCACAAACACCCAACCCCGAGTGAGTGAAACAGTTTTGCCGGGATTCAATTACTAATTAATTATTCACTTGAATCCTATCACGTGAACTAATTTGTGCAATCCCTGTGCCTAAATACAACAAAATATTTTAACAACACTTGTGCTAAATATCCCACAATATCCCGTGCACCAATATATATATATACACACACACACACACACACACACACACACACACACACACACACACACACACACACACACACACACACACACACACACACACACACACATGAAACATAAACAGGGGTGGGGCACACTGCCACACCCCCTCTGTAATCGCTCTAGCCACGGCATTTTCAAGCTGTGCATCCGACACCCATCCTTTTCTCGTAAACCCTTCGGAGCAGCCTTTCACAGCTTCAGATTGCGTGGCAATATGTGCAGCAGTTTCTGAATGTGTCAGACCATTTACAACCGTGTCGCCTAAGTGGTCAGCATAAACTGCTAAATGCCGTCAAGGCGTTGAAGCACAATGTTATAACAAATCACTTCCAAGTCATCCATTTGAACAGAAAGCACCAAATCAAATTAGGTTTTTTTTTTTTAAATAAAAATATTATTTGTTTCTCTACTATAGCTGATTCAAATGCAGTAAAGATGGAAGTTAAAGCGTTTGCTAATTATTATTATGTTTCTACTAGATTTACATAATAATAATAATAATAATAATAATAATAATAATAATAATAATAATAATAATAATAAAAACATGATATTACACAACTGCATACAGTTGTAATAGCGTCAGAAACCATATGGCCAATATTTTATTTCAAACACTTGCTCCTGTAATAAATATATCTAAAAGTTGGGAAGCTATAGTAATGATAATGAGCTACAGAAAATAATTACCTTCTACACTCTGTATGGAACCAGAAATTCCATCGCTTTCATGTACTGCCCCTCTTTTCTGACTGTCAAGCTCTGACCGCTCTTGGTTGCCCTGTCACGCATCTTTCTCTGGTATGTGTCTCCAGGTTAGGCCATTTCTTTACTTCCTCAACTACAATTGAAATAAAAAGTATATGCTTGTTATAACCTCCAAATCCACATGTTTATATATGCTATTAGTTCATAATTCCATGTTTTATAATACATACCATTCATGCCCAAGTCCACGGCAATGTCTTTCCATGTGTTTTCTTTTTTTTTTTTATCAAAGTCTTGGTAATCTTTGTTGGATTTATCATAAAGTAATTTTTGTCTGGCGACGCACACAATTATTTTTTTTCCATTTTGTTCAGGGAACTGCAAGAAACCATGTGTCTTCCCAACTGATTATCATTGGTCAATGTCATTTTTAACACGTCAAAAAGGATAAAATCAAAGTTGTTTCAATTAAAAAATGTGACACATCACAATCGTGTGTACAATTACGGAGTGTGCAAGGTTCAATAGGGAATGTACATACTCGTTAAATTAATTGACGCATCACAATTATTATGTATTTATTTATTTCTTGGCAGACGCCCTTATCCAGGGCGACTTACAATTGTTACAAGATATCACATTATTTTTTACATACAATTACCCATTTATACAGTTGGGTTTTTACTGGAGCAATCTAGGTAAAGTACGCTGCTCAAGGGTACAGCAGCAGTATCCCCCAGCAGGGATTGAACCCACGACCCTCCGGTCAAGAGTCCAGAGCCCTAACCACTACTCCACACTGCTGCCCGACAATTATGTATGTTAAAAACGCATGACGCAACGGATCCAGTGGGCAAAGCCCTTTATGATGAGACGTAAACCGAGGTCTACTGACTGCAGCAGCAGTTGTTGAGTCGTTTGCTAAATCACTCATTAAAAAAAAAATACAAATGTTGAATATCTATTTGGAAATAAGGTGCCAATATGACGATGAGAAGGTTTTTTAAGCTGTGGAATTGGTTACATTGGCACAACACATTAACAAATCTTTTCTGTGCTACAGCTAATCTTAAGGGAAACATTTAACAAATAATTATATTTAACCATCCTCGGAAACTGTCAAAAAGCAAGGATGACGTAAGTAGAACGCTCCAGGTACATGTGTTATAAACCCAGTGGGCCAGGATAAGGTAAGTAAAATCGTAACATTTATGAAATATCACTTAAAATCTTACAAAGTTGTCATGAACACACTTTTTTTAAAGCAATGTGCATTTGATTCATGGTACGATTCTTATAGTACTTCATATAGGCCTACAAAATATTAGCATATGAAATCTAATAACTGCAGCATAAGATGGTTAATGGTTGGTTGCAATGGAATAAAACTGGAATAGTTTTGTTTTCAAAGGAAACAATAAGTTAAGGAAAAATCTGCTAGTAACCATTAAGTTACATTTTCAACTAACTTTTACCCAAATGCAATCTGAAAGTCGATTTGAAGTCTATGATGAAAATTCAAGGCAGATATGGTGACAGACACAATTAGTACATAATGGTCAACATTTAGAATGAGGTCCCTGAGAAGAAAGTGCCTCCTTATTTCTGTTGTGAATTGATTTTTATTCAATGAACACCTGGGCTCTCTTTTCATCTGAATTAGTTAATGTGGGTAACTTTTTTCAACCGTGAAGTGAGTGTAATATAAAATGCACTCTCCTGAAGTACTTTTAGTTATGCAACCTAACATTCTGGTTAGCTTTTTAATTGCCTCCCACATTGTTGAGATACTGTTGGTGTGGAGTCCATTATAACTCCTTATCAAAGTCTTCCTCCACTACTCCAATCCCATTCGTTTTGTTCCTGCATGCTATTCAATTGATAACAAGCAGAACGTTACACTTTCTTTTCTAACTATGGTTCACAAGTATTCTGTTTACCATGGTGTCAGCATAGTACTGATAATTCCAAACAAACACAAGCAACACTACGCATATACACATATGCACACACAAACATATAAAGTTGCTTTGTCAGATTTCCCCCACACTGGCTCAGCAAAGCCCTTTAAGCTTTTTGTTAATACCCGCTTCCCAAGTTTGAAAGGCTTGTGAATGGAACAGCAGGTGTACAGGGCTGGTAGTAAAGTGAATGGCTGTGGTGGGGTGGAGGAATAGGTTAATAAGATGACACGTTGAGAAGAGGATGATCCGAAAAGAGAGGAGGGTTTCTATGTATATGTTAGGGGGGTGTTGAGGTATCAATGACAAGGTGACTAACGGGGGGGGCTATCATTAGCAAGGGATGAAGCTGGCCTCTGGTAGTTCCAGTAATTACAACACAAAGGATGGGTTTAGCATTCCTACTACTTTTCCCACAGCGCACCACAGGCTTGGAATTCCAGGCTGCCTCCGTCCTGCAATCTCCACAGCTTTACTGGTCTAATTACTAAGCAAGCCCATTCTTCACAGGGCTGTAATTGCATTTTACTGCTTTTTATTGCTCTGGCCCTGCCCGTCCCCCTCCATACCTCCAAGGTGTTTTAAGGTTGTTTTTTTTTTATTTTACAGTAAAAAAGCAATCGTCAGACTACAGAAAGAGGCAATTCCATGTAAGGGGGTGCTCCATGTTAATTGGTATGACACATCATATACGTCACAAAATCAAATTCCTATTCAAAATACAGTCACATTCTTCCCACCCCTACCTGCCACCTCAACTTTGTTGTGACCTAGTACTGACTCACAACACCCCCATCCTTCCACTGAATTACTTGCGAAATATTGTACTAGATGATAAATATGATCTCCAGTACACTGACATATCTACAATATTGTGATACCTACTGTCTCATCTTGCAACAAAACAATATCCAAAAAAAAAACATATTATTTTAAGCTTACCAATCTAAAAGGGTATACAAATGTTTCTTGTTCATTTAGTATATGTATGAAATACACAGGAGCACTGTGCAAGCGATAATATTGAAATGGAAGGAGTATCAGACCACTGCAAATCTACCAAGACCTGGCCGTCCCTCTAAACTTTCAGCTCATACAAGGAGAAGACTGATCAGAGATGCAGCCAAGAGGCCCATGATCACTCTGGATGAACTGCAGAGATCTACAGCTGAGGTGGGAGACTCTGTCCATAGGACAACAATCAGTCGTATACTGCACAAATCTGGCCTTTATGGAAGAGTGGCAAGAAGAAAGCCATTTCTTAAAGATATCCATAAAAGTGTCGTTTACAGTTTGCCACAAGCCACCTGGGAGACACACCAAACATGTGGAAGAAGGTGCTCTGGTCAGATGAAACCAAAATCGAACTTTTGGCAACAATGCAAAACGTTATGTTTGGTAAAAGCAAACACAGCTCATCACCCTGAACACACCATCCCCACTGTCAAACATGGTGGTGGCAGCATCATGGTTTGGGCCTGCTTTTCTTCAGCAGGGACAGGGTATGGCTGGCAACAACATCGTAACTACAACATTGCTTAAAATACGTATTAACATGTGATTTTTGTTTTGATATTCAAACTTTAAATGTCAAGAAAGTTACTACTTTCAGACAGCGATAAAATGTAAAAACTAGTCAGCTGTTAGGGGTAATTCATTCTAGTTGAAGACATAAATTTTACTCCCAAATGTACCTGTCATTTTGAAATGGTTTCATGCTTGTGAGTTTTTACTCACTACCCCGTTGCACACACAAAACAATAGTGAGGTTCCCTCAGTTTATACTGGTTAAATAATTTGGGTATTATTATTATTATTATTATTATTATTATTATTATTATTATTATTATTATTATTAGTTGTGTTGACATTGAGAAAGACATTGAACTTAGTAAGTTATTATTAAGTTATTTAAATAATATTTCAATAATTTAGTTTTGTTGTAACGCAATTTAGAGCATATCAAATTTATAGGATTTTATCATTATAACAAAAACAACATTTTTAATAAAAAATTGTACCTCACATTGTATATTCTACTACAATATACTTAGAGATAATTTGTTTTTAAGTGGCGTGTAAAAATAATTTATTTCAGTATTTTTAATGTTTACCCCTGAGTCTGCTGCACTTAAGAACAAATTATTGCTGGAATGTTTGCCCCAAACTTGTTCTGTATCTGTGACGGATGCGAGTGGTGTGTGAAAAAATAACAGTCCTGAAACAGTATTTCTCCCACAAAAACAACCGTGTTTATTAAAATAAACCTCCCCTTTACCTGCGAGGGTATTGGGGGAACACAGCTGGCTGCAAAATAAAAATACAAAAACAAACAGAAAGTGTCCACAGTGAAATCCCGAGTGTCCTGTGCATGAAAGTGCTCTGTAATCCACACGGGGTGTGCTGATGTTGGTGAAGGGAAGGTAGTGCTCTGTGATCTGGAACTGGCTCCGTGGCTGCAGTCCCGCGCTCCTACTCCGCCTCTGACAACACACAACAAACAACACGTAATTCACAAAACACAACGCTCCGGCTGGTGGCTCAGTTTCTCAGCGCAAGAGGAGGAACTGACGTAGCTGCTTCCCCTTTGTACCCAGCAAACTCCTCCCTGCAGTCAACGCGTTGCCATGGTTTCTCCACTAGAGGGCTGCCCCGCAGCTGACTGCAATGGAATCGTCCTGAGTACTTGCAGCTACGCCCCTCCTAATATGGTCACCTTCCGGTTTCCACCTACCACCGAGGTGGCAGATCTAGGAGGCAGCTTACCTTCCCCTTACACAGCCCTTTCTAATCGGGAGGAGATTTACAGCATCGATCCTTTCTCTCTCTATCACATATCTCACCCCTCAGAGTGATGCCGAAGGAACACTCGGCCAACTCTACATTCCCCAATGGTCCCCCTCCCTTGAAAAAAATCTGCATTTTGATGCTCCTTACCCATACGATGTTTCACAGTATAGTGGAAGGGTTGCAGCGCCAGATACCACCGAGTTATCCGGCGTTATTGTCCTTCATCGTGTGTAACCACCTTAAAGGAGCATGATCAGTGATGAGAGAGAAAGAACGCCCCAATAAGTAATAGCGAAGAGCGTGAGTAGCCCATTTAATAGCTAAACATTCCTTCTCAATGACGGAGTAGTTAATTTCCCTAGGAGCCATTTTTTGCTCAGGTAAATAATAGGGTGTTCTACCCGTCAACTTGTTGGGACAGGACTGCCCCCAGACCAATGTGGGAGGCATCAGTCTGCAGGATGAACTCTTTGCTGAAATCTGGTGAAATTAGAGCGGGAGCTTGACAGAGTCGCTTCTTAATCATATCAAATGCCTCCTGACACTGCCCTGTCCATTTAACTAATTTTGGAGCAGCCTTTCGGGTGAGATCTACCAGGGGTTAACTATGGTGGCATACTCGGGGATAAATCGGCGGTAATAGCCGGCTAACCCCAATAGTGATCTCACCTGTGACTTGGTTCTCGGGATCACCGTCTCCACCAGCGCCTGGACTTTGGAGGCGATCGGCTTCACCCGACCATTACCCATAACGTAGCCAAGATATTGGGTCTCTTGTTTGCCAAATGCACACTTGCCCAGTTTGGCTGTTAGCCCTGCCTCTCTCAGAGACTGAAGGACGGCTAAAAGTCTAACAATATGCTCTTCCCAGGTGGAGCTAAAATCACCACATCATCAATGTACGCGGCTGCATACTGATGATGGGGAGCTAAGACCTGGTCCATCAGTCTCTGAAAAGTGGCTGGAGCTCCATGCAACCCGAAGGGCATGGTCCGGAAATGGAACAAGCCATCTGGGGTAGAGAAAGCAGTTTTCTCTCTTGAGCTCTGAGTGAGTGGAATCTGCCAGTATCCCTTCGTCAGATCCAAGGTCGAAATTAACTGCGCCTTACCCAGTCGGTCGAGGAGCTCATCCACCGGGGCATTGGATATGCATCGAACTTGGAGATGGCATTAACCTTTCGAAAGTCCACACAGAACCGAGTGGAGCCGTCCTTCTTTCCCACCATCACAATCGGACTGCACCACTCGCTGCGGGAAGGTTCAATGACTCCAAGCTTGAGCATATCCTCCACCTCCTTGTGGACAGGGCCCCTGCGACTCTCCGGGATCCGGTACGGTCTCTCTCGGACCTTGACACCTGGTGGAGTAATAATAGCATGAGAAATAACATTAGTTCTGCCGGGCAAGTCAGAAAAACATCACTAAACCTTTCCACCACCAGGTGGAGCTCACGCTTCTGATCCGAAGTAACTGTTCCCCATCGGAATATGAGTTGTAGCTGGTGGATTGACAGTGGGACCAAAATCCTCTTCTACACTGTCGCCTGCTACAAATAGGGCCTCCCTTTCATTCCAGGGTTTTAACAAATTAATGTGATAAATTTCAGTCTTGTTCCGGCGATCGGGTTGTCTAATTTCATAATTCACACTACCAATTCCCCGTATCACCTCATATGGCCCCTGCCACTTAGCATATAACTTAGATTCCGATGTGGGAAGCAGCAACAGTACTTTATCACCTGGCGAAAGGTCCGAATTCTTGATTGTTTGTTGTACTGCTGCTCTTGGCGATGCTGAGCTAGTTTTAAGTTCTCTTGTGCCAAACGACCAACCAATTCCAGGCGGTCTCTTAACATGATTACATACTTGACTATGTTTTTGGAAGTTTTTGTTTGCTCCTCCCACCCTTCTTTCACAAGATCAAGGATACCTCGTGGTTGTCTCCCATACAGCAGCTCAAAGGGAGAAAACCGGTTGAGCTCTGAGGCACCTCTCTTACTGCAAACATTAGGTAGGGGAGGAGTTTAGCCCAATGTTTCTGTTCTTGGTTAACAAACCGCTTCAGCATCTGTTTTAAAGTCTGATTAAAACGTTCCACCAAACCATCCGTCTGTGGATGATAAACAGAGGTTCGAATGGACTTAATTTGCAATAATTTATATAATTCTTTCAAAAATTGTGACATGAAGTTCGTTCCGTGATCAGTGAGAATTTCTTTAGGAATCCCTACTCTCGTTATAATCTGTACTAACTCTCGAGCAACTACTGCGGCACTAGTGGATCTCAATGGTACTGCCTCTGGATATCTAGTCGCGTAGTCCACCACTACCAAAATGTGCGTATATCCAGAGTCAGACTGGCTCAATGGACCCACTATGTCCATAGCAATGCGTTCAAAGGGAACTGAGATCAGGGGCAGTGGGACCAGCGGGGCCGGGCGAACTCGCCCCGGCGCTACTTGCTGGCATTCCGGACACTCCGCTACATATCGCGCCACATCACTAAACACTCCCATCCAATAAAATCGAGCCAATATTCGTTCCCGAGTCTTTTCGATCCCTAAATGGCCCGAACAGGGGACATCATGCGCCAACCGCATGATCTCACGTCGAAAAGACTGGGGAACAAGTAATTGTGTTACAATCTGACTTGTGCTCGTGGCTTGGGATACTCTATATAGTAAATGCCCAACAATAATGTTGTGGGGGTATGTAAGCGCCGGCTATCCTCTACATCCTTCCCTCGATAGACCGAACCTGCCCCCAGATGTGTACCAGCGAGGGATCGTTCTTTTGCTCCAATGCTAGGTCCACATCTCGGTCCCAGAATTTCGGGATATCGAGCGGAGCTAAAGTAGCCTCAGCACTGGGGGTCTCAGTAACCTGCCCCGCAGATCACACTGAGTCCCAACCCCTTTCCCCTACATTTGATTGATTGAGCAGTATCCCCACCAAGCTCCAACCTTGTTTTATTAATGTTCCTTCCCATTTTCAACCCTTCGCTCTCTTTTTGTTTTTCGGGTGAAATCGGGAATGGAACAGGTCAGTGTGCAGCGGAAAAATATTCCCAATAGCTTCCCCTGCTGCTCCCATGGCCTTACCGGAGACTGGTTTTACCGTTTTATAAATCATACTATCAAAATGTGGCCAGTCTCGACCCAAAATAACTGGATAGGGCAACTTTTCAGCCACCGCCACGATTACGCGGCGGGTATGACTTCAATGGTCAAATCTAATTTGGTGAGGGGTAGTCCTTGTTATCCCCATGAATGCAGGAAATGACCACAACCCCGCGTGACCACCAAGGTACCCCCTTCAACAGAGCTTTCAAAATTAAAGTTTGCCCACACCCTGAGTCCACTAATGCGTGGGTGCTCACATCACCAACCTGTACATCAACAATGCAAGGCCCCTCCCAATCATTACCCCTGGACTTACCTGGTGCTGTTAGAACATAATGGGAGGCCACGCCACACTCCATTGCTGCTGGGCAATTCCTGGCCAGGTGGCCGACCTCCTGGCACCGGTAACAAGTGGGGCGAAAGGGTGCCCACGGAGCCTGCGTGTCCCGCTGCCGATTTGGCAACGGGAGGGTTGCTCTACTCTTACCCCACTGGGGTCGCCCTCGGTCTCCATTGTGTTGGAGGGAGGCCGCCCATAGGGTGACGCTGTAGTGCTGGTCCGGGGGTGGTGGTGGTGAGGTATGGAGGAGGTCCCGCCGCCCGGGGCTTGCTGGAGGCTGGAGCCAGGGTGGCAACCGCTGGAGAGGAAGGCATGGCATCCTCGAACCCTTCAGCCAATCTGACTGCTCCATCCAGCGTGGTGGGACGGTGGCGGCTGACCCAGTTTTGCGTGTCTGGCCCCAGCACTTTTATGAATTGTTCAATGGCTATAAGTTCAGTCACTTTTTCAGCGCTATTGGTGCCGGGGCAGAGCCACCGGGTCACATGGTCCACCAGTTGTTGTGCCACCACGCGAGGTCGCAGTCCTGGGGGTCGCTGGTATTCCCGGAACCGACGGCGGTGCGTTTCTTCAGTGATATCAAGTCGCTGGAGAATGGCCTGCCTCACCCGATCATAATTCTGGGCGTCTTCGTCGGTCAGGGCTTGGTAGGCTGCCTGGGCCTCCCCAATCAAGTTGGGTCCCAGCTGGATAGCCCACCAATCCCGAGACCACTGGGCTGCTGTTGCCTGCCTCTCAAAAGCAACTAAATAGGCCTCGGGATCATCCTCCGGCGACATTTTCACTATTTTTATCCGTGGTAAGGGCACCGTTGGTTCGGCCGCCGGTTCTCTCCCGATTGGCTTCCAGGAACATAGTGTGCATCCTCTCCATCATAACTGCCATACCCTCCTGATGTCTCCGCTCTTGCGCCTCCAATATTGCTCCCAATGCGGCGGCGTCCATGATAGATCCTCTTCTGACTCCAATTGTGACGGATGCAGTGGTGTGTGAATAAATAACAGTCCTGAAACAGTATTTCTCCCACAAAACAACCGTGTTTATTAAAATAAACCTCCCTTTACCTGCGAGGGTATTGGGGAACACAGCTGGCTGCAAAATAAAAATACAAAACAAACAGAAAGTGTCCACAGTGAAATCCCGAGTGTCCTGTGCATGAAAGTGCTCTGTAATCCACACGGGTGTGCTGATGTTGGTGAAGGGAAGGTAGTGCTCTGTGATCTGGAACTGGCTCCGTGGCTGCAGTCCCGCGCTCCTACTCCGCCTCTGACAACACACAACAAACAACACGTAATTCACAAAACACAACGCTCCGGCTGGTGGCTCAGTTTCTCAGCGCAAGAGGAGGAACTGACGTAGCTGCTTCCCCTTTGTACCCAGCAAACTCCTCCCTGCAGTCAACGCGTTGCCATGGTTTCTCCACTAGAGGGCTGCCCGCAGCTGACTGCAATGGAATCGTCCTGAGTACTTGCAGCTACGCGCCCCTCCTAATATGGTCACCTTCCGGTTTCCACCTACCACCGAGGTGGCAGATCTAGGAGGCAGCTTACCTTCCCCCTTACACAGCGCCCTTTCTAATCGGGAGGGAGATTTACAGCATCGATCCTTTCTCTCTCTATCACAGTATCATAAAAGATGGAAATCAAAAGCAGTAGTGTATCATGACATATCCTACAGAGACAGAGTGATTTGATTGGTTTGAAAAGTTGTGATGGTGTATAATGTAGCATAATCATGAACTGCTGCATCTAGCATGAGCCGGTTTGACTCATAGATGTTTCGTGTTATTCTGTTGTTTTGCATGTTTTTGTGTATTGCCTGTAGTTAAATATCCAAATAAATGAAATATAATACATTTAAATTGTAGCTTATTATATAAATGAGGTGTTCACTGTAGTCACACAGTTGACCGGTTTAGCTTGGTGCTCCCCCTACTGCCCTGCTGACCGTCTGCTCAGCATTGTATGCCTGCTATGAACTGCCTTAGCTGAGCATTCAACATGCCGCTAAAACTGTATTATATTTGCAAGATCACTATAATAAGCTGTGAAGGAAGTGATATTTTTGACAGGATCTACTGTATAAATTGATGTCCTGTTAATATTGTAGCGATCTTGGTTCCCGCAGGCAGGCGCATCACACAGGGCGAGGCACACACAGGCGGAGGGCGGGCGCAAACCCGTGACCTCTCACACTAAAGCATAGTGCCGATTCCGCTGTACAAAAGAGCCGGCTTCTTTGCAAGGAGCGTATATCGGGCTTATGTCTTTGTGATTATGTCAACTAACAGCCCTACTGCTGCCTTCCCCCGTGCACGCTACAATATCATCAGTAGGTTATATGAGGTACAATTGATCTGAACAAGTAAAAATCAAGTACAAATCAGTAAACGCATTCAATCAAAGTAATGGGGAAAAAAAACTTGGGGCTGAAACTCTTTAGTTATTGCATACACTCACGACTCACTTGGGAGTCTGGGCATCACCCGATGTAAAGGCCACATTTTGCTGGTTCCATGACTGGTCTTAACAGCAAGGTTTCACTGCAAGAACAAATTCTTCTATTTTCATATAAAGTAGTTATTTGTTCTATGACATTGCAATCACAAGTGGCGGTGCTGTGATCGATAGTAAGACAGGTAAACGTGGGAATCCATTGCGCTGTGTTATCTACAGTTTAAGGAAGAGCTAATTTTATCTGTTTTATTACAGGTCCGCCAACCGGAATTGTTGTGCACCAACAATGTTTTTACCTTTTCATGCGCCGCTAAGGACCTGATAATCCTACATCAATGTGTGAGCTTGGACTCAAATCTAGAATCTCCTGGCTCTATACCTAACTACTGAGCTTACCTGACGTGAACATCTCAAAAGACATCAAAAGAAGATCATACAAAGGAAAACACCTGCAACATTTAAACAACATGTATATGCAACAAAGTCTGATCCCCAGGCCACAAACATCAAAACATTGCATTTTTTTTTTAATTCTGATTCTGCCACCAAGCTCACTCTGAAATGTAAAAAACTGGGCACATTTTACTGACAAAAATACAAATAAGATATCTGCATGCAATGATGTCTGATTTTCAAAATCTTCATAGACAAAAGGTCCTAAAATGATGTATTTATTTAGATCAATCAAATAGACCACTTTGTCTCCCAACAAAGACATGTTTTTCTTGTGTCAGTACAAGAAACAATTAAAATGGAGAGTCACTGTTGGCTTCTCTCTTTCTCTTTGTAACCTGCCATCTAATTGTATGCACAGCCATAAAGAACTTGGCAGATGTAGTTTCAATTATTTATCCATGTATTCTTGGAACAAACAGCAAGATCTGTACCATTGTTCATGAAGTACCAACTACATTATTTAATAAGTCAACAAGTCTGCTCCTATTACATGGTTTCAGAATGAATCACTGCTTATTGAATTTCTCTGTTTACAGTTTTGCTGATTTTCATGAAGTGCCTATTTTGAATGTTGTCATTTTAATTTCTTATTGTTGCTGCCATCGGCTACGGACACCTATGAATGAAATGTAGCAGTGTGGTGGGTCTTAGATCAGCTGTTTAAAAGAATATGACTTCATCCAAGTGGTGGAATCAACACAATCCCAGCGAAACAACTGCTGCACATGTAACGTTTTGGGTGAGAAAGAAAGAAAGAAAGAAAGAAAGAAAGAAAGAAAGAAAGAAAGAAAGAAAGCTATTGAACACTTAGGAACTTAATTAAAATTGGTGATCTTTTTTTTTTGACAGGCTTATTTAAACTTAAATTTGATGATCATAATCTCCAGCACTGAAAAAAAAGTTTTGCCTCACCTTTCTGACTTGGTTCGGACTAAATAATTAACAACTGCCTCTACCCTGTACAGACCCTTCCCCCCCAGTGCAGATTTTTGTTTCCAAAACCGACCCATACAATAGGCCAATTATGAACCCATGACATCTCCACTGAAAAGCAGCATTGTCACTGTAGCAGTCTGTAGGTGGGGGAGCTGTTCAGTCAGTTTATGAAACCTTCCCTCGTGGGGCTCCAGAATTTAATTTCGGAGGACCAGAACTCACAGTCGGCTTATTGTCTGCCCCATCCTTATCTTATCTGTCACACCTAACATGATTATTCGACTTGCTCATGAGAAATGATGGCAGACTTTCACCTATCCTGGTTAGAAAAAGTGAACACAATGGACAGTGTTGGGTTCTATGCATTTTCTTTGCTTGGAATTTGCATGTTTCTCAGCTTTCAGGTGAGATCTGGGCTCTGTGGATCTTTAAGCACCTTGGCAGCTTCACAGCTATAGGAAAGAGAGTCTTGCACGCAACCCAGACACCTGTTGAAAGAAAGGCTTTTGTAGTTCATCATCATTATCACTGCATAGTACTAATATTAAACTGGTATACAACTCTGAATGAAATTAGCTGGAATACCATCATGCAGTTTATTGTAGACCAATTTTGTATTAACAGAAATGGGAAATTAGTTCTTCCAACAGATAATGGTTCCCAGACTCTCAGAAGTTACATCCCATCTCAACTGGCTCAAGTGCCATTTCCAGAATGTTCCCTGGCTGAATGTGACAACCCCCGTAAGAAGAATTCCCATACTGGTAAAATGTCAGGGTTATGCTTAGATGATGCAAGGATAACACAAGGAATGTGTAAGACCTGTACCAAGTACACACGTTTTGTGGAAGACATGCATGAAATCCTTTCTTATCCTTGTATTGTCATTGTATCTATTGCTACATAACTTGACTTCATATTATTCAACACTGTCAGCTACTGGAGAGAGTTCATTACAAGCTATTCCCAGCTTTACAATGAACACAATCAAAGAAGTGCTAACCAATGCATCTTATTAGCTTCAGCATCACCATTTATTATCCCCTTTTTGATGAGAATCTTTTGGTCTTCCTTTTTTTAACGCTAGCTCAGGATATGCAAAATGCTGAATACAATGCTATAGATACACTTCTGTATCCTGGCACCTTTTTTTATAGGAGTAATGGTTGGTGGTAGCATTCTCTCTGAAATATTTGCATATTCCACATTGAAGTGTAAAATACAAACAAAGAACCATTAAGAACCATTAAAGATCTTCAATAGAACAAAAAGGGGACCAGTGATATTGCTAGTGCTAATAAGATCTAAGAAATTTGATTTTAAAACATTGGTTAGTACTTGGTTGTAAATACATGTCTCACTTTAAGATCTAATTAAGTATATAATGTAACCTGAAATGAATTAATGTAATGGAAAGTTCATTTCAGAACGCTGTTCCTTCCTCTGTTTTTTTTATTAAAGTTGAGTGAAACAGGTGTAGCTAGTATCTCTTAATCCAATACATTTAATGCCAGTGGGAAAGACTTGCCCTTGGACAGTCTGTTAAATCCCAGTGTGCTGGGGTCGGAATCTGCAAAGATATGATGAGGTTACTAGATACTAATCTTCCTAATGCATCTGTCTGAATAGAAAAGTATGCACCCCCAGTGTGCTTGTTTATTTAGTTGCCTAGTGTGGCAATTGAAATGAACCTTAAAGCAAAGCCGGGACAGTTCCCTTGCCCACCTCTATTAAATTTCTTTTTCAATGCTCTATTTAGTGAAAATCATTGGACTCCATACCCATACAAAACTACCCCAGAGAAAACATTGAATTATAGGATTAAAAAAATAGTCACATTCCTGGCTTCCTCAAGCTGTTCTTTATTTTTATATGGTTTATTTCTTTTTAAGAAAGGGGATTCTCCACGTTCCAATGCTGGACAACCAAACAGTTTCTGTCTGGAAAGAAAGAAAGAAAGAAAGAAAGAAAGAAAGAAAGAAAGAAAGAAAGAAAATAGACAAAGGATTAAGCAATATAAACAGGGGATAAAGGGATAAGAGATTATTGGTGTGATCTAGTTTAGTTTAAAAAATGAAGGGTCTTAACAAGGATTTGGGACTTTAGTCTGCTTTGTGTTCTTGTTTTCTCTGAGGCTGGTGCTCAAGAATTGTTAAGACTTTTTGTGCCATTAAAGTACCTGCAAAACTTTTTCTGTTTGAGATTAAGCCTTAATTTTATTTTCTTTATGGAATAATTAGTTCAGTTACCAAGAATGACCTTTTTTGCCTATAGTTACTCTGGTTTTCTCCAAGCCAAATTAAATATCTGGTAGCAGTTGAAATGTACTGTAGAATTCATATTTTATTAATATACAGTGTGTGTGTGTATATATATATATATATATATATATATATATATATATATATATATATATATATATATATATATATATATATTATACAGGCTGTATAACATTTCTGTGCAGACAGTTAATGTATTTAAGCTATAGAACCCAGATAAGAGGGAATTACCATCTGGTAGTTGACAGTGTTGTGGAGGTACCATACAGACAAGGTCAACTACCAAGGTAATGCCACCCAACCCAACAAAGCGCCAGTGTCAATACAACGATCTGTATGGAATCCCCAGCGAAGCACAGCAATATGCGTTCTTCTGACTGTATGATCCTGTACATCACTAAGCTGTACCTTTACCAGGCCACCCATGATTATTCAGCTTTTTAGTTTTAGTAAACCAAACTTATTTTCAGTTACAATCTTAGTCTGTTCACATTTTATTCAAAAATGTTAGCTAGAACAGTTTCATGAATGAATACGTTTCTATTAAGTATCTTATTATCTATCACTTATAATAAGTTGTAACTGATTTATCAAGTTTTTTTTACATCAATTTGCAACTGATTTATTTTTAAAGAACCATATAAATAGGACAATATACTGTATCTTTTAAGATAAATAACAGATACCCTATGCACATTTCTGGTTTGTTAACAACCTGGCTAGTTTGCTATTTGTTTTGTAGCTTTAACAGTTTTAACATATGCTAAATTTGGTCTGTTGAAAAGAGAACATTTAAAATGTACAAGTTCCTGCATTTCACATTTCAATGTCAGTCATGTACATCAGATCCGTCATGTTCCACACTCCCAAATGAGGTGAAAGCAATGCCATCTGAGCAGTGACATTTTGCCTCCGAATAAAATGTTTTCCTTCAGTTGCCCCGATAGTACTATTCTATGAACAATTTAGAGTATTTAGAGTATTTTACCACAATAAACAAAATAACACCCTGCATATAAATAAAGCATGTTCTTACCGCGTGACGGTTTGAGGTCTGCTGATGAGGATTAAGACTTTAGCTTGCCAAAGTAGGTTTCTCTGTGCTCATTCATTGCTATAAACATGTCCATAATTTTTCCAACATTAAGAACATAAGAACATAAGAAAGTTTACAAACGAGAGGAGGCCATTCAGCCCATCTTGCTCGTTTGGTTGTTAGTAGCTTATTGATCCCAGAATCTCATCAAGCAGCTTCTTGAAGGGTGTCAGCTTCAACAACATCACTGGGGAGTTGGTTCCATACCCTCACAATTCTCTGTGTAAAAAAGTGCCTCCTATTTTCTGTTCTGAATGCCCCTTTATGTAATCTCCATTTGTGACCCGTGGTCGACATTCTCTATACCTTTTAGGATTTTGAATGCTTGAATCAGATCACCGCATAGTCTTCTTTGTTCAAGACTGAATAGATTCAATTCTTTTAGCCTGTCTGCATACAACATGCCTTTTAAACCCGGGATAATTCTGGTTGCTCTTCTTTGCACTCTTTCTAGAGCAGCAATATCTTTTTGTAACGAGGTGACCAGAACTGAACACAATATTCTAGGTGAGGTCTTACTAATGCATTGTAAAGTTTTAACATTACTTCCCTTGATTTAAATTCAACACTTCTCACAATATATCCGAGCATCTTGTTGGCCTTTTTTTATAGCTTCCCCACATTGTCTTGATGAAGATATTTCTGAGTCAACATAAACTCCTAGGTCTTTTTCATGGATTCCTTCTTCAATTTCAGTATCTCCCATATGATATTTATAATGCACATTTTTATTGCTTGCATGCAATACTTTACACTTTTCTCTATTAAATGTCATTTGCCATGTGTCTGCCCAGTTCTGAATGCTGTCTAGATCATTTTGAATGACCTTTGCTGCTGCAACAGTGTTTGCCACTCCTCCTAATTTAACAAGTTTGCTTACTATACCAGAATCTAAATCATTAATGTAGATTAGGAATAGCAGAGGACCTAGTACTGATCCCTGTTGTACGTCACTGGTTACCTCGCTCCATTTTGAGGTTTCTCCTCTAATCAGTACTTTCTGTTTTCTACATGTTAACCACTCCCTAATCCATGTGCATGCATTTCCATGAATCCCTACTGCGTTCAGTTTGAGAATTAATCTTTTATGCGGGACTTTGTCAAAAGCTTTCTGGAAATCTAAATAAACCATGTCATATACTTTGCAATTATCCATTGTCGATGTTGCATCCTCAAAAAAATCAAGCAGGTTAGTTAGACACGATCTCCCTTTCCTAAAACCATGCTGACTGTCTCCCAGGATATTGTTACCATATAGGTAATTTTCCATTTTGGATCTTATTATAGTTTCCATAAGTTTACATATAATAAAAGTCAGGCTTATTGGTCTGTAGTTACCTGGTTCGGTTTTGTCTGACACCATTCATGGTGTCAGTTCTGTCTTGGTGTATGCTTATCAAAGCTACTGCTTTTAAAGTTGTCAGTGTTTTTGCTTTGCTGTGGAGAGTATCCTGGAGAAATAATTGAATATGTTGCCTTGTTTTATTTTATTTTTTCGTGGCAGTGAAATTAAGATCTCCACTGCCTCATCCACAATATTATCACCTTTTAAAGCATTCATTTTTCCATTCTTTATTATCCTAGTTCTCTGTATATTTTCCGCCTTAAATGTAACCTATTTCTCGTGCTGACAAAACCGTTAGCTCACACCAAAAGTAAAGGCTCCAATCAGAATTTTGTGTGTGGTTGCTCTGCACAGATAGGCTTCTGTCTGTTGGGTGGCGTATCCCTCTCCCGCAGTCCTATTGTAATCATGATCTGTTGTATCTTCTAAACTGGTACATCGGTTACAGTTAGTCCAGAAGGCTGCTGCAAGAATATTGACAGGCAGAAAAACAAAACAAAAAAAAAACACATCACCCCTGTCCTGAAATCACTACACTGGCTACATGATTTTTTTATCTGGTCATTTTTAAGATCCTCTTTAAGGCTGTTCATGCAACTGGTCCTTCATATTTGACAGATTTATTGCATTTTTATGTCCCTGGGCGTCAGCTACACTCCTCAGGAGCTGGGTTGCCGGCTGTTCCATCAACTAGCATTGGGAGGTCGAAGCTTCTCTCCATGTGCTCCAACTCTTTGGAACTCACTGCTACTATCTGTGATTGGTTCTGAAACAATAATTAATCTATACTTAAAACACACTTGTTTTCCATGGCTTTTGGTAATTCACTGTTTTTGAGTATAACTTATAATGGATGTTTCACTTGTATGTGTGTGTGTATATATATATATATATATATATATATATATATATATATAGTGATCGAGCTGCACTCTCTCACGTTCGTTGCCCCTTTTAAATATGATCCATTGCCTTAAATACCCTGCGCCTGGCTCTAATTTACACTGATAGCTAGGTGCAGGTGATAATTAACAATAATTAACAATTAAATTAGGGCTTTTCAGCATGTGTCCTTCTGGGAGGTGTAGTCCCGTGTTCTCCCGGACTACACTTTCTCACTATATATATATATATATATATATATATATATATATATATATATATATATATATATATATATATATATATATATATATTGTGGCAGGAAGATGGTACAGCAAGGATACAGTTATAAAAATAGATGCACTGTTAACATTGCGCAGGGTAATGTTGTGTCAAAGTATGCCACGAAACAGTATAAATGCAGCACAGGTATAAAGGCAAAGAAAACTACAAGACCCACAAGTACTAGCGAAGTCATCTGATGCATGATGTGTAGCAGACCCGTATTTAAATCGGCTGGTGGAACTAGTGGGGGGGGTTGGAAAGTCGTAAGGCAAAACTGCATATTAAGGAGTGTGTACAAAGATTGAGACTGCATTGAAAATGACAACTTGAGGTAATGCTACATGAATCGTGCTGTGTTGGAGCCAAGTTGTAAGCAAAGACTCAGATGAAACAGAAAGCAAGCGGAACTTCGCCATTTAAAAGTGTCTGTGCGTGGGTTTATACCAGCAAGTGGATTTGTTTATGCACAGTTTCCACGAGCATTGTGTACAATAGAGATGCCATGAAGGGGCAGAAGTGAAACAAATTGCTGTAGGTGATATTATTTTATCACTGTGTGCGGGACAGACTTTGTGTTGTGTTTTAATCGCCGTGATAACTGTTCTAAAAACTGTTGATAGAAACGGGACTGTAATGAATAGTAACTCTGCTGGTCATCATTGGAAACCTGGAAAAGAAAGAAGAAAAACAGTGGAACAGACCAACCACAGAGCTCATTAAAATTCCGGGACAGTGTTTTAAATACTCACCTTCCTGTTCCACACCAGGAGTTTTAAGTGGACGGTGGGTGGAGCTCTGCACCAGTTCGGGACTTTATAAAACACAGAACTTTTGGGTGTTATCATTGTCATTATTATTTGATGAACTTTTAAGTTGGGTTTAACCCTTAAACTCTGGTACAGGTTTTTGTTGTCCCTTATTTATTTTTCCCCGCAGGAAAGAAAGTAAAAATAAAGCCTACCATTGTTTGTATTTCTGTTGCCCTGCCTGTTCATCAGGAGTCTACTCGTCAGTCGGTTCTCCCTCATACCTTTTCTATACTTTTCTTATTAAGTGCACAGAGGCCTAACGGACATCGTGTCACACGTGGTTGCAGCAGTGGGATAAAACCAAAACTGCAGACATCCTCTACAGTACCCTCCTGACAGTAGAACCCCAAGGACAAGATGGCCGACCTCGAGACCATGGTCCGAGTAATCATGAAGGCCACGATTACGCAACAAAATGCCATGGCTGCACAGCAGAACATCGCAGCTGTGCAACAGGAGACCAACAGGCTGCAGAATGAGCAAATGCAGGAAGCAAAGTTGGAAAGGTTGGCCATTTTACAACGCTTGGAATGAATGGCTACAAGTCCAGCTCCAGCTGCAGAAACAGCTTCAATCAGGTCAACGCATGTCCTGAATAAGTTGACCATAGGATATGACTTTGTGTCATTATATATATATATATATATATATATATATATATATATATATATATATATATATATATATACATATTTGTAATGGATTTTGCATTGACTCTTTTAAAAATGGCTTTGTTTTTATAATGCCGTTTCTAATGTATTATTTATTTATTTATTATTATTTTGAATGTGTCTGATATTAACAATTGCTGATGTACAGCTCTTTGAGATGTTCTACAGGAAAAGCGCTAAATAAAAATAAAATGTATTGATTGATTGATGTTGTCAAAAAGTGTGTGGGGGCATGGTCATTTATTACCTTTATTCTTTTGTTTAGGTATACATCTTGATAGTCTTGCAATAATAGAGGTAATAAAAAAGATCAGGAATGTTCTGTCTCTTTAAGTATCTGTTTTGAAGTAATTCCTGTCCTCTCCAACACCTGTATTGCCAGTGAAAAGGGCCTCTGAAACATTTTTTTTTCTCCTGTTCCCAATCGCACCTGTCTACCTCTGGGGCAAAATACAAATACTTCAGTAGCTGCCAGGCAGGAGTTCACCGCTGGCTTGAGCTGCAGAACTCATGTCTCCAGACTTGTCATATTACTTTATTGAATCATACTGAAAAGTTGTCTGACAGCAAGTTTTGAGCCATTTGTGTAGAGGGGGAATGTGGGGGGACCATTTCTGTAATTTGAAGTAAATCTATGGTGCAGTATTTAAATGTTAGTAGCTATGTTTCCATCAAACCTTTTTTATGCACTAAAACTCATGCATATATATAAAAAAACAATGTGACGGAAACAGGCGTTGATAGGGGTGGACAAAAATCTATGCTGAATGATAAATGATGCGGACTAATGTATTGGAAATACTTTCTGAACTAGTGCATACTATTTTTTACAATATAAAATAAACTTCATAATGCTGTGCTAGCATTACCGACACGCGGTCCGATTTAAACCCCACAATTTTCTGTACTGGTTAATTATTTTGATCATTTTCCAACCAACTAAATATGGCTGCACTCAGATTATCTGCATTACAGCGTCCAGATATTTTTGTTGCGTGAACCTGCTTCAATGTTTTCAAAATGATGGTAAATAATAAGTTGACTCGTGTCACTTTGGTCACCCGTTCTGCACACACAGGGTAGATCTACTGCTGATTTCAGGGTTTAGCTGAAAAGGAAGTCGTCATATTTCTCATTGTTTCTGGCAGCAGTTTATGCACTACAGTGCAGTCTTTGGAAGGCAGTGAAATTGGGGTCAGTTTTTGTGGCAATTTCTTTAAAGATGGCAAGCAGATCATTCTGTGCATCTTTTTAGTCCAAGTTTACAAATCCCGACATACACCGGACCCTCTGTTTTCTTTCGTTTCTCTTACAAACATCCCCTTTTCTGCTGCAGACATGTAGATTGTAATTGCTTCATTACCTGGCCACACCTCATGCATTCCATCCCTGAACCGTTCAAAAATATTTATTTTCCTAAGCAGGATTGAAATACCTTCTTTTAGGTTTCTGTGCAGCTCTCTCCGGAAGGTATCTGATAATAGACTGCCATTCTGTCTGCTTTATTATTATTATTATTATTATTATTATTATTATTATTATTATTATTACTTAAATTACATATTACAGGCACAGTACACCTTCAAAAAAATATGAAAAGTTGTATGGTAATTCCTTTTTATTTGGAGGCTCTAGATAATATATAATTATTTTGTCCAGTTTCAGTTAATTCTTGAAAATACAGTCAACACCGTTTTATTGGGACTCCTCTGGAGAAGTAAAAATATCCCTAATAAGCGGCTGTCCCAATTAAACGAGAGGCATTTCAGACAACCTTAGTCCAACTTTTTTGTTTCTACATGAAATTAAAAAGAATGAAATCACATCTCATCTCAAGGCGAGGCACCAGTGATGTTGACATGCCAACTTTCTTTGCAACAGCAACCTGAGAAAACCACAGGCTCCTTCAATTTATGCAAGTCACAATATAATCACGTACTCACTGCCCTGTACTACGTGAACCTGTCCTGCTGGGAAAAGTGAACTCCATTAATCATTTGAAAATACTGTATCCTAATTAAACAAAGTGACCTACCAATTAAATAACATAAATAACATTGGGAAGAACCATCCCCCAGAGTTCTATCCCATTTAAGCAGAAATCCAGATTATCAGTATCACGATTAGGCGGCACCGTCGTTCCTTCTTGTTCCATCTTCAGCTCAGCTACACGTTATAGAAACAGAATGTTCAGCGATGTTGGTTATTCGCTAGAGTTTAGATGATAGTCTAGCGAGCAAATAGAAAAAAATTGATGGAAATGCATCAAAATTTGTATGTATTTTTCGGATCAAGAAAATGCAATAACCATTTCTTTTAACTGTTTTGTTTGCTAGAATCCGGTTTGATGGAAACCTGTTTTTGTACGATAAGATTTGCATATATTTGTGAGCAAAATTCTGCAAGTTCACTAGAAATGTGTTCCTCGTGTTGATGGACACATAGCTAGGATGGCTTATTATGGAGATACTGTAACTGGTAAGAACAGAGATTTTAATTAAAGCTGTGGTTATCACTCATTTGACATACTGTACATAAAGTATGTATGTGTCACAGTGTGCATTGTGCTCTACCAGTATCATTTTTGACTGTCCATGTAATGTAAAGGCACAAACTGTACCCAGTATAATTTGCTAATTAAAACAAAACAGACAATAATTAAAACAAGTACCATGCTGGTGTAAAGCCAGAATGAGTAGCAATTGTTTTTAGTTTTTATAACTCTTACTGTCTCTCCATCTTCTCCAAACTCTCTCCAACTCTCATCTACCCTCCAGGAGCGGCTGCTTCGCTTTTACCTATGTGGCCTTCTCCCAATTGGTAATTACTTGATTAATTGGGAGATGGCCACGTTATGCATGAGTTTTAGCTGGATGGGGGATTTTAACCCCATCCATGCTGTGAAACAATAATACCAATAAAACAACGTTTAAACACAAAACCGTACATTTAAATAATAACAGTACAACACAAACACAAAATACGCACAGGAGAGGGGTGTACCCCGCCAGAATCATGTATGTAACACATCATTATATATTTATTAAGCTTTTAAAATTACGATAGAACTCCCTAACTTGAATTCCTCTAATCATGTTAAATGACTTTTCTTTGATAGGCTACTCTTTACTCACTGCCTTTACTCTGGTCCCATTGCAGCAGGAGATGTGACAGATTACTGTACTTTTTATTACATTCATAGGTTTTTTATTAGTGTAATGAGTGTCTTAATAAAGGTTTTTAACCGCATACACGCGTGTTTGTTTTGATTACAGTACTGGTGATTGGGGGACGTTTTGAATGCCAGGTTACTGTGTGGGAGTTTATACCGTCCACTGCCCGTTCTAAGCGGTGGCGACTCTACCTGAGTTATTGATGCAGAACATATATAAAAAAAAATATTTTAAAAAATCAACATTGGTGCTCTCTCCAGTGAAAATAGGTTAACTCATAATGAGGGTGCCAGTATAACCTAGGTGAAGGCTGAAATCGGATTTGCTTCATACTTCACAGTGATGAATTTGGCACATAGCACGAGATCTTGGAAAGCAACTTCACACAAAATGAACAAACCATAATAGTACTCCTTGGGCTACACAACAGTTGCATCATAATATCGTTTAAATATACTGTGATGCAGATGTAAAGGATTTTTTTTTTTTTAATCCTGCTAAAGGGGCTGCAATGTCAATTTAATCTTCATAAAGTGGACATATAAACTCTTTGATGTCTTTTTATTAATCTTTCTTTATTATTTGGAAGATAACTGAGGAACAAAAGAAGGGAGAAAAAAACCCTTAGAAGACGTTTGATGGATATAAACTTTGAAAATGTATCCACTCCAAGCTGCATACTCTTAAGAACAGTGGCAATCTATTATGCTTTATATTTTATTTATGTTTAAAGAACACCCCACTATTTCAGCCTTACTCAAGGTAAATACTAAGATGATTACCCCACACAGGGGGAATTGCGAGTCATATTTTGGGAGTGACTGCAGTTAGAAGCAGTGGAGTATTTAAGCAATTATTTCATTTATTTTGTATTGTGATTAACTTTAGATTTTGTGTCCTTCCACAGAAGGAAAGTAGTTCCTTTGTTCCCCTTGTGGTACGTGTCAACATTATCTCCAGTTTCTGGTGATGAGGTCTCAGGCAGGCTATCCTGGGATTTGGGACTACTTTTTAGTCAGTTTTCAAGCACTGTCATCCACTCTTATAACCTAAAGGATAGTCTCAGTCAACCAGGTTATTTGTTCTGATTTTTCCCCAATGGTAAGCATAGAATCTTGGAATTCACGTTATCTGCAGCCACACAAAGTGAGATGCAGTATAGAAA
Organism: Acipenser oxyrinchus oxyrinchus; assembly: GCA_030684275.1. Lineage (NCBI taxonomy): Eukaryota > Metazoa > Chordata > Actinopteri > Acipenseriformes > Acipenseridae > Acipenser > Acipenser oxyrinchus. Next base: position 22,444,168 of record CM060250.1, read on the forward strand.
ATCCTTTCTGTTTGTACATCCTTCACGCTCTGTAACTCACAAACATCATAGAGGTCGATGTCACACATGTAAAGTAAGTGAGATACAAGGATTGTGGGGTAGCTTGGACTTCCAGGTCACGGTATATCATCTGTATCATCTGTTTTGAAGTTCATATAATATCTGCAGTTGCAGAGTCCAAATATGATTCCTGTTGCATTTGAAATAAATACATGAAATTGAATATGTCATAACATCAAAAATAGACTGATCCTCTTGTTTCATCTTTTTCAAAGTCAAAGTAGAATCAGTGATATAAAAGATTAAAAAACCACACAGAACAAATGTTGTGTTTTTCACCAGGGGCAAGGAAACAGGTTAATGGTTAAACTCTGGAGTACCAGATGTACTTGAAGGTTGGGCATAAAATAATAATGCAAATGTCATAAATCATCCTGTCAATCTGTGGCACACACCAGCATACCATTTGAGATTTCACAAGCATAATATTTTCTTAATATACATTTGTTTAGGATTTAGACTTCCACATAAGTCAAGCAGACCACAAAATGCTAATGCTGTCAAATTATTTTGTTGAGCCTTGCAAACAGGTTTGCAGGGCTTGCCACCTAAAACGACCTTGGTATTTTTCCAAACAGGAAAAAAAGTGATTAGGAGAGATAGTTCTTCTGGCTTAACCTGAATTTGCTGATATAATTTATTGCATGTCTTTCATTTTAAAGCTTGCCAGCAAGGAAAAGAACTAAGAATTTAGGGCCAAGTATTCATAGATTTTGCAAATGTGAGCAACATTTATACAACTCTGCTTGCATTGCGATTATCTTGACTATATTCACAATTGTTGAACTCAAAAAAGATGTGGAGAATTGTTAATATCACAAGGCTGTGGAAATTAATACATTTAAATGAATCTAAATAGGAAATGAATCACAACTCAGACTATACCCAACTGAAGCAATATTTCAGAGCACTATAAAGGCCTAAAAATAGTGGTACTTTCTTCCTTACTAAAACAGAGTGCTGTCATTTGTTAAAGCAAAGCTTTGTCAAGTTATACAGATGTGGAAATCGATTAGAGTCCCAAAACTCAGTTACCCTCAAGGGCATGTTATTTGTCCCATCCAATAATTAATTTTATTAGTACTGAGTCAAAACAAAGAAAACGTGCCTATTCAGGTCTAAAATTCTAACTGCGTTTAAAAAGTAAGCAGCAGGTTGTTTGAAGCGAGGCGGCTGTGCTAGATCGTACCTGTAGTGCTGATTTAACTTGGCTACAACTGACAGGAATACTTTTTGTCTGGGCTGACTTTCCAGCTTGTATTCTGAAAGCTGTTTGTTTTACGTTCTGTTCAGCAGCCTCTGTAGTAGCCTTTTGTTGAATCTGTAGCATACTCAAATTACAATATATTTATAATTACTTATTTTCGGTAAGATGCCCAAATGATTAATATGGTTTATTCACCTTTGAATGAGAACCGCATTGGAGAATGTAAACCTCTACCTTATAATCAATTATATGTGTATACTGTACACGTGTTAGGGTAGATCACCTGCTTACACACTGTCGACAGGATCCCAATTTTTTTAATTTCAAAAAGTTAAAAGGGAACTAGTGATAATGCTTCCAATAAGTTAAATTGAAGTTAATTTAAATCAGCAAATGCACTTCCTATTCCAAGGACTTGGTGTGATAGCTTGCTATTTGCAGATCATGTCAGACCATTTTCAAGCACAGGTCTCTAGTCGTTTTTTCTCCGGAAAAAGCAGAGAAAACCTTTCAATGGCCGAGACTGATAGGAGCCGAGAGAAGCTGAAAAAAGGGTTGGATCTGAGCAATACACATAGTCCATGCACCACAGAGAGAACATGGCCATAAACAAACAAGATAGCTGCTTCCGCATTCAGTGCTCAAAGAATATCACAGACATTTGCAGAGCTTTTTGAGATGTTATTTTAATAAAATAATGACTTGGATCACATTATTGAGGAGTTTGGTGATAAAACAAGTGATCAGGAGATGATTTATCAGTATGCACGACTATGAAGAGGTATGTGAAAAATATACCGAACAAGGGGTGGGGCGGGGCTGGAGATGCAGTACTGATTGTCCTGTTGATATGCAGTGCTTTTTAAACCTGTTTTACTGTGAAAACAAATACTTTTAAACAGCGCGTGTAAAATAAACAGAGCATGTGAAAATAAATTGGACCTGATGCACCTGACAGGCGCTGAATAAATGGACCGCTAAGGGTTAACCTGGTCGCAAGCACAAGTAACAAAATATGTTGCAATCATCTTGTTTTAATGTGCTGCCCCCTAGTCATAATGCAATAGTTTTACTGTCGAAAGGTTGACAGTATTACAGGGGTTGACCTGCTGGAAGAGGAATACACTCTTGCTTAATATGCGGATCCAAACCTCTGCATTTATGGGGTCATTGAGGCCTATACCTGTGTACCTCCTTCGGGTGAAATGTAAACAATGTTATATAAAAAAAGCATGCTCTGCTTAGTTTTCTTTTTTAATGGTCCAGGTCTTCTTAACTAAATACCTTCTCCACGCCGTACTCAGCCTAACAATAGAAACAATCAGACACGAACCATTAATCCCGACGCTGCCACATGCGCAAGAAACAGGTTTTAAGGAATTAGATTGTTCTTGGCTGTCAAAGAGGGAGGTGCATGTTGTCTGCTTGTGCATTAATCCGGAGTCATGAAAAATATAAATTATAACTTCTACCGAGCACATAGATCATGTTATGATTCTGTAAAGTCACAGATGACTAGTAATAATCATTTTACATCATTTTTCATGAAATCAGATCCTGCTGTCCGGGGTACAATAATACAGGCCTATGAACAGCAAACTATGTTGAGGACACCTTGTTTCTGTGGTTTTAAAATGCCCGTAATCAGAATGGGACATGTAGGTTTCAAGTGCAGTTTATTTGCAATGTATGCTTTTTAAAAATACACTTACAACTGTATTATCAATAAAATGCACAGTAGTAAATGTGTTATACTCTTCATTGTTCTGTAATTTAAATTTGAGTTCAGTGTTACTGTAACTTCAATAAAAACTGACAGGATACATTTGGCTTAGACTCCTGATAATACGAATGACATCATTTTAATACCTTTTTTTTTTTTGCTGGTCTCTTGAAATTCGTATTCACGAGAACTGACCGTATTAACTTTGTTTTGAATTGTGGTTTGTGGTGTTTTATGGGTTAAGAGTTTTATGGGTTTTTAATTTGAAAGTTTCATTGGAAAGGTAGGGAGGGATAACAAAACATGTAGGGTTTTCTTTTACTTTTTAATAAATGGTACTGAGGATGGGTTAAAAACCAGAACAGGGAGATGTGTCTCTGATATATATGCCCACACACACACGTGCAATGTGGGAGATGTGTCTCTGATATATATATGCCCACACACACACACACACACACACATACACACGTATACTGTCCTTAATAGATGAGAAAGATAAAAGGACAGAAAAAATAAAGAAAAAAATAGACAAATGTTAGTTGCAAATAAGGAAGTGGACTTTGTCTCTTGTTATTTTGGACTCACTGCAGCACTTACTTCTATGGGCTCTATTTTATGAATTTGCCTCAAGAAATGTTGCTGTATGAGCTGAATGCTGATCTCCTCACTCATGCAACACAGAATGATGCTTAGTTATTATTATTATTGTTTGTTTAGCAGATGCCTTTATCCAAGGCGACTTACAGAGACTAGGGTGTGTGAACTATGCATCAGCTGCAGAGTCACTTACAACTACGTCTCACCCGAAATATGGAGCACAAGGAGGTTAAGTGACTTGCTCAGGATCACACAATGAGTCAGTGGCTAAGGTGGGATTTGAACCGGGGAACTCCAAAAATCGATACAAGCCCGTTTCTTTAACCACTGGACCACACTTCCCCCCCACCTCCCTGGTTTCCCCCCTCCCTGCCCCGATTGGTTCTCTAATTCTAGACTTGATATTAACAGTCAAAACTGCCCTATTGGAGCCAGGTTCTGATTCATTTTTCTATATTTTTTTTTTCTCTGATTAACAATAGCAAAATGACTTTTGTCTTACTCATATGCTAGAAAATGTTAATACTCGTTACGGATATTCGCTTGTACTCATTGCTTGGCCCGGCCCTATGAAAGTAATCAGGGTTGAGGTAAAAATAGTTGAATACAGTAGATCAAATTAGAATGGTAAACTGCAAAATTATCATGCAAATAGCTGAATAGGTTGACTAGACCTATTCAGCTAAATCATGTATTTCATATTAATGTCTGGTGCTTTATTTGTGACCGCATGTTTCAAAATTACTTCACAGTCACAATCAGTTTCTGAGGTCGACTGTCACTGTTCTGGTCAACTAGCTGACTATTCGGTGCTACCCCTAGTAATAAATAAATACAGTGTTGTCAAAACAACCCCCCTTTCATTTGACCAGTTTTAGAGTAGACGTAAAAGCATGAATTAGTATTGTGGTCATAAATAGATACTATTGTTCATAGCTCAGTGAAATTGTGTTTATGGAATGTGGACTTAAAACCAGTCCTGTACTTGCACACTGTACACTGTGGTTTGAGACACAATGTATGCATATTTAACGTTGTTTATAACATTGTTCACTGATTGGCATTATCTTCAAATGATTTACTATTCATTTTAATTAATTATGCTTTATTGCTTTAAGGAAGCTAGACACATCTACCGAACTGGGTATGCCTGTTTGTGTCCCAGTCTGTGCTCCTGAATGCTAAAAGGGATCGTCCCGGCCAGCATTGTTTAGTAGACTTTACATCACAGTACTTTAGTAACACCCATAACCAAGAGTATTATAAACTAAGAAAATGAAAGATTTTTGTTTTGTAAATTCTGCATGACTGAAACAGTAGACTTAATTGTGGATTTAGTGCCCCCAAAAGGTGTGAGACCAATCACACTAACCAAGGAATTGGCACTTCCACTACCTCAAAATGCATCAAATATTCAAATGTCCTCAGCTCCAATTTTAAGGACCTGGTCAAGTACTATAGCTTTTTATAGGTGTTTTTCTGTGGTAAATAATAGTACTGAATTGTCCAAGTTAAAGTTTCCATTTGTAATTAACAAAATGCTGTTTTTTTAATTATAATTGTTTTCAGTGGCTACAGTGGAACCATTTCTGATAATACAAACTGACTTTGCACAAATAAACTTTTGTAGCACCTCCCTTATAAAAGTTTACTGCAGTATACCATGGTAAATGCAAAGAAAAGTGTTGTAAGCAGTGATATGAAAAAACATGGTGAAGCACAGACACAGGACTATGGAAAAGCATGGTAAAAACCATGGGTAACCATTATTAATCCAGTTACATGAATAGTAAAAGTATGAGAACAATTACTGTGCAAAAAACATAAAAATTACATTGCAAATTCAGTACGGCTAAGAAGTGAGAAAGGGGTATCTGTGGCACACGGGTCTGGAGTTACTGTAAATAAACACAAGCTCATCAGTGACAGGAAGTGGGTACCTGGCATTGAAATATTTACACAGTTAGTGTCATTTATTATAGCAGAGGCCAATGACAGAATGATCAAAAATGGAGCATTATCAGAATTTCATGGTGTAGTACTAGTGTGTCAAGCGTAGATATCAAACACATCAGCTTTCTCCAGCATGATGAATGCTGAACCTGAATTTGGAAAACTTGATTTTGGTTTTGACAGTCTTAATGACCTAGCTGAGATTAACATAAAATGTGGCTTCATAAATGCAATTTACAGACCGCACACAATTAAAAAGATATTGTTAGCCTAGATTATGTTCATGAAAAACAGTGATTTCACACCTGCAATGTAGGGGCCACTCGCAATTAAATAGATATTGATTCCTATTCAGTTTATTTATATTTCAGCCAAAACATTTTTGACACATTTTCTTTTGGCATTAAAAGCTTAACCTATCAAACACATAGGACTGGATAACATACAGTTGATTCACTAAAAATGGTAAATGTATAGATAAAAAAAATACAGCATCACTTTATGATTGTTTTTTATCTCACTTTTTAATCAGACATTCAGACATGGGAGGACACCGGCCAAACATACTATTGCATTAGCACACGTGTAAGAAACATACATTTGTGTAAGTACTTGAACATTTTGAAAATGCTCAAAGTTTCCACTTTTGCAATCGGACAGTATTACTGACCCCAGGTGCTGTAAATATTATCATTTCAAGAAAACTGAAAATTAAATGCCGTGCAAGGCCTGCTACACTATAGAATATAGCACAGTCATTTAATGCAAATAGTATGTAAATCCCCAACGACCTTTACAATTGTGACACAAAGGTGATTGGCAGTCAACTCTGCACCCTGTTTGTTTCTTGCCCCTGCCTGTCTCCCTCCACACTGCCCCCTGCTGTGAGAGGCTGGGGGTGGAATGCCCAGGGTCTTCAATGTCAGCAGCACTTGCCAGGCCCATTCCACATCAGGGGCCAGCCAGCTTCTCTGCTTGGCAGCAAGTAATTTGCTGTAATAATGTCCTGTTTGTTTCCCACTGCCCAACAGAGCAGCCTCCCACCTCATCACGTAACAGTGACTAATCTAAGGTTGTCTGTCTGTGCCAGTAACACTCTCTGAGAGAGTTTCTATGGGGCTTCTATTCCTGGTTGTGCCGATGTGTGGGAGCAGATGGCACACTTTGGTCACCTTTGTGATTTGTTTTGTCTTTGTGGGATTTGCATCCAATATGCAATATATGCAATATCCAATATGAAACCCAGCGGGAGTGACATCCTCTGAGTTATCAATCCAAAAAGGCCTTATATATTGACCATGATGCTTAGAGATGTGCCAAGCAACACTGCATCTCCAACATTATGCTGAGCTTTTGAGGTCTAGTCCATTGGAGAAAAGTGAGAGCCCCCTACTGAGCCACAAACACCACTTCCTAGAGCAAAGCTTTTATTCATTGAAGGGCTCCCATCCAAGTATGGAAATCCTATTCGATTAAATATGCTTGGAATTACATTTTTTTGTCATGATCTCTGAATGTTTTTGAAAGAGAGAAAAAAAAACACTGACATTTCTTTTAAAAACTACCAAGGGGCCCTTATACAAGTTGGTCGCACTATTGCGCACTAATTTTTCACCGTGCAATTTCTATACTTTACTGCACTTCGCTTTGCTTTTACCACGGTTGAAATTGATTCAAACTCTTTCAAAGCAGTTTTGATAGTTTGGTAGAACCAGGCTCACAAACATCTGATGCATTGGTTTGAAAAGCATGCTTGAGAGATTCAGCGGTTAACAAAGTATCTGTAAGATCGTCCTTCCTGTTCCCAAGAAATGGTATGTCACAGATCTGCATGCCGGTGCTAATTAACTGAAAGCTAGTTTATACAGAAACACCACCTGGGGCCATGGTGATGACAGCAGTTTCGAAAACTTTTGGGCATAGCTGTATGCTATTTGCTTTAAAGTGGACGTTTCACGCTGTATGCTATTTGCTTTAAAGTGGACGTTTCACAGGCAAAACCTCTGCAATCGGCTACCAATTGTGGAAAAAAACCAAACATGCTGAACCTGGTGAAAACTGTTTATTTCAAATGGTCTATAATGTAGAAAGCTAATAGCAGTTTAAACAATCAGCATCAACATGTGGAATCACTGACATAAAAATATTTAATTTCAATACTCTTTGTTAACCAATGATAAGACAAACATCTTGTGACACCCCCTTGCATGCAGTAACAATACAAAATACATTAATGAAGAAATGGTGACTTATTATATTCCCTTAGTTACAAGTTTCATCAGAAAAGCTTTTGAGTTCTCTCTCATCTGTCGAACCTCATCTGAGTTTGATTTTTAAAACCACTTGTATATTGGGCAGTAAGTTTGAAAGAATGTACAAAAGTAGCAAGAAACGTAGGAGTCTATTGATTTGATCATTACACTGTCAGATCTGAACACTGTCATAGTAAATCATTAAATAACGAATACTTTGACATTTCTAACATCTCTAAGTATGCGTAATAGCAAAATTACACGTTTGGTAATGTTTCCTTGTTTTATAATTAAATGGTGGTGGTATTTAAATCTAACACTGTTTAGATCAATTGAATATACTCCTTTGTGTTAGGACATTGTACTGTATATATAGGTTTGCAAATGAAAGCTTTTTTTTTTTTTTAAATTAGACATGTAATATCCTGGGTATGGCTTGCAGAATCTAGTGTGGAAAAAGTGTAGATCTTGTTTCTCATATAATTTTCTGATGTAGACATCACGTTTGTACATTTAATGCAGTATAACTTGATTCACTGCAGTTAACATCAAAGCAGAATGATGTCTGGCTGTTTGAAGTGGTTTGCATTTGAAGTTATTGTTGAATAAACTGTGATATAAATGTTTTGATATGTTTAAAAACAGGGTTTCTTTGTAAAACTAATTAGATACTATATATTTTTATCAACCAGACCCAAGATTGTTTTTTGTTTTTTTTGTCAATGTCAGATGTCACACTGAAGAAGAGTTACTGTAGCTGTAAGACACTGGTGTCAATTATGATCATACATCCTCCATGTAGAAGTGTCATTTCCTTAAGCATGTACTCTCATTTAAATAGCCACTTTCTATTAGAAATAATGTAACGTTTTATTTTACATTATATTTTATGTAGCATGTTTATTTACTCTTAACAAGTAGCTTACTAACATTAAAATGTTTTCATAATGGTTAGTTTACCTATATATATATATATATATATATATATATATATATATATATATATATATATATATATATATATATATAACATTGCTTTTCTGAATTTTCCTGCTTTAATTTGTTCATCATGGAATCCAATCCATCTATTATTATTATTATTATTATTATTATTATTATTATTATTATTGGGATTTTTAATAATGATGGTTAAATCAATTAATCACATATCTTAGAAGTGTCATATGGGATGTAGAAAATGTATTCATAAAAACTGATTTAAGGTGTTCAATAAAAATAATACCTTTTTTGTATTTAGTGTTAAATATATAAATCTGTCATTATTCCTTAAAGCGCAGGCCGTATGAGGAGGAAAAAAACTGAAAGAATGCTCTCCCTCTCAGGTGACAAGATTGTGTGCGATAACTGCAGAATGATTTAGAAAGTAAGAGAGTGGATCAAGGCGTTTTAAAAGAATTTATATCAGGGTGCCTGCTGGTCCTTAGCGAGTATCTCCTCAGTCTATCATCGCTGTTTTCATCAGATTCTTTGACTGCCAAATGAAACGATCCCAACACTGCTTTTGAAGCATGCTTGAGACTCCAGGAGTGTGAGAATTAGAAGCGCTGGGTGTGGGCACATGTGTAGATTAGAAGATGATGTTCCTCAGTGCCTTCTTGGACAATAAGGGTTTTGTTAACAACATGCGTCATGATGTGTTAGGGTTGTGTCACACAGAGGTAACTGTTTTTGTCAGTGTTAAACACATGGATGTCTAGGGGAAAGGCAAGTCTTTTCTCCAGACACTTATTTGATACATTTAGAAGCTTGTGAAAATCAGCCTTTTTTGACCTTGATTTTACCTTGTTTACCTCCAGTATGTATGAGAAGCATGCAAGCAGAGTAGTTCTCCTGACCACTAGGACATTTGTTTTGTGAATTTGAATGCTCATGGAAATTGAGGGACAATGGTGTTGGCTACCATGAGGCATGGTGTTGGCATGAGGCTTAGATCATTTAAAACCCAATTGTGATGCCTTTTTGTTCTGCAAGACTTTCAAATCCCATATACAGAAAATGTTGGGGGGAGGGGCAGAAATATGTTTTCGACCCCCCAACTCTGAATCTTTTTAAGGAATGTAAGATGTATATCTGTATGTTAGAAAATGGATTGGCGATTTCCTTTAACCTGAAGAATATGTTAACACAGTATTATTTTATGTATTTGACCATTTTCTGCTGATGAATGAAAATCTCTGTGAATGACAAGTTGTAGAAAACAAACAACTGGATGCAGACTAATCACCACTAACACGTCTACTAGATATTTTTAATTATTAAAACTTTTTTTTTTGCTTAGTTTTTTTACATTCGCGAATACATTTTAGCACCTAATGGTAACTTAAATTTATACAAATACACCAACATGCACTCAACTCTATTAAATAAAAAATAAAAAGTCCCGAGTACTTTTGTTGTTTTACATGTTTTACATTTTTTTTAAGTGGTAGATAAAAACAAACCATGTTCGTTTTTTTTTTTTAAGTAGGAGGTACCTGAAGTAAAGATCAGTTTTCTGGTAAAGCCCTCTTCTTTCGGTTCTATTGTATTGCTTAAATGAAATATTTCACAGATTCACTTAAATGTACCAAAATAAAGACTGCGCCTGTCATTAACTAAAACAAACTCCTTAGCAGTGTTATTCATGTTCAGTTCATCAAGAAGCATGAGAAGATTCTTTTAGTAGCACTGGATATTGGCAAGGTGACGAACAATTCAAGAGTGAAGGGATTTTGGAGAACAAAACATCTGATGGGACAGCACCACATTAAAGTGGTGAGTTTTGTGACTGTATTGTTACTCAGTGATGAAACATTCCTATTAGCTGCACGAATCAAAACCAGCAGGGTTCTCAGCTGGTTTTCTAGATGACTAAAATCCAAATATTTTGCATAAGTGACCTTGATTAGTTGTGGAATAACATTTTCTCCACTGCTCTGCAGCTGATACCTCCTCTGTTTGCGTGCGAAACCAGAAGGTTTTCAATTGACCTTGGGACAGCCAGCAAAACACTGCATTTCACTGCAAACAGCATTTCAGTTTCTTAGTTTCTAGTACCGATTTGAAATGGCAGAAACGTGAAATAACTATCATTCTTTTTTTCATGGCAATTTTATATACTGTACATGTATAAGTAGAAATGTTTTACAGTAAATCGCTTACAAAAAATACAGTAAACTTAGACTGACCAGTGTATTTAAAGTATTTCACAGTAAATAAAGTTGGAACACAAAAATGAGCCTAGGCATAATGGTATATTTACAGCTCACACCACAGGCATTACATTTCAAACAAAAATGCGCTCGCTAAATTTTTCAGATACTGCCAAGCATGGCCTAAACTCTATAGCACTGACAAACATACTTTTTTAAAACTGTTGCAGACTTTATTTTAGAGATTTTTTCATGCTTTGGCCACAATTAAGCTAAATTTTTTGAAGATCTTGATGCGATTTAGTTAGCCTTAATTATTTTCAATATTAACTCACAAATTGTGTTTAGATGGAAAGACTAAAAAATAGAACTGAGGAAGCTTCTCCCCCACAAATCATAAAAAGCTTCCACCGTCTATGGTTATACACACATGATGGCTGTAATTACTGTACTGCTGTTTACTTCAATAATTCGTTCACTGATTTTAAAATCTGAACCTCGTTGTTTAATGTTTTGTTTTTTTCATACGCATGAAACACAATCATGCTCAACCCCATTTATAGAAATTGCTGATCGGCTGCATTCGGTCCTAAAGATCTGGGCGCTCAAAGGCGCTCTTGCCATGGTCGACCAAATGGAGATTTCAAGATAAAAAAAAATAATAATTAAAAATTAAAAATTAACACTTAAGATTTACACGATTACGTTTATTTTCTGACAGTGTTAGACTAATATATACTTATGAAAACAATATAATATCTAAGTGACTTGCAGTTCTTAACCAGCTGTAATGGTGATGAAATTATTTTTAAAAGCTGTTGACCCAATTGCGCGTTGATCTTTACGCGATTAATTAAAATTTTAAGAATGTGATAAGGCACGTGCTGAAGTGCAAAAATTCACTAATAACTAATCAAAGCGCTCAGTTTGCCCATGACATTTATAATATATAATATTCTGCAGTTATATCTGTTTCTTATGGAATACAGTATATTCATGTGGATCAATTGTCTTGTTGAGCACACCAAACTGATTTTGCTTGCAACCCACACAGATTTTAAATCAAGACCCTCTGACTGAGTTGGCAAGTTAACATTACATTTATAACTTGTCTGCAGGATGCTGTGTGGTCCATATCTTAATAACACCATATTCTAGGCTAAGTGTCTGGTGTGTCGTAATTTCCTGTGAGCCTTGGCCTTAATAAATTAATTTGCCAGTCACTTTAATCCAGAAAATAATTTGCTGATATCACTGAAAACATGCTTCCTGGGTAGCCCGGCTTGTGTAAACAAAACCTCATCAAATGATATCAGACAATCAGGCTATAACACCCTCCCTTTCCCACAGCTGCCACTTTGATTTTCCTGGATGTATGACATTTATCAATATCCCTACATGGATCATGTAGAATAATTTCCAAAACTCTTCTCCCTTATATTTTTAGGGTTATTACCATAATGTTCAGTGCTTTGAATTGCAAATACTAACAAATACTAACTGTATGATAATGAAGATATGAAATCATGGGTTACATTTATTTTTGTAGTATTCTCTATTACATACTAGCATTTTACTAAGAAGTGGCACCCCTCATCACACAGCTGTGGTTCTTATATTCATCTGGGAAAGCATGGTATGACACCTCCACAACTATGTGTGAAGAAGGGCCACCAAATTGTTGTTGTTGTTCTTGTTATTGGTCTTCTTCTTCAGATTGTGAATGTGCATCAACATTTGCCAAAGGAGATACCACTGGTAACAGGTACTTCAATCAACTATTGATCAATCCTTTGGTCTTTTAGTGAAGGTAGTGCAATGTTGATATGGAAACCTGTTCACTGTGAGTGAGTCTGAAACCACTAGAACTATTTTTGCAATCCAGTTTTAGATGAGAGGTCATCCATTCTTCTTATTCTTCTCAATACCTGTTGCACACTTACTTGAAAATGTTCATTTATACAGTAAAGGGAATTAAGAATAGAACCAATTGATATGTATTCCAGTTTAAAAGGTGGGGTGGCTACACACTATCATTTGTCATACAGCCCATTACAGTTTATAATAATAATAATAATAATAATCTTTATTTATAGAGCGCCTTTCATACCACAAGGTTCAAGGCGCTGCACAAAAAGCAAAAAAGAAGGTAACAGAACACAAAAATTAAAATCAAAGTTAATAAAACGACATAAATTGATGAATAAGTTAAACAGGTTAAAAAAAATAAATAATAATAAAAAAAATATCATATATCGCAAAAAGAGAAAAAAGACACAATTTAAAACAACTAAAAACAACAATATATAAAATCAAAAAGCTAAATTATAAAAATAGGTCTTAAGCCTAGATTTAAAAGTAGCTACTGTAGGTGAACCTCTGACATGAACGGTCAGTTTTCTCATGAGTTCTTATTAGGTTTGCTCTGCCGACAACACTGCTATTGGGTGACTTGTTAGATCTAAGAAAAATTGCTAATCATTGTATTATGTCACTATCATGACATAACTTTCAGGACCAGTAAAAATCCACCACCTCACCCAGCCATTAAGCAATATCATATTTTTGAATTGAACCCATTGTTTGGTTGCCCTTTAAATTACCAGCAATTAAAGCTGAGCTATGCCTATTAAAGATTGTCTATTATCTCTCAATGACAAGGGAATATTTACCCATATAATTGTAATTCCTATGACATACCTGACACTGTTACTTCATTAAAAAAAAAAATGCATTGTGCGTCATGCAGATTATACATTAAACCTCAAGTTTCATTTTTTTTTACCAGTGGTCTTTTTCAGAAATATATGATTCTGTTGTAGTCTAAAAGATCTGACTGAGAATGCCTTTTAGGTGAAATTCTTATTTATTTGGGAGACATAACATCTTAGAATTTAATTCTTATGAAATAAACATCTGTCCATAGCATTAATTAGCGTGGCTAGATTGTAACTAATTGAAGATTGTTAGTTATCTAATTATATTTATAGTACTGACTATACCACATCTATAAAACAGTACCAAACAAAAGTACTGTTAAGAGTCTCCAAGGGGTACTACCTTGTGAAGTCTGGGGTGAGTAATGCATGAGGAGCTTATTGGTTCAAAACCTGATTGTGTTGAGTTGTCGATCTTGATTGGGAACTCATAAGGATGATTGCATTGCCAGAGGGATTATCATCTGGGTTTGGGTTGCTTCAATATGACCCTACTGGACAGGTACCAGAAAAAGCCAGAAGCCAGAAGAGACTGAAATCTCTCCTCCTCCAGGGCTTCTATTGGCCTTCTTGTACCTTAATGCTTTAAGAACACACAGGAAAGTGCATTAACAAGCCCAAGCTAAACAAACATTCCGTTTTTAATTTGAACATAGTTATGTCAATATTATTGGATCACGTGCAAAAATGCTTCTGAGAAGCAAGTGGAGAAATATATTTTCCCTTCCCTCAGAAGATTTGTTTTCGCTTGCAAGTCTGTAGTCCCCATTTTTGCTTTCTTTCATCTTTTCCTCAGTCCTGACACTCTTCTAAAATCAAGCTCACGCTTTCCCCCTTTATTTCGGATGACCATTTACCAATCTTTGACTCTGAATATGAAATCATAAGTAATCGTCTTTTTTATTTTTTATTTTTTTTGTGCTCAATTATTTTACCCCCAATTTTCTCCCCTATTTAGAATATCCAATTACGTTCCTTCACTGCAGCAACTTCCCACACAGCATAGGAGAACTGGCCAGTGGGAGTGCTCTGATCTCATGACACCAGGGACTTTGAACAGCTAGGACACAAACCTGCTTTTCCTGAACTGGCCATGCTTTTACCTGGTGAGCTACTTGTCTTAACCACAAAGAGCTTTGCTAGTTTGCACTGGTATTTATAGAGATTTTAACCCCATCTCACTGACAGGCGTTAGAATCAGTGTTGTCAGTCGCATAACTGGGTGTGAATGTACATGGGTAGAGAATGAGGAATTGACTCGGGAAGCAGTTTGTGAGCATGTATTTCTTCACACAAGGAAACACCTCCAGGCCTAAGCAGTTTGAACCATGTGTCTAGGTCACATAGCACCAAGTCCTCAATTTACCTGCCCCAGGTGTCTCACTCTATCCTGCTGCACGCCAACCCCTTGATTCACAATCTCTCTGTTTTGCCTTATTACCCTGAGATCAATATCCACACCCACTACAGAGAATGAGTCACTGTAACACTATCACCTTTTTAATACTTAAAGGATGTATGCCCAATAAAGGTGGTTAACGAATTAAGACCTGAAGAAAGATCATACACAGCATAAAAAATAGATACATGTTTTGAAAATTGTGTCTTCCTCAAACCTGGTCAATATAGTAATTGATTTCAAAGTCTACAGGGCATTATGGTGGTTGCAGGCTCCTGCCCAGCTTCAGATAAACTCCTGTTTATCTGAAAATCTGTTAATACAAGCTCACTCAAAGAGAAATCATGTGTTCCCATGCCCACAATACCCATCAGAAGGTTGTTCTTGATGACAGATTTCTTCCTGTGACTGGTGTTGGCCTTGCTCAACAGTCACTAAAGCCCCTTTCACACTGGCATGCTTTACTTGGGTCGAACCATACCCGGGTTGGTATACACAATTTCACACTGCTTTTGGGTGACAGACGCAAGTACACAATGCGCGTATCAATGCCCTGGAAGCAGCTTGTTACAGACGCTTCCATCAGCTTCTCTTGATTGAACCATTGGCCCAAATGTTGATTAGAGCATGTTTCTTCATCCCTGCTGCACTCTAGCTCATGATGTGTCTCAATCAACAAAAATATGGCTAAACAGAATAAACAGAAATGTTCCTTGCAGAAGTGAATCCTTCATGCAGGCGTGGCTGTTTGTTATTCCATCGGCTTACGAATGGCCGTCATCCATTCTGTCTCTCTCGACCCGGGTCAAAGCGTGTCAGACCACATCCTGAGGTGGGTTGCTGCGGCATTGGGTCAACCCAGGTACAACTCATGTACGTGGTTTCACACTATGTGGGATTGTGACCCAGGTAGCCAGAACCAGGTTTGGGACCCAGGTAGATGTGCCAGTCTGAAAGGGGCTTAAGATTAATAAATTAATTGCAGATGAGATATGAACCACTGAGTTAATCATCTGAAAACATCTCCTGTGATTGGCTTCAACATGGTGGGCTTGGGTTTGCGTGGCATCACCTGCGGGACATCAGGAACCGGGTTACACCATTAGAACAGCCAATGCAGGGAAGCAAGGAAAAGAGCAGCTATGTGAGCTGCCATGAATTCTATACCTAAATTCAGGTATTTGCACACACTAAAGGACAGTCATAAAGAGCCAGCCCCCCAAAAAGTAGCAAATACAGTGTGTACACTGCCTGACCACTTTATTAGGACCTGTGCCCCCAGCCTTTACACAATGCAATGTGGCATAGGCTGATGGAAGGTATCTGAGGGATATTAATCTATGGCAAAGAACGTTTCCTTCATGCTGCTCAAATCATTTACCCATACATCTAGCACAGTGGATGGGTGTATTATTGACTGGGAAGTAGCCATTGCCATCAGGGTGCAAGTGCAAAATTGCTGGGGGGACTTGATCTGCAAAGATGCTTAAGTAAACTATGATATTGCACAGTAATCAAGGGACCCAAGGTATGCCAGGCAAACATGCACTACTCCAGGAAGATGCCAAATCAACTCAGGTAGACGGATACAGTCAGCACTCACATATCCAACCCTATAAAATTTTGACTTCAGTGACGGTTAAACGAGTGTGATGCATATCTGATTATTTCATTTTGACCCGTTCCAACCTTGTCTGTTTTTCAGGGAACACAAAAAAGATACAATATCAAAAATACATATCTGAAATGACTGTTTTTTTAAAATAAGTATGCTTCCATTTAGATGTACTGTATTGGTTTTGTTGGTACAGTACTATATTTTCAACAGAAATAGTATTTTAATATCACTTGCCAAAAGAGACGACACGTGGACTGTAATAGTGTACACACTGTAGCAGGGGGCAGCTGATTTGCAAGACAATGTGGGAATGGACCTGATTATGGTCTAGGGAAGGGGATGGGAGTACTCTGTAAATAATGTGAGTTTGTAAACTGTGCTATTCTTGTTCAGATCTGTTAGCGTTCTCTGTGTGTTTTGGTGCTTAAGAATATAAGAAAATAAGAAAGTTTATAAATGAGAGAAGGCCATTCGGCCCATCTTGCTCGTTTGGTTGTTACTAAGCTTATTGATCCCAGAATCTCGTCAAGCAGCTTCTTGAAGGATCCCAGGGTGTCAGCTTCAACGACATTACTGGGGAGTTGGTTCCAGACCCTCACAATTCTCTGTGTAAAAAAGTGCCTCCTATTTTCTGTTCTGAATGCCCCTTTATCTAGTCTCCATTTGTGACCCCTGGTCCTTGTTTCTTTTTTCAGGTTAAAAAAGTCCCCTGGGTCGACATTGTCAATACCTTTTAGAATTCTGAATGCTTGAATCAGATCACTGCGTAGTCTTCTTTGTTCAAGACTGAATAGATTCAATTCTTTTAGCCTGTCTGCATACGCCTTTTAAACCCGGGATAATTCTGGTCGCTCTTCTTTGCACTCTTTCTAGAGCAGCAATATCCTTTTTGTAATGAGGTGACCAGAACTGAACACAATATTCTAGATGAGGTCTTACTAATGCATTGTAAAGTTTTAACATTACTTCCCTTGATTTAAATTCAACATTTTTCACAATATATCCAAGCATCTTGTTCACTATTAAAAAAATCAAATACACGGTTACTGTAATGTATTTTATATAAGTTCCCAATACATATTAAATAATATTTACTGTTTTATGTTTTATAAGATGAAAAAAAATACATTTGAATATTTCTGCATGGGGAGATAAAAGTATTGGGTTTTTTTTATAGCTTTCTTGCCTCCCTACTCATTATGACATATCATACAGTAATTATAATGTTGTAGTAATGTAAGTGTATTAAAAAAATACAACCACTTTGAGCAAAACATGTATTCAACAAATTCTTCAATTTTCTGGGGGTTTAGATTGCATGGGTATCTCAGAAGTTGAGAGAAAAATACAAAGGTGCCTGAGACCTAAATGGCATGAGTATGGTGATTGGCAATTATCTTATCTTGTGATTTTCAGTTTCTTGTTTTCACTCTATTTTCACAACTATATGCCATGTGTCACCCCTGTCCACTGCAGCCTGTGGAAAGGGACAATACCTTTCCAATTAACCAAAGAGCGGAAGCCAGGGCAGAGTAATTATAGAAGTGAAATCGTTTTGAAAATTGGTGCTAAACTGTTTTGAAAGTTTAGCACCAGAGAGCCTGCTGGTGCTAAATGATCCCCCATCAAGCACCCCTCCCACTGCTCTTCAAGAGTTTTTAGTGTGTTGTGCTACAATAAATAACTTCCCATTATTGGAGGTACCCTGGTGCTAGAATCTAGTGCCATAGCGCCACATTTGCACCCTGAACTCAGGCTCTATGTGGCTCGATTAAGGGAAGCATTTACAGGGACCGTTTGAGTACCAGTGTTTGAACAAATATGACCAAAAACATTGTTCTCACTCTGGCACTCTGGAAAACTCACATGACAGAGAGAAGCTTTTAATACCTAAATTAGCTCTGATTGTATTTGAAGAAATAAAACATTATGCTTCTAAAGGTGTGACTGACTGCACTGCATTTCACTCCTGTTCTACTATTCAGTAAAACTAAAGAATGACCATTTTCAGGTATGATAATATATATATTTTTACATGAAAGTTTTGCCATTAAAGTGTTGTATGTTTTGATTCTTCATAAAACAGTGTTGTTTATTGGCAAACATTTTTAAAAGGGAAATGTCATAAAACAAAACCATTTAATTTTTTCTGTGAACTTTGTTCTGTGTTTTTTTTAACACATATGCACACACACACACACACACACACACACACACACACACACACACACACACACACACACACACACACACACACACACACACACACACACACACACACACACACACACACAGTACCTCCCAAGATGAATGGGCAGTTTATACAACAGGGAAAGTGCAGTGTGTTAACTACAAAGGTGTCCTAATTTGCTCCTGTGCTGACAGCTTGTTTGTAGGTATGGCTAAAACAGCTCCTTATCCCCAGAGGGTTCGTTCCAGGGTCCAATGACCTCTCGTCTGACCTGGAATCCAGAGCACTGGAGAGAAAGTACTAGCCATTGGTTGGTGTTTTAAACCACTGTGCAGCCAAGTGATGAGAGCAGACCTTTCCTAAATGGCTATGAAATGTAATACTCGGGTATATGTGCCTCTGTCTTCTGCTTTCAAACAGGATCAGATAGTTATGATGAAGCATTTGATTTCCAAGGGGAAATCATGTTATACCAGGGATGTTAAGTGAAACTGTTCAGTCATGTGCGTTGTACACAGGGTGCGCATTATTCTAAGAATTATGGAATCCAGGACTGTGGATTTCTGTGAATGCTGCAAAATTCTAGTTATTGTACTAATAATATAGGGCTAACAGACTATAGGATATATTGAACTGATTTAAACAATGACACTTGAGACTCACATTTGTGTTCTTTTAATGATTTTAAAACCATGCAGTGCCAAAATGCTTCTTGTGTAAAGCCACGTACTGTACCCATCCCCCAATTTAATGCAATTTGATATTAGACTTGGTACTTTCCATCAGCATAATTGTATTTTGATGCTTTTAATTGTATAATGTTTTCTCTATGCATTTACGGTAAACTTCAACTATAGCTTTTACTATATTTTACATAACCTTTCTTTTTTTAATTTAGTGGTCGCCAATTATTTTTAGTAATTTAGTAATGTCCAATTATTTTTAGGCTCAGCCCACCGCTACTACCCCTGCGCTGACTCGGGAGCGGCGAAGACGAGCACACGCTGTCCTCCGAAGCGTGTGCCGTCAGCCGACCGCTTTTTTACACACTGCAGACTCACCATGCAGCCACCCAGAACTACAGCGTCACTCATTACACATTATTTTTACATACAATTACCCATTTTTACTAGAGCAATCTAGTACCTTGCTCAAGGGTACAGCAGCAGTGTCCCCCACCTGGGATTGAACCCATGACCCTCGGGTCAAGAGTCCAGAGCCCTAACAACTACTCCACACTGCTGCCCACGGCATCCCTGGGATGCCTGTTCATCATCATCTGGGGATGCCTGTTCGTCATCGCCCGAGGATCTGTTCATCAACGCCCGAGGATACCTGTTCATCACTGCCCACGGATGCCTGTTCATCACCGCCCGAGGATGCCTGTTCATCACCGCCCGAGGATGCCTGTTCATCATCATCTGGGGATGCCTGTTTGTCACTGCCCGGGGATGCCTGTTCATCACCGCCCGAGGATGCCTGTTCATCACCGCCCGAGGATGCCTGTTCATCACCGCCCGAGGATGCCTGTTTGTCACCGCCCGGGGATGCCTGTTCATCACCGCCCAAGGATGCCTGTTCATAACCGCCCGAGGATGCCTGTTCATCATCATCTGGGGATGCCTGTTTGTCACTGCCCGGGGATGCCTGTTCATCACCGCCCGGGGATGCCTGTTTGTCACGCCCAGGGATGCCTGTTCATCACCGCCCGGGGATGCCTGTTTGTCACCGCCCGGGGATGCCTGTTCATCACCGCCCAAGGATGCCTATTCGTCACCGCCCAAGGATGCCTGTTCATCATCATCTGGGTGCCTGTTCGTCATTATACCTCAGGCCAGGACTGGCTGTCATTTTGCTATCGGCTATGTTTACACCAAAAATCGAGGTAGCACACTATGATAGTAGTGCTATTATTCCTGAAAAAAACAATATACCATGTGCTTTTTTTATTTTGACTTTGAGTTTGTTGCTGTCTGTCTGTCTATCCATCAGTCCTTTGTTGTGGTTTTGTTTGTGCAGGAGTGGGAACACAATTTTAGTTAATTAATTTAACAGAGGGAACTGAAACAAGCCTGTACATGGACTTTCCTGATGATAAGTATTCGGCTGACGTACAGTATGCCGGTCCGAACAATGAGTGTGAGTGAATTGAGAGTTTTTAGCCTGTCGGTAGCTAATCAGAACCTATGGTATGGAAAGCAAAGTAAGAGATTGTTATCCAGATTTTGTTGTCACTCTGATGTTCCCTCCCCTGCACAGACAACGTATTATATGTTATGTGTTTTTACAATAGTCAGTGACTGTATTATTAGCCTGTATTTACGCCTGGTAAATGCACCAAGCACTTTCTAAAGTGCAATATTGTAGTTTCCACATTGGTGATTGTTTGATTGCTTTGGCATTGTTGCAAATTGAGGCCAGCTGCCAAGTATAAAAGGAGAGCAGCCAGTCTGCTCAGGGCTATTACTGTGTGAAGAACCTGACGGTGCGTCATATACTGTGTTCAAAGGTACTGCGTGAACTTTTATTTTTGTAGTTTATGTTAGGTAAACAGCTTAGCTATTCTGCGAGTTAGTCAGGGAACCTGCATAAGTGTCTAGTAAGTGCTCAAAAGAGCTAGGTGTTTATTTTGTTTTGTTTGTTTTTGGTTATTATTTTGGTGTGTAAAATAAAAGTGTGCATAGAAAGAGCTGAAAACAAGTTCCTGTGTGTGTCGGGGTCAGTTACGTGCTCTCACAGTATATATACCAGAGGGAGGAAGGGGAAAAGATGTAGTCAAGGAGGGGCCAAAAGACTACATCCCCCAGAATGCCACGGGAAGGAGCCAGGATGGGGTACACCTGGCTCTAATAATAAATGAATGCCACCTGCCTGCAATTAGCAGGCAGGTATCTAAACCAGGAAAAATGTTTGTTCTGGGCAGTCTGCAGTCAGTGTGAAGGCTAGAGGCTGTCAGTAAGGAAAAGGTATTGTTTAAACCTTTTGTTATTATTATTTGTTTATTTAGCAGATGCCTTTATCCAAGGCGACTTACACAGACTAGGGTGTGTGAACTGTGCATCAGCTGCAAAGTCACTTACAATTACGTCTCACCCGAAAGACGGAGCACAAGGAGGTTAAGTGACTTGCTCAGGGTTACACAGTGAGTCAGTGGCTGAGGTGGGATTTGAACCGGGGACCTCCTGGTTACAAGCCCCTTTCTTTAACCACTGGACTACACAGTCTCCTTTGTGTATGGTTGTTATGTGTAATTGTGTAAAAGTGGTTTTGTAACTGGTAAACGGCTTAGCCGTCCAGGTGGTTGGTTAGATTCCTGAACAGTTTAGTTAGCGCTCCAAAAACGGAGTTAGGTTTGTTTTTGTTTTTTTGGCTTTGATTTTTTGAATCAATAAAACGGCACAGAAGTGCTATTAAAAACTTCAAATTCTTGTGTCTGGGTCTGATTTTAAGGGGCTCCGAACCTTAAAATAAGTGTTATCTTTCACTATATATTTTTATATATATATAAACACATGAGACAGAAAAATGTTCTAATATAACTATGTCAAATAAATCAGATTTACAGCTTTTTTCCGTGTCTTTCTTACCTCTAAATAAGTTTCTCTGAAACAGGCTGTGATGTCTTTTCTCTCAGCACTGCCAAAACTTTCTCCATCCTTTAGACACTAAATGCCCATCTCTGTGAAAAAAACTATCAGGAAGTTAACATCAGTCCACCCCCACATCCAATGATATGTGTTTCAAGCCTGTACGATGGCCCTGTAACTCATCAAAACAAAGTGCATTTTTTGTCGTGTTTACACGATCACAGTTCTAGAAGCCCACTTCAGCATGATTGTGTTAACACGATCCCGGTCCTTAAAGTTTCCACTTCTCTCTCATGAGAGCTTCCTGTTTCTTGTTCTGGAGCGTGTTCGAATGTAGGCTGGCTAAGTAGGAAAAAGCTCACAACAAAGTGTTTTAGCTTTGCAGATATCTATAGTTTGTTGTTCTTGCCAGTGTTGAAGTAAAAATAGTGTAAGTTTTTTATAAGTCGACTGCTGTAAACACTACACAGAAAAACATCAACTAGTGAAACAAACTAATGCTGCTGCAAAAATGCCTAGACACAAAGCGGCTGGGACTGAACACCAATCTATTGTCTGTTTTTCTTGGTGACACTGTTCGCTGTATTTTATCTCTCTATCTGAATAAAAAGAACCTGATCAATTATTATCTAATATTGTTCTGTGCTTTATCACACTGAAGTGGCGTAGTCGGATTACATATTATAAATAACTGAGTCAACATCACATTAATCCAAAGGTGCCTGCCCAAACCTCTAATCCAATGCCTGTGCTGTAAAATACCCTGTCTGATTTATTATTACTTACCTGAGACAGTTTATCTCGCTTTCAGGTCGAGATTTCAGGTTGGAGTAATCATTACCATTAACTCACTAGGGGAAAATGTTGCAGAGGGGCAGGTTATTGGTTATATTCTGGTGTACCAGCTGAACTGAGAGAAGACATGTTTGAGAGCCCTTATGAGGTCACATTTAAAAAGCCTCCGGGATTTGATGACTGAAACCAGAAGAAGGACACATTAGTTAACTGTGATATTTCACACCCATACAAAATTTCTCTTTAAGGTTATGGTTAGAGCTAGAGCTAGGTTTGAGTTGAACTCACTATAAATGGCCGGCATAGCAAATAGAAGTGCACAACACGTAAGATTTATGGAATAATTTTTTTTAATACCCCAAACAAACTTTATACACATTATTTGAATTACAAATGAGCAGTAAAAAGGTAAACAAAATGGATTTACTGTAGCCTCTAAGGTACTTTTAATTAAGCTCAGGTGCTACTAAGTAAGATCTAGTCTAGAATGTTATCTAGAAATTACACCAGAAACCTGTGAAGAATGAGCAATCTCTACTGAAAGGGTTAGCTGTATGGAATTCCACAGTTCCAGTCAATATCTCAAGACCCGGCAGCTGCTAGATTGTCATCTGACAGGCCAGCTTCCCTCAAGAAGGAGTTTTTAAACTGATCGGCTTTCAAGAACGGCTTGATTTGTTATGTTACAGCCAGGGTAATATTACAGACGAGAGCACTCCCTCACATATACGCACACGAACATGCACACTCACACTAAGATCTGGAAGTGAGAGACCGCAGCTCCACCGAAAAGCCTGGAGGGCACAAGGAGAGGAATGCAAGTTGAATTTGTGGTATTTGGATTCCTGGTATGTTTTAGGGTGGGTGGCAGTTTGACCAGGAGAAGCCGATGCTCAGTCTGTAACATGAGTTCAACACTATGAAGGGACTATGGGCTAGAATCACAAAGCGGTTGACTCCAAATCATTAGCATGTTTTTTTCCAGAGAGTAAAAATGCAACCAATTAAGTTATCAAACCAGAAACAAACAACTGAAGACATTTAACTTTGGGAATTGTGATCGATTTCTTGGAATTACATCTAAAGTTTTACCAGATGGGAATGCTTAACAAAAGACTTGTCCACTTTTCATAAAGCTTCAAGCTTTTTTGAAAGTCTGTTTTTGCAAAGGAGTAACCAGATTTGGTATATAATGCCCAAGTCCTAATGAATAAATTCCAAGTTTTGGGCCAGTCTGATCTGTTATTCAATAAGACCCAATACATAGTCAGTTATGTGTAGCTTTACATAGATCTGGAGTTTACCACTCATCTTGACAGATCAGTTTCAGCTGAAAATTGTGTTCTTTTCACCAACCCTTTGAACTGGAGAACTGGAAATAATCAGGGCAATGGGCCACGTGTTAAGAAAAATAATGAACATCAATATTTATTACATACTACTCAGAAGAATAATACTGAAATAAACAGTGGGTGTGTAACCACAGACCCCCTTTAGTTACTATACAAGATAAGTAGTCGTGATCACACCACCTTATGTTTAAAGAAAACAAGGTTGAGGCATCAACAGAGGGGAACAGTTCCCAGGCCACAACCCACGCCCAAGGATGACGCCAGAGCTAAATATTAAACTGTTTTTTATTACAACAATTAAAAAGAACAAGCTTGTCACTTTCCCATAAGCTTGACAACCGCTCCCACAGCAACATAGCAAAGTCCAATGAAAGTGATCCAAGCTGGTACAACTGGCTTTGTAGGACTGCATGCTCACAAGGTCTCAAAGTGCTGGAAATTACATTGCTCACAATAACGGTTCTCCTCAAAGCAAAACAGAGAAAAAAATGTATCTAAACTCAAGACAGTTCCTTCTTTTAAACTTCAATAGGTAGTACAGTCTATACTTTACTCTCTCAGCGTCTTTAATTACTCCCAACCTATGTCACCCTCTCTTATCTGACTTGGGCCCTTTAAAATATTTTAAAAAAGGAAACAAGATTAAAAGCAAATCAGCGGAGCATTCCCATAAAAGCCACTATGTCCCCCCCAAACTATAAAATAACCCGCCCAAACCTAAACAGCAAATAGCAACAATAGGGAACCAAGAAAACTTAACTTTGAAGAAGAAAAAGGGGATGCTGGCAGCAGCCAAGTAGCTCTGTGCCTTTCAGGTCTATTCTCACTCCACGTCCTTTAATCAGGATTGCTCCTCTCTCTCTCTCTCTCTCTCTCTCTCTCTCTCTCTCTCTCTCTCTCTCTCTCTCTCTCTCTCTCTCACATCTCATACTCCAGTCAGTCAGGACTCCCTCCATCCTCTTTCAGCGTTCCTAATTTATATCCAGCAGTTTATTCAGCACCTGTTTATCCAGCACCTGCCATTAATTCATTCATTAAAGCCTCACGTAACTGTCTCCTAGGCAACTTAGTACCTCAAGGTCTTCCGTGTGAAAACAAACAACAAAGAAAAAGTAAGTGAAATTCAAAACATACACATATTAATCATGCTCATAACAAACATATTATCTCAATAATATGTGTAAAAGGTAAAAGAATAAAACTAAATAAATAAGTGTTAAGAATAACATTAATAATAATCGTGCATAAATAAATATCAATTTATCACCCGTAATAGGTTGTGTACTATCAGAAATGCCTACCTGCCAGTATTTGCTACCGGTAGTAAAAGTTGCCAACTTGCCAGAAATTGCCACCCTTGTATATTTTATAGGAAAGGAAGGTAGTTAATCATACTGCAGTGTCAGAAAATACCACCCCTACATATTCTGTTGGAATAATTAGGTATTAAATTGTGGCAATTTGTATTTTGGGTCAGAAAATGCCACGCCTGTATATTCTGTAGGAAAAAATATGTAGTGAATTGTGGCAAGTTGTATTTTGAGGTCAGAAAAAGCCACTTGTATATTCTGTAGTCACATGATTCTATTGCTATGCAATTAATAGCCTTAGAATCCATTTACGATCCTGGTGGGGGGGTTGCAAAGGGGGAAATTTGGCACAACACAGATGATGAAAACAGTCAGCAACACACAAGTTTATAAAAAAACTGCAATTTTCTTTTCCATTTTTAAAGAGCAATGTGAATAATAAAGGAATTGTCACAAAAGTATAACATATTTTATTAACTTACTGATCTGATCTGATCTGAGACGCTTAGAGTGAGTGTAGTAACTATCGAGTAGTTTTTTCAG
The DNA here is from genome assembly GCA_030684275.1 of Acipenser oxyrinchus oxyrinchus. Lineage (NCBI taxonomy): Eukaryota > Metazoa > Chordata > Actinopteri > Acipenseriformes > Acipenseridae > Acipenser > Acipenser oxyrinchus. Next base: position 22,470,627 of record CM060250.1, read on the forward strand.
ATACTGAAAAGTAATAATATTATTAATAAAGAAACAGTCGCAGAAATTAAAGTATCTTACCTTCTAAATCTTTTTCGTCTCTTGGTTGGGTTAGGTATCTATTTCTGTCATAGTAGGTGTGTTGAGCATGCGCAGTGTGCAAAGGTAGCAAAAAGTGGCAGGTGGCAAAAACGGGCAAAAGAGTGGCAATACTTGCATACTGTACCCCACTTAGTATAGGATTGGTCTTCCATTACTCTCATCTTAGTCCTGGAAGAGACCTAGGAATAGAATCAATGTGGATCTGTGTCACCCTTCACCTTTCCAGATGTCCAGGAGAGCATCCTTGAATTTCTGGTGATTCCTAGGAATAATGAGGAATAATGAGGATCCATTTATTTAGCATGCACACAAAGCTTGGCTGAGTAGCTCACTGTGCTAGTCTAGAATGTTTTCCAGAAATTGCACCAGAAGCCAGTGAAGTATTGTCAGAACGAGCAACGCTACACTGTTAACTGCAGTCAAGATTCTAGAGGAATTAGAAATAAAAAATGCTGTGTCTAGAACAGGGGTTTTCAACCTTTTTTTGAAACTGTACCCCTTCTGTCAGGAGGTTTCAGCTAAAGTACCCTTTTCAATTTTCGCTCACTGAATGGTACCACAGTTGCAATAAAAGGCAGAATAATCTGGTTAACACATTTATTTTTTCTCCCATTTATTTAATATATAATTTTACACAACAGTCTGGGACTGACAAATTAAAACCAAACAGTAGGCTTCATTCTTAAAACTTATTTACAGTTTTTGGATGCAAATAATTAAAAGGTAGTATTTAGGAATCTTTGGAAACACTCATATTCGCTTTTATTGGGAAAAGAGCCAGAACAAATCTGTTTGTGCCATTGAGAGGAACAGAGCCTTATTTTGCAATAAGCAAAAATAAAAAGAACAAAAAAATCTGACCACTACATATGGAACCAGAGTCAGTGTTCTATTATTACTGGAGTGTCTCAGCAGGGCTGCTCTATTTTGTGAAAGCAGCACACACCATAATCATGGCACCTTTAGTTTTTAATTGTGTTTTGACAGCATTTTCTTTGGCATTTTTGTACCTCTGCTATTTTACAGCACAGTGTATTGTCGCCTGGCTGATACCATTGTTGGTACCAGCCCATAGCTCTTTCTGTGTGCTTCTCAATAAATCCTGGGCCTGTGCGACGTCTCAATGTCAATTCCCTTGTCTATCCATTGAATGGATTTCATTTCAAATCTTGTCAATGGATTACCCACACTCCCTTTCACAGTCCACATACACATACATTAATTAAAGCAGGTGATGGTCGCTGCTTCAGACAGTAATGTTCACTGTAAATAATTCAACCCAAAGGCAGGAGGTAAATACAAAATAAAGAACAGCAAGTCACTCTTGCTTAATCATGGAAGACCCAGACAGGGTCAAGTTTAGGTTTTCATGTAACTGAGCAAGCCCTTTTGGTACTTCCATTGACTCTTTTCAATTTCCCCTTAATTTGGAGTGCCACTCATCCCCACTACGGCCTTCAAGTATCCATGTGCCAGCTCACTCCCAGGAGCATTGATATGTGTTGATATTGATATATTGATATTGTCAAACACAATTCTTTCTTCATAGACTATTGTAGTAGAGTAGTTGAAACTATAAAAACACCAGCAAGTACATTTTTCAAAGGAACACACAATAAAACAGTGTTGTGCAAATAGCTCAGCTGGCAAGCTCCCTGGGGTTAGTGAAAGGCCTTTTGCAAGGCAATGTCCAGCTAAGTGCTTTTCATTTTGTCACAGAAATATTGATAGTAAAGGCCAGACACAAAAGCATATCACTTTCTGACAAGTACAGCATCTCAACTTGTTGGCCGTTCTTAAGGAATTCTACCAGTAATTAATACAAATAAAAAAATAAATGTTATTGTTATAATTAACCCTAAACTTATCTCTAAACACACCACACAGTTCGCTGAAAATTTGTATCAGCTATATAATTAGTTGATGAAAGCACTGCCATCCAAACAAACTACTTGGTTGCAGAAAAAAACAGCCTACTCTGCAAGTGGAGACAATGGTTGCTAAGAAAATATCCTGAAAGCTTTCCTGAGACTGTTTGCAGGTGAAACCACAAATTAAGGTGCCGTAGTGAGGCAGCATTATGAGTTTCCCTTGTGTGGTCTTACTTAATGATCCCGCTGAGGTCTTTACCTGTGACAGACAGGCAGGCTTAAAGTCTTTCTAATGCTGGGGAACAGAAAGTAGGCTACTTCTCAAGGCTCGAGTTTTTGTTTTATCCATCACACTGCTGTCATCTTATTTCTGTGCTGCCTGGCAGGCTGACCAAAAATATGAAAATACTGTTCCCTTTTTTTTGGAACAAGCTTTTCAACACCTCATGATATAAAAAGTTAAACTTTAGTTTATTAAAACATGAATACCTGGTTGTAGCAGGGCAGAAGAGCCCTGTGTGTGATTAGTGGGGCAGGGCAAAGCCCTGCTGATAAATATTGTGGGATGTATTGTGTGGGGTTAAAAACACGGGTGAATGTATTGTAAAATACTGTATCATTGTTTGGTTTAAATGTGGTCTGGCAGAGGTGGTGTTAGCAGCTCATCTCTGCCAGACAGCTCATGGGTCGACAGTTAGTGATTATTGTCATTGCGCTCATTGTGACCCTCATTATCAAGGAGGCTGTGTGGTCCAGTGGTTAAAGAAAAGGGCTTGTAATCAGGAGGTCCCCGGTTCAAATCCCACCTCAGCCACTGACTCATTGTGTGACCCTGAACAAGTCACTTAACCTCCTTGTGCTCTGTCTTTCGGGTGAGATGTAGTTGTAAGTGACTCTGCAGCTGATGCATAGTTCACACACCCTAGTCTCTGTAAGTCGCCTTGGATAAATGCATCTGCTAAATAAACAAATAATAATAATAATAATGATTGCAGCTCATTATTTGTGTGTGTTAAGTAATTTGCATTGCTCTTAAGCTTACATAGGACACAGTACAAAATAATTGCCTGGCAGGTGACTGCTAGACAATTTGATTTTGTAGCCGCAATTGCTTGCACTGCACCCTTCCTTACACCAGCCCCTATATATGCTGTAACAGGGGTGTTGTTACTGTTGTGGGTGATCACTGGATTAAGGAGTCAGGAGACAGAACATTGCGTTTGACACCCCACACAGGTGAGCAGGTCACACACTCACACACACGCACACAGGAACCTAACATGACACTAACAACAAAACACAGCTAAGAAGTAAAAGTTGCTGTGAAGACAGCGAAGCGCTACCTCTACTAAAAGGGGGGTCCCAGTACAGGTTACACTGCACTACACCCTGATCTAATATCCAGAACGAATCCCTGGTAAACAAACCCGACCCCGGTTACAGACCCGGCTGTCGGCGGCTTCAACATTTTAGTTCGGGTAGCATGGACAGTCTTTATTCCTTAAAGTTTACCTTAATTTTTATGTGTGTGATTTGAAAACTGATTTATATGTGACAGAATTCCTGTTAGTACATGCATGTTCATGAATTAGGCACTTTGATTGGTTGAGAGGGACTACTTGAGTTATTCATATGAAAAGCCATATTTACATCCACTGATAATAAAATGCTACCAAAATCAAACCATTACCTACAGTGGCATACCAAATAAATCCATTACATTACCTGTCAGAACAATAATTACTGTAGTTTGTCCGAGTCATGTGTGACCATAATTAATACTTTTTTTTTAATCTTCTTATGTATCTTCTATTTTTCATGTACTGTACACTCCACTTAACTGCCTAGCGAATAATTGCATACTCCATTTAATTGCATAGCAATATCTAGGTACCAAAAATGTGCTATTTGTTAGCATGGTATTGCACACAGCTGAAATGCATATCAGATAATTGCACAACTCGCTTAATTGCATGACAGATAGCCAGTCTATTTCTTTCGTACCAGTATAATTAGTTCTGATAATTGCGCTGGTTGAGGAGTTGACCACATGACCACAAACAACTTGACTTGCAATGAGTTGAAGTTTTAAAAATGTTAGAATTCAGTGCAAGAAGTGCAAGAACAGACATTCCATCCAGTTCAAAAAGCAGCACGGAGACAGGCAAGATGCTGAGTCGTAAAAGTTCTCCCCAACCTTATTAAATATTACAACCCAGCTGATATATTTCATGCATATGAGACAGGTCTTTACTGGCAAGCAATACCTGACAGAACACTGACGTTCAAGCAAGATTGGGCATTGGGTACAAAAATATTAAAAGACAGGGATAACTTGCTGCTGGCTGCAAATGTGGATGGAAATGAAAAGACTCATTGGTAATAGGAAAAACTCCTTGTTGTTTCAAGCATGTGAAGACATTAAGAATGCCTGGACAACCAGTGAAATTTAGATTAGATTGCTAAAAAAGGTCAACAACACCATGTGAGAGAAGAAACAATTTTAGTGCGCTTACTGGTCATGTACTGCTGACAAATGTCAAACTGGTTTTCCTTCCTCCAAATACTACATTGCTGATAAAGCGTATGGACCAGGATATCACTTTTAAAAAAAATATACTGCTCACTTGTCCTCCACCAGGTGTTGAATGATAGATGAATGAAACAATGTTAGAGTGACAGGAATTGTGAAATGCCTACTCAATTCGCTTCATTTACATTGAAGCCCATCAGAACAATAGCCAACAGCTCCAGGAAGGTGAGCTCTACAAGGGGAGGCAGTATCGGTTACGACACCTGTCCCAACTCAATGCTATTATTATTTTAAAGGAAAGGGTAATTTCCAAATGTCAGGAGTGTCATCCAAGCTAATATTCATGACCCACCCTTTAACATGAGATTTTACTAATTCATTTTTTTTTTTTTTTTGCCCTAAAAATAGCTACCTCCTGCCCTCTACACATAGGGGCTATTGTCTGGGCCTGAGTGGCAAGTTGTCATAAAGCACGATGGCGACATTTTCATATCAGGAAAGGCAGAGACGTCAGCTCCATTCTCAGGCCTCCGCCCAAATGATAACAGCAGCTGTCCAGAGACTGAATTAGTGCGCATAAAAAGCGAACTGTCTGGAAGACGCTGCACAACTGCCCCCAATTTAGCTGAATGGCAACTTGTATTTGTCGACATGAATGTGCCATTGTATTAATGGAGATAGCAATATTCAGGGGCAAGGTAAGTCTGATGCACTAGTTAGAACACCTGGAAGGTAAGGCACACCTTGTGTATTGAAACAAGGAGTTTTTGTATGTTTCTTTCTGGTGATCATGCGTAGAGATAGCTGGGGACTGGAGTTCTTTACTATCAGACTAGCAGGGATTTTTCTTCCTCTCTCCAACATGCACTCGCTCTTTTGGGTATATTAAATAGATCAAAACAGAGGCGAATCTATTGCCTCTGTTTTAAATAATGAACAAGTGTGTCATTAACACACTTTCCTAACATGACTTTAAATTCAAAATTAAAGCTATCAGTATGACAAAAAAAAAGGCGATGACGTGATGTGCATCAGTAGTATGTACAGAAAAGCATAGAATAAAAAATGACAAATTGTTTAATGGAAATTGGATACGTAGTATTTAAGACCTAGATGGCATTCGGTAAGCAAATGAAGTGTTAGTATCATGGTAAAGTATTTAAAAATGACTGATTTACAGTATGTGGAATAACTTCTTGTGTTCTCAAGATACATGGCTTATTTCTGTCTGAATGAAGGTTCACTTGGAAAGTTCTCATTTTAATGATTTAAATGATGACAGTATTTATGTCCACCTTGTTCACAAAGATTTCGTTACATTTCAATCCTCCTGCCCCTTCAGTGGCACCCTCTTATGTTGACTGTGTATTTTGTATCTGTGGTCTATAAACAAACATTTAAACTGAATTATAGAATTACTGGGGGTCTTCCAGCTAATCAGAGCAGTAGTTTTGTGAGCTGTATGCCACAACACAACACAAAGAAACCCAATTCATTACCTCAGCCATACCCATTTTGAGTTTCAATTATCGTTAAGGCTTATTATCGCTAAGGTTCATGTCACCTTTTTGAAAAATCCTATAACAGTGACATCACAGTCTTTTTAGTTTTACATTTTAGCATTCTTTTAGCACTGAATTGATCTGGGTTTAAAAAGCAAAACTGACTTTTTGTAACCTCCCCTGGGGCAGGATGTGACTTTGACATACTGTGGTTAAAGCTCACCTTGTGGTGCTGTCCACTGTCCCGGAGCTTTGTTTTGTTGTTTACCTCAGCTCAAACCCCAGCCCTTTAACATAGATCTGAATCTAAAAGCTTAACAAATTGCTCTTGAAACCATCCTGTGTGCCTGCAGGTTAAGCAGACAAAGCACCAGCAAGCAATGTAATTTAATTTGGCTTTAGACATTCACTGCCAGGGATTTGTAACTATTAGTACTAATAGAGTGAATAAGAGAGCGTTTTAGTAGGTTGTAGGTCAGTCACTTAAGGACAGACGGTCACAGGAGGTTCAGATCTTGCCACAGGGTAAACTGCAAATTTCCAGGGACTTGGTTCAAGAAAGCTACAGTTTTTAGCAGACTCTACGCTCAGGGAACCCAGATCCATCTAATAAAATCTGGCACCAGACACTTGTTGCATCTCTGCACACATTCTGTTCACCTTGATCTGAAAACAACCCCTGCTATCTATTCCTAGGCCATCCAATTGTGGAAAATCGTAGCAAACTGGGAATTTGTGATGTGGACTGATCAATCATAAATTGGGTAAAAATGTTACAAACTAATTAAACAAACTGTTTTGGCTCAACATTGAAAAAGGCATTAATTAAAACGCTTTCTACTTTTTTATATAGAGAGACTGGCCAAATCAATAAAGAAAGTAAATACATTACAAAATCCTCTGTATGCAAAGGACAAGGCTCTCTAAGATGGGAATGTTGCCTACAAGTGACATCCAAAAATGTGTTGTTGTTTTTTTAAATTATGCAAGTGTCAGGATGACAGAGGTTGAGACTCGGAGACAGTGTGAAAGTTCAAAAATAAAGCTTTTAATATACAAAAAACACAAAATAAACAGGCACGAGGGCCAAACAAAAAGGTTTCAACACACAGACAATTAACACAAAACAAAACTTACAAAAATAAGGCTTCCAGGCTGGGCGTTGCCTTCACTAGATTGCCAAAAATGAACACAAAGAGCACACACAGAAAAACACTTCTTCTTCTTCTTCTTCTTCTTCTTCTTCTTCTTCTTCTTCTTCTTCTTCTTCTTCTTCTTCTTCTTCTTCTTCTTCTTCTTCTTCTTCTTCTTCTAGAACTCTCCCCCAAATGGGAGGCTGAGGCCTCCTTTTATGCCAGGTGGCTGAGTATTTAATTGGATAATTAATTGGTTGATTGCTCCCACCTGACACAATCAACCTGGGCAGGGAGGAGAATTTAACTCCATGAGCAAACTTGCACAAGTGGGTCAACATAGGATTTCATAAACATGAAAAAATCCTATGGTAGTTCCATAGTAAATAACATTTTCCATCACTTGCAGGAAAAAATCCCATTTTATAATCCCTTGTCCTTATGTGGTCATGTGACATGTCACATGACCCAGGAGACCTATATAAATGACTTTTCTTGGAAGTGCAGGTCTGACAAAAGTACAAGAGCGTTGGACAATTTTTTGTTTATTAATTGCTACGAAAAAAACAATAAAGTCAAACACATGTTAACCATAACGTGTGTCTTTCAGATCTGGAAATATGAGAACTATGAGGTGATATAGGCAGTAATATTGAAATTATAGTGTAGTGTTCATGCAATTATTACTTAAAGCTCATACAGAGCAATTAAAATACATTCTCCCAAATGACACATTGCACTTTGACAGCATTTTAGCACAGCTATTTCCCTGCAGTATCACACCTCCAGTGACACCAAAGCAGCTCCACTTCTTTTCTGTCATGTCAGGCTCTGTTTTCATGCAGCTGAGAGGCATTAAAAAGCTTTCTGTCAAAACGTGGTAGGATGGAGGCTGCTCTTCACTGTAAATGGCAACCTGATCCCTTTTGTTGCAGCTTGGAGAGTAAGTGGAACGTGGCAGATTGAGATTAAAGGGGACGTGACGCCTGAGAGCACATAACCTGCACCAGGCTTGGCCCCAGTTCAAACCCTGTGGAGCGGGCCGGGAGATAAGACACTAAACACAAGCAAGGTGTGTTATCTCACTCAGAAAAGTTAAACAAACTGCAGGTCTTGCTTGCTGCAAACTGTGCTAAAGAACGAACTGCAGTACAGTCCTCTGTTTGTGTTTCTTCCATAATCCTCAATGAATGTAATATTTATTACATCATAGAAGCACTGTATTTTTTAGTGCTAACAAATAGTACTTTCACAGTCATTTAATTTGTTATTGAGTTTAAGCATGGGTACAAGAAAACCAAGGGACTGTTCCTTGTAAAAGCATAACAAATGCTCTAGATTTCTCTTTTTCTTCCTGTTTGTGAAACATTCTCATCTTGCAGCCCTGTAAATTTCTATTGCAGCAGAGGTTTAGTCTCTAATACTAAATGAGTGCAATTAAAGGAATAATTTGAATAGATAGCAAATGGAAAGTCACGTGCCTTTTTCACGTAAATAATCAAACACAGCAACCACACTCTCATCTTTGTCGTGAGAATGTGACGCAGGGTGCACATATCACACATATTCCTCCACATTCCTCCATTCCTATAGGAAGTGCAAGACCATAACATGGTACAATAATAAAGGGTGGGTAAATGGCCTCATGCTAAAAGCTGCGCAAATTGCATGGCAACAAGTCCAAAAGCTGTGCCATGTGTTCACGAGACTTGAGCAGTGCCGATCGCGCTTGTGAAATAACCTTGCACATTGTTACTATAACTAAAGGCCGTACCAAGCAATCCTTTATTGTCAACTGAGATCTGCCGAAAGTAGCCCTGACCAAACTGACAAATACATGGTTGCTGTGGGCTGCCGACCTCAGCAACCATGTATAGAGCTGCAGTAACATGTCTTAAACTTACTTCGTCTGGTTTCACAAGAACAGAAACATTCATTTGTTCAAAAAGACAATTATGGGGCTTAATATCAGCTTGTGTTATAGAACACAAGTTATTAGCAGCTACTGAAGAACTTGTTGAACTTGTATGGGCTACCGGTATACTGAATCCCCAATAGCAAAAAATATAACAGCATTCTACTGGAGAGAGCCTTGCACCGCCCCTGTGGAATTTGGATTTAGGTCATTATTATTATTATTATTATTATTATTAGTCGTATTAATATAAGAACATTATGTAGTGGGAAATGTGGGTGAGTAGGGTAACCTATTATTATTATTTATTTATTAGCAGATGCCCTTATCCAGGGCAACTTAAAATTGTTACAAGATATCACATTATTTTTACATACAATTACATTTATTTTTTACATAAAATTATCCATTTATACAGTTGGATTTTTACTGGCGCAATCTAGGTAAAGTGCTCAAGGGTACAACAGCAGTGTCCCCCACCTGGGATTGAACCCACGACCCACCAGTCAAGGGTCTAGAACCCTAACCACTACTCCACACGGCTCTTGTAGATTTACTACTAGTATTTTGAAAATGTACTGTACTAAACATTTTGACGATCAATTATATATCATCAAACTAAAGTGCTGGATTTTAGCTCCATTAGTAGACTACCATAAGGATCAGAATTGCTGAAGCTACCCTACTGTAGGAAACCTTGTATATATTATACATGTACTGTATGTGTATACTTTTTAAGGAGTAAAACAATTGTGAATAGGGCTGTGTATTTAATCTTATGTAACCTGCTGTAATTATGTAATGGACACACGACACATGTATGTTTGTCTGAACATGCAGATCCCATTTATACTGTACCTTGAGATGACCTTTAATAGCAAAACTCATTGCTGCCCTCTGCTGTGTGATACCTAAGATAGCAACAGTTTGAGAAATGTTCACTTGTATAACAGCATTCACTACCGACCACTCCTTCAATCTTTTTGTGCTCTGAGGATTACTTTGTTCACATAGTTCTGAAAAAAAAAACACCACACAATTTCTCATAATTTGAAGTATCCACTCAATTAATTTTTGATTTTAAATCAGATTACATTTTTTATTATAAATAACAGTTTTTTTTCAGAAACCATAGAAAAACTACACTGATGTTATAAAGCAAAATTCTTAAACCTGTATGCAATGTGGTCAATTCAACAAAAACAAGTCTAGTGCTAGTTTTACAGCAAGTTTTACAAACATTTTCCATCATCAGAAGCTAATAAGGTCTGCAGTTATCTTCTACTGACATACACATCTGTCAGTTGCAGTTACCTGCTCTAGATGCTCAGACGCAAATCAATGTCTAGCCGCATGTTGGCAGGCGCTGAACTCCTGACCTCCTACAAAATGAAACTGTTTGTTAAATCGAGGAGGGAGAAATTGGAAGTACAAGTTAAACTATAATTACGCTGTAGAATTCAGTCAGCAAGTCAGGGCAGAACACCTGTACATAGATTAGAGAAATTACTGCATCACTCTGGCACTTGCAGTGGGACAGGTACAAAGGGGGAGGAGGGATTAGGCCCATTCATCACAAAAGAATGTTAATCAATTTATGTATTTTTTTTTTGGGGGCACAGTTCAAGAGTGTGACATTATTTTGATACCGATGGTAGACAGTGATGGAGAGTTGATACTAACACTGAGCCATGGAGGACCACCATGTTTCCTGGGATGTGCAGAACAACAACTATCCTAACTTTACCTACCCTAAAATACTAATGTTGCCATCACTGTGTGGCCTACAAACCTACAAACAAGCTGGCTGTGTCTGTGGATTCTTTTGTGGGGCCAAGCCCAGGCCATGTATCTAACGTGAAAACTTTCTCTTTTTTTTTGTCCTAATAGTGTATCATCTGTATTAAAAAGAGCTTTACATTTTGAAAAAAGCTCAATCAGTCGTTAAGATCATTTTTATAGTGCGTTTGGGAGTAAATTGGTCCTAATACATCCTTCTAGGGTAGGTATGTCATGGGCAATGTGTTAAAAAAAAAAAAAAATTAACACAGGCCATTTTTTAATGGAACTACCTGAAATGAATATTTCAAAAAACGTTAGGGGTGGTGTTAAGACAAATGACAATAACTACAGTTTTCCACTTTGGATTAATATTCAAAATTACTAAATGCACCAAGGAGAAACTCTACACCAGTTAGTAGTATAAATCCAGCAGTTATTATCATTGCAAACACAATTACTTATAATACATAAAATAAACCTTAGGTCTAATTATAGAACCACAGGATTCCCAAATATTGAGATCTGTTCTCTAAATCACAGCAGGAAGAGTGATTTAAAATAAAATTGTCATTACTGTGTTACCTGCTTGACAATGTGGGCAATAATCCTTACACTATCAGCGCACTGCAGCAGACATTTTGAAAACAGCTTTGAAACTGACCTTAAAGTTATAAGTGTAAAAAGTTGTCAGGTTGTTAACAATGATAAGAAAAATTACAGGTACGTTGTTTAAACAGTTCTAGCAACATGTGGGGACGTGTAACCCCGCTACTTACTCTAAGTTTAGACTCTGAAAAGGCATTTGACTGGGTACTATTGAGATTATACATAAGAGACTCCATTTCTTTTATATAAAACGGCTTAAAACAACAACAAACAACTATGGTAGACAGTAGAAGACAGCAAAATTAATAGGGTAAGTAAATATTACAGTTACAGGGAATATACATACACTGGCTATGTATAAATAAATTGGCTTTGTCAATACCCTATCCAACCAGCTTTGTTTTACAGTATGGCTAGAACCAGCCATGTGTAGCATGTTGAACGTCCAGCAGATGGCAACCCACATGTTTTATTCTGCCTGTCATTTGATAAGCATTCAAATACTCAAAATCTGAAGTGGTTGAATACTCTGATGTGTTTTTTATTTGAAATTCAGACCTCTACTTATCACCTTGGTCAAACAAACACAGTGTATAAAATGATATGACTAGAAGCAAAAACATATAATAATAAGCCCTTTAAAAACTGCGAGTTCTAGTTTTCAAAGCAATTGCACTTTTTTTTTACGTTATACCTTATACCATTTTAAACCATATTTTATTATTTCTTTTCTTACATTTTTAATATCATTTTATGTACATTTACATTATTCTCTACATAGGTCTGCTTCTGAAAAGATACTGATGCGTGGTGGTTAAAAAAAATATAAACCCATAGAGGTAATTTCTATAAACATCTTACCTCAGAAGTTCAGCTTTTAGGAGTCTTTTCAAAAGCATCCCGATGGTTAAAATTATAAGTAAGCCTGATAAACAAGGTCTAAGCAAAAACTGCAACTGAGGATTTTACAAAACAAACATAATAGGAATGTTAACAAAGAAATATTCCAAAAACAGATGATATTAAGTATCCCTTAAAAACAAAAAAACTTTTGAATGGAGAAAAACACCTGTTAGTTTTACAAAATGAGAACCAAACAACTAATAAATATAAATGTAAGGTCTAAAGCACAACAAAGTTGTTTTTTCTCAGTTTAATACAAAAAAATTAGGCACTTTTAAAAATATAGTTGAGAGGACAAATGTTTTCCCTCAGAATTAGTGTAGTAGTGTTTGAAGTTATGTAGGTCTCAACTACTGCAATATAAACAACAAATGGTCACATTTAAGCAGAGCCTTCGGGGTTTCAGCTGACAGTACTGGCCGTGCAGGTCATGAATTGAGAACACTGTGGAGCAGCTGGCTCAGTAGGAGTATCACTTCCTCTGGATATTTAAGTTAAGCATTATATACTACACACAAACACACATTGAAAAACACTAACAATATAAGTTTGAATTCAGATACAAGTTATAGTTTCATATACAGGAGCATCATCATATTCAGCAAGCACACCACAATACAGTGCTGGGTGAGAAAACCAGTCACAATCTGGGTGTACTCTTAAAAAAAAAAAAAAAGTATAGTTAGTCATAAAAGTATTTGGTTAGCTGTCTGTTTAGTCATTTTCAAAATCCCCCAAAAATATTTTTAAAGTACAACTTTGATTAAATAAAGCGTATTTGTATAGCACACTTATATTTCTTTGTGTATTTTTTTTTTTTTTTTTATAAAGCTACACTTTTATCTATACATTGTGTTTGACATTAAAGCCCCAATTAAGATGATTTCAATATAGGAAATATATATATATATATATATATATATATATATATATATATATATATATATATATATATATATATATATATATATATATATATATATATATATTCGAGCTTAAAGAGACATAGTTTACAGTGTGAAACACTTACCCAGTGGTTAGTGCATTTGTCTTTATCCTGGAGTACACAATATTAATGACAGGCAAAAATGTGTTAAAGTGGTGGAGGCAATTTTCTTCTCAAGGTGAAATGACCAAGGATGCGCACAACTATCTGGAAGTAGTGCAAACAGAGATTTATTTAACTGAATGTAGGAGCAGATACTACTTTGTACATGATGTTGATACGCCATGGTCATCAACTGTTTCGTAGTACTGCTACTCTAATTTGTGACAGTGACGTTGGTGTATCACATATCATACAGTACTCCTATAGACTTCAATGTTTCAAATTCCACTTTCACGTGTGACATGTATGTTGCTACCCAGTTTTGTGTTTGGTATGAAATATAAGTTCTTGTTACAGAAATATAGGAGTCTGTGATAAAGCACCTTGCTTGTCGAGCAAACTATGCCACTGACTGAGAAAAATAATTGATGGAAAAGAGGCAATGTTCCACAGTTTCAACAATAAGACTTATGATCCTTTAAAGAAAAAACAAAACAAACCCTATCTCTCTCTCTGGGAGGAATAAACTAAACCCTCCATGAGATAACAGAACTTTCAAGACGCTTATTCTGTTACTCACAATTGAGTGATTTCCGCAGTTTGCACACTCTATTCCCTTTGCAGGCATTACAAAGAGCTCTCGTAAATAGAGCTGATACAATTACCTTGTTGAGGACAGGCTAAGGTGGCAGAGCTAACAATCATACATCAAACTATGCATCTAGTTAGCCCTCCCAAACTCTCCACTTACCCTCAACTAATATGCCATTAATCATTCCTGCAGTATCCCCAAGTTCCCCAGGATCCTAAAGCCAGGGGTTTAAAGCACAAAACTTTAAGGACTGTTTCAAGGAAGGTTTTGTTCATCACGCTTGCAACTGGTGAACCCTTTTTTCAACATTTTCTATTAGAGAGGGTTAGAAGTTTATTCTTATTTTTTCAAGGCACTGTATATTCCAAGATAATGTTTATAAATACTTAAAAAAGACAATTTGTAGGGTTTCTTCTTACAAAAATATACTTCATTACAGGGTTATAGTAAAAGTGATACATACCCACAGTCCTCGTCTTCGTCGAGTCTCAATATCGTAATAAATATGAACATATTTCTCCCAGCTTCGCTACTCTCGTGCTATTTCGCACCCCCCACTAGCTAGCTATCTCTGCTTGCATTCAATTCAAGACCCTTGTTCTTGCCTACCTAATCAAGAAAACTAAACCGAAACCTATATATCAATTATAAAGAAATAATGTAGATTTTCTATCATTTATAAATCAAACATCAACTGTAATAACATTATTTCTTGGGCAACACACATTGAAATAGAAACTTTCTCTAGACCTGTTTTAAATAAGAACTTTTAGAACAATAAACAGTATGTGGTAGGATGGTAATAGACTAGTGGTTCTCAACCCCAGTCCTGGGGTCCTCTGTGTCTTCTGGTTTTCATTCCAACTGAGCTCTCAATTACTTAACTAAACCCTTAATTGAACTAATAAACAAACAGGCTTTGTATTATGGTTCTTCCAACACACAAAACAAAATAAACAAAACACCACTTAACTTCACTTGAAGTGCTTACTACACCTCAATCAGTGGTACTCAACTCTGGCCCTCGAGATTTATTCCAGTCCTGGTCTTTATTCCAGCCAGTTCCTAAATTAGTTAATTGCCTCTTAACAGCTTCAATTAACTACATTAGAACCTGCTTAGAGTCGAGTACCACTGACCTAGATAGTTGTCCCTGACTAACAACAGGACAGCTAAGCCCTTTTCCTGTAACAAAACATTTTACAGTTTCCAAAGTTGTAATTTTCACTAACGTCCAGTTTTTCCAAGTTTAACAGTAGAGATGTGTTCTTTCGTTCTTTCGTTCTTTCGTTCTTTCCTTTTTCCCACACCCCACACAGTTTGAGGACCAAGGAGCTTAAATACACAGGTTAATCATTTTAACAATCAATTGACATATGATTGACTTCAGTCTTCACTGAGACATGGATTAAGCTGTAATAAGATTAAATCCTATTCCTTTTCTGAACAAATGAAATGCTGTCACTTCTTTACTTACGAAAGGAATATTATTTAACCTTCCTTAATACAAGCGTAAGCATTAGCTTATGTAAAACGTGCAGAGAAGTTTTCAGATTGTCAGGGACGCTTTCTAATTATCATTGATTGGTACTGAAAAAAATATAATTGATTGGTACTGAAAAACTGCATATTATCAAGGCAGGAAATGTCACCATACAATTAACACATTTTTAAAAGGTTCCTTTCTGTTTTAAGAAATACCTGTCGGCTTAAATATAAGTTAAAAAGGACATTTGGAAATAAAACTATTTGGAGACTTAAAGGGATCAACCCCACTCCCAGTCCCCCCAGTAATTTGAGCCCTGACCTTTGACTCTTTTGCTGAAGGAAAAACACGTTTTTATCAAACATGTTTTTTCTTCTATTAAACTGATAGCAGTGATAAAGTAAAACACTTATAAAATACATTATATAGCTATCACACTTACAGTATGCAACAGATAGTATTAATCTTAAATATGAGTATTCCATTGTCTAGTTTCTTAAACTTTGCACAATAAAATATACTGCTTCTATAATACATTTAACACAGAAACAAAAATAAGAGATCACCAAATTAAAAAGAGATGTATCCTGCCTCTAAGGCAGCTTATTTAGATATTTTTTTTTTAAGGAGGTCAAATTAAATTGTCAGGATTCTTTTTTTTTAATTGTTTTAAACTATTTGTATAATATACGATTGGCCAACTCGACTATAAATGTAAACACAATTTTTTAAATGGGCACATGGGGACCTGAAACTATTGTATTTCATTATTACTTAAAACAACATAAAATGTATAGTTAAAGAAATTTAAAAAAATGTTTACAACATAAATTTCACAAATGTGATAATAAGTAGTTCACAAATTATTTTGTATTATTCACAAACATACGTTTCTAGAGGGTACCTGTGGGGAAAGTGAAAATTTATTTCAATAGAAAATATTTCTGAATACTTGTGTCACATTTTACAGCCGCTATTGTTGTGATGGGCTATTTTAATGGACAAAGTGTTGAAAACATCACAAGCTTCACTGCGCTGTGTGTAAACATGTCAAGGTGATGTGACATGACAGCGTTGATTTCCACAATTAGCTACACACAAAGCAAAGTCGTTTGCATGCAGATATACAAATATGGTGGATGAAAAGAATAATTCCATCAAAATACAATGGTATCTGTAGGACACGTTAATGTTAGACTACAGGCAGCGAGAGTGATGATTCAGATGACGATACCCGCCAGTTGGTTAGTGACAGTCAGTGGATAAACCACCCCAATTGTCTGTGGTTGGTTGCAAATATGACTGTTCAGTAATTCTCCAGATTTGCATGGTGCTGTACAGCCACTTTTTAGTGCTACTGGTCTTTCAAGCTTCCCTTTAGTCACATCAAGTGTCATTGTACTGTAATTAGTTATGGTAGTAACACAGCAGCCTGCATGAAAATACAATATTATGTTACCTGCGTGACGATGCTCAGGGATAAAAAAGGACGAAACGAGCGTCCCAAGAAAAGTTCTGGAGACACTGGGACCCGTGTTTCAAAAGTGGGACTGTCCCGTCCAAAGTCAAAAGCTTACATGCCCAAATGGAAATTTATAATTTATAGAAATTTCTCGAAACAAAGAATTTTCGCAAAAATCTTTTGCAGCAAAAGTTTTGTTTTTCTGGATGAGTGAAAAACAAGTTACAAGAAACAGATGTCTACAATTATTTATTTCAGGAAGTTTTTTGCAAAACTCCAAAAATACTAATTCAAAAGTATTTATACCCTTTGATGCTGTGATAGTATTATCTACAAGGAGCTAGAAATGTCAATATGATAATGCAGAACCTAATTCTATAAAAGTCTAGAAAATGCTGGAATGTAGATGAACATTCTTAGAGAGTCTAAAAGGGTTAGGCATAGGATGATTGCTGTCATTACCAACAAGTCAATATGGGCCCAGAGGGCGAGCGCTAACCTTAACCTTGCAGTCGCCCCAAGCCAACTCCCGCGGATGCTTTTGAACTGACGGACACTCGGTCAAGACCCGCCCACCTGCTAATTGAGGTCCAGCACAGCCAATCACTTGCTGCCCTTCCCCTCAACCAAGCCTTGCAGGCAGCAAGTCAATCGAGCGCCCGTCTGTAAACAATAAATGTAATGAAACAAATCAAATCCAAAACGACACACAATAAACCCATTTCCCCCTACAAATTAAACCAACACTAAATACACACATGTAGGGCAATCGCCCTGCTACAGGCTGTTTTTCCTCCAATGGCACAGGAAATTTAGTTTCAATACATGGTAAAAGGGATTCCATAGCATACCAAAAGATATTGGCCAATCATCTGAAACTCTCCGCTACAAAACTTTAAAGCGCAACTGGATGTTCCAACACAACAACAATCTAAAGCACACATCAAAATCTACTTCAGAATGGTTAAAGAAGAATAAAATCAAGGTTCTGGAATGGCCTAGTCAAAGTTCTGATCTAAATCTGATTGAGAATCTTTGGTACGGGTTGAAGAAGTCTGTGCATAAGAGAAGTCCTCTGAATTTGAATTAACTGGAACAATTTTGCATTGAAGAATGGTCAACAAACCCCTACTGAATCATGCCAAAAACTCATTGACAAATATCCTAATTGTTTAAAAGAGGTTATTTTTGCTAAAGGTGCCTCAACTATTAATTTAATTTTCCTTGTCAGGATATGAATAGTTTTGAATTAGCATTTTTGGAATTTTGCAAAAATTTTTCCTCATCCACAAAAGCAAAACTGTTGCTACAAAAGATTTTTTCTATAATTATTTGTTTTCGAGAAATTTCTAGAAATTATGCATTTCCATTGGGGTATGTAAACTACAGCTGAGCCAAATAAGTACAGTCGCTAGTTTTCCTTGGCTGTTTTTCAGTCCCGCTTCTCTCTGGCTCTCCTTGGCTGTTTCTGTCCAGTCTTGCTCTCTGTTCTTCTTACTCCAGCAGCCCATCCTCTCGCCACCAGCTTCAGCGGCAGCAGGCCTCTACTTATCCCCACGTTCA
The DNA here is from genome assembly GCA_030684275.1 of Acipenser oxyrinchus oxyrinchus. Classification (NCBI taxonomy): domain Eukaryota; kingdom Metazoa; phylum Chordata; class Actinopteri; order Acipenseriformes; family Acipenseridae; genus Acipenser; species Acipenser oxyrinchus. The sequence goes on from CM060250.1 coordinate 22,489,104, forward strand.
GGCCACGCCCCACGGTGCACCAGCCACCAATCCCAAGCATGCACGGTTTCCCGCTTTCGATCCCTTGATTGTTGCAACATCTTGTCCTCTGATTTGGGACAACAACATTGCAATCGAGTCCCGCTCACACGGCAAGCCAAACCTCCTATTGGTGGCAAGTCTCCTGGCTCTGATGTCCCTGAACATCTGCTGCCATTAAACCTTTGACCCTGGGTCACAGAACCTACCCGGACGCGGTTACAGCAGACCCTGGGTCATTATATGTAAGGCACAACAGGGTGAGACATACTCTAATATCACCACGCCCCAGGTATGCTGCAAGCCACGAGGCGAAGCCGAAGGCTTCAACCACCTGGGCGTGGTGATATTAGAGTATATCACAGACCCTGAATTGTGCTTTTACAATGGGTTAACTTATTAAATAAAAATAAAAATGAATAAACCACATCTTTTTTAGAAAGCTGAAAGTTTAGGATATCTATTTTCAGAATGGGATAGGGAAACACTGTAGTTGAGGGAGAAGGAGCAGAGGCTAGCGATCAGAATGGCAAGTTTTGAATTGATTTGAATACTTACTTTTGCTTTTTCCACTACTTTAATTAATCATTTGTATCCAATTCAGACTCATTCAGTATCTCATGTACACTTCAGTTTCCCAAAAGGTCAACATTTACATAAATCTCGTCAGTCATGTTTATTGCGATGTGTCTGCGTTTTTTTTTGGATTTTTGTTTTCAAAATTCTAGTGTCGTATGGATAACTACCAGTGATTTGCCCCTTTTTGGTACCGACCGATGGTGATATACTGTATTTTAGAAAATGATTCAGTGCGAACAGCCAATCAGCTTCCAGATCTAGCAGGCCTCTATTCTGCATAGATGCCCGCTGGAACGTTGAAGTGCTTAACTGTGAATTCAATTTTAAATCAATCCACACATAAATACCGGCTTTTTCCCTTAACGTTCTAATCTACAACTAATCTGATAAAAGCTACTTAAACATTGATACTTTCTGACGCTGGTCTAGAGTCAAGGGAAATCATGTCTGTGACAGGACACCATAATGAAGGCTCAATTCGCAGCTACTGGACAGCAACAGGAAAGACACGATTGGTCCACAATTCTGTCATAAGCTGGCTCCAAACAACACCCTCCCTCAAAATCAGCCAGTCAAACTGCCAACCCTGCTTCAGTTCTTTCCGCACCAGCCAATCCACTCCCTGCCTGCTTGAATGACACCCCGCCTCTAACAAGAAGTTTTGAGTCCAATTCAATACTACACGGACTACTCAACAATTATACAGTTAATTTATCTGGCAATGTCCAGATAAATTATAATAAGAAAGAGTAAGACCCCAATAAATAAATATGTTAGCCAAATAGTAATAATAAAAACAGTTTTCTCTACGTGTATGTCGTTTTTCTATTCTAATTACCGGTATGTTAGGAACTATTTTCCTCAGGGGAAAGTTACCCGGCGAAAATAAAAGAAGTTCAAGGTAAATATAGGTTTTAAAGTTTTTATTAAAGAGAAAATAAAGGAAAAAATAGTTTTCTAATAGCGATAGAGCCCTCTCGATGCGAGCTCTACTGTGTGGTAGATGACCTTGACTTTCCTTATCACCCTCGCTACGGCTCGGGACGGATAACTCCATTCGCGATCATCTACAAGGTAGAGCATGGATTGACGTGCTCTATCGCTTGAGGTGCATTCAGCTAGGCAAACTTTCACAACGAACTGCGTTAGCTTTGAACAAGGCTACTTGAACGGTTTACTGAACGTTTCAAATACGGTGCTTAGATCAAGTTCTGATTTAGCTGTACTAATGGCTTCATCAGTTATTTTAAACACATTTTTGGATGATAGCGACCTTGGTTGTGGTCGAAATGGTGAACTCTGCATTTATAAACGCTCTGCCTGTGATTGCGGCAACTGCTGCAAAAAAACTGTGATGAAGTCTGTGATGGAGGAGCGGTGCACATTGATGGATATGTTGATTTAGTAGTTGTTCCAGGATATCAAGAAGTTGCTTTCAGATCTCATTTTAGAATGGCTAGATCCACATTTGAGGTATCTGTCCTATAGATAACGTAGACTATTACTTTAATCTAAATCTGTTTATTATTATTGTTGTTGTTGTTGTTGTTGTTGTTGTTATTAAGTAATTTAGGTAAAGCCTTTATCCAAGGCAGCTTAATATACAATAAGTGCAGAATAAATAATTAGTCAAATTAAAGTATAGATCGCAAACAAAAACTATGCATCATAGTTATAAGCTAGTTATTTTTTTGTTGTTGTTATTATTATTATTATTATTATTATTATTATTATTATTATTATTATTATTATTATTATAAACAAGCTTCTATTGTTTATAAGGAAAATGTGGTTTGATAGTTGTGCAAGTACATAACATAGTAAATATCCTTTTTTCTACCCTTTTGTTTTAGAAACTACGCCAGGAAATAGACATTTACTTGTCACATTATAGAGCAGAGCTTCCTCTTTAAAACAGGGTGCTGGCATCACTGTGGCTTCTGGCAAATCAGGAGTCCTTCAGAGGAGTTGGTGACAGATTTGGAATAAGCAAAGGCACCCTGCATAATACCTTTCTGCAGTCTGTCGATGGCCTTATCAACCTAATGCATAAATACATCTGCTGGCTATCGTCAGATCAGTTCCCAGCACTGGCAGAAGGTTTCCAAAGGAAAACTGGTTTCCCTGGTGTCATCGGCTGCATTGATGGACACACATTCCGGTCCGAGGCCCCTCGGAACACAGGGATTCATTCATTAATAGAAAAGGCCATGCAAGTTTCCACCTACAGGCAGTGTGTGATAGCGATCTAAAGTGTACTAACATATTCACAGGCAATGTGGGTTCAGTTCATGATGCACGAGTGTACAGGAACAGGGACTTAAATAAATATTTTGACACCGACCCTCTCCCCATAGAGTTTCACTTCTTGGGTGATGCGGCATACCCTGTTGATGCTGATATCATAATACCATACAGAGATAATGGGCACCTCTCTGAAACGCAGAAGAAATTTAACACAGCACACAGTTCAACACAAGTGCATATAGAGAGGGCATTTGGACTTTTGAAGGGCAAATGGAGGAGACTGCACCATCTAGATATGACGCTTTTACACAAAGTACCATCAGTAATAACCAGTACCTGCATATTGCATAATGTAATCCTTGTCAATGAATCCCTAAATGATGCGGAGGATCAACGTGTAATTAATGAGGTTCCGTGCAGGGTGAAAACCCCCACAATGTTGTGGATGAAAGCAAGCACGGCGCTGTATAGCAAAACAGAAGAGGGATGCAATTGCAAATAGACTTTGATTTTTTATTTATTTTTTATAGTAGTGGGCACCAACTTACAAATATGTTTTCCATTTATGTTTTATTTATTTAAAAACTAGCATTATCATCTTTACTCCTAGTATGTATATTGTAGATTTCGTCATAGTTGTCAACAGTTGCAGCAATCGCAGGCAGAGTGTTTGCACATTTTTATATTTTGAAAATGCTTTATTGTTAAATAGCTTTGAAATACAAGAAAAAACATACAAGAAAAATACTTTAAAGAATTTGAAAGAAATCTAAATATTAATATTATATTTTGATATTGAAATGTAAATACAATACAATCTAAATACAAATACTTTTTTAATAAAATACAATTTAATGCATGATTTTATTTTTTTGCAATCTCAGCTAAAGTCAGTGTGAATTGCTGCAACATTTTTTTTTTTTCTTTTTGAATCTGTATTGTCTCTTTGCATCGCAATTATTGCATATAATTTCTCAGAGGATTTAGCTGATACAGTTTCTGCTATTTGTTCAGTAAAATTGTAAATGCTCTGATCTCTAGGTCTTTTCTGACTCCTTCTTGGGATGGTATTTGTAGAGGTAGATGGAATAGAAGTGGGCACTGATGGTGTGTTGGTTTGTAATTGGACAACATGGTTGTGGATTGGAGTTGATGAACGACTTACTGACTGGCTTCACAGCAGGATCTCCAGCAAAAATGTAATTTAGTATAGTGTAGTATTCCCATTTGTGTCGTCCCAGCCCTGTCCTTTCATTGCCATCTTTGATGGTTTTGTATCTGAAAGCAGAAAATTCAGATATTTCTGTTGCAAATTTCAAGTTAATAAAAAAAAAAATTGCATACAAAATGTAATGCTTCGCTATTTGCATTGTAGATGTAATTAAGTTGTACCACTGCAGGGCAAAGGTATGTAATGCAGTATTTAAATAGCTAAAGGACTTAAGAAAAAAAATGCATTTAACAAAACACTTCATAAAGTGTTTGAAAGCTAGAACAAAAATAATGAAGTGACTGTATGTCTTTCAACACAAGTAAAATATATACCTATGTTGAAGACTGTGCCACTTGTTGTCACATGCCTGCCATGTGACACAGTAATTGTTGTTGTTGAGGATTTTAATTACTGGACTCTCATGACAGCTGCCAAGTAAATGCACCTGGAACATAAAGAAATTATATATATATATATATATATATATATATATATATATATATATATATATATATATATATATATATCTAATCTGTCTGCCGCCTGTTAATTTATCTGTCTGTCTACCCCTCTCTCTAAGATATACACCTAAGAGCTTGTAGAATTTCTGTATAAAGTGTATAACATAAATACAGATGTGTAATTGAGTTTAGTAAAGAGCCTACCTCTTTTGGCTGCTGTGCATTGCTCTGACTTCTTGATAAAACCAGCTTGCTCAGAGCTAGAGGTGTTAAGCCTCTCCCTTCAAGGACACTCTTCACAAATTCTTCTGTGAACTGTCCACCTACATAGACAAAAACATGCTGAATACATTACAATGCATTTATTATTACTAAATAATCAAATTTAGTTTATATGTGAATTATGATTTATACAAGTTATTGAATAGTAAATTAATTGTTATGTTTTAAACTGTTAAGCGCAGGTTTTAAAGAAAGTATGGATAACCTAACAACATTCGATTGCAATTATAATCAGAGACTAAATTTACAAATTTACTATGGCAATAGACTGTATTATTATTATTATTATTATTATTATTATTATTATTATTATTATTATTATTATTATTATTATTATTATTATTATTATTATTCAGCCAGTACTGTAGCTAAGGTAAACTGGAGCCTAGACTGCGGTTTTAATTTGCATCATTGTATCTACTGTAGTATATACTGCGGTTTTTAATTTGCAACATTGTATGTATTGTATAGCATAAAAACTGTGGTTTAACGAATACGTTTGAAACAATGTGGGGATACTAAACATATTTAGTTTAAGAAGATGAATTAGCTAATTTCCACATTGACTATTTAACCTATCAGTTTGACTTGCATTACATCCTAAAATCCGAAAGCTAAACAGCCAGATTAGCTATTTAAAAACTGGAATTCATATTTGTTTTCTTTTTTCTAAGTAAATAGACCCTTATCATCTTAATAATAATAATAATAATAATAATAATAATAATAATAATAATAATAATAATAATAAATGCATACATATTTTATCAATTTTATAGAAAAATACCAATATTTTATAAATAAGTCACATTATAATATTAAACATACCTGAGGTAACTCTTTCGGCTTCTTTTTTTGTCATATAAATTGCCAAAACTTGTCCGTCCCCCAGAGTCAAAGAAATGTTCTCCCAGCCTGTCGTCATTATTGTTTTACTCAAACTGCCTCTTCAGAGTGTTCACCTCAGTTAGCAAACGTTTGAGGCAAACAGACCGCCAACAGAAAAATGTTTAAAACTGTTTGCAAACATTTTCCTAGTTGAACACACCACAGGTCCTGCAATGGAACATGAAACAAGTAATGTGATTGGTCAAGCAAGGTTCCAGCTGTCCATATATTGGATGGATATGGACAGTTGGAGCCTTGTCGCATATTCAAAATCACTGCGCTGCCTCACAGAATTAACAGTACCGATAGCCATCTTGTTTACAGTTACAGATGTACAGTAACTATGAAACTGAGTGACCAATTACCAGAAAAAACTCCCAAAAGTAGTAAGTAGACATGCTGATTTGGATGAAGAACACTTAAATGAACTAGAAGATAGTAAAACAGAAAAAAATACCCCAAAAAAATCACTGTCTTTCAGGACTGGCTGAAACAAAAAACAAATTGTTTCAACTGTAGAAAATGCACATCTTAAGAAAATCTTTATAAAATACTAAGGGATTTCTATAGAAATACTAGAAATGCCCAAGGAGAAGAATATAAACTACTGTCAAAATGAAAACAAAACTGGGAAATCTGTCAATACACAGTTTGTAACGCTACAAAAAAAAGACTTGTCTGCACATTATCCACCCATCTCCGACACAGACCTTAAAAAAATATTGAAATCCTAGATTGAATTTATTTTTATTCCTCCCATCTGTTCTCCTCAAACAGTGTCTGCATTGGGGGGGGGGGGGGAGATACCTCAATGCCGTCTCAACTCCACCCCCTGGTGTATCTTTTCAATGGCAATGTACAATTCAACACAGTATCAAAAACAAAGATGTGCTTACTTTTGCATGTTAAATTAATTTACTCAGCTTAATTTAGTTTGTAGTTCAAAGTTATAAATGGGACTACTTTATTGGCATAAGGATATTTAATTAAAAAAACAAATCATTTTTTTCCCTAAACATTTTTTTTTTAATCAACTGTTTGACCTGGATTATGTAAGCAGTAAGGCACTTCAGGGTGTGGGATATACTCTAATATCCACACACCCCAGGTGCGTTATATAAGTCACGATGCCGCCCGGAGCATGTGGATATTATAACTCACACCCTCATGTGCCTTATTGCACTTATAAAATGGGTCAACTAACTAAATTTTTTAAAAAAAATGTAAAACCATGTTTTGATTTACAAAAAAGTTATTTTTATTAAATATCCTTTCGCCTCTGACCTAACAAAGTCTAAAAAAAATAAAACCAAAAATGCATTAATTAAAAAATTATTATTATTATTATTTTAGTAAACATTGAACTGATTAAAAACAAGAAGCACTATTTATATATATTTATATTTATAAGCACTATTTATATATGCAGCAAGTGATTTCCAGCAGCATGATGTTTGATTCATTGTTGTCGCTGTCAGAGGAAGTGCAGCAGGACAATCACACAGACATTCTTTGCCACGTCTGACCATATTTAGTTGCACATCATAACAAGCCTCTCTCACAAGACCTGCGGCAGTGTCAGGAGATAGTGTTGGGGAAGATTATTTTTATTATTTTGAAACACTCGGACAGTGGCATAAAAAGGACACCCGGTGCCCAGGCAGTGGACTTCTGTGTACAGAGTAGACTCAAAAACAGCAGTGCTACAGATGGGAGGATTCATTTCTTGGTATGAGCAGCAGAGGGGTGCCGATTCCGTAAAATTAGTTCTCCTATTTTGCCTTACTGAAAAAAAAGACTATGATGAACTTTCTTAGGGTTCAAAAGGACTTGCAGCAGTGAATTGTTTAAAAAAGCTGTTACGAAAAAAAAACAACACTTCTGTTGGTACGTATTTTGTTGAAATGTAAGAAAAGTTAAAATTAAACACAGGCTTGTTTATTTAGTTTTAAAGTAAGATAAATAAATAACATTTTATTTTTTGTTTGAAATCCCAGAAAACTATCAACACCTAGCTACCATTATTTAACATTAATGTATGGAATAAATTAGCCATAATACCTTGTGATATTTCTAGCTGCTGGACTAGTTTATGGGAAATTATGTTTATTGTGTTTATGACTTAGTTTATAGAAATATGCCCGTTTGGTGGAGTTGAAAGCAAGTTAACAAAGGAATAGATCGCTCGGCCACATTCCGATATACCTTCAGTCTCCTCCCCTTTGGTAGCGAGTGCAATCACGTCTCCTCCAATCCATGACTGACACATCGCCTTCCGCAGTAAGGCGCTGACTTCTACTATTGTGGCTTAGCTTCCTTTTTGGATGGCCGACTTCCGACTGACCCTGGAATGTACTGTCAAACCATCCAGTCTGGGACACACTGTTCCTGTTATACCATACCCTCACAGGTCGGGAGGGAGACTGTTGACTTGAATTCATTCACTCTGTCACAGCGTTGTATTCTGTGTAAAAAGGTACTGTGTGAACCTTTTGTCTGTAAAACTGCGTGTTTTGGTATTTTATGCCAGGTGAACAGCTTAGCTGTCCTGCACGTTAGTCAGGGAACCTGCATAAATGTGTAGTAAGTGCTCGGAAGAGCTAGGTGTTTATTTTGTTTTGTTTGTTTTTGATTATTTTTGTTGTTTAAAATAAAAGTGTGCAAATAAAGCTCTAAAAAAATCAAGTTTCAATTTTTGGGTCATGTTTTTTATAGGAGCACAAACCCAGAATAAGGCTATTCTGTTCACAATACCCAATGTTTAACTATTACATTAGGATTTTGTTATTATATACTTATTTTAACTGCTACAGCTTCAAAGAATTGAAGGGGAGTCCTGGCTTTTCACTGGAGACCTGGCAATGAAGGCAGATTCCACTGAATTGTGTAAAGATGTCTTACTTCCTGTTCATTTAGAGATGTCTCAATCATTTAAAGATATCTCAACATTTAGATATATCTAAATGACTTTCTGTGAAAATACTTTGTTTGAATGGACTTCCTATTTAGAGATGTCTCTAAATGATTTAGAGATACCGGTATCTTTAAATGAACAGGACATCACTTTGAAATATCTTAAATTTTATTTCAGATATCTCAGAATTTTTTTAAGATATCACAATAACAGTTTGAAATATAGTAAAAATGATTTAAAGATATCTGAAAATGTATTTTAGATATCAAATTTAAAGATATCAAGAAATCGTTTTTAGATATCTCTAAATGTATTGTGGTGAACCGTGGTTCCCGCAGGCAGGGGGTCCTCACAGGCATAAGGTGTCCATATTAGGACATCTTCATACATCAGGCAAAAATGAGTCATTATGTGCTCCCTCCTCTGAAACTCCCTCCTGAGAGCTGAAGTGGTAAGGACATTTTTTTAGTTAAACACGATTTTTTTAAAAAAAACTATAAAAAAAATTAGAATTGAGCATTACTAGAAATATACACATAAAATTGTTAGTTTCAATTACAATTTTAAAAAAAAATTGTGTTTAAGTAATATTTCTATAAATATATATATAGTTGAAGTCAAACATTTACATACCCCAATGGAAATGTATACTTTCAAGAAATTTCTCAAAAAACAAAATAATTATAAAAAAAATCTTTAGTAGCAAAAGTTTTGCTTTAGTGATTTTTTTACCATTCTTCAATGCAAAATTGTTTCACCATGCAATACTCGACATTTGGTTGAAATGGAAACCCCAGTCCCACTTGCAGCCAATTCACTTTGAATATCTTTAGCAGACAATCTCGGATTGTTATTAACCTTCCTCACTTGTTCTTGGTGAAAGAACCTTCTGTCTTCCAGACCGAGGGAGTGTTGTGACAGTACCATGAGTCTTGTACTTCTTGAGAATGGAAATTTCTAGCATCTTGTAGATAATACTAGCATAGCATCAAAGGGTATGAATACTTTTGAATTAGCTTTTTGGGATTTTTAATGTCCTCAGGACACGTGGTATGGGATATTACTTTAGACTGCACATGACTGCACGGCTGGAGCTGCATGACGAGAGCTGCCCGGCTGGAGGATTCAGGCTGCAGAGATGCACTGTTCAAGCATATGGCCGATACCGCTGTACAAAAGAGCTGGCTCCCTTGCAGAAGCTGGTATCGGGCGTATGTCTTCATATTTGATTGCGTCACCTACCAGCCTTGACCACTACGCCTACCCCCGTTCATGCTATAGTATTTTAGATATCTCAAAATGATTTAGAGATTGCCATAAAAATTTGAAAATATCTTGAAATATTTAGTGATATCTGGAAATTAATTAGAGACGTCTTAAAATATTTAGCGGTATCTATAAATTAATTTGAGATATCTCTAAATGATCATTTAGCTTGCCATATAAATGCAGCCTACCTCAGGTTTATGTACGGCACCTATAAATTTGCTAATGATGACGAGTTGTTCCAACTGACCCTTCTCGTTTTGTAACTAAATTATTTAATGATTCCTCCGCGCCATGTACAAATTGGGAGCGCTGTTGCACTAATAACACACCCAACACCTCTACACTTTTGACGTGGCCGGTGAAATCCGCCATCTTGTGGAAACGCCTTGGAGAGGAAGAGAGAGTAGCTGTGGTAAGGCAGTAGTCGACATTTTCAATATAGATATATTTTTGTTTTTAAAGAAAAAAGGACAAATACAAACCTTCATAGAACCTCCAAAATCGTTTTTTTTGAAGCCAGTAAAGCCGAGACGGCGATAGCCGAATTCCGTTTTAACGAGGTAAAAACAATGCAGATTTATTTGTGTTGATGAAGGAGCGGATGGGAGAAAAACGGTCGAGATGTTTTTCTTCACCAGGTTTAAAAAAAAAAAACACGCCTGCAGAAGCTGCCCTATGTTGAAACCTGGGTTTGGAATTGAATAAGTAAAACACATGGGGATATAATACTCTGCGAAATGTGTAGAGTATGCCATAATTCGTTAATAAGCCTGAGTTGTTGTGTTTATTTGTTTTTAAAAGTGCTTGTTTTGCTCCGACCTTTTGTGAATTCAGTATTAAAAAATATGAATGCGCGGAAAAGGCAAGACTTCAGTGAGAGGAAATGTATTTTCACTTCACCCAAATACTACCGTTGGTTTATTCGTGTTCCTCTTAGTGTTTTGATTCAGTGAAATGGACAAATATGTGGGCAATATAAAAACTTCTTTTTTTTCCTTCTGTGTAGCAGTGTTTAGTACCCTGTGTGGTATTTTGGCATTCATCACGGGGTTCTATTCCTTTGTTGTACCGTACCGGTTCTTTGTGAAAACTGTTTTTCACAAAGCCATCTGTGTTTAAATAATTTATTTATTTTACATGAAACCCACCCACAAGTTTGCTTAACAATCACTGACACTGTTAACTGCTGTATTATTGAATTGTATTTTGTCACACTTGTACTTGCCTGAACCAAAGTCATTGTATTCATTATTGTATTTATCTTGCTCTTAAATGTATTATTACTTGCACTGTGATTCTTGAAATGTAATTGTTGACGACTAAGTCGCCCTGGATAAGGGCGTCTGCCAAGAAATAAATAAATAATAATAATAATGTTGCAAAACATGAATTGTACAGGTTGCCTAGAGTGATGGGGCCTGTTATGAACATACATCCTTTGCTAGCTAATCGGGAACAGGCCGTCCTACAACGATTTCCTCAAATAACCTCGATTTCATCTGGTGAATGTGATCACCGTTGTTGACATTTAGTGTGTGTGTGTGTAGATAGAGAGAGTATTTAGTTTGAGACAAATTTCTGTAATAATGGATTTAACAAGAAAGTATGTAGTTTAAATAAAATTCGTTACATAAGCCACATAGTTACGTTCATAGGAAAGGTCTTAACTTGCGTTTCCAGATTATTTTTGTTTGAAAAATGATGGTTATATTGTAACATGTTTCATGACCGTTCCAGATGCGTCTGCATCTTTTGTCAGAAGGCTAAATTGTATCATAAACACGCCCTCAGAAAACTAGTTTTAGATAGCAAGTTAGATCTCGCAACTTTTTGTTTTCTTTTTCTTATTTAAACATATGTTACCTATTTTACTTTACAATATACAAACTAAGACTTAAGTTTAAGATGGTTGCAGTTTATGCTGACGAGTTATTATTGGAATAACAATTTACATTTGATACATGTAACATTAATATAGACGTTTATTGTACTCCTTGCAAGAGGTAGTTTCCATGTCTCCCCTTCATAACTATGAAATACACAATTAAGCTGTGCTAATGATTAATCTTTAGTGCTAGTTTCCAAGGTAGCACCCACACTAGTTATTGTCAGCTTTATCACTTTGTATTAGAATGAGTCATTTAGCACAGTGGTTTTCAACCCTGGTCTCGGGGATTCACTCTGTCTGCTGGTTTTCATTCAACTGAGCTCCTCAACTACTTAACTAGACCCTTAATTTAAATTATAATGTGCTTAATTAGGCATTTTTTCGCTCTTAAACAGTTGAAATGTTTAAGTTACTTATGAAATGTTGTTTGTAGGAATTAAAACCAGCAGACACAGTGGGTCCCCAGGACCAGTGTTGAAAACCACCTATTTTAGCAGACGCTTTTCTCCAAAGCGACTTGCAGACTAGGAGGTGAACTTAAAGTAGGTTTTGGTCATGGGCACATGCATATTTGGTAATGGTGTGTTTTATAGTTGGTGTGCACATAGTTTTAAAATAACGGTATATAAGCCCTTAGCAACCAAACCTAGGGTCAATTACAATTGTAATATGTAATTGCAATTCCAATTTAATTGTGTAATTGAGCCTTTGCACATCTGCCTAATAGTATTTGTAATTACCATATAATTGATCAGTTACAGTTCAAGTGAACAACTTTCCAAGCTTATGTTGTGTTTTAAATTGAGCTAACATTCTTCTGTTTTCAACCACTTTTTAGTGGCCCCATTTGTTTGAAAAAAACAGTATAGTATGTTTCTGTATTTGTACCTGTGATTACTGCTTGGTAGAATAAACATGTTAGTGTGTAGCCATGCTTGTAATTAATTATAGTTGCGATTACTGCAGCATAAATTAATAGCATTGTAATTACAATTTCAGCAAACAATTATGATGCAATTATAAATATAATTGACCCCAGATCTGCTCACAACACCACTGGACTCATGCACCCTATCAGGAAGGCAGAGCTGCACTGTAAACCAATAATAGAGGTGTATCCAGAAACATTGGTTTTCTGAGGACATTTTCTTGTACTTTGAAGATTATTTTTGTTATATTTGTGGCTCTCTCCCATTGGATGTTTTAAGTTTTAGGTCACACAACCATCCAGTTTAGATGTATTGTTCACACAGCAGGACTGGGCTTTGTCTTTGGCTCAAACACTTACGTTTCAAGGTCGGTAATATCGGTGAAAAGGTTAATACAGCTGTCCAGCTTTTGATAGAATACTTCAGCCTAAACTTAATCTTTGTTAACTTAGACAAGTAACAAAGCTGCCTTTTGATTTTTGTAAAATGGTGAAAACAATAGTATTGTGCAGGATTTTCACTGCTGTAGAATAGTTGGGTGTGGTCTCTTGATTTCCAGACACTGTTTAGCTTAAAGGTTAATGTGTTCCTGCACAGATTTTTTTTGTTTTAAGTCGGACACCTTTTTATTCCAACCTTATGTTTTGCTGTTATTCAGGGTATACATTTATCTTCTAACAATTCAACTTTTTATTTATTTCAGATTTCCTTGGCCAGTGTTGAATATATCATCTTTCAGCCATGGGGAATGCGTTTCAGTCCCTCTTCAGAGGCTTGTTTGGTAAAAAAGAAATGCGAATTCTTATGGTGGGTCTCGATGCTGCCGGAAAGACAACAATTTTGTACAAACTTAAACTTGGTGAAATTGTAACTACTATTCCCACTATAGGTAAGAAACAGTAAAGCAGGAGACACAAAGTAAACTAGACTTAATTAGCTGAGTGTATATCTCACACTCAGAATGCCAGTGACAAAGCATTCTAAATGTTTAAACTGCAACAGGATATAAAGGACCAGAGTACGTAAATAGCTGCTTTTTTTTTTTTTTTTTTTTTTTTGTGTGTGTGTATGCTGGGACGAACAAGGAATTTTCATGTTTGGATGTTTGTTCAGTATTTGTTAATTTGCAAAATGTTATCAAAGCCGTTATATGTAACATTGTGTTAGTTTAATAGATTGTGAGGGCCTTGCTTTACCCCACTAATATAACTACACAAGAGGATGATACAATATAAGCTTGTGTGTATTACAGGTAAAAACAGTACATACTAAATAACCGTGCCATTGTGTCTGCACAATAAGCAAAGTGGCTATAGACATTTTCAGAAAGTAATTACATTTGTTTTTAACTTCATTAAATGCTTTAAATAAAATAAATTTTATTTCTCTTGTTACATTCCACTGACAAAGATTGAAACATGAAAGAAAAACAAAATGTTGATCACAATACAAGACATTTCCTTTGCATGTTGGGCCAGTTACAAAACGTGAGATTTTTTGGAGTGATGTACATGTTCTGTATCGTATTGCAGACAGAAACGGACCCCGATTGACTCCCTTTTGTAGTTTATTTATCACTATATTCTGTTCTTGCTGTTTTGTAAAGTACTGCTTTGATAAAAAATATTCTGTGTATATGTTAACTGTATGTACAGAAATTGATCTACACACAATAATATAAACGTTTCCACTCTACAGAATTTCATTTCATGAAGGCAAGACTATTAGATGAATCATTGTTGGCAGAATAACTGACATCTGAATCTGGTGAATCAGAGTTGTCTGACAGTTATTCATTTAATATAATATAGGTGTTCTCTATTTATTTTAAAAATAAATGTTCAGTTCTAAACCATGTATTGTGGTGTTTGACAAAAGGCTCAATTCATAAAATCACCCAGGTGAAAATGTCTTGGAATTGGCCCAAGCATCAATATTTTTCAACAAAACTTTCAGAATATTGTAAGGTCCCTCGGGTCGTAGAATAACACATTTGTATATTTATCTCTTTGAAAACACTAAGCGGAATACATAATACAAAATAAAAGAAATGAAAAGTTTATGGTTTTTGAAGTACTAATTAATTTTTCCCCAGAGTTCTGAAAAAGGACACCGATTCCAAGACGCTTCTATAAGAAATAGATTTATTTTAGTGAATTTGTATAGGAAGAGTCTAATGCAACCCAAAAAAAAAGTGAATGAAGTCAGTGTTGATAACTGGACCTTTCTCAACATATTAAGAATCAATACTTTGTTAAACTTCTATCATTCACACAAACTATGCAAGCATATATTGAGACAAATTTGGTCAATTATTCAAATATGATGCATCCTCTGACTTTCACGTTGTCTTATTTATCTATACCTGTACCCCTTATGATTTTCAATTATTTAGTCATTTAGCAGACACTTATCCCAAGCGACTTACAGAGACTAGGGGGTGAACTATGCATCACAACTGCGGCTGCAGAGTCACTTACAATAGAACTTCGGTTTTATGTCTCATCCGAAGGATGGAGCACAAGGAGGTTAAGTGACTTGCTCAAGGTGAGTCAGTCCGTGGCTAGGATTGAACCGGCAGCCTCCTGGTAACAAGCCCCTTTCTTTAACCACTGGATCTCCTATAATAACTGAAATCTTGTTTAGTTTTCTAACCATGCGTTGGTAACCCCTTTTCATGAAGTGATCCATTTGTGTTTAGCGATGCATTGATAGTTAAGACGGTGTATTTTATTTCTTTCTTAAAAGTAATAGGCTGACTGGGCTGCTCATTTCTTTTCCTCTTTTGTAGGTTTTAATGTAGAAACTGTAGACTACAAGAATATTAGCTTCACAGTGTGGGATGTAGGTGGTCAGGACAAAATAAGACCCCTGTGGCGTCACTACTTCCAGAACACACAAGGTAAGTAACTGACTGTCACTGAAAGGGTTGTGTTTTTTTTTTTTTTTGTTTGTTTGTTTTTTCCCTCTCCCCTCAGTCAGAAAATGAATAAACCCCAGTTTGGAATTTGTATGAAATAGTATTGTCTTCATAAAGTTGAACAATAATGTAATTTTCAGTTATTGGTATTATAGGTATAAAAGGATCTTGTCATTTATTTTTGACAATTGCATGTTAGTTGTATACAGGAAAATAAACTAAATATTTCCTTTTATCTTTATATATCTGTCAAACACAATTATCAACGGTTTGAGTAGACTTGCAGACAATTGTTAGTATTATCAATGCACCCAAATACTGCAACAATTGAATATTGTTCCAACCATATCTTGTCGCAGTACTATTCAACAGAAAACCACAATAATGGAAGGGCATCTCCTGCCAACTTAAACGGTTAAACCAGAATAGCATTGACAGCCACAGGATTTTTATTTTAATATATGTATTCTAGATATTTATGTAGTTCTGATTTCTAATTATTTAAGGTTTGATCTTTGTGGTGGACAGTAATGACCGAGAAAGAGTAAATGAAGCGAGGGAAGAGTTAATGCGAATGCTGGCAGAAGACGAGCTTAGAGATGCTGTCCTCTTAGTATTCGCTAACAAGCAGGTATGTGTGTTGTTTCAGACTGACATTGAGGCTGATATGTGCAGTAATACAAGTCTAACTATATACCAGTAATTCTTTTTTTAAAGAATTTGCCAAACTATTCTATTTTTTTTTTTCATGGTTAGTTTAAAAATTGTTGAAATAAACACTACTTTAATCTACTCGTAGTTTTGAGTTGACCTTTTTAAATACATTTACTTACAATCTGTAATCCTCAATGACACTGTGCTTCCCCTGTGTGATGTAGGACCTTCCAAATGCAATGAATGCAGCAGAAATTACAGACAAGCTTGGACTACACTCTCTCCGTCACAGGCACTGGTACATCCAGGCAACATGTGCCACTAGTGGGGACGGTCTATATGAAGGACTAGACTGGTTATCCAATCAACTTCGAGGCCAGAAATAACTTTCCCACTCCTATCTTTATCTCCCTGTTTCCTTCCCGCTTCTCCTGCTTTTTTCTCTGATGTGGCAAACTGTGCTACTTTGTGGTATTGAGTGCCGGAAGCTGACCTCATTTCAATTTTGTCACGATGTGTATCAAGTCACACTTTTTAGTTTTGGGGGGACGGGACAAGTTTGAAAGCAAAGTTAGGTTTCTTATTTAATGTAAATAGTCTTTTTTTTTTTTTTTTTGTAATGACACAGTTTCTGGCACTCCTATGCAATATTTACTCAGCCTTCTGGTGTTTTGTTTTTTTTATAATAGTTTTGACTGACGTACATGTATGTAGTACTAGAAAGGGGATTTAAGATACTTTCTCAAACACCCAATACATATTTCTTATGGTTGTGCAATGGAGCCCTGTTGCCACCCTGTGGTGTGTGATGTCTGTGTGGCGATTTTTAATTGGATGTTGGTTTTTAACCTAAAGTACTGTATGACTGGTGCAGTCTTGTATTTTATCAAACACTGAAACATAAGGAGCCAGCATAAATGCACAGATGTACTACTCAAAACAAGAGATGGTTAAGTTTAATTTAAATGGCCTAATTAGTCATGTTTTGCATTTGTAAATTATTAAATACCTGGTATTCCCTGACTTGTATTGTGTAGTTACTATGTAATAAATTTGACTCCAGTCTGTAACACCAGTGCCATGAAGGAGGTATAAAGTGTCACGCTAAAGGCAGTTTAGACTTTACTTTTACTGAGATGTGCAATTTTTAGACTGAAGAAAGAGACTTGCACTTGAATGTTTTTTCACCCTTCACCATACAGAGGTCAGATTGAACATAGGCATGGCGGATAAAGAAAGTAATTGTTGTAAGTGTAGAAATTGAACGTAGTTTAGAGCCCCCAAATGTAGTTGCTATACACCACTCCAGAGAAAAGGCTTTACCAGCAAGCCACACAGCTTACACTGGTCCTGGCTCAATTCTGCAAGAGACAATAGTACTGTACCTGTTACTGGATAATATGCGGTTAAATAAAGCCTAACACCTTTTATAAATAGTGTGTAAGAATAAAAGAAAGAATGTTTGCAAGTCATTCCATTGTGACCCTAACCCTGTGTCTCCATTAAAATGTAGTTGAGTTTATTTTTTTTTTCTTGTTTTGATCAACGCTGAAGATGATAGAATTGTCTGAAATTAATTTGTAGGTCTATCAGTGGGTTTGTTTCACGATGTAGGGTTTTTTTCCCATAAATTATACAAATACCAATCATTTTTTTTATGTACACTTGTTTTTTTTTTTGTCATTGACCGTAATTAAAGCTTTTAGAATAAAATATCTTAAGGTGTTCCAAAGCTCATTTATTTGTTATATGATTATTTGACTCGTAGAAATGTTCAAGAATAGACGGCCATGGTAAAATGCCTGGTGCTACCTCATAAATTATTAGTGTGTGTGATCAATGTATATATTTAAAATGAGCTCTTAGCAATGACTGCCTCACCAGGCAACACGCTGGCTTTTCAAAAAACCCTTTATTGCCTCAGCAGCTAATGCAACCATCAGATATGTGTTCATGGATTTTAAGGTATTCTACAATTCCTTTGTCATTACAACACAAGTTAAATTCCATCGTTTGGATTATCTGCTCCAGGTAACAATGTGAATTCCTGTGATTTATTTTTGTTCTGCGTTGCAAGTAATACAGAGAAGCTTAAACCAGAATTTTATCTGTCTACACACACATTTACAAATGTTATTCAAATGGTTAATGAATGTTTTATATGAATCCAGTGTTTATAGACCCCCTGCCACACCTGCCATTTTTTCCTTTTGGTTTTATCCTTTTTAGTTTCAGTTGGATTTGCGGCAATGACTTCCATACATTCTGTGAACTTTTAAATGGGAAAGCACAAATCCCTTCTTTTAGTTTTGATTGCACACTAGACCGGGGTTACTCAGACTCGGTCCTGGGGACCCCGTGTCTGCTGTTTTTTGTTTTAACTGAGAGCTCAATTACTTAACTATGCATTTAATTGAACTGATAATTTGCTTAGACCTTTTTACTTGTTTTTCAGCTCTTAACAGTTGCCGTTTTCAAGTTAGCTATAACATTTTATAAGTAACTTGAACTCTGCAACTGTTTAAAAGCTGAAAACAATTAAAGAGGTCTATCAGTTCAATTAAGGGTTTGGTTAAGTGATTGAGAGCTCAGTTGGAAAAACCAGAAGACACAGGCCCCTGCACTAGACTATTTGCTATCTTTGAATTTAGTATTTTACATTGCCAATGTTAAGATTATATATGTTCTTTAATGGAATTTTTCTGAACTCCTAAACCATCTTTAACAATATCTTGGGGCAGGACGCAGGCTTAGTAAAAGTTGTCTTCAGGCGTTACAAAATATCGGCCATTTACTGTACAAACTAATTTGGTGGAAAGGGAGGCTGTAGAGCAGTATGGCAACTTACCAATGATCTAGCCTACAGTAAAAGTGAAATGTGCATGTTTTGCCTGAAATAACCATTGAGTGATGTTATACGGTGATGTTCTTTTGTATATCTGACCGAGATGAATAAAGGAAGTCCTTTGCTATCAGGGTGACTCCGCTACTGGTTTTCATTTGTTAACCTTTTCATTCATGACCTGAAGTATACACACATAGCTGCAACACTAGTATTTTAGTCAAATAGCTGAAGTACAGACACAACCTGTTTTAAACTGCCATCTCCATGCTATGAATCGTGGTAGGTAAGCTGGATTCTGTTGTGGAGAAGAATTCATTTCAGTTTGCCAAACTTTCTGGAGTAATGCAATATTGGTGGACAAGTTATAATGTAACTGACCAAAACTTTTTTGGTTCAAGCACTGTACATTAAGTTAGTATTTAACTGCCCTATGTATATTTACAGGATTGTACATGTTTTTAATAATGCAACTTAATAGTTGTAATTGCCATCAATGCCAATGTAAATAGCTGGGCAGCAGTGTGGAGTAGTGGTTAGGGCTCTGATCTCGTGACTGGAGGGTTGTGGGTTCAATCCCAGGTGGGGGACACGGCTGCTGTACCCTTCAGCAAGGTACTTTACCTAGATTGCTCCAGTAAAAAAAAAAAAAACTATAAGTGGGTAATTATATTTAAAAATAATGTGATGTCTTGTAACAATTGTAAGTTGCTCCGGATAAAAATAATAAATATATTGTGCCTCCCTGTAATGTCGCAATAAATTGAAACATTGCTTCACAGTGGTCAGTACACACTACTGCAACTACTGTTTCCTCTTTGTGGCGCTGGGTGTGTCTGGTCTTTTATAATTATCACTTTGGTGTTTTAGTAAAAATACTGAAACAAGTGTATTTTAAAGTAAAACAGCTGTACAGAATGTATACAAACATCATTACCAGAGTTTATTATAAAAGAGCATGAAGTACTAAGGGAGCTAGCAGCACTTAAAATAAACAAGTCCAGGAGTCCTCAGGGAAACCATATATGTTACATATTCAACAAATAAAGGAGCCGTCCCACTGGACTGGAAAATTGGCAATGTTGTTCCTATATTTAAAAAGGGAGAGAAATTTGAGACTGGGAACTGCAGACCTATACATTTAACATCAATTGTATCTAAAATTATGGAAACTATAATAAGGACTAAAATGGAAGAATATTTATATAGTAACATTATAGGAGACAGTCAACATGGCTTTAGGAATGGTAGATCTTGTTTAATTTACTAGATTTCTTTCAGGAGGTGACGACTACAGTGGACAAGGATAGTGCATGTGACACATACTTAGATTTTCAAAAAGCATTAGACAAACTATTGCACGAAAGATTATACTTAAAGATATAATCAGTAGGAATAAATGGTAAAGTAGGAGCATGGATTCATAACTGGTTACAAGATAGGAAGCAGAGAGCTATAATTAGAGGCCAGGTATCAAACTGGAGTAACATAACAAGTGGGGTACCACAGGGATCAATATTGGGACCATTGTTATTCCTAATTATATAAATGACTTGGACTAAGATATAAACAATAAACATTTGCAAACTACACAAAACTGGAAGGGGTAGCCAACTCCCAATGAGCAACTTTAATAATACAAAGACATTTAGACAAGATTCAAGCTTGGGCTGACACATGGTAGATGAAATTTAATGTGAATAAATGTAAAGTCTTGCACATACGGTGCAAAAACATTAGAGGCAAGTACAGCATGAATAGTAACGAAATACAGGAACCTATGTATGAAAAGGACTTGTGGGTAGTAGTGGATGGATCTCTTAAGCCAACTAGACGGAGTGCGGTGAAGCTATAAAAAAAGGCAAATAGAATGTTAGGTTATATAGCCAAAACAGTTGAAATCAAATCTAGAGAGGTTATATTACAATTATATAATGCACTGGTACGACCACACCTAGAATACTGTGTACAGTTCTGGATCCTAGATCATAAGAAAGACATAGAGGCATTGGAAAGAGTACAGAGGAGAGCAACACAATTAATTCCAGGAATAAAAGGCACATCATATGAAGATAGACTGAAAGAGCTGAATCTATATAGCCTAGAAAGAAGGAGAGCCAGAGGTGACTTAATAGAGGTATTTAAAATTGTCAAGGGGTTTATCAAAGTAACTGCTGAGAATTATTTTTCACAGGTTACAGAGAACAGAACCAGGGGCCACGGGTGGAAGCTGAAGAAGGGCATATTTAGAACCGAGGGGAGAAGGAGCTTTTTTACAGAAATGGTGGTGAACTATTGGAACAGGCTGCCAGACAGTTGTTGAAACAGAGACTATAGGATCCTTCAAGAAAAGACTGGATGCTGTCATGAACAATATTGTTATTTAAACACCTGAAGCTTGAGATTAAACATGGGCATGGTTTCTTTACATTATTCACTAGCAGCCCCAGTATTGGCTTGGACATGTTTTATAATGTACAGTGTTTTTAATCTTTTACGTACAGTGATTTTGCAAGATGGTCTGTCTTGTTCTGACTTCTGTTGACAACTAACAATTATCTTAATTTCCTTTTTCCTCATCTGTACTTATCAGAAATATATTATCGGAGAGGAACTGGCCTATACTTATGGTAGACCCAAACCTTTTATTTGCGTCAGGAAGTCTGCAGGCTTTATTGGCCTGAAGAAAATCTTAATAGGTTTAGGATTATCCTTACCCCACAACTGTAATGCATACCTGTGTCGGGAGCTGTCAAGTTATCTACAAGACTAAAAGGATATCTGCAGCTCATTGTGACACAGTAATTGAGATACTATGAGATTGCATTGCAGTGGCCCAAAGCCTAGCTCTTGGTCTGTAACTAGGCCTTAATCCATGGTAATGTGCTTGACCTCTTCACCAGAATACAAACATATAAGGGTGTTGCAGAGAAGTGTATTATTACTACATTAAAGCAGTTACCAGGGATTCCTTTAATTGCTGATGAAATTCACAACCAGACAGGAGCGGTCTCACATTAAGCCTTGGCACTATGTTGTGGCTCTTGCAAGGTGCCTCACCAATTCGCTGACATCGCTGACAGGATTCCAACCCAATCACTGCCTACACTTATCCCACAAGCTCAGAGACTAGAGGCAGTAAAACAACCCAATAACAAGCATACTAAGAGAATAAGTTAACATGACAGCATGCTCCCAGACTGGTTGATGTCCTTATCTAGTCCCCTGTTGATAATTAGCACTGCCGGTAAAGACCAAAGGGGTCCAGCTCACAATATTACCTGCCACACACTTTAAGTTAATGAAGCCCAATTATCCCGCCACCAGACTATAGATTCACTACAGGTGTGTCTGGACTTGATTTAAAAATGAAGTCATCATGGTTTCCTGTCCCTTCTGATAGAGATGCTATCTCAGGTCAGCTTGTCAGTGAGGAATGGCTTTGACAAAGTAATTTGTGTGTGCTGACTTCCCAGCCTGTTCCAGTTAAATGAATGAATTGACATTTCAGATGTCAAAACATAACTAGATTTTAACATGGGAGTAGCTGCACAGGAGATGTTTTACAATCCCTTACAGAACTTCAATTATATATATTTTTTCTAAGACAGTATATTTACATAACCTTAGTCATATTAGAAACTAAATACTGCCATTAGAAATCTTAACTGTTTCCATAATCATTATCGCACAAACAGGCTGCTTTGCACCACAGATTGCTTTGTATTGTACCTATTCATATACAGTACATGGGTCCCAAAGTCAGTAAGGCACTTTGAACTGCTGTTCTGAAAGTATTTCTAAAATGCTATTGACCAAGAGACACTTTGTGATCCTGTGAAAGTGTCCCAAATTAATTTTTATACTTCTCATTAGCTAAATCATCCTCACCATTGGTGCCTGTTTCACAATTGTGTTTTTGCTTTTTTCCATTTCTCATGTCCAATTTGGATATGAAGGGTTTTCATGTACAAATGTATACAAAACTTTCTGGTACCAAATCACTTGCTGAGCTGTAGGTCACACGGCCTCTTCTTGATAAGGTTACTTATTCACTGATTAAAGGCCTCTACACACCAGAGGCGTATACAAAGCTTAATGTGTCAAAAAAATAAAACATGTATTTTTGATACGAGGCGTTCACACTGCCTGCGATGCGACATGCGACACTGAAGCGATGTGAAATGAATAGGATCGGTGTCTATTTTTACAATTTTGTCATGCAGCAGCTAGGGAACTGCCCAACAAGGAACAGCTTCCCTTGCGCGCCTTCAGTAAACAATGGTGGAAGAAAAGATAATTCTTGCAGTAACAAAATACCTGGAGCCGAACAATAAAGGACACAAAAATTATAAAGACACAGCAATGAGGGGGAACAGCTGGCAGTCCATTTCCAGGGAACTGGATATAGCTGGTGTGTAAGATTCGTTTACCTTTACTGAAATAAGTATTCTGAAAAGCTATTATGTATTTTACATTTTTATTAGCTGTATAACAGGACTATCATACATGTGATTTTTTTCCAGTTGATGACACAATCAGATGAGAGTCACCTATAACAGGGTTTTCCTATCCGTCCTGGTTTTCATTCTCAATTACTTAATCAAACCCTTAATTGAACTAATAATGTGCTTAATAAGACCTTTTTAATTGTTCTCAGTTCTAAAAAGTTGCTGATTTCAAGTTACTTATAAAATGGTATAGTTAACTTGAACTCTCCAACTGTAAAAGGTGAACACAATTAAAAAAGTCGAATTAAGCTAATGAATAGTTCAATTAAGGGTTCAATTAAGTAACTGAGAACTCAGTTGGAATGAAAACCAGCAGACACAGGGGTGCCCCTGCACCAGGATTGGGAAACCCTGGCCTATCACATCGCACGCCTGACGGCACTGGTGGGAAAGGTAATGTTGCAATGAAAGTACTATTTTATCGCAGGAGAAATCACATGACATCTGGTGTGTGGAGACTTTTAGGCTTAACAGCACAGCATACTCTCTAGTCTATGTAGTTTTGCATTAGAAAATCTTCAAGTACTGTCATCTCAAAAAACTATTTCCTAGATTTTTTTAAAATCAGTTTTAAAATGACAACTTTCTCAAAAATATATGCTTTTAAAAATATACATACCTTAATTAACCAATAATTAAAGCCATTTTTTATTAGCACGAGCAACGTTATTTTGTCTTGTATCACAGTAAATATATTTCGCTTGTTTTTTTAAACTTAACATAACATCATTCATAATATGTAGACATTTCAAAGTCCATATAGAATAACAAATATGTAATGTTAGCCATATTGTTCTTGTGCTATCTGTAAATCCAGTGCTCGAGCAGCTATCAGACCATGTGCCCTTTAGTAGTGGAAGTTATGAGAAACCAGGATGCAAAAGAATAATTTTTGGATCTGTACTTGACAAATCTGTGGAAGTGAAAAAAAAAGCAATGAACCAAAAGATTCTCATCACAATGAAAAGGTTTATACTCAGTAATAATTGATAAAATCACTCCTTTAAGAATATAAATTGGTCTCAGTACGGAAATATCTGCTCTCACAGGGCCAAATGACTGACACACAACAAGTTTTGTTAATGGGGCAACTTAAGTCATGTGATATTGGGCTGAAGAGTCCATCTCTGCTGTCATCCGTCTGACCCTAGCTGGCCATCAAGCCAAGTGAAAACAGTCTACCTAACTCCAGTACGGAGAGGCTCAATAGTTCACTCCTATAACTTGATCCTCTTCGTCTGCAAGTTGTACACCCCAGCCCCATCAGTCAGGAGGAAGACCTCATATAGCCCAAAGAATGTATTATTTATTCTGAGAGCCTGTCATTGGCTGAAGAGTTTACTGTAGCACCCATGTGTTCAAGTCTGACTTGAGAACTGGGATCCAGATTGTCCATATACAATGATATCTGCTCCTGTTTAGTGTTAGATAGATAGATAGATAGATAGATAGATAGATAGATAGATAGATAGATAGATAGATAGATAGATAGATAGATAGATAGATAGATAGATAGATAGATACATACATACATACATACATACATACATACATACATACATACATACATACATACATAGATAAGGCTGAAGGGGGTGTTGAAAAGAGCTGAGAAGATGACATCCCCAGACTTGTACATGCTATTTTAACTGAAATAGAAGCTGTGATGAATCTAGAGATCATGCCAGAATGGCTTTGTACAAATCAATTATTGAAACAACATCCAGCCACACTGCTGTATCTGCTTTGATTGTATCAGGCTTCTCATTGAGCTCTTTTCATATGCTCTGATTTCACCCCTTTAAATGGAATTGGAATCAAATGTTGTTCCCACCATGAAAGAGCAACTAACACCTAGGTGAATGGCTATTATTTCCAACATGCAAAGGTAAATCGTGCCTTTCAGAATCCTGTTTTGTTTTTTAGCTGGAAGGGAAACTATTTCCTTGCAGTGCATTTGAGAAGAGGTCAAACAAAACAGGAGTGTATGAGAGATCATTGACGGTGTGTCTGATGTGACCCCTAAACTGAGAGCGATAAACATCTTGAATGGCAATGGAATGGATGTTTGATACGCTGCTGATCATCTAGGAAGCTCTGGTCCAGGAGACAATCTGTCAAGTCACTGGGGAATTGTTTTTTTCAGGTAGGAGACAAAATGAATTTATTTCTCTCAGCAATCGAACCACAGAATATTTGTGCACCCTGCTTGTCGCCAGGCATTATTGTCACATTTAAATTTGTGTCGTATACTGTAGATGGATTTTGGATTTAAGATTCTTACAGCTAATACAAGAACCAGTGCTTATGCAAATTCTAACACTGAAGATTGTTGCCATACAAAATGAACCTCGGCATTAGCAAGTTTACTTCTGTTGAATATCTTTTGTTCTGTTCATACTTCAATTTGACATTTCATACTTCAGTTTGAAAAATGCAGATATTTCATATGCGCTACATGAAAAGTTGCTTCTTTCTGGTATCTAATCACTTAATGCCTTGTAACTCAAACTCTCTGAATTGTTTCTTGCGGTTTAACACTGCTAGAATTGTTTTATTTCTCACACTTTGCTTGAACACGTGTTCTAAAGGCATTAGTTGATCTTAGCATGTAGAGAGATGAGAATGCCATGTCCTGGCTGACACCACCTTTGACAGCCTGGAGAAAATGCAACAAAAATCAGACTTCTTCTATCCTTGCGCTGGGTGACCCATGTAATTATCTTTTTTTTTTTTTTTGCTCATTTCATTATTTCTAAATTACAAAGCAAATTGTCATTTGTCAGGATCCCAAGATTGCGGGAATAATTGTGCAAAATAATCCCTGCCTTCCACCCCTGCCTGGGGCAGATCGATAACTTTCCAGAATCTTCTTTAATTAGGGGGCTTAGCAACCTGCCACAGCCTCTTCAATTTAGAGGTCTATCTCTATCCGTTTCTGGACAGTGTCTGCTCAAGAGGTATGATTATAGGTAAGATGAGTCACAAAGAGGTCAACAAACCTTTTTCCTGATTTTGTTGGACATTATACACTTACCATACGTGCCTATACTGGGTTTGCTGTAAGGATGTTCAGTAAAACATCCAATTTTTTATTCCTGACATTAGATTTTCCTGAGTGAATAGTGTAGAATGGGCTGGAATTACTAAGGTGTTTTTTTTTGCTTAGTTTTTTTTTGTTTTGCTTTGTTTTAAAAGGTTGCCCTGCCACAAAATTTAAAGAATAAGTAGCTTCAGTGTTTTTTTTTGTTTGTTTTTTTTTTAAATTTAGTCGTTCCCAATTAGTTTTTATTATTTTCTCCCCAATTTGAAATGCCCAATTATTTTTAGGCTCAGCTCACCGCTACCACCCCTGCGCTGACTCGGGAGGGGCGAAGATGAACACATGCTGTCCTCCGAAGCGTGTGCCGTCAGCCGCCCGCTTCTTTACACTCTGCAGACTCACCGTGCAGCCGCCTCAGAGCTACAGCGTCGGAGGACAACGCAGTTCTGGGCAGCTTACAGGCAAGCCCGCAGGCACCGGCCAGACTACAGGGGTCGCTGGTGCGCGGTGAGCCGAGGACACCCTGGCCGACCTAACACCCCCACCCACCCCGGATGACGCCGCCATTGAGCTGCCCCTGGGAGCTCCTGTCCAAGTTCGGCTGTGGAATAGCCTGGACTTGAACCGGTGACATCCAGGCTATAGAGCGCATCCTGCACTCTAGCGAGTCCTTTTACTGGATGCGCCACTTGGGAGCCCGGTAGCTTCAGTGTTTTTTTTTTTTGTTTTTTTTACTGTTGTTTATATTACCAATGTTTGCAGTTATTCTGAGTGATTCTTATTGCAATTACACAGATACTGTGTTTTTAAAATAATTTTTTGGTAAGTCTGCTGTGACTAAACTGGTCTTCAGTTAGTTGCAGAGCTAAACCAGGCAAAGTGTATTTCTGTCATTAAGCACCAGCACCATCTAGTGTACTGCACTGTAATGTCAGCAACGCAAAAAGAAACTTCCTCAAAAGCCACAAATCAATGGTGCAGACAACTAGAACTGAAGAGCGAGGCTTGATCTGTGTTGACAATACCATAGAGTAAGTTAAGGGGTTCAGAGAAATAGAGTGTTATATGTCCCCATGTGTTGCTACAACTGTTTAAATAATGTACCTGTAATTTCTCTTTTCGTTGTTAACATCCAGACAACTTTTTACACTTAGAACTTTAAAGTCTCTTTCAAAATATAACAAGTGCTCTGGCTTTTCTGTTCCGTACCACATCATGGATCGCTAGTGCTGTGTTACCCTTTTGACAATGTGGGCTATAATCCTAACACTATCAGTGCACTAGAGCGGCCATTTTGAAAAGAGCTTTGAAACAGACTTAAAGTTATAAGTGTAAAAAGTTTTCAGGATCTTAACAATGAAAAGAAAAATGAGAGGTACGTTATTTAAACAGTTGTAGCAATACCTGGGCAGGTGTAACGTTATATTTTTGATAACTGCAATAAAAAAAACACTCAGAATGTTTACAAACATGATAAACAAGGGACAGTAAACAAAACAAATTTAAAGCTATGTGTACTTTCTCTTCAAAATGAACAAATGAAAAAGGCCTAAACATGTTTTTTTTTTTATTTATTTTTTATTATTTTTGTAACTAGTTTAAATTGTTTTATTTCCTGGAAGCTGACATAAACATTGCACTGGAGCACTGAATTAGTATTTTTTTATTTTTTTTTTAAATAAAAAGACACTTTTTTATATAAAATTCAGCCATTCCCAAAACCATAGCAACATGGCACCACAGCATTAAGCAAACAAGTAATGCAGTCAATTTAAAAATAAGCAATACCATTGGATTAAGTATGCATATTTTACTAGACAGGTGGATTGCAGGTTTAAAAATGGATGAAAAAAAAAAATCTGCACAAACTACAAACCTAAATGCGATTTACAGTTAGTTACTGCAGCTAATGTCTTTAATGCAGTTGCAAACTGGCTGGCTGCCCCATAAATTCCATTAGATATATGACCCCAATGTCGTGTCTGAACTGCCTGTTAGCTGCTGTTTGGCCTCCTCTAAAGCTGGGGTCGGGGGTCTATTCAGTGGAAAATAGATATATACTGTATGCTGAACAAGTTACCAGTGGGAGCTGCCTTCTTTTGCTTTGGCCATCCTTTCCCAGCCCCCCTCATTTCCAGCCTGACAATAGGATTAATTACACAAACATTCTGCTCCTCAATAGGTCCCCCTCCCTTTCTGCCAAAAAAAAGGAGATGTCACTCGCTGCCACTTTAATTGGCTCCCTTTATCTCCCAGAGACAGAGGCTCCCCTCTCTGTCCCCAGGCAGACGGCGCTGCACGACAACCATATAAATCCCCCCCCCACTGGCTGAGGATGAATGAGGAAGGAAAGTACAATGACCTGTCCTTGAGAGGACCATATTTACCCCCTTACCCCTCCTCTTCAAGTGGGAGAGACCTCTTAATTTAAGGGGCACAGCAACCGTGCAATAGTTTAGGAAACCCACCTCACAGCCCTGGAAAGAACCTTGTAGAACTCCTTGACTGCCTTCTACAGCCTTGGGACTCTATAGGGAGGCTGATAAAGGTGTGGTTGACATTACGGCAATAGGCATTGGTATGGTAGCAATGGGTTAGGGCTGTTTTAAAGGACAAAGGAATAACCTTTTTAATGGAACCACAGCTTCCCTAAAGGTGATGTAATTCCAAAACCAGTTCCTCTTTAAATAGATTCTATAGGTGTTTAAATAATCACAAACAAAGCAGGTGACCACCAGCAGCCGATTACTGGTGTGTTTGTCAGTATTCTGAAGCCAGTAACATTATTGCAATTGATGCTGAAGGGATTTTAGATATGTCAAAGCCTGCAATCAGATAGTCAGGCCTTTTGTAATGTCAGTTACCTGTTGGGCTTGACTATATATAAAAATTTAAATGTATATATATATATATATATATATATATATATATATATATATATATATATATATATATATATATATATATATATATATATAGTGAAAGAATCGCCCCTCACCGCAGTTCGTTGCCCCTTTAAAAACACTGACCCATGCACAGAAATGGATTTTCAAAGCGTGGTTGCGCTATTTTTAATAAACAATACAAAAACAAAAATAAACAGAACAAACAAATATCTAGCTCTTCTTTGAGCAATAACTGAAACACAAATCAGGAATCTAAACTAAAGACAGGACAGCTAAGCTGTTTACCTGTAACAAAAACAAAAAAAACATAACACACACCACTTTTAAATTACGGCTGTAACCACACACCAGCACACAGTCAGGCTGCAGACTGACTGCTCTCCTTATAAACCCTGCACCTGGCTCTAATTTTCAATAATAGCCAGGTGCAGGTGATAATTAATAAAACAATTAACAATTAAACCCAAAATGTGCCTACACACATGTTTTTCTGCAGGGAGGATTTAACCCCCTCCCTGCTGTCTTACACATCCCCCCCCCTATGTCTTTTTCAAGACACCGGCCATTCAACGGCCACTTCCCTCCACCCTTAAAAGACCACCCACTCTCAAGTCCACAAATGTCAATTTTCGCCCTTTTCCACGGGCGGGCTTGAGGGTGGGTTGGTCCCTCCGGCGTTTCCAGGGAGGGACCCAGGACCGACGAGGAGGGACCCAGACGGCTTGACCAGGGCGACCACAGCGCAGACCGGTGACCAGGAGCCAGGACTGACAGGCAGAGGCGTGCGCCTGTGGACCTGCGCAGCGACCTCTGGAATCCCAGGTGGAGCGCAGCATTAGGCAAGGGGAGCGGAGCAATCAGCAGGGGGAACGCTAGTGACCTCTGCCCCTTGCATAGCGATGTCTGGGATTCCAGGGGGAGTGGAGTAAGGGACCAGGCAAGCGACTGTGCCTGGCAGTGCTGCGACCTGGGAGCAAGGTCCAGTGCAGGGAGTTCTGGGCATTCCGGCCAGGTGTCCACGATGACGGGACCGGGAACCTCCCTCGGCAATGCCGGACTCGCTTGCACGGTTGGTGGTTCTGGAAGCAGCGGCTCCTCCCCTCTGGGTTCTCGGGACGGCAGCTCCACCCCCTCTGGCTCTCGGGACGGCAGCTCCACCCCCTCTGGCTCTCGGGACGGCAGCTCCCACTTTTGTAGCAGCAGCTCCAGTTCGGTTGGCTCCCGCTCCTGTATTAAGAACAGGGCCACGCCCAGCTCCTGTCTCTGCCTCTCCATTTTCTTTGTCTGCTCCTCCTGAGCAGCGGTGTTCTTGTTAATCATTTCTATTAAATCTTTAAAATACATTTTTGGGTCTCTAGGGGCGCCCACACTCGCTGCCACCATATGTGAAAGAATCGCCCCTCACCGCGGTTCATTGCCCCTTTAAAAACACTGACCCATGCACAGAAATGGATTTTCAAAGCTGATTGCGCTATTTTTTATAATCAATACAAAAACAAAAATAAACAAAACAAACACCTAGCTCTTCTTTGAGCAATAACTGAAACACAAATCAGGAACCTAATCTAAAGACAGGACAGCTAAGCTGTTTACCTGTAACAAAACAAACAAACAAACAAAACAACACTCACCAAAAGGCTCCACACTACCTTTTCCTTTTAAATTACGGCTGTACCCACACACCAGCAGTCGGGCTTCTACACACTTCAGCAGCAGCCCCGAGCAGACTGACTACTCTCCTTATAAACCCTGCACCTGGCTCTAATTTTCAATAATAGCCAGGTGCAGGTGATAATTAACAATAAAACAATTAACAATTAAACCCAAAATGTGCCTACGCACATGTTTTTCTGCAGGGAGGATTTAACCCCCTCCCTGCTGTCTTACTATATATATATATATATATATATATATATATATATATATATATATATATATATATATATATATATATATATATATACAGTACTGTGCAAAAGTTTTAGGCAGGTGTGAAAAAATGCTGTAAAGTAAGAATGCTTTCAAAAATAGACATGTTAATAGATTATATTTATCAATTAACTAAATGCAAAGTGAGTGAACAGAAGAAAAATCTAAATCAAATCCATATTTGGTGTGACCACCCTTTGCCTTCAAAACAGCATCAAGCATCAATTCTTCTAGGTACACTTGCACACAGTTTTTGAAGGAACTCGGCAGGTAGGTTGGCCCAAACATCTTGGAGAACTAACCACAGTTCTTCTGTGGATTTAGGCAGCCTCAGTTGCTTCTCTCTCTTCATGTAATCCCAGACAGACTCGATGATGTTGAGACCAGGGCTCTGTGGGGGCCATACCAACACTTCCAGGACTCCTTGTTCTTCTTTACGCTGAAGATAGTTCTTAATGACTTTTGCTGTATGTTTGGGGTCGTTGTCATGCTGCAGAATAAATTTGAGGCCAATCAGATGCCTCCCTGATGGTATTGCATGATGGATAAGTATCTGCCTGTACTTCTCAGCATTGAGGAGACCACTAATTCTGACCAAATCCCCAACTCCATTTGCAGAAATGCAGCCCCAAACTTGGAAGGAGCCTCCACCATGCTTCACTGTTGCCTGCAGACACTCATTTGTGTACGCTCTCCAGCCCTTCGGCGAACAAACTGCCTTCTGCTGCAGCCAAACATTTCAAATTTTGACTCATCAGTCCAGAGCACCTGCTGCCATTTTTCTGCACCCCAGTTCCTGTGTTTTCGTGCATAGTTGAGTCGCTTGGCCTTGTTTCCACGTCGGAGGTATGGCTTTTTGGCCGCAAGTCTTCCATGAAGGCCACTTCTGACCAGACTTCTCTGGACAGTAGATGGGTGCACCAGGGTCCCACTGTTTTCTGCCAGTTCTGAGCTGATGGCACTGCTGGACATCTTCCGATTGCAAAGGGAAGTAAGCATGATGTGTCTTTCATCTGCTGCAGTAAGTTTCCTTGGCCGACCACTGCGTCTACAGTCCTCAACGTTGCCCGTTTCTTTGTGTTTCTTCAAAAGAGCTTGGACAGCACATCTGGAAACCCCTGTCTGCCTTGAAATTTCTGCCTGGGAGAGACCTTGCTGATGCAGTATAACTACCTTGTGTTTTGTTGCTGTGCTCAGTCTTGCCATGGTGTATGACATTTGACAGTAAACTGTCTTCAGCAACCTCACCTTGTTAGCTGAGTTTGGCTGTTCCTCACCCAGTTTTATTCCTCCTACACAGCTGTTTCTGTTTCAGTTAATGATTGTGTTTCAACCTACATATTGAATTGATGATCATTAGCACCTGTTTGGTATAATTGTTTAATCATACACCTGAGTATATGCCTACAAAATCCCTGACTTTGTGCAAGTGTACCTAGAAGAATTGATGCTGTTTTGAAGGCAAAGGGTTGTCACACCAAATATGGATTTGATTTAGATTTTTCTTCTGTTCACTCACTTTGCATTTAGTTAATTAACAAATATAATCTATTAACATGTCTACTTTTGAAAGCATTCTTACTTTACAGCATTTTTTCACACCTGCCTAAAACTTTTGCACAGTACTGTATATATATATATTCGAAAAAAAGGCATAATACCACAGTAGTAACGTCAAAAAGTGATAATTCCTCTAGAGAAATATACTTGAACTTTGACCCACTCGACTCCGAGACCATCACTTTCAATTCAAACACAAAATGTCTTGTTTTTAAATCACTCGACAACACCCACAGTACAGAAATGTTCATTAATGATCAACAAAATGAGAATACTTTTAAAAAATGTTGTAAAGCTGATACATTCGTATCTCAGAGAAACTGGAGAGGAACGGGAAATTAAAACAAGGTAAAGGCACTGAAACAATACATTAAAAAAAAAAAAAAACTGTACTGCTGAACCTCGTCTTCTTTAATATTGGCATCACAAGGGTATCCATGTATTATAAAAAATAATAGATGGGCCTCTTCAGTGAGTTACAGGAAAACAATTCCATCTCTGGTTTCTATGACAGTTTATAAATTATGAGACTAAAGAAACCCTAGATGGAATTATTTTCCTGTAACTCGCTGAAGCCCATCTGTTATTTCATATATACACGTTAGGATTGGGAATTAGAAAAATGTAACAATTGCGACTTTAAGGAGCATTAAAAAGTTTATAGTTAATAGTTGACACTACCCCTATAAACTAGTGTAGTTGGGCATTAACTTGATCAACAAAGTTTACACAGCAATTTAACAGTTTCGTAGAGTGCTTATTACCATTGCCAAATCTCCAAATCAGGTATTTCACAATGGAAAACAAAAATCTGTGCCATTAACTTTAGAACTAGCCAGCCAATCTAAAGATAAATCTGTTAAATCTATACAGCTTTCACAGTAGCTAGGAGCCCTTGATTGGTCAGTCTGTAAGTGTGGTGTTCCTAAGGAGTTCTGTATATCACATAAATTCATTAGCCAATACATTTGTCTACTTAATTTATTTACTGATAGTGTCTGAACTAGAGCAAAGTCTTAGCTAATGTGGCCTGTAAGATTGGGATAATTCAATGAAATTGCTACTACTAGTAATGCTTTTTTGTTTAGATTGAGTTAACTAATGAGTCCTCCTCCAAATGAGACTTTAATTTAGTGAAATTAAACACACTTTGAAGAACCTCAAAAAACAGCTTTTATATTTTTTATAGTACACACTCACTCACAGGCACTTGGGCATATCTAGTTATCGCCTGTCACTTCTCTCAATATTTTTAAACAAATACCTAACGCCAGGAGTGGAATCGTCTCGAGCAGCCCAACAGGCAGTGTGAACAGTCCCCAAAAAAACAGCCATTAATGCAGACCTCATCACTCATGCTTTCCCCCTCCTATGGTGCTTTGTTCAGCCTAAAGCTCCTTTCTGTGGTCCCTAACCTGTCCTTCTATATGGTATCACAGAGCCAGCGTCAAGCCCTGGACAAAACAACCCCCCTTTACACCCCTGCTCTGCATAGCAACTGCAGCAGCGGCATTCAGCATGAATGTTAGGAGGGGAAAAAACACAAGAAACTCACAAGTGCCATTTAAAAATTGACAAATGGAAATTGCTGTGGATGTGGTTGGTGGTGCTGGGGGAGTAGCTGCCTTGTGTAGCAAAGCGTTATTTCAGGGTGAAGGAGCCACTCTGAATAAGTCAGCCATGCTTAAAACAAATCAGGCATGAGCTGGCGGAAAGGACAAAGGACAAATGTTTTATTTTTATTTTCACCCCTGGGGGACATAAAAGACTGGTGTGGTTTTATACTGTAAAAAAAGTAACAAGTTTGCTTTTTTTTTTTTACTGCAGTGGAGGTGCACATGAACAGAACTTTTTTTTTTTTTTTTTTCTATGACCATTTCAGTGCAAACAGGACATGACCACTGAGGAGAATTTGAGATAATAGGTTATTAGTACTACTGTGGTTAATTAATGGAACAACATGGGCAGGCTAAAAAAATTTGACTGAGAGACCTAAACTTTAAGTAAAATTCAGTAAACTACTTCTTTACACCAGGTCCATATGAAGAAATCTCTATTTTGGCCCCTTCCAAATGTAAGTTTATTTGAAGTTTATTCAGACCTTTTTACTTTGTTATCAGTACCGTGGTGGTCCCTTGGTTATTACTAGCTAGTACAAACCGAGATATGCACAATACAGCAATGTAATCCAGATTGAAAACAGTAAAAGCAAAACAGTAGAGATCACCTTGGCCCAAGATGATGGTTCCAACAACTAGTCCACAGATATAGCAGTGTGAATGTGCCTCAGGACATGCCTAACCTGTCATAGCTACAGCTCGTTACCACCCACATACAATGTTCAGTGAGTGACAATTAACAGTACTATTCGAAGCACAATACTTCCAGACCGGAAACACACACAAGAAACTGGAAAGCAAATAGAAAGTTCCTAAAGAAAGATGTTTGAAGAAATGGCAGTGGAAGCAAGTGGCAGTGCTTGTATTTGAACTCAGGATACAGTCCTTAGCTCTAACCAAATGCCCAACACTAAAATATGAAACTCTTTTCACAGAGATGCAACTATTTAACCTTCTTTTTTTAAATAAAGGACCTGTAGTCTTTAAACTTTACAGCACTACAGAACAAATAGAAAAGAGATAAAAAATAAGTATTGATTGCACCATCAGTGTAGTTATGCTGTATTAGACAATAATTAGACCAATGATTGACCAACTACATGACTGCTCTTGTGTTTTCTTTAAAAGATTTATTTAAAAAAAAAGATAATACAAAAAACTTACAGCTGCAATTGGCCTTGGCAGAAAAAAAGTCACAGGCTTGTTTTCAAACTTGGGGCCTTATGGCTTTAGGTCCTTTTTGTTTGTGAATCATTGGGTGAAAACTGGCTCTTTCTGTTGAAGTTTTTTTCTCTGTGGTCACAGAGATGATGGAGTTGCTTGTTTTGTAAACTTTGAACACTTTACAATGAGAAACTGGGCATGTGGGGGATGCTGAAGTTCTACGACACCTGACACGATTCTGTTCAGATTTGCCCAGGCATTGCGGTTGGTACCTGGATGACAATAAGCATGATGCACATCCCTTTTTTTTTAAAGAAAAAAAAAGAAAAAAAAAAAATAGAAAATATGATAGCAAACCTACACCTCTCCGCTTGCAGTTAATTGCCACACTGCGTGTGACAGCCCTAATTAATCGTCCGAGTCGGTGTCGTGGCGGCGCTTGTGCCCACGTGTGTGAGGGGAGCTGGTCGCTTGCCGGCTGTCGCGGTGCTGAGCCTTGCGGGCCCCTGGAGGAGGGGACCCCCTGCTGGAGGACGAGTCCCTGTCGTTGCACTGCCGCCTGCCACTGGGGCACCGCGCCAGCCTCCGCTGATGAATGGCTGTCACCACGGCCGGCACCAAACTGCCGCGAGGATGATGGATGATGGGCCTTTCTCCTCCTGAGTCGTACACACACACACACAAAAAGAGAAATGAATGAGTCAATGAATGAAAGAAAAGAAAGCATAGAAAACAGGTCAATATGTCTTGTTAGTAAAACTGCCCCCTCCTCAGCACAATAGAGAACAAACACAAATGATAGGTACTTAGGCAAACCACTTCACGTCAGATATTTCTAAACGAAGGGCACCCTGCTAGAATGGACTACCCACATCATCCAAAACAAATGTGGATTTTCTAGCAGTTCTGAGGAAGCACAAAACATTTCTTTATGCAGGCTGCTCTTTTATACTCCTCAGTTTTTTTTGTTTTTGTTTTCCATTACAAATAAAAAAAATGATGTAAAACAATTGGATGTACAGTAGACCCTCAACGAGCAAAATTTAAAAGGAATAAAAAATAAAAAAGGAAAGGAGAGATCAGCAGTCCAGATAAGCCGAATACCTACCGTTTACGCATTAAAAAATAAAAAATCCAAAATACGCACAACTTAAAAGTAATGCGTAAAAATACGCATTGCAATTTTGCTGCACAGCTTGTCTGCCTCCCCTCCCCTAAAACTTTCACTAACAACTACATCTCCCAGAATACAAAGTCTTCCATTATTAGGGAACTGTACACAAGAAAAAAACAACCTAACAAACATTATCCAATCTCTGGCTAGCCCTATTGTCTTTGCAGCCAATTATAGTAAGAATAAGAAAATGTGAAGCTACACACCCAGTTCAGCTACAAAACCAACTGGAGTCATCGTTAGAAGCAACCGCTAACAAAAGGTGCCTATAATATTAAATGAACTGTTTTATAACATATTAATGCATTGTCTTATTTTGTTTATTTGTATGGCTTTATATTGAAATTTTAACATCTTCATATTTAAGAATGTAACAAACAATAATACAGTATCGGTAAGTTACTTTCATCTCTGTCTGTGCCCAATATGACAAGGAAATATAAGGAGAAAACAGCCGGATTATTCAGCTTGCACAAAAACCTAAGCAAATTCAGGGTCAAAATATCAATATGAAAAGGTCATTATCTTTGTTTTTTATCAAAATAGGATTCTCTTCAAAACCAAGTCTCTGGCTCAAAATGGACTCCAGAGATACAGTTATATGAATGCCAGTGGGTCTGGACTATGAGGCAGACCTGTAACTTCTGAACTACCGATGTAATAAAGCTACACTTTGAAATGTGGTCTTCTAATACAAGGCACCCCAATGAATGTGTTTCATTGAAATCTGAGATGGTGCAATGTTCATGTCCTAATGTGTCACAGAATGACCCAAAGCTCCTCCAGTTTAGGTCAGAAAATGTTTTATATTATCAAAGACAGGTAGTTTTTTTCATGTTTTTTGGTGTTCTACATTCTCTCACACCCTACTTTTGCAGTGGTTGGTAGATCAGTTCAACTCCATGTATATGTAAATAGTATTCAACTGTGCCAGAGTAGATGGTGCCACCTTGTGGTACAATACCATACCACTATTTTCAAAGATGTTCACATAGGCTTGGTTTACATGCAGTTTAGAAATGATCTTTTCATTGTCATGATAATATGATGCAGCGCATACATACCACACATTCCTCATGCTATAGGAAATGTGCAGCCAAAATATGGTATGGCTATTAATGGGTGGGTAAAGCCCCTTAAAGATCAAAATCTGGGCAAATTAACAACTTACTTTCTAAAAAGAAAACTACACACAAGAAGTCTGTAGTGCCTTACAGATCCATCTTTTCATAGTACTTAATACAAACGAGAACACAATTGCAGATGAGGGTAGCGGGATAATATGCATTCTTAATTAAAAGAACTATAATGCATTGTGCACAATCGCTCTTTAATCAGAATCACATTGGGAAGCCATTAACCCCTGCCTCCACAGAAAACAGGGGCTCCCACTGATGTTATGATCTGAGCAGGGAGCGGCGTGTCAGTTTAATAAGCACACCATGCTGCTGTGATGGGAGAACAATGAGCGTGCAGCTGCGCTGAAGGGCTGTGCACCAGCTGCAGACTCAGAACGTACGCTTCCTAATAAGGGTCACTTACACTACATTTCCAGGTTCTGATTATTTCCTGTCATGTGCTAATGGGTGTTTATAATCATGGTGTGAGCATGAGTCTGTGTAGGGGTGATCTGCTTCTAAAATAAGTAATATTAAAATCAGGAGTAACAGTAAGAAAGTAAGTTAAGTATACTTTTTGGTTGGAAAAAGGACAGTGTTATACAGTGCTCCCCCTTTATACTGTGGAACAGGTTATAAGGTCTCCCATTTGCCACATAATGGCATTACACTAACACTAGTATTCTCATTATAAGGTGGGACACAAACCGACTACAGCGTTATAAAGGGGGAGCATTGTGTGTGTGTGTGTATATATATATATATATATATATATATATATATATATATATATATATATATATATATACACAGTACTGTGCAAAAGTTTTAGGCAGGTGTGAAAAAATGCTGTAAAGTAAGAATGCTTTCAAAAATAGACATGTTAATAGATTTTATTTATCAATTAACTAAATGCAAAGTGAGTGAACAGAAGAAAATCTAAATCAAATCCATATTTGGTGTGACCACCCTTTGCCTTCAAAACAGCATCAATTCTTCTAGGTACACTTGCACAAAGTCAGGGATTTTGTAGGCATATAGTCAGGTGTATGATTAAACAATTATACCAAACAGGTGCTAATGATCATCAATTCAATATGTAGGTTGAAACACAATCATTAACTGAAACAGAAACAGCTGTGTAGGAGGAATAAAACTGGGTGAGGAACAGCCAAACTCAGCTAACAAGGTGAGGTTGCTGAAGACAGTTTACTGTCAAAAGTCATACACCATGGCAAGACTGAGCACAGCAACAAGACACAAGGTAGTTATACTGCATCAGCAAGGTCTCTCCCAGGCAGAAATTTCAAGGCAGACAGGGGTTTCCAGATGTGCTGTCCAAGCTCTTTTGAAGAAGCACAAAGAAACGGGCAACGTTGAGGACCATAGACGAGTGGTCGGCCAAGGAAACTTACTGCAGCAGATGAAAGACACATCATGCTTACTTCCCTTCGAATCGGAAGATGTCCAGCAGTGCCATCAGCTCAGAACTGGCAGAAAACAGTGGGACCCTGGTACACCCATCTACTGTCCGGAGAAGTCTGGTCAGAAGTGGCCTTCATGGAAGACTTGCGGCCAAAAAGTCATACCTCCGACGTGGAAACAAGGCCAAGCGACTCAACTATGCACGAAAACACAGGAACTGGGGTGCAGAAAAATGGCAGCAGGTGCTCTGGACTGATGAGTCAAAATTGAAATATTTGGCTGTAGCAGAAGGCAGTTTGTTCGCCGAAGGGCTGGAGAGCGGTACACGAATGAGTGTCTGCAGGCAACAGTGAAGCATGGTGGAGGTTCCTTGCAAGTTTGGGGCTGCATTTCTGCAAATGGAGTTGGGGATTTGGTCAGAATTAATGGTCTCCTCAATGCTGAGAAGTACAGGCAGATACTTATCCATCATGCAATACCATCAGGGAGGCATCTGATTGGCCCCAAATTTATTGCAGCATGACAACGACCCCAAACATACAGCTTAAAGTCATTAAGAACTATCTTCAGCGTAAAGAAGAACAAGGAGTCCTGGAAGTGATGGTATGGCCCCCACAGAGCCCTGATCTCAACATCATCGAGTCTGTCTGGGATTACATAAAGAGAGAAAAGCAACTGAGGCTGCCTAAATCCACAGAAGAACTGTGGTTAGTTCTCCAAGATGTTTGGGCCAACCTACCTGCCGAGTGCCTTCAAAAACTGTGTGCAAGTGTACCTAGAAGAATTGATGCTGTTTTGAAGGCAAAGGGTGGTCACACCAAATATTGATTTGATGTAGATTTTTCTTCTGTTCACTCACTTTGCATTTAGTTAATTGATAAATATAATCTATTAACATGTCTATTTTTGAAAGCATTCTTACTTTACAGCATTTTTTCACACCTGCCTAAAACTTTTGCACAGTACTGTATATATATATATATATATATATATATATATATATATATATATATATATATATATATATATATACACACACACACACATATACATATACACACATATACACACATAGTTGTAGTCAAAAGTTTACAAACCCCAGTGGAAATTTCTCAAAAACAAAGAATTTTAGGAAAAATCTTTTGTAGCAAAGTTTTGCTTTGGTGATGAAAAAAGTTACAAGAAATGGATGTCAACAATTATCTATTTATTTCAGCAATTTTTTTTTGCAAAAATGCCAATTCAAAAGTATTTATACCCTTTGATGCTATGATAGTATTATCTACAAGATGCTAGAAAATTTCCATTCTCAAGAAGTACAAGACTCATGGTACTGTCACAACGCTTCCTCGGTCTGGAAGAAAGAAGGTTCTTTCACCAAGAACAAGAAGAAGAATTGTGAGGAAGGTTAATAACAATAGTTGATAAGCATAAGTTCCTATTATTTTTTATTTATAGTAGTAGTAAAATGTGACTGATGACCTGCATGGAACAGTGACTGTTAAATAAAGCTTTGTTTTGCCTAAGCCCACTGCAGTTGGTGCTGCTGAATTGCAAGCTTACTGTATACAGTGTATCGCAAGCAGCATCAACTGTGTACATAAACATGTACATACATACATATATATATATATATATATATATATATATATATATATATATATATATATATATATATATATATATATATATATATATATATATACACACACACACACATACACACACACACACACAACATTTACATTATAAAAACATGATTACTGTTACACGATAACATTTTTAAACTACATATTAATTGTTTATTCCATTTATATGGTTTACCTGTAAAATAGGCTTTTCAATCAAATATAAACAAGTAGCTATACATATACACATACATACATACATACATACATACATACATACACACACACACACACACACACACACACACACACACAAGGGGTGTGCAATCTGTATTGCCCGATGCCCGGGGCAACAAGATTCTGCCGTTATTCTTTGTCAGTCGGACAAGTAGTTTTTATTTAATTTATTTATTTGTCCTATATTCGTTCTGCAGTTGCTAGAAAGACACTCTGGGTATATTTGTTGAGAGCTGAATTGCAGAAGTCTAGTACCAAAAGCACACACATTTTAAAAAGTGTTTACGTCCCATCCCTATCACTTCCGATTGGCTAGCTGTGGAAGATGCTGGTCTTCCACTGGTTACAAAAGAAACCAAGAAATGGTTGCCAAGAAAGCCTCTGGCAACACACAGACCACTCTTAAATTTAAGGCTTTATTTACGTTTTTTGTAAATTAGCAAGTAAGTGGTACTGCTTTCTTAATACATGAACCTGACATTTAAATGCTGTAATCTAGTAAAAATAAATAAGTAAATAAATAAATCAAATCAATAAATACGTAGTGGCTAAGGTACTAGCAGATTAGAAAAAAATTGTGTTGTGTAATTTATAACACTTTGTGGTCAATGTACTTGTTGGGATGTTTTTAAAAAAAAAATTAAAAAAAAAAGGAAACAGTACCTGTTCGGTTTTGTCATAAATTCAACAAGTAAAACGATATCTGTTCATTTTTTAACATTTATAAAATTATAAATGAGTTTAAATATAGGTCCTATGTCATGTTCTAGAAGTTTACAATAGCTTACCTGCACTATCTATTATCGGTATCGGCCAAGAAAATCTTTATCGGTGCACCCCTAATAATAATTGTGTAATATATATATATATATATATATATTATTATTATTATTTTATTTTTTTATTTGTTTATTTAGGAGACGCCTTTGTCCAAGGCGACTAACAGAGGCTAGGGTGTGTGAACTATGCATCAGCTGCAGAGTCACTTACAACTACGTCTGACCCGAAAGACGGAACACAAGGAGGTTAAGTGACTTGCTCAGGGTCACACAATGAGTCAGTGGCTGAGGTGGGATTTGAACCGGGGACCTCTGGGTTACAAGCCCTTTTCTTTAACCACTGAACCACACAGCCTCATAAAATAATATTATTTATTTATTTATTTTAGGACCTGTTTGGAACAAAGCCCTGGATTGCACAAGACTAATTTGAGCAGCTTTGCACCCCCTCCTGGAGAAACAGAGTAAACCCCATACAGGCAGAGAGTACCTTTTACGATCATCATCAGACTCTGAATCAGAGGAGTAGGACGACTCTCTCTTTCGATGTTTCTTCTTTTTTTCTTTATTCTTCTTTTCTCCTTTTGCTCTTTTTCTCTTTTTGCTGCTCTTCTTTTTGCCCTCAGACCTGAAGAAAATTATTGGTATGCAAACAAGAAAGAAATAAAAACAAATATCAAAATGTTAAGCTGTGGCACGTTTTTAAAATATTAGGTTTTATGCTTGAAACAATTGCTAAACAGCCAGCATAAATTGGCTTTTGTTTGGGAAACTGTAATATATGAACAGGAACCAATATATGGGGTTTGTTGAGGAACTATTTAAAAAAAAAAAAAAAAACACATCCCCAGGGGTTTATTATTTATTTATTCATTCATTCATTCATTCATTCATTCAGCAGTTGCTTTTTATCCAAAGTGACTTGCAGAGACTCGGGGGTGAACTACCCATTACAACTGCTGTTGCAGAGTTATGTAAAATAGAACCTCGGTTTTACGTCACATCCGAAGGATACTGCACACCTGTGATAAAGACTGATAAATGGGGGAAGGGGACCACTAGATTTTGTCTAAAGAGTTTCTATAAATTTAACAGTTGAAGTATTTCCAGCAGCTCACAAGGAAGCCTAATTATTCAATGGCCTTTGATAAATAGCAGCCAGGATGTTGTGAGGAAGCACTTTTTTTTTTTAATATGCTGCATTGTGTGCCGAGTAACATATTGATGTTTGGGGAGTGTTTGGATGCAGTTGCATTATATTGGGGATATTATAGGGAACCTCTTTGGCCCAGTTTCCATGAAGTGAAGATGCACATGTAAGTAGAATGCACATGCAAGAGAATGTCATTTCTGGCCAAAAGAAATGACCAAAGAGTCGTGCATACAACCTTGCATTTCATAAGTTTGGTATTTGACTAAGATGGTTTATAAAAATGTTCCAAAAACTGCTGCATTCTGTGAGAATGTCAGATTCTGTTGTGTAAATTGTTCTATGCTTGGAAGCTGCACTTTCAGGGACGTTTCTCTAAATACAGCATGAAAACTTGTATTTGGCATGAAAATGCTGGAAGGTGAAGGATACATCTTTATTTGGCTCAACCAAGATGTCTCAAGTGAAAAAAACACACATGGAAACTGCTTCTGTGTTGTACAAGCCCATTTTACCTTTGGCTTTCAGACTCTCTAACATCTAGTTCCCTCTTGTGGCTAGAAGTCTTTTGGCTGTCTTCTACTTTGTGATGCTGTAAAACAAAATAAAATAATGTATTTACAACTGCAGGATCCATCCTTCATACAGAAGACAGTACATAACTCAAAACACCATCGGCTGGTTACACAGAGCACAATTAGCACGAATCTGGGATGACCCAATGTAACTTTAGGCAAGATAAATCCCAGATTAGTGGTCATCAGAATCTATGAAACCTGCTATAAATCATAAGATACTCAATTAAAATAACATTTTGACTTTGGCTTAGATACTGCTTATTGAATTGTATTTTTTTTAAAATCACGTTTCTTTTTGATAGTACTGGACATCTGGCAAATTCTGGCAAAAATCTGTTTTCAAAAGCCACTAAGAGATAACCAAAAGATACCTTGTTTCTTCTTACAATTTGACAGGTAGTCTTACAAGCAGTTACTGACACAACAAATACAGTTAGTGTTACAGGACAGGCTGTAAAGTTTACAACAAAATACATTACAGAGGTTCAAATTACAAGGGATTTATACAGTTACATGACTGGTCTATGGACCCTGTGTGTGTGTGTGTGTGTAAGCAGGGAAGCGGTAAGCTTGCCTCAGCCAGGATTGATTGACATCCGGGTAGACGAGGATATGAAAGCCCACATCAACGTGGACAGAGCTGACAGCTGAGTCAGACAAGCTGCTGTGTGAATGTGCAAGACTGTTTGTTGTTTTTGGTGTGGCCCAGATGACAGGGGCCAGGATAATCGTCCCAATAAACCGTGTATTTTAGTACCTGCAAATTGTGTGTGTCTCCTTCCTTCATTTTCCACGGTATGCTACAATATTAATTATGGACCCCGACAACTGTGTTATAATGGGGTAGCATTGTACTTACAGTTGCAGCCTGATGTGTTGAATGCAGCGCGTATGATATTTAAATGCACAGCTTGAGTTCACATTAGAACATAAGAAAGTTTACAAACGAGAGGAGGCCATTTAGCCCGTCTTGCTCGTTTGGTTGTTAGTAGCTTATTGATCCCAGAATCTCATCAAGCAGCTTCTTGAAGGATCCCAGGGTGTC
This sequence comes from Acipenser oxyrinchus oxyrinchus, assembly GCA_030684275.1. NCBI lineage: Eukaryota > Metazoa > Chordata > Actinopteri > Acipenseriformes > Acipenseridae > Acipenser > Acipenser oxyrinchus. Next base: position 22,534,074 of record CM060250.1, read on the forward strand.
AGCTTCAACAACATTACTGGGGAGTTGGTTCCAGACCCTCACAATTCTCTGTATAAAAAAGTGCCTCCTATTTTCTGTTCTGAATGCCCCTTTATCAAATCTCCATTTGTGACCCCTGGTCCTTGTTTCTTTTTTCAGGTCAAAGTCATACCCTGGGTCGACATTGTCTATACCTTTTAGGATTTTGAATGTTTGAATCAGATCGCCAGCAGTAGTCTTCTTTTGTTCAAGACTGAATAGATTCAATTCTTTTTAGCCTGTTTGCATATGACATGCCTTTTAAACCCGGGATAATTCTGGTTGCTCTTCTTTGCACTCTTTCTAGAGCAGCAATATCCTTTTTGTAACGAGGTGACCAGAACTGAACACAATATTCTAGGTGAGGTCTTACGAATGCATTGTAAAGTTTTAACATTACTTCCCTTGATTTAAATTTAACACTCCTCACAATATATACAAGCATCTTGTTGGCCTTTTTTTATAGCTTCCCCACATTGTCTAGATGAAGACATTTCTGTGTCAACATAAACTCCTAGGTCTTTTTCATAGTTCCCTTCTTCAATTTCAGTATCTCCCATATGATATTTATAATGCACATTTTTATTGCCTGCATGCAGTACCTTACTCTTTTCTCTATTAAATGTAATTTGCCATGTCTCTGCCCAGTTCTGAATGCTGTCTAGATCATCTTGAATGACATTTGCTGCTGCAACAGTGTTTGCCACTCCTATTTTTGTGTCGTCTGCAAATTTAACGAGTTTGCTTACTATACCAGAATCTAAATCATTAATGTAGATTAGGAATAGCAGAGGACCTAATACTGAACCCTGTGGTACACCACTGGTTACCTCGCTCCATTTTGAGGTTGCTCCTCTAATCAGTACTTTCTGTTTTCTACATGTTAACCACTCCCTAATCCATGTGCATGCATTTCCTTGAATCCCTACTGCGTTCAGTTTGAGAATTAATCTTTTATGCGGGACTTTGTCAAAAGCTTTCTGGAAATCTAAATAAACCATGTCGTATGCTTTGCAATTATCCATTTTCAGTGTTGCATCCTCAAAAAAGTCAAGTAGGTTAGTTAGACACGATCTCCCTTTCCTAAAACCATGCTGACTGTCTCCCAGGATATTGTTACCATATAGGTAATTTTCCATTTTGGATCTTATTATAGTTTCCATAAGTTTACATATAATAGAAGTCAGGCTTATTGGTCTGTAGTTACCTGGTTCGGTTTTGTCTCCCTTTTTGTGGATCGGTATTACGTTTGCTATTTTCCAGTCTGTCGGTACAACCCCTGTGTCAAGAGACTGTTGCATGATCTTGGTTAGCGCTTTGTAAATAACTTCTTTCATTTCTTTGAGTACTATTGGGAGGATCTCATCCGGCCCAGGGGATTTGTTTATTTTAAGAGCTCCTAGTCCCTTTAACACTTCTGCCTCCGTTATGCTAAAGTTATTTAAAATTGGATAGGAACAGGTCGACATGTCGGGCATGCTGTCCGTGTCCTCCTTTGTAAAAACCTGTGAAAAGTAATCATTTAATGTATTTGCTATTTTTTTTTTCTTCATCTATGATTTTGCCATTTGTGTCTCTTAGACATTTAACCTCCTCTTTGAATGTTGCTGTTATAATATTGGAAAAACATTTTGGAATTGGTTTTAGCCCCCTTAGCAATATTGATTTCTATCGCTCTCTTGGCCTTTCTAACTTCCTTTTTGACTTGTGTTTGCAGTTCCAAGTACTCTTTCTGTGTACTTTGTTTTTGTTATCAAGCGTCTTGTATTTCGTTGGCTACCAGCTTCTCAATGGTCAATTGTGAATATACTGCATGTAGTAGCTAGAGAATGGATCATGTAAATGCCAGGACAGCTGTTGACTTGGAAAGGGAGAGCACAAGAGACTGAGAAAAGATTTACAGAAAACAACTATAAAAACTGGAACAGCCTAATAATAGACTCAGTGAATGCAGTAGCTACATCGAGTGTAGCAACTTCACAGACTAATATTATTAATATAAGGCAGGAATAAATGGTAGCGAAAAATACATTGTTGGATTTTTTTCAGGTGGATAAAAAGGAAAGGGAAGCTTTTATTGTAAGACCAAGTTTTTGTACAGTAGTGCAAAGTAACATTACATTTAAAATGTAAGGCTGTACATAATGCACCCCCCATAAGTTAGCATTAAAGTACAGTATTTATTGAAAGTACTACTGACTTCAAGGAAATGTTGTATTTTACTCATCCAAAATATATTTTACGCACAAAGGGCTCTAAATTTGGAGTTAGCGTGCACGTAAAGTAGTGAGCCTAACGTGCGCAACAAATTTAAATTTAGTGCCCCATTTACTAACAGAGAACGCATTAATTTACGTGCATAGTATTTGGCTAATTTACATACCATACCGTGCACGCTACATGTATCGTGACCACCGTGTCATCAAAAGCCCCAGCAGTCCTGGTATCTTTTGATCAGTAGCTTATCGTGAAGGTGGAGGTGGCTTACATTGACCGAAAATGAGCGATCAGACACAGCACTCAGAACAGCATAGGCCGAGGCAACGTAAAGTGAAACTGCACTGCTTACCTTTTACTTTTACCATGTATTCCTTGTCTGATGCAACAAAAATACAGTAAAAAAGCCTCTCCATTCTCCTTTAATGCATTCTAAAATTGCATTGTACTGTATCATTTTGGAATTCAAAACAACCCGCCTCTTTAATATAACATGCATATTCAATATGTGCAGTCTGCATTGTATGAGTGACATTCCCATTAAGCCAATCACAGCTCACAGAGGTAGTAAATTTGCCGATCAAACAGCGCACAGGATCAGTTTCCTCACACACACAGCACACAAAATTTTGATTAGTGTAACAAAGCAAAGGCTTGTTTAAACTATTTATTTTACTTTGTGTCAAATTTAAAATCAGAAGCAAAAAAGTTGCTGGAGATGTCACGGAAGCAAAAGGTGGTGGCAGAACACAGAAGATTCCAAAATCGTTGGCCAGATGATTTTTTTTCACAATAATTTTGACAAGGCAACATGACTGATTTGCATTGCAACGGTTGCAGTTACGAAAGATCATACCATAGAACGTCACTATTATACGCTGTATAAAGCACCTTATTTTGAGTTTGCTGGAAATTAAGGAAGCTATGGAGTCTCAATGAATTAAAAGGACTTTAACTTCAAGAAGCCATGGAAAGTGTAGAATTACCTTGGAAGAAACCAAGTGGTGGGATTACAACAGAGAGTGCACCATATATGACTGAGCAAAAGAGTGGATTGGCTAGCAGAGCAGTGGAAAAAATTAAAGAACGAAATGCGGAAGTACCCATATTCTTACACTGGATTCTGCATCAACAGCTGTTGTGGAAAAGTTGCAGAATTAGAACACGTAATGAGCATTGTTATCAAGTGTGTGAGAAAAGAAGTCAAGTGTCCTGAAAGAAGTCATAAAAAGGTACACTTTTTAAAGTAGTACCGTTTACTATTTTGCATTTTCACAATTTTTACAAACTTTATAAAAAAATAACAACACCTCAAGAAAGATTTAACATAGTTTTTAATTTACATTTTTACTACTCTAACTACTATCAAAACATAAAATGTTGTGTAGTACCCAAAAATTAATTAATTATTTAAATTGAGTTAAACCTTAAAACTAATTTGCACAAACATAGAGTAATGGGGAGTGTCAGATTGTGCTTATTGCTGGTGTTTCTTCGTACCTATGTGAGTGATACAGTCATGACGCCCACCATGTTTCACAGAGAAGTCTGTCCGGCAGTATTCACAGTAGACATTAGATTTAGACACTCAACTTCTTTTAATGACCATTCCGTCTTACATTCCTCTCTTTCTGACAAGTCAACCTCAATCTTTTTCATTGAGGAGAGTGACATTTTTTTGTTTGATTTGTGATTCTAATAACTATTTTAATAACTGATAAGTAAGGCTGGGATTTTGTCACAGAATTCTGTACTAAAAATCATGGAGCAGTCATGGTAAATTTGTTCAAAATCACAGAGGAAGGGGAAAACGGTGTGTGAAGTCACAGGGATGAAAAACCAACTTTTTTTTATTTTTTTTTTAAAATACAATATACATAAGACCCTGTGAAAATCGCTGAAATTTTCTTTAAAATTCACGGCAGTGCCACAGTTGAAGCATCGTATTTCGCAAAACGTGCACGGAAATAGGTTATAAAATTATGTGTACAGATTACTATTTTTTTCTTAAACAGCAAATATACATATAAAAGCACTGACATCAAAATTAACATCAAAGTTATTCAAGTACTTTACAATAGCTTGTGAAATGGTGTTGTAATTAACAGCCTGTATGTAAAGTGTATCTGCAGGACACCTTTCAGTTCTAGTACGTCAGGTGCATGTTCACCATTTAGGTGTTGCAAAACAAATAAAATGTGTAACCCACACTGATCATGTGCATCAGTCGACTCGTCAGTGTGACCACTGACAAGCAACCAGACTGTTTTACCAATTCCATAATCTCCAGCTTGTGATACTCGGCAGCTTTCGGTAAGTATTCACGTCTCAGCTTGGCTAATTAAGGAATCGCCCCACCGTTTGCTACACTGTCTAAAGAATTTACGTAACTTTTGGTTGTCCAATGTTTCAAAAGGGATATTTGCGCAAACAAATGCCTCTGTCAGGTCAAAATTTAATAAGTGGACTTTTGGAATATGGAAGTCACCGTTTTTTGTTTCTTTGCAAGTAAAGCGGTCGCAGTACTGCTCTGGATTTCTGCCTTTCTCTTTCGGTGAATACTTAAATCTAAATCCAATGCCTGTCAACAGACGAGTTTCAGTAGTGATCTACGGTAACGTTGGAGGACATACAGAAGAGCTTACCTCCATCGCTGAGTAAAACGTCTCCTGGATACTGCTTTACGTGATCTGCTGCAGACACATTTTTAGCCTTTTTAGAGATCCATTTTCTTGTTTAGTGTGCAGTATTTTAATTTCCTGCTTAGATTGCACAGTGACATGACAATCACTGCACAGCAAGTTAATGTGATTTTTTTTGTAAGAAATAAATAATTATGAAATAATTTTTATTTCTTAAGAATATTGTAAAAATCGCGGTGTTGGGCTAATTTCACAATTTCCACGCAGCCTGTGAAATCGCGATTTTCACAGGGCCTTAAATATACAGTACCTACATAAACATAAAATTGGTTTGTCTATATAAGTAGGAAAGGGGAAAATTAATCTAAATATGTATTTATTATGGTTTTCATAACATCAGGTTCAAGTTTTAATCCTGTAAAAATTGGTAAGCTTCACAGCATATACAACTATAATCAAAAATTTGCCGAGATACTTTCGCCTGATTTGGGTCAAAGACCCGACAGGCATTGAAAAATGCAGTTGCAGGTTGACAAAATCAGGCAGTAGAGTGCACCTGCATTTATGTTTAAATCAACTGACTGCGCTGAAAAGAATCGGAAGTGTGAACGGCTACATTGCAAAGTAAAGCAACCAAGCATCATTAGCTAAACCGTGAAAGCGTTTTTTTGGTTTTGTTTAAGGTGGAATTTCAAGTTGTGTTGGTAAAGTTCTCTACTAAAATCACAGAATCTGTGTCCACCGTGACTTATTCACAGCCTTACTGACAAGCAACCATGTAAACGTGTGATTGATAATGATAACAGGGCGACATTTGAGCAGGGGTTTCTGAAGGACCCCTAAAACTGCTTATTAAGCAACTCGGCTCACAGCTTTTAGTATGTTAGTTAAAATGCCACAATAAACTGTCAGTGAAATAATATTATTTAAGAACCATTAATTCATTAAAAAAATTAAAACAGGAGAACAGACAAATGGTATTGAAATAATATTTCATAAACGTTCAGGGACTATCCATCATTTATTTATTTAATAAATATCGTAGTATTATACCCCTTCGCCATAGCAGAACCTCCAAAATAGTAGCTGCTATGGCCAAATCGTAGCAGTTGGCATCTCTGGTAACACTAAGATTCTCATACAAGGAGAGGTCCTGAAACTTCATTTATACCGTACAAATATAATAAAAATATACTTACTGTGAAGATAGATAACCCAAGCTTGGCAGCCTCCTTGTCCTGTTTAGAGAGCACCACTTTGCTGGTACTGGATCCAAGAAAAAAAGTTAATGTTTAGACAAATACTGGATGCTAACCTTGTTGCAGAGGCATATATTGTTCTGGATTTGTGTTTATAGATGTAGCATCGAACAATCACGCCCATGAAGTGAGTGTCTCATAGTGTTACAGAACACCCTGTGTTATTATTATTATTATTATTATTATTATTATTATTATTATTTATTTCTTAGAAGACACCCTTATCCAGGGCAACTTACAATTGCTACAAAGTATCACATTGTAAAGTATCACATTTCAGAATATCACATTATAGATAAAAGCAGTTACAATAAAATCAGTAGCAAAAGCTCAAATTCAAATAAGAGCAAAAAATAGAGATTACAGTAAATAATTACATGCAAGAGCGGGTTCGACTAAGAGCAGTTAACTTATATTAAAACTATTTACTTGTACGAGTAAAGCCCAGTATGAGCATGTAGCAAGTACGATGAATGGATGAGAATGATTTCAATAACAACAATTACAAAATATATAGTCCAGTATAGTCAAGAGTTGTGAGGTTTACAAATGCTGTCTGAACAGGAGTGTCTTGAGGAGGCACCGGCAGGTGGTCAGGGACTGAACAGTCCTGATATACCATTTACAACAAAATCATTACTTTACCATTTATGTACCCATGCTATACATTTTTAGGCAATATATTTATCATAACCCAACAGTTTTTTTATATTTTAATTCACATTTAAAATCAGCTGGTAATAAAACTGAGCACATCACTTAAATAAGAGACACAGCAGCGTTTACCCAGTAGATATCACTGCATGTATAGTATTGTGTGAAAGGCTGTACTTTTTGAATTGGGAGCATTCAGTATGTGAAAAAGGATTTGTCTTATAAGCATCACAGACTTGTTATCTTCTGCATCATAAAACAGAGTGAAATTAATGGCTACTTGTGACAGGCTGGCTTGCGGTGGTGATGTGTGATGACGTCACGGACCAGGAAGTACAGAAACCAAAACAATTAATGGGCGGGTGAAGCTGAATGCTACTGCATTCAGCGTATTTAATTAATCAAATAAACAAAAACAAAAGATTTAAACAATGAACAAAACACAAAACAAAAAGGCACAAGGGCCAAACGAATAAACAAAGACTGTTTAGCAGTCGTTTTTAAATGTCGTTACGTTTCCTCGCTCTCGCTCTCTCCCCGTACTCTCCTCTGTACACTCAACACTCAAACCCGGACAGCTGCCGGTTCTTATACTCTGGCCGAGGGGTTAACTAGTTGTTAATTATCTTATTACCCCTCGGCCACAGTGTGCACGCGTTTGGTAAGGATGCATGACTGTCAGCTAGTTAAATAATCAGTAGCTGATCAGTCATGCATCCTCACGAGGTTTTTAAATATAAATATAAAAAACAATAACAAAAGACGCAGCGCTTTTATCCGCGCCGCAAACAAATACAAATAATAATAAATAGGGGCGGGACACTCCGCCACACTACTGTAGGGAAGAGAAAAAGGCTGAAGGGTGAATGATCTGCACACACCAGAATGCTCATAAAAAAACAAAAAATCAGACACATTTCCTTCCTGCAATACTGTGCTATATTAGGTCATTCCAGCCAATAAAAAAAAAGGAAAATAATAAATTAGTCTTCATCCCAGGACTAATTTACAAATGTGGATTTAAACAATAAGTAAACAAAACAGCAAGTGTGAGGAGTCCTGCTGTTACCTGGAGCTCCCGAGCCCTGAAACACGGTCTACATCCTTCAAGTCCCCCTCCACTCCCTCGCGTCTGCAAGCGTCTGCCAGGTCCTGAAAACAGGTAGAAAGAATAGTGGATCAGCATTCTACCGAGGGGAAGAGTTTTTTTTATTAAACTCAAGGTCATAAACTGAAAAGCTCTTATACGCAGGTGTTATTACAAACAAAAACATGTCAGACCCTTTCCAAAGCTTTATTGTCTTTTACTGAAATCATTCCCTTCATAACATTAAAAAAAAAAAAAAGTATGCTTGCCAGATCTTGGCTATAATAAAGCACAGTGCATGCATGTGTTAAGAGTGCTTCCCATCATAGCTCGGCATGCACACCTCAGTCCTGACCTAACCCCCTACCTACCATTCAGCCCTGGATCTCTCTCAAGCAGACTACCTTGTGTGCGGTCAAATATTGGAATATAAAACAGTTTAAGAACAAGAAGAGGCCATGCGGTCCAACAATGCCTGTCCATTTTGTAGTAGCTGATTGATCCCAAGTCTGACCTTAAAAAATGCAATTGATTCAACATCAATGCGGCTTGATAACCTAGTCCATAGCCTCATGCACTGTCTAAAATCTTTATAACTTGTTCCTTTAATCCCTGGGATTAATCTGGTTAGACTCCACAATGAGGTTGAAGCCACTGAACTCTTTTCACTTGTGGACTTGTTTAGGTGACTGACTATCTATGTTTACAAAAAGGCACTGGGAACAAAAAAAGAGAAACATTTATTTAGCTGGCATAGCATGTCGAGTGGCAATGTTGCAAGGGTGCTTTAGGGGTTAAAAAGGTAGTTCATGCTTACCTAAATGATTTTAAGTAAAGCTCAACAATTTAAGAGGGGTTAACATGGGGTAGTCTGTACACTGTGAGGCTGGATTATGAAATGTGTGAATCTTGCATGAACAATCCACATACACCAACTGCTTAGCCATACTTCTCAATAACATAGTCCAACATTACAATGGTGTCCCTACCCCTTGTCAAATTTGTTTCTTCACGTTTACTTTTAATTCATTATACAGTGAACTTTGAAAAAGGCTTGAGTGTGAATCGACTAAATTACATGACCAGATTGTGACCCTGGATTCATTGTGTTATCTGCTTTTTTTTGTACAGGAAAGTGGGCTGAGACCATTGGAAATCACACATAGCCATTTCCAGCAAACAGACTGAAATGACTTAAAACTAGAAATCTGGAGTCCTGTGTGTTTAAGAACTGTCAACATCTCACTCTGCATGCTTACCTCTTTGGTTAGGCCTGTAGGCTGTCGGGTTTGATTTTTGTAGCCTCTGGGAAAAGAAAGAAACCAGAAGAGAATTCAGAAAAAAACACACAGTGATTAAAAAAAAGGAAACTTTCAGCATGCTTTCCTTGACATACTGCTATGGTTCTCTTACTTACACCTGTTTAATTCACTTGTGTTATCTCTGGTGCTCTTTTTGTTTTGTTTTTTTCTTTACAAGTTTGTATCTAGCCAAAGAGCTTTTCCCCTACATGCTTTTGTGCCGCTACAGCAGACACCCCTGTCCCTGGTACATCCTCTCCAGCACCTCACATAATCAACCTTTAAATCGCAAACGTATTCTGAAAGTGGCAAGTGATATACAGTTGTAACCACGACAAAATTTACACTGAATCCTTTGTGAAGAGGACGGTTATTGTCATCAAGACTGTGTAACTGCATTCAGCATACTAGCGATTCCAATCCTACCACTAAATCAGTTACGCTGCAGTAAGGATGTTTGATTTCCGTACTTCCGACAGGGTTAAATGTCCCTACCCACAGTCATTCAAAGGTAGGTAAAATTTTGGGGGAGTACTGCTCTTATGAGACAGCTTTCTTTTCAAAATAATTTTCATATACAGCACTGGTAGTAATCATATTTAGGGTACTACTGAAGGTGTGAGATGGATTGCTCTATAAAATCCTTAGGATTCAGGATTTTTAAAGAGAAGACATACTCAGGGATACCAAGATATTAGTGAGCAAGTAGTTCAAGTGAGGTTATCCGGCAACTCCCCATCCCCAACTGAACTGCTTTCCTAGAAAAAGGAGAACATTTTGGGGGTAACATTCTACTTGTGATATAGTTTGTGCATTAAAACATTTTGCATATTTTAAGAAGAGGGGATTAAGTAAGGGGTTTGAGTAAGGAAAATGGGCAATACAATCCCCACCCCCAGTTGTTCTATAAATTATTCGTCATTTCCATAATTTGTGTCAGTACTGCATTTTAAAAGGGGGAGATTAAATGTTCAGGGATACCATCATATTTAGTACTGTGTAATTAAGGGGTCTGTAAGTTATCTGTAAGTAATTGTTGTGTTTCAAGGCTGGTAAAACCATAATTTGGACTGTCGGTGTACAGAGCATTTTGTTTGGAACTGGTCTTCAATTCTGTATGTGTATCTTTGTGGTTTAAAATATCATTTAATAGCATCAGTCTAATAGTACTTATCATAGTATTTTTTTGAGTCATCCCCCCAAACGACGATCCTACTCCTACAGACCATGTCGTACTGCATCCAATAACACTCAGAAAAACGACTCATCCAGTACTCACAGTGCTGCCATCATAGCCTCCTGTTCTGCCTGCCGTACAGCAGCCATCTCCTCCTCCCTGGACTTTGCTGCACTGCCCTGCTTATCTCTGGCATACCATGTGAGATCCTTGCCCTTCTGCCAACGCCCTACCGGGGCCATTAGAGAGTTCCCTGGGGACAGCACAGAGGTTGTTTAGTTTAAAGTACCTAACCCCCTCACACATTATTTTAGTTTGTATTACAGTGCCTCCCCTGCCATTGGCAAATCTTGCCAACTTAGTTAAACTTGTCTGATAAATGTACTTCACAATGTGTGTGTGTGTGTGTGTGTGTGTGTGTGTGTGTGTGTGTGTGTGTGTCGCTCAATGTTAGTCTCAATTGATAATATATTGCTTAGGACTTATTTATCTTCAAAACAACAGTCTAGTACTGCCAGAGCTGACCGATCACCAGTGGTAAACATTCCCTAACACAGTACTGCGCCAGCAGGTCCTCGTTCTGCTAGAGAATGGTGAATACATTCGTTGTGAGATCCCTGTGTCTGCTAGTGCTAAGAAAGGGTGTATCTTTTTAAATGGCAATATAAATCAGTCGAGTTGCAAGCTTTTGATTACCTTAACGATCACTAGGCTGAAAAAAAAGCTGTCTTCGTGTGGTACCATATATGAACAGTCTCTACGTCCCCCGGCATCCTCTGCCTTGTTCAAAAAGACTGCTTTCAAATTCAAGCGACCACAGTGTTTGTAATCTGACCGAGTCAACTCATTTGAAAATCGGATGATTTCTCCCCGGCCCAAAGGAAAAAAAATAAATGAAGTTTTAGGCTAAAAAAAGTGGAAGTTGCAATACATCACTTTTAAAATATAAAGTGTTGGTTTTTCACAGTTTACACATTGTATATCACATTAATGAATTTAGAACATAAAAAAGTACGTTATTACGTTTATTTTACACTTTTTTGTTTAAGAACTACATTAGACATACTGTATACACACATCTGCTTCAAATTTGATTTTCGAATGAAAACGTAAAAGTTTCTTCTTAAATACAAATCTTACCCAGGTAGTTTTCTCTGTGTTTATCGGATTTCACTTCATCCCAGTTGAACTGGTCTTGCCCACCTCTTACACCTCCAGCTCTGGATGAACCAAACATTGTTAATAATAATAATATAATAATTCGGTTCAGTTCTAAGCTACACGCGCGTCTACTCTGTTGAGGCCTTTAAAGTCAACCGAATCCTGGTACTCTACCAGCAAACTCTAGCCAAGATTCTTGCTTCACACACCAGGGGAGGCGTTCGAGGCGGCGACTGAAAGCAAAAACAGGAGGACTTCTAGATTAAGAGTGTTAATGTAGTAGGAAACATAAACAGTATAATCTTCAACACAACGACGGGGTAGTCATATTTGAAAATGTATTTAAACTACCGGTATGAAAATAAACGACTGGAAAGATTACAACTATGCAAGTGTAAAAGCTGTTTTTACAAAAATAAGTGTTGTGAAATATCCTGCATCCACCGCTCTTTGAAACTCCTCCTTGATTTCTTTCACTTCACGTGCACGCGCAGCTACGGGGCAATGGGGTCATGCGAGGAAATTCGACTTTAAAAACCCTCGAGGTTAAAAACTCGAAATGTCGCTATTCTACATACGCGCTGTGAAAAGACAGAACAGAAGAAACCCAGAAATTGACAGCACTGCTGTCTGAAGGAGCGTCAAATTCACTACTGTCGGGTTTTAATAATGTTAAAAAAAAATGTTTTTCAAGTATGCAGGGAGCAGGGAGCAGTGAGCAGTGGAAATGTTTTATACCTATTAAGTAATATAATGACGTCACCAAAGGTATACGGCTGGCTCTTTAGTGCTTTCATCACTGACACTCACTTCTGTAGAGATGGTTGCTACCTGGCTCCAAACAACATCATTGGGCTTTCAATGTTTTCGGCGCTATACATTATTTATATATATATATATATATATATATATATATATATATATATATATATATATATATATATATATATATATATATATATATATAATTTTATTTTATTTTTAAACAAGAATATTAATAGTAGTAGATAATATTAATGAAAAAGACGTGGATTAGCCGACGCCGATTTATTATGCTGCTATACATTTTAACAGTTTTGTTGTTCTCCGTATGGACACATTACCTCAGAATATTTAGGGCTTCTGATTTTCGGTTTTAACTGATAAAGCCCGATAAAACACCCCCGATATAAAAAGAATAAAATCGGTGGCTAGCCAATAAACACCGGAAAAAAACTGTGGAAATGGTTAATCAATTCACGATGACTTTACCCTTTTTTGCATTATAAAACCTACTACAAAAATACTAATAAATACATTTCCCAGTGTTGCTGGACAATGTCCCGCCTCTCTGACTTATGTCTATCTTTGATTCGTTCTGAATACTTTAAACCCGCCCCAACTGCTGAGTGACAGCACATTCCTACATTTCTATTGGAGACTCGGCTTGTGAGATTTGAAAGGAGATAATCAGGAATCGAGGCTTGTTAGCGAATTTAAAGCTATGGGTGCGTTCACGAGACGCAGACTTTGCAAAGATTCTGAAAATTCATTGGCTACTTGCTCCGATTCTGTGCAGATTCTTCGCAGAATGACGAAAGTCTGCGTGTCGTGAACGTACCCAATATTACAGTCAAGATACGGAAGATTTAAATAGCGAAATGTACAAAAATGCCTACACACAAAAACCCAGAAGAATGTGCCGGTGACCAAAGGGATTTTGTTGTGGAAGACAGCAAAGGAAAGAAGGTACAACTTAAGTGTGCCAGTACTGTCCAGTTACTATACATACAGAAAAAAAAAACCCTCAAGCATTTTGGAAAGTAACCAAAAACACAAATTCCATACAGTATATCAAAAAGGAAAGCCCCTAAAAATATATATACATAAAACTCGAAAATAGCTAAAAATAAGCACCGAAAAATACAATTAATAAAAAAACGAAAAAATTATAAGCCCTAAGAATATTGTAAATGTCCTGTCGTGTATTTTGTTTAAATAAAAAGCAAAATCCTTTTTATACAAAAGATGAAATGTGTCCCATCAGTGATTACCGTTTAAGCTCATGTTGAAAATAGTCCTGGGAAACTGGGTTAGGACAGGATTTAATAGTCAATTGGGAAGAAGACGCCTGAATAAGATACATTAAGTTAATTAGTACCAAGCTTTTTTGTGTCTGAATCATTAAGGTCACCATGACATTTGTCTTTGATCGTAAGCATTTTGATTGATTAAAAAATACGAAAAATATTATTCTTTTTAATATGTATAGTGATGAAGTATGTGTTTTAAAGACGTTTCGCAGTTTTGTCCAGATTGAAAAAAAAACCTCTAGCAGTGTGTTGAATCAAGGCTTTCAGTTAGATTACTTGTTTGTTTACTTTTTTTTATAAAGAGAAATAAAGCAATGAAAAATGTATCACATGCAATTTTCTCACAACTTGTCATAATTAGGCGATGGATTGCAATAATATTTTGAGAATGTCCTGTCTATGCACATGCACTAACGAGGTACTTTTTGTGTAGTTTGCGACTCAACTATTTTTTTTCCAAAGAGATATAAGACCATACCATATGATACACTTGGCATTATCCTGGGGCAAGGCGTTTTTATATAGAAAAGTCAGCCTTAATGGAATACTACTACTATAAAGGGCTGCGGCTGACATGTTTTTATTATTGGATGTAGATGTAAACGCATTGCTTCAAAACAGTATTTTTTCAAGCACCATTCACACTGGCATGCTCTACCCGGGTTGGAACCTACCCGGGTCAGGACTCGGTGTCATGCGGGTCGGCTAGATTTTGCACTGCTTTTGACAGTCCAAATACACAATGCGTGTATGAATGCCCTGGAAGCAGCTTGTTATCAACGCTTCCATCCTAGCTTCTCTGGACCGAACCGTCAGCCCAAATGTCGATATGAGCAAATGTTTCTTCATCCCTGCTGCAATTCTGGCTCATGCAAGCTATGTAGTAAACAAGTCGATACATTTAACAACAAAACAAGAGACAATCACATGTAAGACTAGCCACACCCCACGCGGACACGATGCACGTATTATTTAAGGTGCAGTGCCCCACAATCATATAAGGTCTGCAACATAGGGTTTAATGCATATGTCGGCGACATTTACAAACCGACGATTCTGCCTTCCTCTGTGTGTTAATCTTGTGTTGCGACCTGTAGGGGGTTCATTATTTATTTGTAGCAAAAAAAATGTTTTTGTTTTTTTAAATACTTTGCATCACTTGAAAGACGATGTCACTTTAACGCGAACAGACGCTATGTAGTAACCATAGAAATGTTGTTGGTTTTTTGTCGCATTGTGATGACGTTCGGGCAGCACAGCCCACTACTTAGTCTTAGTTCATGATGGCTCTCATGAGGGAAGTGAAGTACAACTAAGCAGGCGGAAAAGAGTGGAGAGAGCAGTCTTAAAATATTGTATCAATTCAAATTCATGCTTCTGAGGTTTTTCTCCAGCCTTGTCAGAGGTAGGTTTTGAAGCAAAACAAGATTTAATTGTGAATAGTTAGGAATAAGCTAGGTAGACGAGTTTTTAAAGATACGATAAAATACGGCAAATACATTGAATACATACTTGCTTCACGAGTGTTTGACAACGCGGTGACTTGAATTAAAATAACTTCGCCAAGGGGCTCGGTTATTGAAAGTTTTGTACAGGCTTTTTTGTATTTTATTTTATTTTATTTATTTATTTATTTTTATACATGCAGATTTATAATCCTGTACCTAATGTAAACTTTGCTTGTGTTGTCTCCAGCGTTACGACTGGGCATGATGGAAAATTATGTAATAATAACAGTATTACAGTAGTGTAAGATATTCAGCACCGACAAAATGTTATCTGGTTTCAAAGTGTAGGTGTTTTAGCATCCCGTAAAATTGCTCGAAACCGCATTAGAATATATTCTAAACGTGGTAACTGTGTTTAGATTGTTCCATGCTTATTGGTACGTTTCTGTTAACTGTACTCCATCAAACCTTGTTGCCTGGTCTGTCACTTGCAGATTTTTTAAGTAGTTTTTCAGCTGCAGCCACAAAAGCGCCTCACCCTTCTTGTCACTCCATCACCAGAACTAAAAAAAAAAACATGCTGATGCAACTACAGTGCCTGGTGCGTGAAGGCTATGGCAAGCGCCACTAGGAAATGATAGGAGGGTAGCTGCACGTGTTTTGTGATATTAACAACGTTGTGTGAGTGGCTTTCTTTACCTGGCTTAGTAAGACATACCAACCAGTTCTTTGGTATGCACCGTTGTTTAAATGTAAATGTGACTATGCTTAAGTTTTAGCGTCGGTATAGGTTCAGTATTTTAAACCAATAAAACGTGTTATTTATTATTGGGCAGCAGTGTGGAGTAGTGGTTAGGGCTCTGGACTCTTGACCGGAGGGTCGTGGCTTCAATCCCAGGTGGGGGACACTGCTGCTGTACCCTTGAGCAAGGTACTTTACATAGATTGCTCCAGTAAAAATCCAACTGTATAAATATGTAAAAATAATGTGATATCTTGTAACAATTGTGTCTGCTAAGAAATAAATAATAATAATATTGGGAGGGATAATACTGTAGTACTGTAAATGAGATGCATGAGTTGCAGCACCTGCTACAGTAGGAGAGGAGTAACCTACTACTGGCAGCAGTGTAAAGCATTCATCATGTCAGCTGTCTGCCAATGCAATACAAGGGTGCAATAAGGTTTAACACTACAGTGCATGCAGGTTTGTGTTTTCTTTTTAATAAAGAAATCTGTTAATTGTACCTGAGGTGTTAGGCATATCGAAACCATTCTGATCACTGGCATTTTTAAACCACAAAAGCAAGGTGTTCTCAACATCAGGTATTGAGCGAATCAGAAACACTGACGACTTGCATCCACAGTTTGCTGTTCGTTGGCCTGTGTTATTGTACCCCTAGTGTTTCAGAATGTTTGCAGGAGTGTTGAAATCTGCAGCAACATCTTTCTTTTTCTTGTATTATCCACCGCTTTCAGCACCTCCAATTTTGTCATGGGTGTCTTACAAGAAAAATGAACCCTTTCCTTTGTAGTTTTTTTTTTTTTTTTTAAGCTGCCACTGCCTTGTATCTCAGAAACCAGATAGTGACTTCATATTTGCCAGGAAATATAAAGTCTTCATGCTAAATGTGTTTTTGACCATGACATTGACATTGGTCATGTGCAGTTGCATCTGCATTGTCCTTATGTTTGGTACACATACACAGTTGAATTCCTGATTCTCTCCATAAAGTTCCATTACAGGGGGTGTCCAGAGAATATTTACTGTTTCAGGCCAACATTGCTTTGGGTACAGTATATCAATTCCTTTCTTTTTCACATGTGTATTGTACTGTACAGATATGGCCAAATGTTTTGCATCATCTAGAATTTTATGATTGAGACAAAATAATGAACATAATTTAGATATTTAACATTAATCAAAGAAAGTAAAACAAAATGACATCGCAAAAGTCTACCGGAAGCCATAATAGTAGAATTTTTTTTTTCAGTTTTTCATTAACTAAATGGAAAATGTCGGTATGTCATTTAATATGTTAACGTAACATTATTCAGCGGGTTTCATTCGACTTTATGAAGCAAAATTGGTTCATTCTGTATGGTGATGCACTAGCTGTACTTCATGATTACAAACAATTTGATCAGATTTGACCCCAGGGATTTCTAGCTACAGTAGTTAGTGTGGTGGTTTACAGTAAAGCTCACTGTTGTGTTTGTTTAGGAGTATTGAGTTACTTTATATTGGGCATTCAAATGTCACAGATGAGACTATTTGTGTTCTAACATGTTGGATGATTATAGCCTTGTGACTGTTTGTTTTTCCTCCAGGTAAAAAAATATCATTGGAAGAAATCACTTCCACTGATATATTACTTTTATTTCTCAAATTCATCTAAATAAGCATTTTGGATAGCATACATGCATATATCTTTACTGATTACTGTCTGTATATCCCATGAACACCCTGCTTCTTCAGCTGCTTGACCTCGTAAAACTTCAGATGCTGACATCATATTCTCATTGTTATGGAAACCCCTAGGACTAACTCATAATCAGAGATGTCATTTCCCTTACACTGTGCCCCTCAGGATGTTTATTTTTGTTCACTACAACCCATTCTACTGCTCTGTCATTGCAAGTTCCCTCAGTAGATGGCACTATTTTGCTGTATAAAAGTTTCTTACATAACTCATACAATTGTGTATATTTCCAGGCTAATTGCTGATATAAACGTCCTCCTCAATCATGTGCCTGGTCTTCTGTTTCCATGACTAGCTGGAGAAATAATTAAGAAAGCCGTGCCCACTAATGGGACGTTAAGACTGCAAAAGTTTACCAGTCTATTAATGATGGTGGATTTGGTAGAACATCCTGAAACATGTTTATGTTGTACACAGACCTCAGTAACATGCACTGTACCATGCAACAGAACTAAACTGATTGCTCTTAGAAAATCTGTAAGCAAATTTAAAAAAACAACAAAAAAAAAACAAGGTTAATTTGACTTTCTAATATAAGGCCTTTATGTTATAATTTTGCTCTATTATCAGGACAACTTCATCTCACTGACAGCTCTTGATTCTGCTGGTGTTTATTTGATAGACCTCTGGTCTCCTGAGCCCACCTCCCACATCTTGTTTTTGTATTCCGCTGCTCAAACCCAGAGGGATTGTGCTTAATCACTTACTGTACTGTACATTGAGTGTCAGGGCAGCATGTCCTCATTAAAAAACAAAACTACTTAAATAATACCTTGCTGGGGAAAAGGCGTTCCTTGTAACAGCCGTTCCTTGTAATAACCCTGAGCAAGTCACTTAACCTCCTTGTGCTCCGTCTTTCGGGTGAGACGTAATTGTAAGTGACTCTGCAGCTGATGCATAGTTCACACACCCTAGTCTCTGTAAGTCGCCTTGGATAAAGGCGTCTGCTAAATAAACAAATAATAATATTTTTTTTTTTATTACTGATAAGATGCAACAGTGGTTACTGTAGCTTCTTTTTTTAATACTGGAATTAAAACCTAGATCCTTTGTCCAAACTGTTCTAGTCTTTTTTTTTTATTATTTAAATTGACAACTATACTGTACAGGGATCAGACAGAATGTTAAAACCTGTCTGATGCGATGTAGCACACATTTATGTGTAAATGTACTGTCCCTTACATGATGTATTTATTATGCTCAGAGCTCTCCAAAACTTTTTCCCATTGAGGGTCCAGGAATCTCAACTAAACAAACTGAAGGTCCCAGAGGAAATGTTGGGGGGTCCCAATAAAGTGCAAAGTCTTAATGCTGTGGTACACAAATATATATTTTTTCATTTGTTAAAGTTTTGAATTTTTTTTAACAATAAGAAACAAACACAAAAAGCCATAAACAGAAAGGTTTTTTTTTATGTGTAAAAGAATGAAAAACAGAAAGGCAATGGAATCCACAAAAGCAAAATTCCAGAAAGATAAAAAGAACTCTAAGCGTTCTCCTCAACCAGGCGTCCTCCACTGCTCTCACTATTAAGGAGACCAAATGCTCCAGAACCTATGAGGTTTTTAAATTCATGTCATAATTCGTTTTTTGGTCTCACTTAAACGAGACCCCGACCTAACTAACTTGCTTGTTCAGTATTGCAAACTATGCGTGATTTGCTCTCCGTGCCAGAACACTACACCCGATACGCATGCCAGCGTCAGTGACACACTGTCGCTGGAGGTGAAAAGCGCTCAGTACCTACTGGCGCTGGTGTATAACACCTGTAACATGTTAAACCAGCGTTCAGTGCTGCACCGTCGCGGACCAGCAGCCAATTGTAAGCTAGCAAGCCAATATAGAAAGTGTCACATGACAATTGATTGTGTGGTGTTTTAGCTTGCTGAAATCATCTTCTTTAGAAACTTTATTTTTATTTTTGATGGCGCACATTGTAAGTGATATTCTGGAAGACGAGACTCCCTTTTCAAAGCGCGTAGAAACAAGCAATCAGCAGCGACAGTGCTTCCAGGCAGCTTTTGTTGAAATTCTCTTTTTATATTTATTTTCTGTTAACATTAGTTTATGGATAATCTTGTTGGCTTTTAAACCAATTAAATTGTTACCAAAAAAAAACCTTGGTCTTGTTGTACTAGTGCTAAAATATACACTCCCTTTTTTCTTTATATTTTTACCCGAAACCTCGCTTAATATAATTTTAGGACATGACATGTCAGGACTGTACTTGCATCCAGAGCGCGTCTGCCGATGAAAAATAAAAATACTGCTAAAAACAAAACAGTATTCGGTTCAACAGAGACAGTTAGTAACTTAAAAACAAATAAGCGAAATGCTCTGTGTCTGTCTGTGTAGTTTGGAATTTGAATGTGCCGCCCCTGCTTGCTCTGTGACGCTCAGCCAGGGACGGGACGTTGAAAAGAACTGTGGGAAATGTCGTTTTAAGACCTTGAAATATACCTTTGCTTCTATGCCTGATCCCACATTTCCCACAATTCTTTTCAACGTCCCGTCCCTGGCTGAGCGTCACAAAGCAAGCAGGGGCGGCACATTCAAATTCCAAACTACACAGACAGATACGGAGCATTTCGCTTATTTGTTTTTAAGTTACTAACTGTCTCTCTTGAACCGAGTACTGTTTTGTTTTTAGCAGTATTTTAATTTTCATCGGCAGACATGCTCTGGATGCAAGTACAGTGCTGACATGTCATTTCATAAAATTATATTAAGCGAGGTTTAGGGTAAATATGTAAAGAAAAAAGGGAGTGCATATTTTAGCACTAGTACAACAAGACCATGTACGGAATTAAAATGAATGGACTATAGAATAGTCGTTTCTTTTTTATGTAAAAATGTAATTGGTTTAAAAGCAAACAAGATTATCCATAAACTAATGTTAACAGAAAATAAATATAAAAAGAGAATTTCGACAAAAGCTGCCTGGAAGCACTGTCGCTGCTGATTGGTTGTTTCTACGCGCTTTGAAAAGGGAATCTCCTCTTCCAGAATATCACTTACAATGTGCGCCATCAAAAATAAAAATAAAGTTTCTAAAGAAGATGATTTCAGCAAGCTAAAACACCACACGAACAATTGTCATGTGACACTTTCTATATTGGCTTGCTAGCTTACAATTGGTTGCTGGTCCGCGGCAGTGCAGTACTGAGCGCTGGTTTAACATGTTACACCAGCACCAGTAGGTACTGAGCGCTTTTCACCTCCAGCGACAGTGTGTCACTGATGCTGGCATGCGTATCGGGTGAACACTAAGCTCTAGGAAAGTGGGAAGTGAAGTCCTGCTTTTGTTACATTTCTTGAACAACATTAACATAATTAATGTCAAACTTAACTCGAGGGGAGCTAATTTTTTAAACATATTTAATATGATCAGCTAGTAGTAGGGAGATTTAAATAACCACATTTCTTTCTTTTTCTTTATATATCTAGCTACAGTAATTTGGGGGAAAAAACTACCGATACCCAACATCAGAACTACCATTAATTCTGCCTAGAATTAACAAGCAACCAGCAGACCCTTAAACTTAGCAGCATTGTATCTGCAGTGCAGCCAAACAGACAGCAAAACAAATCCATTAAAGTTCTTTCAAACACAGTTGCTTATGTTTGGGAAGCAGTCAGCAAAAAAGCCTGAAATGGATTTCAGCAAAACACATAAACGTACATAGTCACATGAACAGGGCGCAACAGTAAAGTTTTCAGTCTTTCAGTCCGCTCCAATCCAAGAAAGTCCTGGGTCCATGTTTTCCAGTTCTCCACAGCAGGAACTGTAACTGCTGCCAACATTCTGAAGCTTGCACCTCACACAGATGGACAGACGTGCGTTCCAGGGACGTAGACAACTGCAAATCTGAGAGTCCCGACCAACCATGAGAGCCTTGTAAAAGCTGTCTATTCCTGATGACCGTTTAAGTAATGGACACAGACACTCAGTTGGCAGTTTCTTCCTTATCCAAGCACGTAATTTTTTACTGTGTCAAAAGTGATAACTCTGGGCCATTAGAGGTGGTACTGTAGAGTGGTCACATAGGAGTATCCCTTCCAGAACTAATTAATACCTTCCCATCGTTAGTGTCCTAGCTGCACCCTACAGATTTGTATAATCCTTGGCTAATCTGTATGTGGCCCCCAGATTTTTTTCCTTTTTGGTTGGTTTTGCTGAAGTTTTTTTTGTAGCTGCAGCCAGATTAGGCAAAGTCCCCTCAAGATTGCTCGTCCTCTTGTTTTTTTTAGTTTTTAGTGGCTGGTTAGCAGATTTACTGTAGTATTCCAGAAGTGTTTGCTGAGTGATAAGGCTGACTGCTTTGTGTATACTGCACACACGCTTCTTGTAAGTAGAATTAGCCGATGATAATTTTATTTAAGTTTTGTGCAAATGGAGGAGTAACATTAAGCTATAGAGGAATTTCTGTGAAAACTTGGTTGAGAGAATAATGCAGGTTTTCAGCTGTTTTTACTGCTCAGAATGAAAGACTACAGTATTTCATCAATTTATCCAAGTTTAGTGTATGATGGGCCTGCCTCTAATACTGTAAGTATATCAGAATTTCCTGAGGATTCTAGATAGTACTGGTTGTCCCGGGACCTGTGGTGATTCTGGCATGAACACCAGATTGAGGGAGACAAGTAAAGAACCAAATGATGCTTGGTAAAATAAAAGGGGGACGGACAATGTTATAATGTCAAGAGGTAAGAAATGGATTTACAAGCATTAGTTCATACTCCTTAAATCACCTCATTACATTGATGGCTTTGACAGCTCTATGCCTTCTTAATTTACACAGGAAGTCCGTGCATGGTGTCTGTAGACAATGGTGCTGTTACATCCAGGTTTTTGGAGGGTTCACTCTTTTATATTCATATGAATTATGCCTATTGTACGTGCACTGACAGAATCATTGAACACCTTGTTGAAATGTGTGCTTAAATCTTCTGACAGCCTAAGAACTGTACGGTGCTTCCATTTGAAGAGGTACTTTTTCTGTTGAAAGTTTAGGCTACTGTAACATTTCTCACTGCACTACATGTGGTAGAAAAGTTACACAATGGACCTGAATAGCAAAGTCTTTCCGACTGTCGGGGAGGGCTTTTGTGGCAGTGTTTTAACTTTACGTTTTTTGTGTTCCGAGCAAAAATCACAAATGGCCACAAAGGATGAAAACAGTCGCAAAGCCCCAATTACGACACTATGAAGAATGTTATCGGTGTGGTCGGATTGAGTATTTAGTGTCTAAAGTGGTTCCACCTCTTTCAAAGAGTCCTAATGGAGGAGGGAACCTATTTCAAACAGGCTCCATGCTAAAATAAAAAGGTTCTGCTGTGGGTGGAGTGACTCTTTGACTATACTATGGTGATGGTGCCCAATGTGCTGCTAGGTATTGCTGCGACTTTAGAGGATGAAAGGGATAATGTAGTTGCTTCACCCCCTCCCTCCCCCAGTATGGAATCGCAGCCGAAAGTATACCCCACCGGTGTATCATCAAATGCCACTTGT
Source organism: Acipenser oxyrinchus oxyrinchus (assembly GCA_030684275.1). Taxonomy (NCBI): domain Eukaryota; kingdom Metazoa; phylum Chordata; class Actinopteri; order Acipenseriformes; family Acipenseridae; genus Acipenser; species Acipenser oxyrinchus. The sequence goes on from CM060250.1 coordinate 22,557,105, forward strand.
TTGGACCTTACAGAAGAGTAAGTGCTACAGAGATATCGAATGGATAAAGCTACAATATTGTATTTATGTGATAAACTTAAAGAGGATTTAGTCAAGCACTCCAGTATCACTCACAGCCTTGTCATTCTTTGCCAGCGTTTTTTTGTATGCTATCCTATTATACGAATTAATTTTCATAAAGTGCAACTGGGTATGGAGGATATTTTATGCCAAAATGAAAAATAAACAAATAAACAAATGTCTTTATTTATGTATTTGTATATTTATTTATGTATTTTCATTTATTTGTTATTTTGGCATAAAATATCCACCATAACCGGGTACATGAAACTATAATTTATTTAATACAGAACATCATTTACAAAATTAGGCTACATCAAAATGAGTTCTCTATCTTTACTTTTTTTCTTTGTCCTGACGTACTTGCTTTATTATTATGTTCTATTAAATGTATCTTCTCTTATTTCTCCATATCTCCTAAAACGCACATCTGTTTTGTTTTTCTCTGCCTTTACTACCTTCCATTCCCACCTGTCCATTGATTGAAATCCTGAAATGATGTAAAAACATAAAGGTTTTTCATTTAATTACTGAAGAGTTATTCCGCCACCTTTATGTAAATTGCGCCTTTCCACCTGTTGGAAAACAGCAGAAAAGTATTTCATTTTATGATGGAAACAACGCTCGGAATAAGAGTCAGGTTAAAACAGACGGAGACAGCGAGTTTCAGAAGACACTTTCTTATTCAGGCGAATGTGTCAGAAAAAAATGTCCCCATTTTGTTTTTAAAGCCTCCCCTTTTTATATTGTGGAATTACAGAAGTTCCTCTTACTGGGGCACTATCGCCAGATTTACTTTCACTTTAGATTTGAATAGGCGAAAGTTTATACAGTAACAACAAAAAACTTGGTAAAGGTATGCAGGTTTCTAGATGCTTTTCCTTTTGAAAAAGTACAGTACACAAGTAAAGTACGGCACAAATAACCTGAGTGCTATACTGCTGTGTCGGGTTTAAAATGCACCTAGATACATGTTCTGCACCACTGTTATTGCTGAGAATCGTGTATTCTGTACATTACAGTAAGTTGTTTGTTTTCTTCTTTTTTATTTAGATTGTGACAATGTAGGAGTCCGCCCTTGGCTCCTGTACACTTTTTGTTTAGTTTAACTTTTTATTTTAATTGCTTTTGTGACGTTTGAGCTAGGGTTGCTGCTTTGTTTGTTCAAGAAGCCTGTGAACCTCAAATACCTATTTACAGAGTATGTCAAATGTCTAAGTATAGAACCACAAATAAGCATTAAATTGTGTAAGGCCACTAATCCTCTTTGCGATCTATTTTATACCACATGCGCAAGTCAATCGGCTTATAGTACTCTTAGTACTTAGAGCCTAAATGTTCACAATTATGGTCAAAAGGTGTATAGCTGTAACCAATTATTTATGTTGTCTCTGTATTGAATACTGAATAGAGGGATCTCTGTGCCTTTACAGTGTAGCTTGGCAGTCTGGTTAAGAAATGCTTTTCAGAAGTAAACTAAAATCTTACATGTTTGGCTAACTCAGTACCCTTTGAATTCTCTTGAGATAATTGCATATGAATGTAATTGTATGTAGTATATAGTATGTCACGTTCACACAACACAATATCACATATTTTTAGGTGTATCTAAAAATCATATCATTGAATCTTCAGCAAGTATCACAGTGACCTACAGTACTTGTTTGTGAGCGATGATGGGTTGGGCTACTGAAAGTTGTGTATGTCTTAGAAACCGTACACCTGATTTTTGTGAAAGCTGAATGTTTTTAAATACAGTTTCAGTAAATCACACCACCATTTTTTATACAGTAGGTATGTTACATACATTACATGTGCTGTGTTATTATTATTATTTATTTATTTATTTTTTTATTTCTTGCATTGGTAAAATTAACTATTTAAATCAGGTCAGTTCAGTCTTACAGTTTAAGGTAGGTTCCAATCAGTAGTCTAGGTCAGAATGTTATGTTAGAAGTATCAACTGTTCTATCCCATCTAATTGGCAGACTAGCATTCAATAGAATAAGGTTTCTTGCCAGTTGGAGATGGATGAGGTTGATGTCTGACATTATGTACTGTAGTTACTTTATGAACAGCACTGATTGTCAGGTAATTTATTCGTTCAAAATAGCAAACACAACTATAGTCTGCATTTACCTGCTAAATACATGACCTTGCCTTTTAAGGGCCCTTAGTGTCAGAAGAGTTCAAATGTATTCTTATTTTTTTGCTTCACATTCTTCAGCAGCAATTAGTTCCTAGTGCTTGTTAAGTCTACACACCCTCTTTTGTTCAATATGTTTTTGGTGTTTTAAGTGGTTGGGGTGGGAGTGATAGTAAAAGACGTCAGTATGCTAGTATTTCCAGCCCTGAACTACGTAACCTGCACATGTGTAACAGATTAGCAGATGATCAATGACAGAGAGATTTCCATTGGCTACGTAGTATGAAACAAGGAAATGTTGATTAGGGCTGTCAGCAGGCTCTCTCAGACACACGCACATGCGCGCACACACACACACACTCTCTCTCTCACTGGTCGCAGTTCAGTGCTACTGTTCCATTCATTCAGAACTGCAGCAACCTCTTTGCTCAAGCTTTGATACACAGAAAGGTAAGGAAACCTGATTTCTAATGGATTAGTGTGGGTTAGCTAAATCTTTTTCTTACAAAACAGTACAGTCTTTGCTTGTGAGCCGACTGTTCGATTTGAAACAAACAGAGCAAGCTGTCCATAGAGTATTTTAAATGTTAAAATGATGTGAGGTGTCAAATTGAAATGTGATGTACATGTTTTAGGTGTACAGTACTGAACTGTTGTACAGGAAGATAAATACATTTGTGTGTGTCAGTATGTTATAAAAGTTAATACAATGTGCGTAGATTGTTTCTGTGTGTACAAGAGATGTTTGAAGTGATATGTCTTGTCATAGAGACACTCTACACACAGTGTACTGTATTTTTTATTGTAATCACAAAAAAAACATACTGTGCTATCAAGCATAAAATGGGTTTTTTTTTTTAACTATACAAATGTGCTGCATGTCAGTGATATCTGTACGCAGGATAAGAAGTACTGGAATCTTAACCAGTGTATCCTTAACTGTCATATGCGACATGTTATATGTGATTTAGTATACTAATTTGACTACTGTATATGGGCATACCTGAGACAAGTTTACCAGCCTGCCATGTAAAGTTCTCTTTCCTTGATTGCTAAAGAGCTCCTTGGCATTGAGTGGATTTGCAGTGTTTTCCTAGATTGCTGTGGTGCATTCTTAAGCACCAGTTTCTGAGGTACAGTAGTCTCCAGCTAAGCGAACACCCCTCGGGAAGCAAGCGAAGTGTTCTTATAGATGAAGTGTTCTCAGCCCTGGACACACAATCTTACTGTGAAAGGTAAAGGTTATTATATTTAGGCATAATAAAACTGCAATTTGAGCATCCAACAGAACTATAACTAAGTCCCTTGTCAAAAAGATAAATTAGAAAATCTAAGCCCTGTGGAACAGATGCTTTAGTATAATCAATTTGCTGTTCACAACAAAACTGCAACCATTTTTTAATGTATATGTTTTATACTGAGTTTGTGTTTTAGGTTGCCAGGCCTGAATGATGAGTTGTACATCTCTCTCTGAAATTCCATGACTGAAACATTTCCTGACAATCTGCATGCCATCATGTTGTTGTCTCATTTTGTTTGCCAGTGGATGAGTCATTTGAAACCCTGGCAACTGCAGCAATGTTTGGTCCAGTGGCAACAAATATAAGAATAACAGGTGCAAAAGCATAAAACAAGTTATACTTCCAAGTAGTGGAAAATGTATCCTAAATTTAGCATCTGGGTCAGGCTTCCATGACACGTACAGTAGTCTCCTGCTAAGAGATCACCCCTCAGGAAGCAAGCCAAGTGTTCTTATAGACAAAGTTTTCTCTAAGATGGAGTTAGCCAACAGGCACAATATGAATCAGTATGAATATACTACTTGTCATGACACATGTGCATCAACATATGAAATGAACTGAATAAGTAAAAGCAAAACAATATGGCAAGTGTATGTAAATAAACTATAATAATAAAATAACAGACAAACTAATGGCAATGAAACTAAAGCAAAACAACACGGTCAAAAAGCTTAAATCGCTATGTACTATGAAATTAGCTAGCATGTGTATTTCGGGCTGTCACAGTGGCAGAGGCAAAAATATTGTGTGTTAATCATGGTTAACTTAACGTTAATAAACTGACTGTCAGACTAAATTAACACAGCACCCCTACACATGTTACAAAAAATGCAGCAGCAATATACAAGACATGCAGATTATTTAACAAAATGGTGAAGCAACTCACCAGAACGGGAAACACCAAATTGCTCGGCAACTTGTGTCTGATTTCAGTTTTTTTTCAAGAGCTCAAACAATTTTGTGGCACATTTTACCGTTTGTTTATATGCCATTTTGTAGCGATGAGGTGCACTCATGGAAATCGGACTACAAAACAATTTGATGATATGACAGGGGTTCTGGTTCTGGAAAGATTTCATAAACCAATCAGTGTCCTTCAGGACACTCTCAGAATGACAAGTCGCTTTTTTACTAAACAGTACTGTATCCATTGCGAACGAATCGCTATCAGTGCGAAGAAGGTGTTCTTTTAAGCAAAGTTCCTATTCCTTTAGCCGGAGCATTGACAATGGGAAAAATCTATTTCACTGCAAGGGTGTTCCCTTAGGCAAAGTGTTCTCTTAGGAGGTGTTCCTATACGTAGAGACTACTGTAGCAGAGAATACTGTATCAGTGTCTACTGTGCTGGATTTGCTTTGGTTGGCATTTCGGGTCAATTAGACCAACGAAGCCTACTGGTCAAATTGACCCGAAATGCCAATTTAGAATAGTCACATTATGGAGTTTAGTTTCTTTTTCATCTTTTTGTTGTCAGTTTTATACATTCTTTTCTCTGTTGGTGTCTATTAGAAAAAATGCAGACCAGCAAGCTAGACCAGTTAGCATTAGGTACCTTTCCAGTTCTGTTTGTCACTACTACACTGCTCCTGTAAGGTCATACTGTGCATTGTATAACATTATTAACCACATACATGTAAACCGGCTTTATGAATACAACCCTATAATTTCAACACTGTATTGTAGGGATGTCTTGTATACAATATGTACAGTAGTCTTTATTCTTGAGAAGCAACTACTGCAGTTCCCAGTGCTATATAACCATACCAATATAATTCAGATTTCTATAGCACCTTTCATCCCAAGGGTCCCAAAGCGCTTCACCAACACACACACACACACACAAAAATTTAAACCATTAAATGAAAAACAGTTTATAATACAAAATGTAAAACAATTGAAATTAAAAAAGGGACAGAAGTTATCTTTAATTGTAAAATTAGAAAATATGCGACCAAATTAATCGCACTGTGGAGCCCTGCTGTTATGTTTTGTTTCCAATTTAGTTCCTGAGAATAGTCACCACAGTTATTATTATTGAGGTGTACTTGCCGCTCGCTGTGTGTTATTGTTTTCTGTAAAACATTGATATCCTGTCAGTTAAGAAAAGGCTCAATGGAAAAATTTGTTTTGTCTTTATTACGCCAGCCAGAGACCCGCGCTTACAACTGTATCATCATATTTTCTACATTTTCTTTAAATTCTCAAATTAATAAATCGAAACCTGTATAGTAAAAAGAGACCCGGATAGTAAAAAGAGACCTGGATAGTAAAAAGAGACCAGGGTAGCATTGGGTAATTTTAAACCCAGGTTTTCGGGTACCCGTGCCAACCTCTCTCTCTCTCTCTCTCTCTCTCTCTCTCTCTCTCTCTCTCTCTCTCTCTCATAGTCATAGTAAGGGTCAAAAAAACAACAACACACACAACCTTTTATGTTTGCAATAAATTCATTCGTTTAGTTATACAATTGCAGTATATCCAGGCATTTTAATAAAACATTAACATTTTTTAAAATTACAGGACTAGTTCTTAACACAACAGTAGGTCTGCTACTGACGTTTTATCTTTTCCCATCTGTATGAAACATACATGGTTACTTTTGAGGAACAGTTTATACATTAAAATAAAAAATAAAAAAATAATAATAATAATAATAATAATAATAATAATAATAATAATAATAATAATAATAATAATAAAGTAAACACTCATTTAGTGTCATTTCACCCAAACAACAATTCCATAAAAAGCGTACGATTATTATTTTTTTTTTACTGTACTGGTCATTTTAACTTTGCTGTTGGTGGCACAACTGTAAGCCTGCTGAATACTATCCCCCATTGAACGATGCCATCTATTTATTTCACAAAGTAATTTAAGCTCAACAGCATTATTTTTTAAGCAGTTAAAAAAAAAAAAAAAAAAGTTGAATATGTACAGGCAAACACTTTTTTTTTAAGTCAGCCTTCATTTGTGCAAAACTTGTGCACTTTTTTTTTTACTGTGGTTTATAAAAGTCACTTATTAGACTGCATCAAGCCTTTTTCATGTTAAACAAATCAACCAGTTCCATCAAGGTAAGCCATTTGTGTTTATCCATTACAATGACTCCATTTGTCCTTCGATTAACAGTATGCCTCACTTAGGTGCGAAATCATTTGCAATGTCTTGCTTTTTTTTGTTTTGCTCTGGTGTTAAATGTAGGGTCGACTCACCATTTTGTAGTTTCTGTTTTCCTTTGGGAGCGGGAGCGTGATGACATTGGTATGAACGTTCAGTTAACAACAAATTAGGAAAACGAGTCAGAGGTTAACTGCATAACTTTGTTGTTTTGATTGGCCATGATTATTTCGCTGGCACTACAATGAATGAAACTACAATGTTTATATGCTTGGCTAGGGAAGTTGGCGGATGGTGGACAGCTAGGTGGTGATATAACGGGTAAAAATAGCACTCTTTTTATATTGGTGAATAGCTGGCGGTATGCGAGGGTGGCTGTATAACGCAGGACAACTGTGTGTGTGTGTGTCTGTAATATATATATATATATATATATATATATATATATATATATATATATATATATATATATATATATATATATATATATATATATATATATATATATATATATATATATATATATATATATATATATATATATATATATATATATATAAAATATATATATATATATGCACTGTATATTTGTGAATTTTGCACTTTAGTCAATGATGACAGGTGCAGGAAATTTAAAATGGGGTCACTATGGTGATAATTACTGGATTTTCTTTTGCGATCAAATGTTAATGCCTATCAAGCTCTTCAGCTACTGATTGGAGAGCCAGATTAGAATGTCTGTTTAAGAGTCCGCTCTTTGCTCTTTGCAGAAATGTCTTGTGGTATCACAGAGAGGGTGATGGGGTTTACCAGATAGCAATTACTTTAATTTACATGTAAAGGTCTAAGAACCAAGGCTCCCAAAAGCATGTTCTTACCTGTCATTAGCAATGCAACATCCACTCACGTGGCCTTTTATTGTTTGCTGTTGATTCAATATAAATGTATATTAAATGTTGCATTAGATAGAAGTTTTTGGTTTCTAGGAGCATTAAAGCCTGGTTCCACAGACCCTGATTAGCACTAATCTGAGTCTACTTTACCTAACATTGCATTAAGTAGTCCAAGATTATTGCTGATCAGGCGTTTAACATGTGATTTGTGTTTTAGCAGAATTCCTATGAAGTTCGAGCATGAAAACTGAGTTTTATAGTTATAGGTATGAGTTTATTTTAAAGCCTTGATTATAAACACCATTAATGATGTGTTTAAAGATGACAACGCCTTCCAGTTAGTCGTTCTAAATCAAAAATACTGAATGAGCACAGGCACTTGAACACTAAATGCACTTTATAGCTATTTTCTCTACTCTTGAACTATTTCCTGCTACACAGGTAGTAGAAGCCCAATTGTTAAAAGCACTGTTAGGGTTCTGTTAGGGTTCACAAGAGCTTTTGATACAGTACTGAACATGTTTCTCTGGCTTAGACAGCCTGGCATATCAACCAAGTGGCTTTGTTCTTCGTAAAGGTTTAATTCCAGACCTGGGTTGACTGCACTAAAACATAAACCTAACGCAAGTGTCTCAGGCTGGGAGCAAGCAGAAGCCAACTCCTTCTTGGGATTATACCCTGTTCCTCCGTAATAAAATCATCTGTTGCACAGAAGCTGAGGCAGGTTTAGTTTTGGTGTTCTCTCCAGGATTGAAGTGAAGAGTTTTGGTAAGAGTGTAACTACTCAGAACATGGTAACTACCTTTCTATGTTTTAATAACATGAAGAAGCAAATATTGATTGAGACCTTGATTATCAGCACTACATACTGTATATCATTGCTCACAGAACTTGAACACCTTGTTTTTGTGGGTATTTCAAGGTGCAGTTTCAGTATTGATCTGTCTCTTTTTGGACTTATGGCAATATTATGAACAAGACAGATAACTACAGAAAGAGTGATATCCGCTGACCTTTTAAAAAAGTTTACTTTAAAGCAGCAAAACCAAAAAACACATACTGTACCTACTAAAAAGGGATTTAAAATCAAAACACTTTATGGGTTTTCCAAATAGAGCCAGCTATAAAACATCATACTGTAGACATTAATTATTGTACTGGCGTGCCGGCTTGCCATACACATGGGAATTATCCAGGTGTTTGTGAATGTTGATGGGTAGTTATTGATATGAGGCAGCTGAACAAGCACTGATGCCCTTATTTCTCTTCCTGTGTTATCTAGCAATGGCACGACCAAGACCGGTGGTGTTGAGCGGGCCTTCCGGAGCGGGGAAGAGCACTCTGCTCAAGAGGCTTCTCGGAGAGTACGAAGGGGTGTTTGGCTTCAGCGTCTCTCGTAAGTCTGCTTGCTTTCCAGCGAACTGCATCACTTTAATCAGCAATGTTGCAAGGCCTGAGTGTCTGTGTGTAGCCTGGTCCTGAGGACATCAGTGGGTTCCGTATATAAATAAATCTTGTGAGCGGGGAGATCAGTGTACAGTGAATCTTCAAGAAAATCTGAGATGGTCTGTGAATTACTTTTTCTAATGTTCTGTTTTATGGCAGAAACTTTAAAAATAAATCAATAAAATAATAAATATGATGGGTCCTACTACTGTAACATTTTATTGATAATTTCCATAAACAAATAGCCTTGTGACTAGCTTTTTTTGTTTTTTCTGTAGACACAACAAGGAACCCAAGACCTGGAGAAGAGAATGGCAAGGGTATGGAGACGATGTATTAAAGAATACTCCCCCTCTGAACCTCTCCATCCAAAATGGATGAAGAAAAAGTATTATTATTATTATTATTAAGAAGTGGTGAATAATCACTATATTTATTCAATTTTGATGTATCCCTTCATTGCCCAAATGTTACAGGCTCCTTAGATTAATCCTAAACTATATAACATATAAAGGTTATTTTATTTACTAATATCCTTTTCAAAGTTGTCTCTGTAGTCCAAAAAGAAAAAAAAAAAACACACGAGAATTAACATTGTTTGTGTGACATTTCATTGTTGACCTGCTACCTATGTTTCATTGTTTAGTTTTCTTCTATATTTATTTTTTCATACATTTATCTAAAGGAATATGTATACCCTTTTAATACTTGAATTCAGAACTGATCCAGTGGACTATAACACGTATTAACCTTGTCTACTGCAGAAAACCGCTTTGGATAACATTCTGATTTTATCATGTTTGCAGCCATTCTTTGTGGCTTTCATGGAATTACTTATCTATGTGGTGCGTTTATATTCTGATAATTTCATAAAAAAAAGAATCCTTCATCTTACTTCAGGTCAAATATACAACTAAGTGTATTCTGTTTTTTAAATGTAGCTTCTTTCAAAGTTGCTTTTTTCCTAAACTTTTCTTTGTTCCAGTTTGACAGATTCTTACTCCCAAGCGTACTTCTGTACATCAGTGTCCTCCTCCACTGTCTGCACGTCTTGCTAAACTTTTTTTTTTCTATACCTTTTTTTCTCCATAGGCTTGCACTGTCTCCCTTTGTATCTTGAGGCGACAACATTATTGCCCCTAGCAGATGTCCTGCCTCCAGCTAGAGGTGTTTCATTCCTTACCTTGCTTAAGAGTGATTTACAGCCACATGCCGTTTAGTACAAACCCAATTTCTTTTAACTGTATAACTTCCTATTACATGCTTTGGGGGCTTATCTCTGAAAGGAGAAATACTAATAAATGTTACAGAACTAAAATGCTGTTGTACGCATCACAGCCAGATATTTTTTTAACATCGAATTTTTGTCTGCTTTACTTGAAATACACCGCATGATATGTGAATGAAAAATATCGAAACAGTGGGGATTGTGTTGAAAAAAATGTCTTGCTGTGATATATGCAACACGGTTTACAGCAAAGGTAAAACAGTAAAGTGGTGCATTTCTTGTAAAGATGTTCTGTGACTCTTATCCTTTTTTAGAAAAGATGGCACAAATTACATTTTGGAGTAACAAGCTTTCACGATAACCCCCTTGTTTAAATTGTATTTGGCATTACAGTCTCCTGGAATTTTTAGAAACAGACATTTTAGGACATTTTTCAACTAATTTCCTGAGCTCTAATTGCATTGATACTCTGTTAATATTAAAATTTCCTGACTGTTTGCTCTATGCTTTTTCACTTGTATTTCTAAGTCATAATTGATAACTGTCTTTGTTGTTTGTTGTTCATTGTAGCCCTAGTTGAGTAATTTCTAGTGTAGAATCCTTGATAACAATCTACCATTTGTCTTTTCCATCTAATGACCGTAGTCATTTGTCTTGGAATATTTCAATGATTTCCAAGTAAAGTGGTCTATATTGTCTACTGTGCATTTGTGTGCTTGAAACCGTCATGTTTTCTAATCTATTCACATCGGGCTTCTGGTTAAAGTACTGTTTTAAATACAGTATAGTTTTAGAGGCTATTCTTTCCCCACAAAGCTGTCTAGGACTTCTAAGGGTTTACATACCGGTGTCGTATTTCTATCCTTTGAATCAGATGAGATTCTAATCTGATTTATCCGAGATCACTTTTTTCATAGCCTTGCACATTGCTGTTCTGGTTTGTAAGGTTGAGGAATGCTAAACATGGTGTGATTTTCATTTGGATTTCAGTTACCCAACAGAACCGCCACCATTGTGAAGTGATCTACAGCAGTACAGTGAACTTAAAAAAATACTATTATTTATGAATTTTTAACTACCTTCAGATTGCTGTTCATGACTGAAGTCTCTAACTTTGTCGTTTTTTGAAATAATATTACCAGTAAAAAAAAAAAAAAAGAATAAATTAAATGACACCTATGTTCACAAGATTTCCAAGTGTAGTAGATATTTTGTGGGAAAGGATTCGGGTAATTTGGTAAACAAATTCCCTGTTTGTTCTCCGTTTTATCCATTTGTGCCAGTGCTTGCTGGAGTGGATGCCTACTATTTGTTTAATTATATAATAAATGAAAGAGACTGAAATACAGGACTGATTAGCCAGCAATAGGATTTGTGAACCAGGGCTAGTAGAAAGTTCAACTCTCTTTCTCGTCCTCATTTTCATATATACAAATATGTCTTTTTGTAGTGAGGTGACTAAACTTGGATACAGTATGCAACACTGTGCACATGCATATTCCTGACAGCCACATGAGTTTACCTGGGTATACATTTTAGATTTTGAAATGTATTTATTTATTTATTTATTTATATCTTGTTTAAGATTACCATTTTGTGACCAAGGAGGTGATGCAGCAGGGAATAGGTACAGGTGACTTCATTGAGAATGCAGAGTTCTCTGGAAACATGTATGGAACAAGGTATGTTGCTCTCTCAACAGCTTTGGTGAATAATCAGACTTATGTGGTACCTCCATATGATTTATTCCTGATTCTGCTTTGAACTTGAAAGAATGTATTCTAAATATTTTAGATGAGGTGAGAAAGTTATATGTATTCATTAGCAATCAGACAGAAGTCAGCGATTAAAATAACATGAGAATGAATTGTGCCATTTAAATGGAAAGAGCAACAGAAGCTAGTTAGAACAATGCAACAATGTTCAGTATTTTCTTATTCGGAAGGAATTGCTGACAGTCACTAGTTTTGCTGTAAAATCTAAGGCCCTATCCACACTATGCCTTTAAACCGTGTTAGTTGCCTTTAAACTGGCTTAAAAGTGCTAAATACGATTTGCGTCCACACTACGCAGCATTTAATACCGTACTCGAGAACCAGACTCGAGACCACCTCAGGAGGTAGTCTCGAGTCCGGTTCTAATTAGATCCATCAGGTAATGCGGTTAATCAGAAGTGTGGACACAGTAATACCAAACTACATTTTTTGTGTATCCTGCAATATCCCAAACTGCTTTGTGGTATGTTTGGCGAAATATTGGCGCCTGAAGGACTTGTTATCAGTGTACACCGCAATGGCTATTCATATTTATGCTTAAAAAAAAAAAAAAAAAAAAAAAAAACTGTCCGGACATCTCTGTTAAACTAGTGGAGAAAATAATAACAGCACAACATTAAATTAGGCGACTGCAAAAATTAAATGCGAGTTAAAAGTTGGATCGGGAAGTCACATAATTTGTCAGCTCTGTTTGAAATAAAATTAAGGGGACCAGAATAAGGCGCAGGCAAGATATTAAGGTAAAAACATAGATTATTTTGTAATTAACAGCTTTTTTCTGAGTTGAATTATGAAAACAGAATCACCTCAATTTGTTTAAAGGGACCTGATTAAAAATAAAGCCTGAAAACTTCAAGCCCACTTGTGTGTGTGTTCGCATTTACTTTTTCCAAAATACTTGTTTTATTTCTTTTTAGCAATATGGACCTCTATTAATATGAAGCTTAACACATTATTTTAAAATAAAATACAGTGCATGGTGGGATATTATCGTATTATTCATTGCGCTGCTAGGAACTGTAACTGAACTATTCTAATAGTGTTTGGGTGCATTAAGCCCGACTAAACATGAAACTGTACTTTAGTGTGGACACTTTGAGCTGGATTAATGAGAACGGTTTTGGGTACGGTTCTCGAGATGGGTTATGTAATGTGGACAGGACCTAAGATTAGTGTCATTTTGAATTTTCTTTTGAACCCTTGTTAGAATCAGTTCCTGATCTTCCAGTTTGCTACATATGTGGCCCATATTTGCTGACCTGTAGACAGACAGGTTAATGAGGGCAGCTGTTAAGAGTTTAAAAGAACATTAAAAATGAATTAGGTTGTGGGCTAATCCGTTGCTTACTGCTAATCCCAGAGCCAATACAGAGCAGTCATGAAAAAGACGAGCGTTCTCCCCAATTTACTTGGCTACGTCTCTTGTTGTAAATACAAGTAATCGGATTACAAGAAGCAGACAGATGGCCTGGTCCTGCAGATCCCCCCCCTCACTCCAATGGAATCTATTTAAAGAATTTGTTTTCTTAAATGGTAGATTTGTAACCAGGTTGGAGTGTATTGGGTTAGTGTTTCTGCTGGGGCTCTCTAAAGTGAGGCTGTGTGGGAAGGCGGTTAAGAGTTGAGGACTATAGCTTCCTTTTCTTGTTCATTTAAAGTACATGATTTGCTTGAAATGTTGGGTAATGTTTAAGCAGGCAGGCTGTTTTTGGAATGCCTAAGATCTCAGTCTCCTCTCTCCCCAGCAAGGCATCAGTGCAGGATGTGCAGGCCAAGAACCTCATCTGTATTCTGGATATCGACATGCAAGGTGTGAAGAACATCAAGAAAACCGACCTGAACCCCATCTACATCTCTGTGCAGCCACCCTCCATGGAAATTCTCGTGAGCAAATTTACCAAATCGTGTTTACATTGTACTCAAACCCCTAACCCTTTTTCCAGTTTCCTCATATAATGTATGTAACACCTTGGACATAGTGCACATCTCACACTAGGGATGCAAGTTGGTTATGGTCAGTTCGTTTTTTTTAATCAACTCTTTTACTTGTTTTTGACAGCCAATCGCTTTTTAGTAAAACCGAAATGAAAGTTTAAAACCGAAAAACCAAACTGCATCTGTAGCCAAAGGAACAGGACACACCATTATAATTTTTTTAAAATGTAATAAATACTTTTAATACAGTGTTACTGAATCACTTATATCAATGTATTATACAATTAGAAACAATGTAAAAAGAATAAAATAATGTATTAATTAACATTAAACTTATTTATTATTTTCTGCTGATGAAGTACACTTCACAGATAATGCATAACAGCGATACACACCCATACCCGAAACTGAAAGTAGAAAATAAGTTAACATCAATGCTATGGTGTGTTGATGGTAAACTTACTTTGTAATGACCTTGTATATGACGTGATTGAAAATTTGCGACACAAGTTTCTGATGTGAGTTTGATGGGCGTCTGCTTTGAAATCTATAACACAAAACATAATTTCTAAAAAGTGATATGACTGCACAATGACTAGTTGGCACAATGTTATTATTACGGTGCAATTGAAAAAAAAAATTATGTTATTTATGATGAATAAAAATGTATGCTATGGTGTGATTTATATTGTTATAATGTTACAATTGTAAACCATTTTGTTTTTAAGTTGTATTGAAATAATATTTTTTAGTTTTTCATAACAACAATAAAACAAGTGTATTTTTAAAAATTAGGCCAATTTTTAATTTTTTTGAAACTGTCCAAATTTCTTATTTGAGGGCTAAGAATGAGGGGAAAAAAAGCCAATTTTTTACATGGAAATTGACAAAATAAATGGGCAACTGGGTGGTTAATAAAAATAAACTGACCTGCTCACAGAAGAATTTAATTTAAAGCAGCTTCCAGATATTTGTCCGTAGCATACTTTTTGTTTTACAACTTCGCCTGGTTGACTGCTCATTCCAGTTTTTTTTTTTATTTATTTATTTTTTATTTATTTATTTTTTTACAATGGTTCAGGACCCATTTTATTTTGCTTCCTTACTTCTGCTTTTGGCTGTTTAAGTCAGTTTAGCATCGTTTTATATATTTTTTTATTAGGTCGACACAGAGTAATTTAACAGATGCAACCTCTCAGAACTACATTTCCCTCCTGCCCACTGGTAAATCCATCTGTTACATATGTGAGCAGGAGGATGATGGGAAATGTAGTTCTGAGAGGTCCATGCGGGTACATGTGAAGCCATCTGGAGGCAGGGAATGTAGTATAAAAAATTAAAACAGTACACACACCTTACGTAAACAGTTGTAGCAACACATGGGAACATGTAACACAATAAAATAAAAAGGTCCTTATGTAATCTTTAAGGGATGTTAATGTGAACCGTTTATATGCAGCAAAGTGTGCTATCAGCTCCCGAAAAGGCTGCCGGCTGGTGTTGAAACTGTCAACGCTTTTTCATTGTACAAAAAATGTGGTTTCGGTTTGGTTCGCCGTTCTCTTTTATAGGCATCAGTCAGATACAGAATTTTATGCAAATATTGGTTTTTGGTTCCAGCAAAATCATAACAGTGTTGCATCCCTAATAATAATAATAATAATAATAATAATAATAATAATAATAAAAAATTCCAATATTTTTGTTGTTGTTCAGGAAAAGAGGCTGCGGGACAGGCAAACAGAAACTGAAGAGAGTTTACAGAAGCGACTTGATGCAGCGAGAACTGACATGGAGATCAGTGAGTCAGCCCTTGATGATTTATCTGGGGGCATTGCAGATGGGGTTGGGGGAGAGGGAACTACAAGAGGCTGCTTATTTTAAGCAGCAGTACCCATTACAATGGGCACCACAGCAAGGTAATGAACCAATGTGTGGTTTAACTATCCCAAGCAGAAGGCACAATTGGATAAACAAGCAAAAGGTCACAAATGATATGGTAGTGTCAACTTCTGTGCGTTTCTATAATTGTGTTCACCCCGTACACTACAATATACACATTACACTGTTGTCTGTGCTCAGTTTCTCTGAAAGGGCAGTAGGTAGAACTGGCATAATGGAGAAATTGTAATCTTTAAAACAAAGTTCAGTCAGGTGACCTTTAAGGAATCTGGTGCTGTATGACGTGGTGTTTGTTTTCCAGTAGGGGGCACTGTTAATTTAAACAAGTGTCTTATAGGATTTAAATGAGTAAAGCTTTTAAAATATACATGTACTTTTGATAAACATTATTATATTTTGTATTTTTTCAGGTAATGAGCCTGGTCTATTCGATATTGTAATTATTAATGATGATTTGGAAGAGGCATATAGAAAATTAAAATCCGTTCTCATTGAGGTGAGTTTGTGAGAAAGGTTTGCTCCTCTTAATGTGGGTACATGGGAACAAAGCCTTTTGTGCACAATAAACAACAATGGAAGAACTTCTTTGAATAATAAATTACAGTACTTGGCATAATTCAGCATCTTGTGACACACAAAGGGACTGAAAAAACATATATCTGCCAGTGTCTGTTAAACAAATTGCACACGTAAAACGGCAAATGTGTCTAACAACAGCATTGTATTATTGGTGCTATTAACAGATCATTGAAAAAATTGCTAGTTGGTGACTTGCAGGCAGGCTGCTCCTTCAGCTACAACAAAAATCCTAGCCTTTTGTTAATGAACCTTGCCATTTGTTTGTATGATTTCCTTTCCCTCTTCTGTAGTTCCGCACCAATTATTATTATTATTTGACAATTAAACAATTCCCATAAGCATTTTAAAATGGCATATCTGCTTGACATTTTTACTTTTTTTGTTTATTTTTTACAACAGGAAATTGAGAAAGTCCAGGAATCCAATAAGTCCTAACATGGAGAACTTGAGACGGCTACCTTACAGGCCATTCCTGACAAACAGTTAACCAGCCTTCCATTCCAATCTATAACATTCCCATAGGAGCGTTCCCTTCCTTCAGCCAGCCGGTCTGTTCTGAACAGAACAAAGACAACTAATAATATTTATTGTAATTACCTCTCACTTTAACATAGGAACCTACAAATATTTTATGATGTGTTTGTGCATTTATTTATCCTTTTATTATTTCTAGGTTTATTTAGCAGCCCTTCTTGTCCACTGCTGTGCTTGGGTTGCTGAACAATGTGATTTTTAAAAAAAAAAAAAATTTAAGAGAATTAGTACTGGTTTTCCATAACTGTGGGCTTTTTAGTAAAAAAAAAAAGAAATGTACTTACTGGTATGTCTATGAACTATTTGGAGCCTGCACTATTTTCTTGTGAAGTAAAAATAATAATAAAATAGGAAACACGGTTCAATCAGTCTGAGTAAGAAGTATTTTGCATGACAATTTGTTTCAGTGGTACTTTACTTGCCATATATATATGGCAAGTAAATATATATATATATAGGGCAGCTGGCTCTTTGAGCTAATATATATATATATATATATATATAATTTTTAAAACATCACAGTTGCACTAAACCGCACCTCCAGCATATTGACAGATATGATAGGTGCATAGGAAACCTTTGCTTTTAATAGCTTTACTTTAGGAAAAAAAATACTGATTTATTTATTCATTTTTTTGTTTGTGTGTTTTCTTGTATTTTTGAATGTTGTCATTCCAGTTTAAAATGTTCATACTGTAGCCTCTGATCTCCGCAAACAGCAAATTAGTTTCCTTCCTGCAACACTGTGTCACTGTACTTGCTACATGAATATTTCAACTACAAAAGCTCTCGCTGTCTACAATACCCATTGAAACAAAACACTGGTTTCATTAAAAACACGCTATTTAAAAAAATATTTGTATTATAAACCATGTATACATTTACTGTGTTAAACTAAAATTGGAAATAGAAACTTCGTCTGAAAACCCTGTTATGTAAAGATGGTGGCTGATATTCTAGTAAGCAGGGGCACAGGGGACATGATGTCATAAAGGGGTAAGAATGCAACAGCCACAGTATTGGTGTTGTTCAGTATACATTCTCAAGGGTTACAATCTGAGCAGGTACAAGTACAATACATAACACCTGTTCATAATTAAGACCATTCGAATTTTGTACTTCTCAGTTTGAAGTCAACAAAATCTTCCTCTGGTGGTCATAATAGATTCAACCTTACATGTAAGCAACGTTTTTGCTTGCCATCCAAAATAATTCACAAAATGAGTTCAGTCTGTATACGCTTTTATTATTTTATTCACTTTACAAAACCAAAATCATGTAGAGTTAAAAGGTTAGTCTTTTGAATAATGTGGACGGCACACCATATTATTCAAATGAGTAGTATAGAAAAAATAAAAGTATGGGAACAGCCTAATCTACCTTACCTGTAACAGGCATTCTAAGAGTAGTATAGTATAACCTGCTTATAGGAAAGGCTAGGGTAAGTTAATTGTAGGAAGAAAAACTTTTCTTCGCAAATCTACGAATCCAAGAATGGATCTAGGATTCACCTGTTAATCCAGGATTGATGTGGTCAGCAGCACAGCTTGATTCATCGTTTCGTAACGTAGTAGTCAGAGCAACCATGGCAACTATGGAAGGTACACCCAACATCCATAACATTTAAAATGCAAGACAAGTAATTTATTTAATGCTTCTTTCTCAGCTGGATTCTCTCCTTTGACAAACATGGTTATGTACTGTATTATTGTTATGTGTTAATTGGTTTAACTTGGATTTTTATAGCACTGTTCAATTTGTAATAAACTTAATGTGAGACACTCCAGATATTAACATTGTCAGTTTTTCTCAATTCTGTTAATTACATTTATTACCCACTGCAGGGAATGTGACAGTGAAATAGTAAAGCCGCTGCCCAGTGTGTGTGTGTGTGAGTGTGTGTGTGTGTGTGTGTGTGTGTGTGAGTGTGTGTGTGTGTGTGTGTGTGTGTGTGTGTGTGTGTGTGTGTGTGTGTGTGTGATGTTTTGCATACTGTAGGTGTAGGTCACTGTGTGATCTATTTTTTATTTAACTTGGTATTTTTCAGCCAGAGCAGGATAAATGTTTTTCCTGACATTTTCTTTGGTCTCAAGCAATAATTTTATTGCATTTTGATTATCTTTACAGAACAGTCCCCTGCCACAGCCACAGTAAGACAACATGCAGTAGTTAAATTTAACACCCAGTCTTTATTATTGAGGTCACATCAGAAAACAATCTTGTATTTGAAATCTCAATCAGCATGGTTCCACAGTTAGAAAACACCAGCCTTGGCACTGATGTAAGGGTTCCAAAAGATAAACGGCCGTCTATGCAGCGTGACACTCTTTAACACTTGGTGATGTTATTAACTCTACTATGCATAAGGAGAGAAATATAATGTTAGTAAATGAAAGGTAGGAAAACGGTTATTAAGGCTATGAGGTACATCTTTAAACAAGAGAGACACTTGGTTTCTCTTTAATCTAGAAGTTTTACATCAGGCCATCCAGGAGAGTTATTGATTGGCCATTTCCTATGCTGAAGTGTCCCTGGATTGGTAGCTCCAGTTTAGTGCAATTGTGCACCCGTCTCTTCTCTCGCTCCCTCAGGTAGCCATGGAGTTTTGCAGTTGGGAAGGAGACAACAGAGTGCCGCTGTTTAGAGGCTTGATCTCCACATAGCCATGGCATCAAAACGCAGTTTGACGCAGATGGCCTTCCCCTGTAACGAGGGATACATTTTTGTGCATTATATATAAATACTGCTTTACAATGCTTCCCTCCTAATGCTCTTTGCAAGAATTTTTTTTTTTAATCCTGGCAGCTATTCTCTTAAACTATAATATGCCATCTGAAATATTGCTTGCACCACTGTTTTCCTGAAGGCCCTTTCCCCAAACAAACATTAAGTGATTGATGTGATAAACATAAAAGAGTTTCCCCAGCTCGTGAACTTCCAGGTAGTTCAGAGTGGTGCAGGTTAATTGAAAGATAGCGGGTTGCAGTGCACTCCAACACCATTGGAAGAACACAGATACTGTGCAAACGTGCAGATTCCCAAACACACCGGTAAGTTATATTTGAAAAACAAACCCACAGTCGTTGACAGTCTCCTAGTTTATTTTAAAATAAACAAAGACACTTTTGGCATCTCTGTAATGAGCTCTCACCAGGGGTTATTGTTCAGGCTGCACTTCACAAAATTCACGGCTCCCTCAGACAGGCCCGGGTAGCATCTCCCAAATTTGATCTTTCCTCTCTTTATGTTCTTCTCTTCTTCACAGTCTACATCTGAAGCGAAGGGCCAGTCTCCACTCAGCCTGCATACACAACATTTTATTTGACAGTAGTATTGTTTATTCCCAGTTGTGAACTTTTTGTTTTTATAGAATTTATGGATTATTGACACTACTTGATAGCCCAATCATAAGTAGATACAAAGACAGACATACTGTATATCAGCAGAGAAGAAACTTTATGGCAAACTAAACTCTACACACTGTAAATTGGATTCTGATCATCCCAATTGATTGGTCGTCGACATAGTACCAGACAATCAGAATACTAGATAGTCATGTTCAGCCCACCTACAGCCAATAATATTAATGCTTCTACATCACAATAAAGTCAATGACTGCGCTGCAAAACCAGAAACTGCTAATTTGTTGCAAAAGCAGAAAGCCTGGGCCCTGCTCATCTCAAACACGACAGCTTGCACTGCACTCACATGACAAAAGTCAAAACACCAATGCTCCAAATGTCTGTTTCTGGTCCAACTCCTTTCCCTTCCAGGATTTCTGGAGCTGAAAGAAACACAATATAGAAAATAAAAAAAAAACAATCTATAACATGCTCTAAATACAGTCTGCAATATTAAAGTTAACCCAGTTACCTAAAGGGTAAACCAATATTGCATCTACTAATATTATATTATTTTATTAAACAGTGTTATGTGTATATATTCTGTTGCATCCTAATGGTTGCGACAGCTATTTGGCATGTATTCTAAAACATAACATAGTACTGTCATTTTTTTAAAATACATAGAGAACAAAATAATTCGAGTAAATCTTACCTAATATGCCTTCACTTTGTAGGTCTCACATTTTCCTATATTAAACATGCACCCATTATGGTCAACTTGTATCTGACTTTTTAATATCAATCAATTATTTATATAGCGCCTTTCACAATAAACCGTCCCAACACTCTTTACATAGACAAAGACAATAGTATTTTTGTGAAAAAAATCTGCACATTTGGCGAGAATGAAGGGACATTGAAAAAACTGATTGGTGATTGAAGAGTTACTTCTGGGACTTTTACAAGAACTTAGACTCCCAGAAGACACTTTGGTTAGCCTTCTCAGTACCATACCTTATGTGTTTTCAACATATGTGCTTTCCTTCATGTGACCTCTTGAAGTGGAAAGCGGGAATGTGAAGTAAGTGCAACATTGTGATGTCTTATATTAATTATATATTTTAAATATATTAAACAGGAAAATGTGAGATCTACAATGTGACAGTAATACATATAGTTAAGGTGCACTGGCATTGCTTAGCCATATGAACTTTAATACATACCTTATCGTGGAACCATAAAAAGAAGTGGAATTAAAGATAAAGGGGTCGCACCTCTGTTTTCAGACTGTTCTTTAATCTTCTCTACTATCAGAGGCTTTCCCGCAGTGTACGCCTGCGCACAGCCGAAATCCACAATCTTCAGCACGTTGTTCTCAGTGACAACCATGTTGTCAGACTTCAAGTCGAGGTGGAGGATGTGGTTTGAGTGGAGATACTGGACAGCACTGAGAATCTGCAGGAGAAACTCTCTCACCTCCAGCTCGGAGTACGAGTCCCTGTATGGAGAAAATACATATTTTTAGGACAGGACCTAGCAACAGCAAGAAAATAAGATCTATTTGGAAAGACTCTACCATTTCTGGTAGTTAAACAAACAATCTTCACAAGAAACAAACAAAAGCATTTAAGTAATTTCAAATATCTGCTCATGACAAAAGTATTGTATAGAATTTAAATATACCGTCCTCTGAATTTAAGATGCCCTCGAATTTAAGATGTACCCAAATTTCCCACCCTCAATTTGAGGAAAAAATAAAACATCAAATAAATATGCATTTACAAAGATACATCCTCAGTTACCCATATGGAGGCAGTTTGCAGGCCGTCTGCTATCACACAGAACATTACAGTTATGTGCTGCTTCTCATTTCCAGTCCTGATTACTCACAACTGTTTTTGTCCCAATTTGTGAACTGTGGTATTGCTTGGCATGTCAAAAAATATAGGGGTTTGATCAGCATTTCCGATCTGTCCAAGCTGGTACTGTTTGTTGGAAATGCTGAAATTGTAAAAGCTTCTCTTAGAATTCCTCAGGAAGCCAATGACGCTTCTTTGAAAATGGCTGCCTGTATGTCATGGTTGATTAGAGTTCGGGCAGTAACATTTTAGTCTTTTCTCGGCAGTATTTCACAGGGAGCCAATGCAATTTCTACAGGACTGGAGTTATGTGCTGAGATAGAGGAGTTTTTGTTAGTACCCGGGCGGCTGCATTCAGGACATTTAGGAACCTATTTAGTACCTTAACAGATACCCCTGTAAATAAGGCATTACAGTAGTCTAATCTTGATGAAATGAAAGCATGTATCAGTTTTCCAGCATCTGACAAAGACAACAAAGACCTTAACCGGGCAGTGTTACGTAGGTGGTAAAACGACACCCTAGTGACATTTCTAACATGACCTTCAAACAACAACATAGGCTCAAAAACAACACCAAGATTTCAAACTTTAGGCACAGAGCTAATTTCAGTGCCATCAATAACCTAACTGAAATCACCAACTTTGCGCTTATCATCATTTAACTTGAGAAAATTCTGTTGCATCCATATCTTGGTATCCAACATGCAAATATAAAGTGCAGTAAAAGCAACATCAGTATCTAGTTTAGTTTGTAAATAGATCTGAGTGTCATCAGTGTAACAATGAAACCCAAGTCCATTTTGGCGAATAATCTGGCCAAGAGGCAGCATATATAGACTAAATAATAAAGGTCCCAGTACAGAGCCCTGGGGAACACCTTGCGTAACAATGACAACATCAGATTTATAACAGCCAAGGTTTACAAATTGTCTCCTGTTAGCCAAATAGGAGCCAAACCAACGAAGGGGAATACCAATAATCCCTAAATATTTTTCCATACGATCCAGTACGATATCATGTTTGACAGTATCAAAAGCTGCACTTAAGTCCAAGAGAAGAAGGATGCTAAGTGACCCAGAGTCAGCAACCATCAACAGATCATTAACTACCTTAACAAGGGCTGTTTCAGTACTGTGTTTGTGTCTAAACCCTGACTGGAAAGGTTCAAACAGCCCATTAGATGAAAGATGACACTGTAATTGGGCTGAAACCACCCGTTCCAAGATTTTTGCCAAAAAAGGCAAATTAGAAATAATAATCTTTATTTTTATATAGCGCCTTTCATAGTGGACCACCATCACAAAGCACTTTACAAGATAAGAGACTAGGGTGTGTGAACTATGCATCAGTTGCAGAGTCACTTACAACAACGTCTCACCCGAAAGACTGAGCACAAAGAGATTAAGTGATTTGCTCAGGGTCACACAATGAGTCAGTGGCTGAGCTGGGATTTGAACCGGGGACCTCCTGGTTACAAGCCCGTTTCTTTAACCACTTTAACCTACAAAACAAACCTACAAATGTTGTCGTATTTTTTTCCCCCCAAAATTAAGATCTTCTTTTTAGCAAGTTTTTTTTGTTGTATTGTTTTATTTTGTATTATTAACATTGATTGTTTTTCTTTCAAAAGATATTAGTAAATATACCCCAAAGTGTCTCCTCCATCTCTGTCACAAAGAATGCTGTTGTGCTCCTACCTTTCTGCTAGGTTGTGCAGCAGTTCCTGTCCTGCACACAACTCCTCAATGAGGACCAGGTATTTGAGGGTGATGAAGGCTGCTTGCAGCTGTACCACATGGGTGTGCCGCAGCCTCTTTAGTATTTGATACTCTCTCAACACCAGGTGCCTCTTATCTGCTTTATAGGGCGTGACTTTCGCAGCAAAAAGCTTTTGAGTCAAGTCACCCCTGCATTGTTTTATAATGCTGAATCGACCTCTGAAATAAAAGCACAAATACAGGGAGTTATTAAGAGATATAAATAAAGCACCCTGTACAGAACAGAGCCTATTGAGCTATATTTAGTAAGTTTTGGTTCAGCTTTTATTCAGTTTACACCACTTATGTTTTAAAACATAAAATTAACACAATACAGTCAGCACTCGGATATCCGTTACCCAGATACATGTCAGTCGCGTTTTACCGCTCATGTATTAAAAATAAAATCAATCCTCATTATTTATATGTAACAAATTAATGCACTTACCCGTCAAACACGCGATTTCCGACTCCGCCGCCAGTTTTTTGATACAAAGCCCATCGATTCAATGTTACAATTTATCTGAATATCTGTCACAGCCAAGGGTTTTTTGTTTTTTTATTCTCTCTAATGCCAAATCAGTCTTATATTGTGCAGTTACACATCGCTTCCTCCAGTTTCACCTGACTAAAATGCAGCCAAAACAAAGCGAACGAGACAAGCTAGGGTAATGTAACAGTTAATCATTAAACAATTTTAGATACTGTGATGTATTTTTTATTTTTTTTTATCTGTGATCTTTTGTTGCTTTTGTGCATTTTCATTTGCAAGTGAACTGTGACATTAGGATCTTATCGAGCCCTATATTATGCAATTTTGAATACTGTCTTTGGATAATGTTTTAATTCTGGAAACTGTGTTGTTGTTGTTTTTTTTAAATCTTTTGGTTTTGCTAAATTGCATTTCCTTTTATGTTTTACACAGTTCTGTGCATGGATAACACTAACATTTCATTTTGCTGTTTGGTCGTTAATGGGAAATTTTACATACCGCTACAATACGTACCAGATTTAAAAGTATGTCCTGAATTACAGTTAACGTGTCATCTCCTTAGTTTTGGCAAGTGATATTTTCAGAATCATATCTTTCTGAGTTAAAATACTACTTCTGTTAAAAATATAGTACTGTACCAACAAAACCAATAAAGTACATCTAAATGGAAACCTACTTATTTTAAAACACAGTAACACAGTCCTTTCAGATATGTATTTTCGATATTGTCAGTTTTTCAGGGAACACAAAAAAGATACAAGGGTTGGAATGGGCCAAAATGAAATAATCAGATATGCGTCACTGAAGTCAACATTTTATAGGGTCGGATATGTGATTGCTGACTGTATGTTAATTTAAAGGCCCCTAAATGCACCAATGTTGCTTTATACTTGTTACATAAAATTGTGGAGTAAATTATGGTATTAATCTGGTGTTTTATATATAAATGTTGCAAACTTAAAACTGAAGCTAAATTAACTGCCCCTTTAGAATTCATAGACAGCCAAGGACCAGCATGTCAATGACCTGTGTACAATACCTATTTATCTCAGACAGAAAAGTGTAGGTTTCGTGCATGGGAAAGAGGGGGAATCGAGACTCTGGTTTGCTGTCTTCATCCTCAGCCCTTGGGGGAATGGTGCGGAAAAGGGGAATGTGCCATTCTGCAAGATAAGCATAAGAGAAAAAACAGTCGAGGACTGTTTAAAGACATTTAAAGACAAAACATCTTCTTGCCCAACTAAGTCTCAATGAAACCTACAGCATCCAGGTGCAAAATCGCCTGAAATCGTCACTCAGCAATAATGATTATTGCTCATGGACCTGGTATTTAAATAACCAATGTCAACAGCAGGGTATTGCCCCTTTAGCACATTCTGTTTCTCAAGAGGGTTCAACAGCTTGGAACAGTGGAAGCAAATTAGAAAAAAAGCCAGCCCCTTAACTAAGGTTCTCAGATATTCCCTCTAATATACCAGCAATGTAAGTTGTTTTCACAAATCACAGAAAAACATGTTGAGAGCAATGTAGGACCCCCTGGTCTGTTTCAAAGATACGGCAGCAGTCACCCTCACAGCATGGAGACACCTGGAGCAGGCTATAGTCAAGCTCAGACTCAAGAGAGCATTAGAAACAGGTTCCTGGTATAAGGTTGAGGTTGGTGTCAGAAATAGATGTTTTCTGGAACGTATCCATTATTTGTAATCAACCCAGGGGACTTTTGATTGAGGCACATTGCCAGATTAACTTTCTGGTAACACAGGCTTGGGTTCTAATATTGCTGGTCATTTTAGTGTAAGCTGAATATGATTGTGGGACAGCTTTGAAAGTTGTTTATGCAATATAACAGTCCCTTCGAAGCACTAATTTACACACTAGGGGAATGGACCTCACCTTCATGTTCCTCTCCGATGGTTGTTTCTGCTGATTGTTCACTGTAGGGTCCCATCCCAGCCTTGTTCACACAGGCTACCCTGAACGAGTACACTGCTCCTACTGAGAGCTTGCTGGCAGTGTAGCAACTGTCTGCTACCCCCTCAGCCAGTGTCCTCCATTCACCTCCTTAACAAGAAACACAGGGAACTTTCAGACAGCAGGCCCCTGGGCCGCGACTATGGCCTGGCTATTAATCTCTGTACCATGCTCTATACACTGTATTTAATTAAAATTGTGGACAACCCCCTAACAGATCACATTCAAGAAAGACCTTACAGTAATATGTTTATTTGTTACAGTGTTTTGTGATGTTTCAACATAAAAGGTGCAATATACATTGAATTCTGAAAAATGAGGGCTTTCTTTCACCCATAATCTTATTACTATCAAATGCACTATATATATATATATATATATATATATATATATATATATATATATATATATATTGTGGTGGAGTGACTGAGGGAAAATATGTTAGCCTAAGGCTAAATAAAAAAAACTGTTCCCAGTTTAAAAACGGTACGGGTAAAACACTAATGTTTTTCACCGGATGTTCAGGTCATGGTCTGTAAAAAAAAAGAAAAACATTCCCCAGTAGCCTTTGGGGTTAGGTAATTTAATTTACCTACAAATTTAGATAATAATAAGTTTGCCAGGTGTCCAGTTAAGGGCGTTAATTCTTAATTAATGGGTGTATAAATATTTTCCTTTGTCCTCAGTCTGTGAAGGTGTAGAATGGTGTGGGAGAGGAGGAGCATTTGAAAGAGGAAAATACATTACAGAAACAGAACAGTTTAGTTAGGATTTTTATAAGAAGATAGGATTTGTTTTGCGTTTGCTTTTGTGTTAAAAATAATAAAAACATCATCATTGAAAACTGATATTACTGTTTCTAGAGTCTGATTCAGGTAATCTGCACTCAATCACACTACCAAATTTGGTGGCAGCAGTGGGATTATAGCATGGTGGTGGATATTACAGCTCCCAAAAATGGATGATGTTCTTAAAGCCTTGTTGGAAGCAACTGCTGCACAGCAGGAAACTAATCGCCTCCAAAGAGAACAGACAGCTGCATAGCATGAGACCAACCAATTGCTGTTGGCCCAAATGGCCCAGGGGCAGCAAGAATGGCAGGAGCTGGCAAGCTGACTCGCCATAGCGGAAACTGCCGGACCTGTCTCTAGTCAGACCTGACTGGCATTGTGGCCACTTTTTAATTGGAGATGCCCAGAAAGCATATTATGATTTGAACACAGTTGCTGCCGATGATTACAACTGGTTAAAGCTGGAGATCCTGGCTTGTGCGTAGATGGCAATGGCCGTTAGAGCACAGTGCTTCCACGCTAGGATGTTGCACCCAGACAGCAATATCACTACCAGCATCATTGAAATCCTGGTCGCTTTTTGCGAGCCATGTCCTCTTCAGTAAGAAAGTGGGTCGGACCAGTATAAAACCTATAAACATTTTAGGTGCAACGAGTTTGGTCATATATTGGCTCATTGTCCTAATGAGCCGGAACCGATGCAATGCAATGTGGGGAGCAATGAAGTCTTGTGTGGTGTAGTAAGCATGGTAAATGTTGGTGTAGGAGGATACCCGTTCCTGGTAAAACTTAAAGTAAATGGGAAGGATGCCCAAGCTCTCGCTAATTCAGGCAGTGCAGTTACATTGATTTCACCCATTTTTGTAAAACCTTGTGAATTAGACCATAATCTTAAAACCGGGATTACTTGTGTGCATGGGGACATGAATTCCTATCCCACTACCAAAGTTAAACTAAAAGTTGAGTTTCGGGGGGAAATGTATATGTTAAGGGTTGGAGTGGTCCCGAAGTTGCTGCACACAGAAATACTGGGACGAGATTATCCAGGGTTTAACGCCTTAGTTAAAATACAAGGGGAATCGGCTAACCCTGTTACAAGGAGTGAGATTTACCCAGAAGAGAGTTTGGGACACATTCACATTTTCAGAACCTGATTTATTTGTAAAATTAACTAAGACCAGGAAAACTCATAGAGAGAGAAGTGCCGAAAAATACAGAGGGTGTCCTGTCCATTTGAAGGAGGTAATGTTAATAGGGGCCACCGAGAAACTAAGGGAAAAGGGGGTAAGCACACAATGCACCACCCGAGAAATTGTTAGTGAAACTGGTGAACAGAAGGTAAACCTAAATGAGGGGGAAGACGAGGAATTATTGGACCATTGGGCAGTACAGAGTTCTAAGTTTGGAAGAGATTATGTCAGTGACCTCACTGTGTTTAATTTAAAACACGCAGTTGTGGAAATAAGTTCAAGTTGAAAGGAAAACTAATGGTACTGCTGATTATTAATATCATTATTAATGAGACAGTCCCTTTACCTTCTGTGCTGTACTGGATGCTGTAGGTGACAGACTCACTGGACTCTAAAGGCTTCCAGACTAGCAGAGCCCCATCACCGTCCACTTGGGTGACTTCAGGAACAGCGAGGTAGGTGGGGAGCTCTGAAAACACCACAGGAGAGAAGGCCGGGGATTGCGGGTTAGTTCAGCAGGCAGTGTTGCCCTTTACATATTTTTAGACAGTGTGTCCAGTGTGTATGCAACAAAACTGCAATAAAACCCATGTAAACAAAACAAAAAATCACTTTGACCGAGATTCTAATCCCCTCAAGAATTTATGCTAATACATGTACCTACCAATGTTAATGTCAATTTAAAATAAAAATAAAAATTTGGTTTGTGATTTTGCAGTTTTCCGTGCTTTATCATGTAAGTCTGTGATTAACCTTGCTGCACTTTGGTATGCTTTAACCATAGTATATTGCAGTCTACTTCTTAGAGATTTAATCTGCATTTCCTGACCTACAGTGTGCTTTCTTGTTCTTTCCTGCGTACTTCTTTTTATTCTCCATGGGTTCCAATTCATTTTTATTCTTTTTGCTAACACAACCTCTCTCTCGATAAAACTGGAAGATCCTGGGACAGCAGGAAAACTACAGGGCTCTGCTTATGTTAGGCCTCAAGCAGTCTTGTCACCAGCATTTGTTTCAGTCACTGCCTCCACTGCCTCCGCGATATGCAAGAGCACCCAAAATAACATATAATTACGTGACATAGGACTGGGAAACAGCAGACCCTGGTTCTTGACTTGCTCATTCAGTTATGCCTGATACATAATCTCCTTGTGACAGAGAGCAAATGAATCCTAGTCAGCAATCTCCCTCCTGATTTGTGAGGACGCTGTTTAACAGGAACAGAGTGCCTCGTACTGGTTGGTCCGGCAGTTCATTCCAGGGTCAGTTGGAAGCCAGCCAGCCAGGAAGGGGGTGGAGTCACAATGCCCGAAGTAATCGAAGTAACCTGAAGCAGTATGCAATGTGTCAGTCATGAATTGGAGGAGACGTGACTAAGGATATAATTGGGGATGTGATGATGTAATCTGTTCCTTTGATGTGGTTACCGCTAGGACCGAGAAAGGAAACAACCTATTAGTACTTGTGAGTGAAGTGTTTTGTTTGTTTGTAACTGTCTGTATTTGTCTTTTGTCAGACGACTAATACGAACCCGGGAGCTGCCGCTTCAAGCCAGCACTAAAACCCAGACTGCACTGCACCAGTACTTACAACACTACTGTTAAATCACTGCACCTGCACCTAGAGCACTCACTGTCCAGAGACATGTATGTATCTGTGCCAACTGGGAAGTTAGTAAAGATATATTGGACCCAGAACCTGAACTCTGTTTTAAAAGAAGAAAACAAAAGTTAAATTCTGAGTGAGGATAATAATGTTACGTGATACGTGCAGGGGACATTGTGACGTGTGCAGATAGAGAACGCTAGACTTTGCCTCAGGGAGAGAGAGGCTGCACCTGTCAAGAGTTGTGCCAGTCAGAGGGGGATTACAGCAGTTCAGTAGTTGCCATCACCAGGAGAAAAAGCTAGTTCTGTTGGGGTGGTTGTTAAAGAAGCTGCAGTGCATCACTTGTCATTGCCCTGCCAGCCCAGTGACATCATCCCAGATCGTGGGAACCGTTGATATTGAAAACGTCAGTATCGCAACTATACTGAACTTTTTTTTGTTTTTTGTTAATATGTAGAAATAGTGGTTTAACCATTTAGAAAGTTAATTGAATTGAAATCTGAGTTTAATTTAATTAATAGTGAAATACTTAACTATAAAGTGAATGAGGGTTAATGTATGTGTTAATATCCAACAGTTAAACTGATACAGAACAGTGTAAGAAATTCTCACTGCTATTTTTGATTTATCAAATATTGATTGAGAGTTTTACAAAAATATAGAATTATTGAGGTCAAGAAAGATAAACTCAATAATCTGCCTAACCGTATTTGTTAGTGATGTCCACCTTAATTTATTAAAATATTTGACCAGGATATTATTCTAATTATGTTGTTTGCTGCCAACTTACCAGACACAATGAGTGTGCAAGAGGTGGAGGCTTCACCTCCTGGATTGGTGGCGACACATCTATAACTGCCCAGGTCCTCCTCCTCCGCAGATAGGATAGTCAATGTATGGCATTCTTTGGGTATCGCAGACAACAAGATGCGACTGCTGCTCAGGAATTGACAGCCTTCTACAAGACAGCAATAACAACCACAATTCATGTCCTGGTGTGATCTTAAAAATATTTTCTGGGTCACAGAATTTCTCTTGGTGGCACACTTCATGTTATTGTATACAGGATTTCCAACACCAAAGAGGGCTTACTACTGTGCTATGGAGCAGGAAAAAAAACATTGTATGACAAGTTAATTCCTTAAAATCATCAGCTTTCATATGTCCTTTGGATGTGTTACAAAGAAAACTTTATGAAAGAACAAGCTGTCACCTTTATACCAGCGAATTTCAGGGGGTGGGTGGCCAGTAACTCTGCAGGACATTGTTACTGACTGACCAAGAGAAACCACCTGGTCCAGGAGTTCCTCGACAAACGACGGCGCTGGGTCAACAAGAAAAGAAAGAAGACCAGCTTGCAAGTCCAGCCATTGACATGTAATTGAGAATATAGAACAGCATACGAAGAGCACTCACACCTTGGCATGGTTAATGTCTAATATGTGAAACATCAATCCACTGTACATTTCTCACAATTGGACTGCATACCTGTCCCTTGCGTAGTTGTAAGTAAAGTTTATTGTTAAAAAGAAAAGGCCAGAGCTAGCTTGCTAAACTTGATTCCGCTGCGGGTGCTCTCTGTCGAAGCTGAAATTCTGTTCTATTTCATGAAGATATACAATACTAGGTTATACTATTTTTGGTATCCTAGAAACAGCTCTGCTAGAATTTGTGCCAGCATTCAAAGAAAACCCTCCGTCTCACTCTATATTCTTAAATGTGGATCCGGTTCCCTTTTACAGGCACCATAAAGAGGTTCTTTAAACTTTACCACTTGAGGGTGGAATCCACATCAGTGATTATCCAGTGATATAGGCATATGAATCAAAACTCAGTTCATCATTGAAGAGTATTAGCAATAGGACACTACTTCACATTGCAGTTCATGTGTCATCCTCACCTTTATTCTTCTTGAAGGCAGGCAGTTTAAAAGAGAATAATCCAGACCTTCTCTTCAAGGAACATGAAGCATCTGTGTAGAGCTTGTCCTGCTGCTCTAGACTCTGATCTGGTTCTAAAATAGGAGTTGCAGTGAAAAACAAATACATGTGTATTAACGTCCCCATCAAAGGAGGCTCACATTTCCATGTATTCCATTGTCCATTGTATGTACAAATCTTTTTTTTTTTTTTTTTTTGTGTTTGTCTCTATAATGAAGAGTATGGAGTGATGCAAGTTGGTAATGATCTGGTTTTATTTTAAAAGAAAGGAACGGGACATACCATTATTTTTTAACTGTGACAATTAAGCTGATAATGTTATTGCATTGCTCACACTAATGTATTATACTATAAGACATGATGTTGAAATAATAAAATAATGTATTCATTTATTATTTTCCCAGTACCCCCATTGTTGCCACGGTTGGAAGGAAGTGGCAAATCACGTGCAGATCACACCTGAGTAGAACTTCAGCTCATGGATTTCAAAACTGGAATTATTTGGTTTAGGTTTTGGTTCGGTTTTATCTTCTGTAGATTTTGTTCGGTTTGGAATTTTATGAAAATGTCAGTTTTGGTTTGGTTTCTGCTTGGTGAAATCATAACTGTTGCATACCTAGTCTAAAGGGTATATAAAAGTACATACACATTTGTACATACACATTTGTACATACACATTTGTACATTTGTCTCCACACAAAGGCATTGGATCACTACTGCCAAACTTTTATCATTTATATACAATACCACCTTATTGTTGGCAAGACATCTCACCTTCCTTCCTGTCCTTTTCACTTGCTTGCTTTCCCCAGACTGCCCTCGAAATACTAGAGACAGAAGCCTTGACTTTTTTCGTTATAGACAAATCTGAGGCTTTCTGTTGCTGTTGATGCAAAGATAAGGGCAAGCCACTTTCTGTATTTTTCTCCTCTTCAGTCTGTTTTGGAGAAACGTTCCCCGTCGACTTGGAAGGCTGTTCTGTTGTCTTACTCTTTCTGAACAATTGGAACAGGCCATGTCTTACTGGTTTAGTAGACTGAGGCTTTGATTTAAGGGTGGAGGAGGATTGATGAGTTGGATCTGGTAGGTTCCTCTGTGCCTGCTTCACATTAACATCAGTCGGACATGTTGATTCCACTGGGAAAGAAGTGTCTTCTTCTGGGGTACTACTTGTCCTTCTAGATCTGGCTGCATCCAAAAGAGGATAAATACCATCAATACTGATGTCTTCAAAAAGGTTCAAAAGCTCTGTCTCCACTTCTGAATTTTCTTCAGCCTCTGAAGCATCCAATGCCAATCCTGAAGCTGACATGCAATCATCAAACAATGCATCTTCAGGGCATTGTTTTTTAGATTCAAGAGGAACAGGTAAAAGCTCTTGGGATACTTGTACACAGCTAACAGTCTCCTCAGGAGCAGTAACAAAAATCATAGGTTCTATGGTAGAATGCTTTGAAGGAACTTCAAAATCAAAAGGTTCTATATTGGAATACTGAGAAGCTAAAGAACCAGAGGTTGATACTTGAGATTGAAAACTGTGTTTCTCTTTCTTTGGAGATTCATCAACTGGACTGAAGATTCCTGTAGCACTAGATTTCTTGATCCTTCCTTCTGAACTTGCTTTCAGAAAGTGGCTTCTATTTTCCGCCTCCAATATTTCTAAAGCTTTAAGTGACTGATGGAAACTCTTGGGTCTCTTAAATTGTGAGAATCCGTACTGGGTGTTCAGTAAATCAGAGACTTCTTGCATTACAGACTTTGGGGTAGTTGATTCAACGAAAACAGGCCCTATTATTGACACTGCCTCAGACTCAGATTGTGCATCTCTAGAAACCGCCTGTGCATCTGGAGGTGATAACTTTACATTCAGATCTGGAACAGGTCCGGATTCTTTTAAAATGTCAATTTCTTCCGACATACAAACCATATCACTTACTATACACTGCAGCAAAGAAGATACAGGGGTTACGTTGTCAGCTGAGGACACAGGCTGATCATCACCAGTGATGTCACTGTTTGTTAAAGCAGAATGTTGTATACTGTCAATTGCTGATACTTCACTTGCTTCTGTATTCCAGATTTGGCTTGCTTTTTCTGCAGACTTTTCTACAGGCTCATGAAGTTCTCCAGGATCCACATCAGAGGATACAGCCTTATTTTCATCAAGCAATGTTTGTGTCGTACTTGACATTTCACAAGTTTCTACAGCTTCTCTGGTTTCTCTTGGTTCCAATTGTGTAGAGGCCTTTCTTGTGTATTCACCTAAGGACCTGCTTCTCCTGGATCTAGCCACAGTGGAATGGGAGACTCTGTCTCCGGTATCAAAAGAGTTGGATTTAGCCATAGCCACTTGGGTATGCAGCAGGTGTCTTCCATTGCTGATGCCCATGGCCATCTGCCTGTTGTGGTCTGCATCAATATGTTGAAGAAGGGGTTCTCTAAGCCCACTTAGAGTTTTACTTTTGTAGCCCGTCCTCATCAAGTGCTTTCTCGTTATGTCTTGATTCTTGACATATTCTTCATCTTGCATTAATATGTGCCTGGCAGACACAGGGGAACATTCCGACATGGTGATGGAGAACATGCTTTTGATGAGGCGGTGTCTGGGTACCCTCGTGGAAGTCTCTTTGCTGCCTCCTACTTCTGAGATTTGCAAGCACAAAGCACTGTCCTCTGAGGAGCCTCGCCTCAAATCACTGGATGGTTCTTTCAGCCTCACAGAGGGTTCTGCCACTTCTACAGTGGCTGCTTTACATACAGGGCGCTTAAGGTCATAATGAACCTCACTGTGCTCTGACAAAACATCCTTCTGTGGTGTGTCACCCTGGGCTGATGATCTCTGTTGGTTATCACTTTTTAACCCATCAGAGAAGCTGGTCCTTGAAGATGCAAGAGTCTCAAGCTCAGTTGCTGGCAAGTGATCTTTGGAGGCCTCGTCTTCCTTTTTCAAATGTTCTTCAGAGAACTGCCTGCCAGACACAGGCAACTGAAGTTCAGGAGATACTGATGGATCTTTCTCCCTGCTGGAGGCAGTGTTTTCATAATCGGAAGAGGAGGCACTGGAGGAGCTGCTCTCTTCCAGCTGGTACCGTGGGACTGCAAGAGAGGTGTCCTCTGACACCCCATCTAGAAGATCTGCAATGGACCTCATCACCAAGACAGACTTGTAGCACATGAGAGAGCGCTGTAGCAAAAGAGACAAACTTTGTGTGAATGTTTATTTATTTATTTATTTTTGTGCACAGAATAAAAATAACAGTGTTGTTTAAATTTATTTCATATTTTCTAAATGTGAATTTTGCAAAGACAAATGTAGTAAAAATTACTGTCTGCTTGGAAATACTGCTAAATCTAGTTTTAAACTGAAATAATTTAAAAACACGTTTTATAGTAAAAGAAAAAGAGTTTATAGTTGAGAAACAAATTGTTGCTGAACATATATTACTTCAGCTTTACTGTAAACCTGTACAAACCCACATATAAAAAACAGGATTAAAAACAAAGTTTGATACATTTTTGACTGCTCTTTACAAAAGTGCAGAAATAAGTTAGACTTAAGGACCATGATAGTGGCCTTGATAATCACAAAATTGCTATTCTGAAACTGATTGGCTCCATCCCAAGGTATGTCAGTGGACTTAGAGCAGTGTTTTTGTTCATTTGCAATTCAACATGCATTGAGACCAGAGGTAACAAACACATAACAAGTAATAATAATAATAATAATAAAAACTTGCTACATCGTTACCTGCCATTTGCTCCTTGACACAAAGAATTTCAGCCTTTTCATATTAATAACTTCAGATTCGAGATCTTTCTGGTTGCCCTGTAAAAATATGTAAAGTCAAGATTTCTTCATTTTTAATCTGCATGAATATTTGTTTTTGTTAATTATTGAAACATTCTGTGCATATTTTGAAATGCACAATTTTTGGTGGCGAGAGCAGGGGTGGGGATCCCTTTCTTTTCCACAATAAAGTATATAATTTCGATTGCTGAGCCAGTGTCAAGAACACTGATACCACAATGGATTAAAAAAAATAAATAAAATTACCTGAAACCACTGATGCCCAAGACAATCCGAGGCAGATGGGCGTTTCCTGAAAGGACGAAGCCAAACAACAAAATGTCATAATATTGCATTATAAATCTTTAACTATTTTTTATTTAAAGACAATCGTGTATTGACATGCCATGATACTCTAGATCAGTGGTTCCCAACTGGACACAAAATATATACCAGTGTTGACCGTACCGGTACATTAAATATCGAGACATACTACATTTGTTTGTAACTTTAAGAAACTTTTCTTTTGTCAAAGGGGCATGTTATGTCGGATTGAACAGTATGTAAAAAAAACAATCTGAATGATTGATATTCAAATCAATGTTGCAGTGAAATTGTTCATTTATTTTGCACAACAACTGTATTGGAATGTAAGAGAATCACAGAATATACAGAATATACAGTACCAGATAAAACCATGTGGTCTGTAACATTAATACGGCCAGAGATTAAAACAATATGGCAGTGGCATTTTTTACTTCACAAAAACAGTAATGGAACTTAACAAAGAAAATACTGCTGTGTACCAAACACTGAGACAATAACTCAAAACTTAGCAAATTCATACGGTGATGCTTAATAACCAACAGTAAACGATGTTGTTTGTTGATATGCTGTGCTATGTGTTGATTAGCAGATTAATGCTTTAGGCGTGTGGGAGGTGCAGTTTGAAAATAAACCCTGTATACCGCAGTTTACTAACAGGGTGTGACTCTGTCTGTAACAAGCAGCTGTGCTTATGTCTGAACAGCAGAGAAAATTAAGAGCAAAGCAACACTTTAGGTTTTCTCAAAACATATTAATGCTGTTTTTTATGATATTGCTAATCTAATTAAGATATTGCAAAAAAAAATGGGGGGTTGATTATCTGGGGGAAAACATTCACCAACTCAATGTTGTTTCGAACTACAGTGCCAATAAGCGTAAGTTGTAGTAAAGTTTGCGGCTTTGTCTTTTTTCTTTTGCACAAAATTAATACATATGCTATGGCTTCATTTTGTAATCTGGTTATTTATGTTACAGTTTTACTTCGTGAGATGTTTGTTTGAAATAAAAATGCATTCTCAAAATAATATTTTCATTTATTCCTGAAAACTGTTGCTTAGGAGGGACAGCGTGAGGAGGGGGAGGAGCAGGGAGACCCACATGCTCAGTAGGGACAGAGCGAGGAGGAGGAGCAATGAGAAAACTTAAAATTCTCCCAAGGCAAAACATTAAATGTTACAAAATTACAAATACAAAGTAATACAGATTTAAACAAGCAGCAGCAGTAGGGCTTACTCAGGGGGCACTTGTAAGACTCTTTTTATAAAATCTTGAGCTTCGGAGCTCCTTGATGTGATGTCAGGTTTGTCCCAGGAGACCCTTCCTTCTTGAACGCTCATTAGCGTGGCACGGTCATTTTCTCCAGAGAACGGACAGGTGCATGTCAAGCTTTGAAAGTAAACAAAGAGCAATTTTGGTGAACACAAAATGCATTATCACTCCTAACCTGTGTTATGTATTTTAATTGCAGAAATGAAGTCATAAAAATGTCACTTTACAAATTTCACTTCATATGAATAAGGTTTAAAATACGATTGCTCATATGCACTATCTGGCCACTTAAGACCACCCACCTAACATTAGCTTACCAGAAAATGAAATACATAAATAAGAAGTTTTACTCACCATAAGTAAGCTAGGACTCCAATTGACCTGTTAAGGAAAATAAACTGTCAATTACTGGTAAAGATTACTTCATGTGAGGAAATGTCATAAGTTTTCATAGGAGCCACAATTTACCAGATGTCAGTTGCCTTGGATACCGGTGATTGACACACAATTTCAGGTGCCACAAACTCAGGAGAGCCGGATCTGCTGTACTGTGGTTTTGTGAGGTCAAGTTGTTGGGCGAGACCGAAATCACAGATTCTAATTTCTTCTCTCTCTGGCGGCACCATGAGGATATTGGAAGGCTGGAATGACAAATAATATTGAAAAACATGTTATTACTCTTAATTATGTGGTCAGAACTTAGTTTCCATTTCCATTTCTCTCTATCAAAAGGTTACCTTGATATCCAGGTGGAGGATGTTCTTGTTATGAAGGTACTCAATGCCTTCTAAAACCTGATGAATAAACACCTTAACCTGAACAAAAAAAAGTTATGTAGTTTAAGCAGAAAAGCTAAAAATAAGAGGTGCAGAATTTTCAATGGACAAGAAAACTGAGGATTTTGACGCAATGTAAATTATATATTGTCTTCGCTTGTACAATATTTATAGCTTTCATCAAGTATCACTGCAATAGCTGTTTTACTGATACGGTGACCATATAACACTATAACAGCTCATTTAGTGTAATTCAGTAATTCAGTGTGCTTACCTGAATCTTG
Organism: Acipenser oxyrinchus oxyrinchus; assembly: GCA_030684275.1. Classification (NCBI taxonomy): domain Eukaryota; kingdom Metazoa; phylum Chordata; class Actinopteri; order Acipenseriformes; family Acipenseridae; genus Acipenser; species Acipenser oxyrinchus. The sequence goes on from CM060250.1 coordinate 22,595,419, forward strand.
TTAAAAAAAGGTTACTTTGTTTGCTGTATCTTATGTCTACCAGCTATTAAGGTGTACATGTTGCTTTTGTGATGTGGGTCTATCTGCTGGGAACTAGCTAGGCTGAGACATCTAACCCATTTACCATTCAAATCCAGACATCTTCAAACCATTGCCCTTCATTCAGAGATATATTAAAACATTGCTTCTGTTCTCTGTAGAATTAGGCAGGTTGAAACATATGTAACAGACAGTGTCATGTCGTGTTCCACACTTGTGTTATGGAATGAGGTACATATTGAATCCTTCTATAATGTAGGTAAGACACTTGTTTGGGGGCAAACAGGTGTAACTGACACGTAAGTAGACAATGCAAGGTAGACAATCACTTACCTCATTTTCTGTGACAGAACCTTTTGTCAGCAGATGATCCAGGAGCTCTTGATTGGAACATCTAGTAAAAAACGTTAGGAAAGAACTTGTGAAGGTCAGTGTTAGGGTTCAGTGCTTCAGATGTCCAGAACTATCTTACCTTCAGTATTATCTTTACACTTGTAGACCTCATTTCTAAGTCAAAGGCACATTAATAAATAACCTAATACAGTAATTACCTTATCAATACTTGGCTTTATCTTTTATATAAATTTCAAAGAAGAAAAAAAAGTCTTTCACAGTTGCATTGAAAATGACAACTTGACATAATTTAATGTAATGTTGTTGAAGCTGTCACCCTGGGAGCCTTCAAGAAACTGCTTGATGAGATTCTGGGATCAATAAGCTACTAACAACCAAACGAGCAAGATGGGCTGAATGGCCTCCTCTCGTTTGTAAACTTTCTTAATTAAAGCTAAATAATACATTGTAAAAGGATACATGTCCAGGATCAACACAAGGGTGCGCCTGGTCTCAAAGACATCCAGCAGACAGGCGATCCTGGGATGGCTGACTCTGGACAGGATGTCTCGTTCCTGGTAGGCCTGTGCGCGAGTGCTGGTCCTGAGAGGGATGAACTTGGCGGCGCAGGCCACTCTATTCCCTTTGTGAATCACCCGCTTCACAAAACCGAAGGAACCCCTGACAACATCCAACACAGCAGAGAACACAGGTCTAGATTCTCAAAGCTATTTACTTCAAATTGTCATTAGCACATTTTTTTCTGAATGGAATAAAACACCAGTTAAGCATCTAGAACGAATAAGAAACAACGTAATACTTCATTCAAGCCTAGTTGTTTATTTCTTGTTTGGTGACTTTATTGGGTTTCTCCTTTCTGAAAAATTGTGCTAATGACGAATTGGAGTAAATAGCATTGATAATTTAGCCCTCAGTCTTTATAATGTGGATACTGTCTATAAAAATCATTTACGTCTCTGCACCTGTTTTTTTTTTTTATCATTTTGGAGTTTTGCAAGTATTTTGTTATATTGTCAACAATGTCACAAGTATGCAAACACATATGATTATGAAAATATATTTTGAATTTAAAGCTGCGGTGTCGAACGTGTTAATTTTGCAGTAAAATATAATTTCTGTTTCTCCCATAGAATATTTGTGTTTGTGCATTTTTAGAAAGCAGACCTTGTTGACTGTTTATAGTATGTCTTCCCCTCTAAAATGTATGTTCTATAAGGCAAAGGACATACCTCCCAATCTCCTCTTTGACTTCATAGAAGGAATGTAGTTTCCGTCTCTTAACCGGTTCTTTGGAGGATTCACTTCGCTTCTCTACTGATCCTGCTAAATATTATATAACATCATATACACTATCAGTTTATGGAACTAAGTAATCAGTAGTATAGTGACTGATTATATGACAATCAGAATAAATATATATATATATATATATATATACACACACACATACTGTATATATATTTCTTTTTTTTGAGTACAAATCTTTTTTTTAACTTTATGGTTAAACAATAAAATGTAAAGACCATGTGGCTGATATTTTTTATGTTCATAATGTTTTTGCAGTCTTTGTGAGTTTATAATTTCTGATTGAAATGAAGTAGTATTTTCTTTTTCATTATTTTTCAGTTCAATTATATTGTGTAGATGCATTACATTTCCAAAGTAAATTTATCACCCAGAATAAGAAGTTTAACTTAAAAGATGTACAGATTTGCATTGCCATTTTATTTAAATGTACTTGTAACATAAACAAAACATTTATGCTAAGGAATACTGTGTTTAGACTCCTTATTTCCATACCACACACAATCCATACTATTTGGCAAATAAACATGGGTGGACATCCATTAGCTATTGGGACATTAGTTACACTGTCATTTCAGTGTTTCCCATGAATTAGGAAGCAGATTTGTACCTTCATATACACTGAGCTCTGCTTTACAGGACACCTCTCCAGAGATGTTCTTGGCCACACAGGTATAGATGCCTCTGTCCTGACTGCTAACAATCAGCAGAGTGAGGCAACACTCAGTATCCTTCTGAGACAGATAGACCCGGTCACTTGCTGACAGCAAGACACCACCCTAAAATAAGCACAGGAAACGGTTTAAGTTGATAACCTTATTGTTGATGTTGTCAGCTCCCCTATATTCTACTCACATCCTGTTTTCATTAAACAGGAGCACATGAAGACATTGATTAATTGAAAAACTTAAAATGTACATTATATATACATATTAATAAAGCAGTATGGTGACAGTTGTCAACTGTCAAAAACACACTTAATCAGACGATATGTAGCAATACTAAGAGCTGGTTTCATTCCCCCTGATTAGCAGCAATTTTAGTTTATCTAACGTTGCCTGAGGTAAAGAACAGTAATCCAAGATTGGTGCTGATCAGTGTTTGTGAAACCAGCCATAAAATAAAGTATTACAATTATTTGACAAATGTTTCAATTGGAACACTTACAGTATAACAGACCTGGACTTGAATAATATACAAAGGTTAGCCCACCTTATACCATGTAATTTCTGGTGTTGGGTTTCCTTCAATAACTGCTTCAAACTTGGCCTCTTCTCCACTCTGCACTTTTAAGTCTTCTATAGTCACGTGTATGCAGGGTGGGGCTGAAATAAGCAATATATCAGTATGCTTTAAGTAATCGGCCTACTACTTCAACAGCCTACAGCTGTCAAACAGAGTGAAAGATTAATAACTCTCAGAATATATTTTTATTGTTTTCAGAAATGTCAGTTATGTAATGATGTGCTCTGACTTCAATTAAATCAGTGATTACAATAGAACACTTTCTGATGTTTTTTATTTTTATTTTTATTTTTTAACTGTTTTGTGTAGTGTTATTGCAGAAAACAGGAATACCAATAGAAGTGAATGGCAGAGAGATTCCGCTGTAATTTTCTATCAAAGGGCCCTTCTCTAATTCACAACACAGTACCTATCTTTTTTATGTTCTTGCAATCATTGTATAGACTAAACTGTGACATCACTGTCAACGAGAACACAGTCGCGGTGCTCAGGATATGAAATGTTACCTGTTTTCTGATGCTGAGTTACATAGGCACAGGATTTGGTAGTGTTTTCAATGTAAACCTGACTCTGTGTCTCGCAGATTATGTCCACTCTGTCTCCTGTGAGGGGTCCCTGTGTGCTGGACTCAGTCCTGAAAAAAACCCCCATAAAATCCATTAAATACTTGGAAGACAGATCTAAAAACAATGTGTTTAACTTCTGAAGTCCTGAATCTGGATCCTTTGATCTCTTCTGCTCTCTATCACTGTCATAATGTGCCTCAAAATGTAACACATTACAGTATATGTTATTATTAAAGGACTTACTGTATCGGAGTACCTATGCCTTCAGTTTTGAAGCTCCTTTTATGAAAAGTAGTTGGGCTGAACTCTATTTTGTACCACTTCTTCATCGGGACAGTTCCCACATGTTCAAGTCTTTGACCTAAACAGAGAAAATGTTCATACTGAAGTAAGTGAGTTCCACTGTGGCTGTGGCTAAATGTTACATGCATTTATAATTAAACAGGATTATCCATGGGTAGCCATGGCCTTTTACATTTTTGTAATTTGTATCCATGGTCTGTCCATGGTTCATTTACCATCAATAGTTGTAAGTAATGGTTTGTCCATAAACTTGACCAGTTTGTCAATGGTCATAAAAGCAGGCAAATTACCCGTTAATCAAGTTATACTTGACTAACTGGTCATCTTACATTTATGAACCTTGACAGACTATCTGTCTCTGTTTTAAACTTTTGAATGAACTTCACTTGATAACGAGCGACAATATTGGAATGATTACCATTCTCAGACAGCTCCAGAATCTATCATGAATGGAGCTCTACACAGCACTGTGGAACAGCCTGAATAACCCAAGGCCATGACTCTAGCAGAGTCATCGCAGTATATCAATAGTACTGACCGATGAACCAGAAGATCATTTAAATAAATGCTACCAAAACACTCAGGAATTTGTGAATAGGTGAATTACCACAATTGATTGTAAAATAAGATATTTGAGTGCTCATTGTACTGCGAGGAACTCAAACCCAGATGGGAAGGTGATCGTATTTATCTATCAGGGTCAATAGAAGTAGTATAAGGGTAATGGTAGACCAGTCTGTAAAAAGCATAATGACGTTCCACCATTAATGTAACTCCTAAAATAAATGTTTCTCCATGATAATTCACAACTCATTAGTATTTTCCAGGACTCTCCTGATTCTCCTGATCCTGACGATTGTTTCTTCCTTCACTGAAGAGGCCTGGTTATTGTCTGGTTCAGAAATGCTGTTTTGTGGGGCTGGCATCAGCAACCTAAGATTCCAACAGCATGGAACTTCCTGAGCAGGCCTGTCAATTTGTTCCACAAAGATTACATTTTCTTTCTAATTCTTGTGCTTTTTTTTACATGCTTCTTCAGAGACTGTTTCTGGTACATCTTTTTTTTCATGAAGCCTTGTAAGTCTGCAATATGCCCAGGGGTGTCCTACAGGCACATAGCACTCACAAACCAAGGGTGTATTTTATTGAATTTTGTCAAGTGATAGATAAGATATTTTTGGACCTGTTCATTTCTAAAAACAAGTATGGATTAGATGCTTCATATACAATGGTTCTATTGAATACAACTCCATGGGGTGATATCTAATTATTTTATCAGTGACTATCAAAACAATGGATCAGCATCAACCTTGTTTAAATATATTATATACAATGTGAAAAAGTTCTGTTTTCAACAACCATGTTGCAGATGCTTAAAAAAAACGTAATATAATATAATTAAACAAGGTTTGGACCCAATACCCAGTACTCACAGCCAAAACATGCACTCTCTCAGTATATCTATTATGTGGTCATTTTGACTGGGCTTGTATATAGTCAATAAGTGCTTGGGATGAATCACTTAAATTGTATGTGTTTTCTGTGCCAAAAGAATATTTGGAGTATAGAGAGAAACTAGCCATTCTGTAGTGTTTATGACAAACACATTCCTTGACCTTTGATGTCCCCAGGGTTGTACATAACGCTATAATAAATGTTCTTTTAATTTTTCATTGCCACATTCTGGCATATTTTTGGCTATTAGTCAAAGATCTTAGCTGATCTTGCACCTGATTTGCTGGATCTCAGGAAAGTGAACCAGCTTCTGGAACTCTTTATTAAAATGTCTTCAGGTTTACTCCCCAGCTGATTTATGATCCAGGAATGGTGAATCAAAACCAACTAATTCCTTTTGCAGGAAACACTGGTTAAAGGTGACGACTTTCATTGCAAACCAAGGGTGGTTGTTTATGACAGGTTTAACTCTATGTACAGTATTATGACTATGCTTCACCCCAAGATTCACGATGGATTACTTTTATTGCTTATCATACAGCGACGTGTCAGGGTTTTCTGACAGGTGGTGATGCTGGGTGCCCTTAGTAAATCTAGTGGTTCTGGTGCGCATTAGTCAAATGAGCCTGGTACATCACCCCTGGAAACGAGACTACAGGAAAAGCTTTGCTAACATGCATTTTCTTTTTAAAACCATTGAGAGACTGTTAGCATCTTAAATGGGAGAAATGTTATAATTGTATGGACCACTATAGCAGAATGCTTTCCCATGTCCTTTTAGCATAGGCAGTTTTAAAAACAGTATCTGGTAGATTGGTAGGAGTGTAAGGGTCCCTGTTTGGTTGTTATGGAAGCTTGCAGTCCTGCTTGCTAAAGTGTCCCCGCTCAGGTAGTCCAGTAAAGAGTGGCCAGATCAGAACGAATGAGCTATGAAGGTAGATTGAGGAAACTGAATCTATTCAGCCTTGAACAAGGAAGAATTAGTGGGGTTGTGAAGTCTTAAAAATCTTAAAAGAAGGTGACAAAGTTAACCCTAACCCTACTGCAGCACAGAGACAGGGACCAGAAGACACTGCTGGAAATTCAGTAGAGACAGACAAGACCGAGGGTTGGAGACACATCTTTACACAAAACGCGGTGAGGGTATGGACTGGGTTACCTACCAATGGTATTGATGCTGAATCATTGGGTTCCTTTAAGACCCAACCTCACAAAGGTTTGAGATCAACCTACTGCTAGGCCTTCTTTTGTTTATAGTGTTTCGTATCTTCTTTAAGGCATGCCACTGAAAGCAGTTCTACGTCTAACACCAACCAAGTGTGTTTATTTATATCCAAGACGATTCAATATTTTGAAAGCAATCTTAATATACAAGTGTTCAGTCAGCTAAGGCTTCAGGGTCCCTATTATTTTCTACATCATTCAACCACAAAGATCTGGTGCTCGAAATGTGTAATTAAAGGAACAGACACATACAGTAGATATTAATACTGATGCAAGATATTTATTTCCTCTAGAATAAAACCTCTTATCTGACACATTATATTGAAACAAAAGCAAAAAAAAAATGCATTACAAGTACTTCAAACAAAACTTTACATTGTTATGCTTCACACAGAAAATCCCATGAGATTACAGTAACAATTAGTGCTTTCTATTTACTCCAGTGTATTCTATCTTTTGTGCATTAAAGTTTGTTTTTTTAAAAGAAAAAATCTATCAAATATCTTCACACAAACCTTGCATCAGTTTTCTAACAGGCATTAATCCATGATTTGTCATATTAACCACTGGATATTTCTTAAACCCAACATCCAACACCCAACAGATCAGAGGATCAGCCATTTCCATCACTTGTCTTAAAAGTTGCCAATGTATGTTCCTGTACCTGTACGTGGTTAATAGAATCAGATTCCATTAAATAGAAGAACTGGTGGCAAAACCTGTTTTCATTCACTGTACAAGAAAGGAGTCGCTGTAAACATCTGATCGAGAAGAACTTACAGCTTCCACAGAGTATCAAGCAAACATTGTACAATAAGCTTCTCTCCATCAACAGATCAGCCAATCTATTGTTTTTGTGCTTTTGTCAAAAAATGTTATTTTACATTCCTTACATATTGTAAGTCATTCAAAAGTCTCAAAGTATGAGTTAATTAAAGTAAACAGAGACCACCATATCTGATTACACAATGTGTTTAGAACACCTGACTTCAGTAATTGAGTACGGTGTAGTGAGGATGAAGTCACAGCAGTTACAGCAGGCTATGGAGGTGTCAGTGTGCAATACTAAAATTGTCTACTAAACACAAATTAAGAAGTCTTGAAATTATAACACCACCATGCCTCTCCCTAACTCTATTAATGTGTGCAGTAATTAGACTTTAATAGGCAGGGCAGAATCAGTTGCAGTAAATCAAGATATGGAGGTTGACATGTTAAGCTTTTTTTATTAGTTCATTTCTGTCAACTCAATTATATTTAATTATTATTTACCTGGGCTCTATCTGGTGCTTCAGCTTTGGCATATGACACAAATAAACATACATATATGCTTTAGTATTTTGGCATTGTATTTTCCTTTTATTTTGCACACAATTTTAAATTGTCACTTGATATAATTCTCAAGAAACAAGAATGTTTCCCTGGTTCTTAAATGACCTCACACTCAAAACAATCTTACTGCAAATTACAGCAAAAGTAAACATGTTTGTCATTCCTTACATTGATGCCATACTTAAAAAACCCCAAAAACAAACACTAATTACTGTATATCAAAATGTGTGAATACTCATTCCCTCCATACATAAATACCCCAATTAGCTGTTTTCAAATGTATTAGATTGATTTGACTGAAGCAGGCCTATTGACTTATATATCTCATTTAACTTAAGTTTTTCTTTTTTGCAACATCACCTGAACAAAACTATTCAAATAAATCAATGTATTTGTCTTGTGCTCAGAAAACAACAATAAGGCATTGCAAATAGTAGGATATATACCATACATTGTAAAGTTTCCCGGTTTAATTTCCAAGTTGACTCTTAAGGCAGCCAAGATAGTTAGATAACCCTTCACAAACACTTGCAGAATCTGTATAAGCAGATTACAAGACTACATTTGATGTTAAATTAATGTAGTTTAGATACAGTTATTAGATTTGTAGTCCAGTCAAAAACCTTAACTTGTATTCACAAAGTAGGATAGCCCTTATCCATGTGTATTATTCAGCATCACTGCATTGATATGGAATGATCTGCTGTCATTTACAATAATTGCAAGCTTGTTTTTACATCTTTAAGTAGAGTTTACAGAAATGTTCCCCATTTAAGACTAAAATGTCTCTTTAAGGTCTGCTTGTCATATTCTAAACTGAAATAGGTACTTAATTCATTCCATTCGTGCAACTTGTTATTGCTTTGGGGGCTCATGCTTGTCTTTCTTGCTGATGTGAAGCATGACTGGCTCTCTCACTGTTCCATAGCTGAAGGTTCGAGCAGAAACTTCTGTTTTGAAACTCTGTTGCTTGTTGTCCAGGGACCTCTGGACCTCTGTGCAATAAGACGGTTTTACCTCAAGAGTAGGTTGGCTCACCGGGGCAGCCACTGCCAATGAATGAGTGATACCACCTGTGCGAGTTTCACTAACATGCATGGATATGCCTGGTTCCCCTGTGGATTGAATGTTGGCTGTGCGAGAGGCTGACATGAAAAGGCTGCCAGTTAGGTGCTCCTTGAACCGGCTAAAGAAGCTCTGCCTGGGCTTAGGAACGAGTGGCCTTCCAACATTGAGTAGAACTGGTTTTCCGATAGTCGGTTCATTGATTTCTCTCTGGAGGACAGCTATTTCATACGGCTTGTCTACAGCAGGTGGCTGATTATTATCTGCACATCCATAGGTTTCTCCTTCTTTGGGGACGTAATCCTCAAGATCCTCTAAAGTTAGTGCTTTTCCATCATGGGTCAGGATCTTGGCATCTCTGTTTCCAAGGTTATCGTCTTCTGCCTCTGGTTCTTCAACAATGACATTTTCTTCACTTGACCATTCTTCTTGATCTGGGGTCAGTTCTGCATCCTCTGATACTTCTGTCAAAGCATCAGCTTCTGCTGAAGCCCCAGTTTCTAGTGAAATGTCACTCTGGTCAGTTTCAGATGTTTCAAAGCTGAAGACAAGAGTTTTACCAACTTGAGCAACCATGGGAGATGCAACTTCCTTTAGCCTGAAGCTGGTAGTTGTCTTAGTTATGGATTTAGAACTGCTATCTGCAGAATAACTTGTGTTTGGTTCACAGAGAGTATCTGGTTCTGAAGAGACACTGGGGCTCATGCACTCACTCTCTGCTAAAGCAGCGTTTTGGTCCTCTCCCCAGGAAAGTGGCTGAATATTGACATCTGTGAGACTATCGTCTGGAAGAGCAGACCCTGCCTGATCAACTAATTTGTTGTTGGAGTTGTTGCTATTTGGATCGTTTCTGGGAGACCATTTGGGCCTGGGGGCAGGCACAGAGGAGGACCTGATTTCCTGCTCTCTCTCAGGCTTAGCAGGAGAGGCCCCCCTTTTCCTCTGAAGCTTGGGGGATTTCTTCACTTTGTACTCAATGATCTCCTCAACTTCTATCCACCTTGATTTCTGTTCTTCAGCCTTTGTCAATGTGGCAACAGACCTTGCAGTTGCCCCTTGTTCCTCCTCAGGTTCTGTCACAAAAAGGGCAGGAATGACTGCTTTCTTTGCCGTTTCCTGTTGGGGTCTCACCCCAGGTTTCTTCTGCCTTGTGACCGGGAGTGGTTCTGGAGTTGATGTCTCAGACCTCAATATCCGGGAAGGGGATATTCCGGGAGATACACGACGTTTCACCTTTGGAGTCTTGACCACAGTGGTGATTGTCTCTTCTCTGATGATGAACAAAGTATAAATGTTGAGTAAAATGCATTTCCATGGGTCCACACTGCAGCATGTCATGCCATCTCCACACCAGGCAAGTTGGATGTTAGTTATGTGAACAAACCAAACTCATAAAGTAACATGAATCTTCCAATAGCTCTGTTCTCATACCATACAGTGCTCTCTGGTGATTTTTCCGACTGATTTACTTATACAAAATAGTGTTATCCATGAATTAGTGAAGGATCATGTACAAATTACTGTCAACATGACCTAACCGCCAATTAACAGAATTTGTGAACTATTGAATCATGAAATAATTATGAAGCACTGTAGTCACTTCAAAGTAATCCCAATCTGTATACAGTACCATTTATTACAAACCTTAAACACAAACCAACCAGCTGCTATGCACTAATCACTAAGATACACCATAGTTAAACTTTTGTGATTTGTCTAAGAAGCCACACCCTAGTATTAGACGTGATGCAATCTTAAAGCAAGGTTTCTCATTTTTATAGTGTGCACCAGTAAAAATGAGGATGGTATTTTAAGTTTCTGTGTTAACATTTAATATATAGTAAATACAAAACACATTTAAATGCTCCTGATCGAGTAATTGCAAGACCTAAAATGATTTTACAGAGTACAGAACCCCCTGCAGTGTTTACAAGAAACACATTATTTTCCTTTGCTGTTGTCCATATCGCAGTACTTTTTTTCAACATATTCCCGATAGTGTTAATATTCTTTTATTCACACATCCTAGGTAAATAAACAGGGGAATTAATTTTTTTTATACTTTTACTCGAGAATGTTCACCAGGAGAAATACATTTTTCTTCTAAAGATCCCAGTATATCCAGTTCATGTTCCCTCCTGCAACAATGACTGAAATGAGTGGCATATTGTGGGAACAGAAAACCAGCATTATTGCAGGAGGGAGTGTGATCGGGACACACTGAAAACATTTTTTTCTCTGAGCAAACACTCCCGAGTAAGTGTTGATAAATGTATTGCCCAATTGATTTATCATCCACTTAAAAAAGAGTCGGCAATATGTTTAAAAAATATAACACTGCGGTACAGACAACACAGAACACAGGAAAGGTAACGTAATGTTTTTCTTGTAAACTTTGCAAGGTGTTCTGTAACATTTTAAGCCCTCCCTTATTTATTTTTTCAACCATTTAAAAATAATATACAAAATGAATAGTCTCAGCTAAAAAAGGAACGGTTGTAACAAACATGAAACTGGATTCTGGATTTAAAAAGGACACTGCATTTAAAATATGGCAATTGATAGACCCAATCAAATCATAAATAAACCAAACTTTAAGGTTTTAATTAACTGTATATGTTATCCCCTTCTTAAATCCAAATTTCAGAATTTAGAATTCCAAAAGTTCCAGCTATTTTTTTTTTATCTATGTGGGACACAAAACACCATGAGGTATGGTTGTATGGGTAATGCAAAATATGCACGTTACACAGGTGTGTATGTGTTAGCAGGTCATGCAATGATAATGAAGCAAACATGACATGCACACAGCAGTGGCCAACATTTTATAAAAGCAATGACACTTACATGATGATGGTTTTCTTTGGCACTTTAGTCTCTTGCTCAGTGACTACAAGGAAAGGATGAAAAGCATGGGGTTAGAGAAATGTAAAAGCTGAAATGATTGAGTTTGACACAATTTGATTAAAGTATTCTAAGTTATATAGGGACACTGTTCAGAATTAAAAGTAACATGTTTTATATATATATATACATATGTGCGTGTGTATGTGTGTGTGTGTAATGCATGCAAGCTGTGTGCAGTGTTGATGAGGACTTCAAATCCCACATCCCATCATCTTTTGGCCACATCTCACCAAACTCAATTTTGCTTGACTGCAATGTAAGGGTCATTACACTGGTCTCAGTTACAAAGCAGCTTGATAAGAAATTAAAGTGAGCCCCTTTGAGTACAAGTCCTCATGATGCATAAAGACACAGACTCAAAAGTACTAAGGAGAATCTTTGTGTATTCTCTTGAATTCATTTGAATCCTCTGCCAGTGAGAAGATACACATTGAAGAGAAATAACACAAGGCAACTTTTAGGCAACTTGTTGCTACAGGCCCCACGATGTACATATTTTGAAATGTGACCAATAGCAATTTCAGATGTTTCAATAAAAAGATGTCTGTGAGATACTTAAGTTGTGTAGTTCTGAAGGATTTTTTTTTTATAAATGTATTTTTTCAAAAAACATTTTGTTATATATTTTTAAAGTCTAATTAAATGCAGTTTCTTGCCTAGTAAGTTATGTACAGCAGATTCTAAAGTTGAATAAAGATTTATCCACATTTACACTCTTTTTACATGAAAATCTATTTAATTATTTACCTAGGGGGTATACAGTACATCATACTAAAAATAAAAACAGACAACTGGAATGTATCTAAATACCCTTGATTTAAAACATATTGTGTATCATTTCAACTTTCTTTTTTTCTTTTTAGCAATGTATTAGCAATGCCATGAGGTAGTAAGGGTGCATCTATGTAAAAATTAATATGACTAACAAGCATGTTAACAGCTTCAAGCATTGGCAACAGAGTGGGGGGTGGAATGGCTTGATAAGATATGGCTTTCATAGAGATAAGGGATGACAATGGCAGTTAAACAGTGGGGATGTAGCCGGTGACATGGAGCAGAGCTGGTACTAAGGCTCACTCACCCAGCTACACCCATGTTTCCTGTGGGTCTTTAATTACCTTACAGTAGTGTAATAATGAGCACTGAAACCAAGCTTTGTCAAGACTCTAGAATTTCGCTGAATAGATCTTGTGCCATATTTGGGTTGGCAGTCATTCCATATCAACAGCTAACTGTATATGGGCAGGGGACCCTATTTTAAAGCACACATGCAAAAGTGAAAGCATTTAGTTTTCTCAGAGAAATAAAGCAATTGTTCAGGTATACAACTATCAATTCACGGAACAGCAGCGACGGCTGTATGGAGGAATTATGTGCTTGTGACTTTAGAATTTCCCCTTGGCTCGTGGAGAGCTACCTTCGTGGGGGTGAGACTGAACTGATCAGCCTCCAAAGCTGGGAACTAAGCGTTACTTCCCCCAACGGGAAATGAAGAGAAGGATAGTGGATAAATCAAAGAGAAGTCTAAGTCTCCCCGGCTTACAAGGGTCGCCACACTTAGGAGGTTGGCTCGCCAAACCGAGGCTGAGCCACGCGGGGAGACCGGAACGCTAAAAAAGAGAAAGAAATAAACATGCACACAAGTGGTCTCCAGAGAGGGAGATTGGCACAGATGAAAGCAGATAGTTAGTAAAGAGCACAGGGTTTTACCCTTGGCTTGCGAAGAGCAGCCCTCATTGAGGTGATAGAGAATGAGAAAGCAAAAGAATAATAGGATAGATTTGGCAGGGGGTCCCCTCTGGCAATAAGGATGGATGATTGTCATTTAGAGAAAAACAGGAATATGGAACGGGAATGGGTGTCACTGCAATAGCTGCACATATGAAGAAAAACGGCACTGTTTGATGACTAAGTGCTGGTTGACGTTAATTCTGGCTGATTTGATAATATTGCGTCTAATCTGAGGAGAGGGGATAGTGTCAGGTGAACCATTGAAACAGGGAGGTTTAGTAAAGCATATTAAAAACAAACCATGGCAAACTAACCCTTATAAAAGTTTCACACGGTAAAAGCATAAAAAGTGTAACAAGGGAAAGCGGAGACCCCTAGTGGATGAAACTGGCAACTAATTTAGGCTCCTAGTGCTCCTAATTCTGGCAGGCTCCATGCACTTCCGATTTCGCTGCCTCTCCTACTCCTCAAAACATCTCACTTTCTGCTGTCAGTATTATAACCCTTTCACTTGCGTAATCATGTCTAGGCCAGGCTAGATAGCATGCCACAGGCAGTTTAAAACAAAGGACTATACCATTGCTGTTTTATAATTATTTATTTACAGATTAAATTAAAATAAATTTGACTTTTGCGGCCACTAAAACCACTCACCTACACTATTTACTGCAGCCTGGATTACTAAATCATTACATGGCCACTCTGTCACTTCCACCTTTATCCGCGCCCGTCCTGCTGCAGAGTTGGCAATCTTCACACTCACGACTGCTTTTCGTTCTGGCTTACGATGCTTTCCTATGCTTTGCCAAGCTTTTGTTTTGCCTTTGTGAGCTATCTGAACCTGCTCGCTGTTCAGCACTCTGACTTGCCACCCTCAAAGGAATTGCACCAAAACAGGCAGGGAGGTTCATGCAACTTTTGTATTCCTGACAAATAAACAAGACTGTGGTTGGAATAGGCAACTTTATAAAGCAATATTCTCTATCTCCATCTACAGCAGCAGCAGGTTTCCAACTAAAGCTGTGAAGCAAGCTACATGCTCACTGTTGCAAATCAATTAGTTGCTGGTTTCATCCACTTGGGGTGAGTAGCCATTTTATAACTACATTGATCATCTACCGAAACAAAAAGTAGGGGAAATGAAACTAGGGGATAAAAGTTTCCCATAGTAAAAGCACAACAAAGCTCTAATAAAGTTTAGAGCATGGCGAAGCAAAGGCAAGCATTGTATAGCCGAGAGAGGTGTGGCAAAGCATATCAAAAACAAACCAGACCCCTATAAAAGTTTCCTGCAGCAAAGCACAAAACATGTGTAACAAGGCGAAGCGCAAGCCCGGTAAAGCATAGGGAAGCACAGACAGCAGAAAATGGAATCTAAAAGTAGGGGTCTGCAGAGCTGCCTGACAATACACAAGCGAAAAAGCAAGACAAAAGAATAAGGGTGCATTCCAGGGTTTAACAGGGAGGAGCCCCAGATCCTGCCACCTGAACCACACATATAGGTTACAAGAAACAACTTAGTTAAATGGCGCGTCAGCCTAATTAACTAATAAACAGCCGGTACACAGTATTTCAACCAACAGCCTTTCAAGTAGGTGCCTTATTCAACCAACTGTGCTGTTCCTGCATTAACACATTAAAACACAAGCTGTGCGAGCTGTACAGGATCAAGGCCAACATGCATGTGTATCTGACTTTCTGTAACAGCTCTTTCCAGGTAGGGAGGTGGCAATGGTACACAATAATATGGAGGGACATGCAGATAGTCATAAATACAAGCGAGTGGCTGCACTGGGATACAAATCCAGGATTGATCACTGCATGGCCTTTCCACACCATGGTCACAGGTGATTTTTAAATGTAAAAAAATGCACCCTAAAACACATGTTACATAAACAACATATCCAAGCAAGCACACGTGCACAGACACGTATCTACCCATACGTCCACATTACACTGCCATTTTGTAATTACAGATGCTACAACCACAGTGTCTCCACTAGTATCTGTATAAGTGTCTCTATAATAACATAAAAATGCATATCATTTGTGTTACATAGCCTCATTGCTTACTGTTCCTTCCTGATAAATCTGTTTTATTGTTGATGTTACATTTTCATGACTATACAATTAAAAGTCATTTACTAAGTTATTTTAAGAAGTTTTTTTTTGGTTTACAGGCTTCCTTAAATTCCTGGATGTACTAATATCATGAACAAAGCATAGTAAATTGAATATGGGCAAAAGTTTCAGAACAGATTGACTTCAAAATATATCAGATGATTAAAACAGTATCCAGAGAAAAGCTGGTAAATGTTCTCACACTGATATCAAACCAGTTACCCTTTTGCAAGACGAGTACTGTAAATGCTACAGTAAGTCACTACGCAGGTGACTTTCATTCACATGGAACTGGTCATCAGTTGTTGAGGCAAGATGTACATATTATTGATTCTTTCATTCCAACAACCATGGGACCACTTTTAATAACAAAAAAGGGGAACATGAACCCAAGACCCTAATTACAATATATATATATATATATATATATATATATATATATATATATATATATATATATATTCTATGGCAATTTTCAAGACAATCATCTCAGTGATACACACATGGTAAGCTCTAACAAACAATAATACAACAAAAAAAAACAACACATGATCTAGGTTGTAAGATGTTGTCTTTAGGTAGGAAATTCCACAATTGGTGTGTGTGTGTACAGGCTGAAGGCTCTTGTGATGAATGGTGAACAACAAAGAGTCTGACTTTCGACAACCAAGTTTCATTAACCATAATATTTGAGTAATCCCCATCTAGAAAAACAAGAACAAGAGCAGCTACCTTCTATGGTGATGGCTTGCTCCCCTCTCCTTTCTGGAATCGGCAGTGCTGGAGACTGCAGGTACAGCTCAGCAGTGCAGTTCGCAGATCCCAGCCTGTTCTTGAGCTACAGAATCACACAGCACATTGATTAAACCTCTTCTTTGTTGCGTTTTTTTTTAGAGTAGTGTTTTTATATTTTAAAAAAATCACCTTTTTTATGATTTAACAAATGTAACACAGCTTTCAAAGCCATGTCACCATCAACGTTATTTTGTAGAGTAACAGAGAGTTAAAGCAAATTAAAAACTTCAGCAAGTCATTTCCAAACTAATCATTTTCAATCCTAATCTGAAACCCCTAGCCCATTACACAATCTCTATTTTCTCTCTATGTCAGGTTTAATCAAACAGTTAAACACAATACTTTCTGTTGAGTACCTTGCACTCGTATCGTCCAAGGTCTTCCTCTCCAGGATCCTTGATGACCAGGACCAGGACTCCACTGCGAGTCTCGCTAAATGTCTGGTATTTGTTCTTGTCTGTCAGCAGGTTGCCATCTTTGTACCATCTGCAAATGGAAACAACAGCAAAATGCTTGTCAGCAAGACAAAAACAATTCTAGGCAAAAAAATGTTCTGCAGGTGCCCTCTATAACTCTATACTAACCAAGGTATGTGACAATGTAGAAATATCATTTCTCCTTTAATAGTCATCGATGATTATTATACACCCAATGGGTCGTCTTAGCCAATCAGGATGTGAGTGGTCTTTATCCTATGGCAGATGCCCTCTAAAAGCTAATGCAAATCTTGAAACTCCCTTTATGCAGTGGTCTTACCTGTTACAGTAGTTCAGAAGATGTTTACCTATTGTTGTCAATATTCCATTTACATTCTGTAATAAATTAAAATATAATACATGGGGGAAAGTCAATAGAAGTGAGGTTTGGTGTATTTGGTGTCAGTGTACCTGTTCTCTGGGCTTGGAGCTCCTTGAATTGTGCAGGTGAACTGGGCATCCTCTCCCTCAATGAGTGGGGTGTTCCTCAGCTTGTTAACAAACCTTGGAGGCACTGGGATATGAATTATTATTATTATTATTATTATTATTATTATTATTATTATTATTATTATTATTATTATTATTATTATTATTATTATTATTATTTTAATGGTCAATTTTTAGTTAACAACTATCTTTCTAACACTTAACAAACATTGTTCATTTAATGTTAATAGTACGTTTATTTATTTATAAACTAATAATAAATATATAATCATATAAAAACCTGACCTAACTAGCCAAACATAACAACAACATCTTTAAAAGTGATCCTAAACAGTTTGAACCATATTCCAATAATATGATCTACTTGGAGCTGACAACCTCTGAGGGAAGTAGGGATATGGGTAGTTCATAGACAGGTTATTATATATTTGCAACCCATTATCATAAAATGTAAATGTGTTAATATGTTAGGAAGCTAGTTGTTAACAGTTAAAAAGTGCCCTAAGACTGCCAGTTCAAGACTTCTTTCTAGACATGCTCTCACTACTTTTAGCACTTATGACACACTTACAGTAACTACCAGTAAATATTTTAACCTTTCTCTTAATTGTTACAATAAAATTGTAGAACAAGTGGTAACATGCATGTTATTAAGTAAAACAAACTTTGTTAGTATGTGCATATGAACCACTAATTAGTTCAATCAACATAAGTTTAGCATGTGGAATAATGTCTTGTAACATAACTTTATTTAAATGTGGACGAGTGGTTTTGCATAGATAGCTTTGATTAGCAAAAACAATAATTGGCCAGAACTCATGCAAAAGCATTTAGTTAAACTTGTTATTTTGTACATAATGGCATATCCATTCAACACAAGCAAAATAATTAGATATATTATAAGATATAAAATTTGACTTACTTTTTACAAGGATCTTTCCCAGGGTGCTGGCGTTCCCAGCAGTGCTGGCAGCGAAGCACATGTACTGACCCGAGTCATCAGCCGTGAGATTGTCAAGGATCAGGGTGCAGGAACCGTCAGGGTCCTCGATGATGATGTGATGGGGGTCCACTTCCACTGCTCTACCATCTTACACAGAGTAAAACAGGGTCTAATACCATTCAAAACAACAAGGCTTTCCAGGGTTGGAGATGGTGCTCATGAAAGGTGAGGGATAATGGCATGGTCTGGCAAGGCAGATGCCGTAAGAGCTCTGACCTGTGTGACACCAGCCATTCTGCCCTGAGTCTGTCAATTGTGCTAACATATGATATTTTTTATGTGAATAGAGGTTCACTGGGAGCTATACTTGTCTATGCAACATGACATTAGGAAACAAATACAAATAAGAAACATATAGACATATGTATGTATATTAACAAACATAAACCATTATCTTCAGAGTTTGTTCTCTTTGTGCATATTATACACTATCTGTAATGTACTGTAGGTGCTTCAGATAGCTGCAACCAATATAGCTGAGTGTAGCCAAGGAACAGCATCTTACATCCTGGGCAGTTGTATGGGTAACCTGCCCAGCCATGCATTTCTTACCTTTGTACCATGTGATGACTGGCTTGGGAGTCCCTGTGACCTTACATGCTAGTTTGACAGTTTCTCCCAGCTCAGCTGTACAGTTAGCCAGCACCTCCTCGAAATCTGGGGAACCTTTTAAAACAAATCAAGATTGTAATGATTCATTTCTGTATTAGTTTGTCATTCAATCAGAAGAGCCTGCTCTTCTGTACTTTCCCTCCAACAATGTGCTGTGCAAGACGACAGTCTGTGTTACAGAAACCCCAACTAACTAAATGGCAGCTTCAATGCAACTGCTGACTGAACTACTGTTTTTTTTTAATTTTTATGGAAATATTTGGTATGTTTATTAAATCAGAACTGTTTTTAATGATGCAATGTTGATTTAATTCTTCACATGAAGACATTTGCTTGAAATAATTTATGAATGCTGCCTTTAGTTTCAAGGGCATATTC
Source organism: Acipenser oxyrinchus oxyrinchus (assembly GCA_030684275.1). Classification (NCBI taxonomy): domain Eukaryota; kingdom Metazoa; phylum Chordata; class Actinopteri; order Acipenseriformes; family Acipenseridae; genus Acipenser; species Acipenser oxyrinchus. The sequence continues at coordinate 22,614,780 of CM060250.1, forward strand.
AAGCAATTCTTGAACCCCCTGCTTGCTGGGACGTTTTGGCTTTTAAGAGCAGGTAACCAGTTCAGTATACAGGTTTTACGGCATGGAATCCTGTGTTCTATAAGTATTATGCCACACATGAGGGATAATAGCATTCTGAGGGAAGTTATAAAAAGTCATTCATGTTTCTACCACATATTCTTTCTTTATGTTTCAGACCATAAACAATAACTATGACACAAGTTCCCATCTGGCTCTATGGTCCTGTTGCAATGATAACTATAAAACACTCAATGTGTTGAATTTAGAAATACTAAAAGAAAATGTGTACATTTAATGACAAATATTTTTTTCTCAAGACACTGAGAAAAATCTTTAGTCAAAACATTTCAATAAAGTGTTAGTTTCTAAATGTTAGTTTATACTTTTTCCTTACTTGAGTTGGTGGTCACTAGATTGTGATTCTTCATTGTGCATTTGGCACAATCAATACATGCCTTAAATGCCAATGTTACAGTTTAGTTCATTACAGACAGTCTAAATATTTGTGGAAGACCTAAACTCAACTCACTCCAGGCAGGCAGGCTGTAGCGCTGCTGAAGGTCACAGATATCCTTCACCCATGAGTTCTTGATGATAACGGTGCGGGCTTGCAAGGTGTACTTCCTCACAGAGTCCTCACGCTCATGCCAGACCTCAAATGCGCGGTCATCCCCTTCCACCATGTCATTCAAGTCAATGTTTGTGAGCTGCAGAAGGGAGCATTACATAAGAGATATAGGAGAATACACACACACATACACAATAGAATGATCACTGAAAAGGCAGACAGATACAGGTACCTTCATCATGTTCTTGAAGATGTAGGCCTGGATCTCTGTGTTGGTGTCTCGCTTTGGTTTGCAGATCAGGACGTAGTTCTTGAAGAGGAACACGTGTCGGTGGTGTCCGCGGGAGGATGCTCTGGCCCCAGGTGCCCCTTCCCACACTGTGAACGGTCCCTGCAAGAAACATCACAACGGGGGCTTCAACACATCTCACCCTCAAGTAACAAGCAATCGCTGTTTCTCCTATGAGGTGATTACACAATTTTCCCTGGATTCCAGCAACCAGGACATTCTGATAACACATCATGATAATCTAATAACAGTATCTCACAGTTGTTGGTTTCTAAAAATATAATATGGTATAGGGGAATTGCATTTCTGCATTGGCATTGGGCATCTTTTTTATATTTTAATATGTAAAGGGCTGGCACGAGCAATGTTACCTGTCGGATGGGTTCCCCAAGGGCCTCCAGATTGGCCGGGTAGTTTTCAATCAGGGAGACGTGGAGGGTGTTCTCAGACCGGCGGGGCAGGGAGGACACAATGGCAAAGGCTTCTTCCAGCAGGGCACAGTTCTGGCCACTTCTGGCTTTGTTGCGGATCATCTCCTAAACCAAAATATAACAGAAATACAATTCAGGCTCTATACCAAAAGGCAGTAAACGTGATCAAGATGTCATCAAAGCAGGTATACTATTGCCTTTTCATTTTTGAGGGCACCTTCTAGGTAATGAAGGGCAATTCTGGATACATCTATAAAACTTGAAATCATTTAAAAAAAAAAATTATATATATATATATATATATATATATATATATATAGTGCCTTGCATAAGCATTTACCCCCCTTGGACTTTTCCACATTTTGTAGTGTTACAACCTGGAATTTAAATGGATTTAATTAGGATTTTTTGTCACTGATCTACACAAAATAGTCCATAATGTCAAAGTGGGGAAAAAAATCTACATATTTTTCAAAATTATTTACAAATAAAATACTGAAAAGTCTTGATTGCATAAGTATTCACCCCCTTTGCTGTGACACCCCTAAATAAGCTCTGGTGCAACCAATTGCCTGCAGAAGTCACATAATTAGTTAAATGGAGTGCACCTGTGTGCAATTAAAGTGTCACATGATCTCAGATTAAATACACCTGTTTCTGGAAGGCCCCAGAGTTTGTTAGAGAGTATATCTAAACAAACAGCATCATGATGACCAAGGAGCTATCAAAACAAGTCTGGGATAAAGTTCTGGAGAAGCACCAATCAGGGTTAGGTTATAAAAAAATATCCCAAACTTTGAACATCCCCCGGAGCACCGTTAAATCCATTATTAAAAAATGGAAAGAATATGGCACAACCGCGACTCTGCCTAGAGAAGGCCGTCCACCAAAACTCAGTGACCAGGTAAGAAGGCATTAGTCAGAGAAGCAACCAAGAGGCCAATGGTAACTCTGAAGGAGCTGGAGAGATCCACAGCTGAGATGGGAGAAACCGTCCATGGGACAACTGTAACTCGGACGCTCCACAAAGCTGGGCTTTATGGAAGAGTGGCAAGAAGAAAGCCATTGCTGAAAAAAACCCATATCAAACCATGTTTGAATTTTGCCATAAGGCATGTGGGAGACACAGCAAACATGTGGAAAAAGGTTCTCTGGTCTGATGAGACCAAAATTGAACTTGTTGGCCTTAGCGCTAAATGCGAACACTGCTCATCACCCTGAGAACATCATCCCCACGGTGAAGCATGGTGGTGGCAGCATCATGTTATGGGGATGCTTTTCATCGGCAGGGACTGGGAAACTGGTCAGGATTGCGGGCAAGATAGATGGAGCCAAATACGGGGAAATTCTAGAGGAAAACCTGTTTCAGTCTGCAAGAGACCTCGGACTGGGGCGGTGGTTCACCTTCCAGCAGGACAATGACCATAAACATACAGCCAAAGCTACAGTGGATTGGTTTAAAAACAAGAACCTGAATGTCTTAGAATGGCCCAGTCAAAGCCCAGACCTCAATCTGATTGAGAATCTGTGGCAAGACTTGAAAATTGCTGTTCACCAACGGTCCTCATCCAACTTGACAGAGCTTGAGCAATTTTGCCAAGAAGAATGGGCAAAAATTGCAGGATCCAGATGTACAAAGCTGGTAGAGACTTACCCAAAAAGACTCACAGCTGTAATTGCTGCCAAAGGTGCTTCTACCAAGTATTGACTCAGGGGGGTGAATACTTATGCAACCAACAAATGTCTTTTTTTTGTTTTTTTTGTTTAATTAACTTTTGTGTCACAATAAAAAATGATTTTGCACCTTCAAAGTGTGTTGTGTAAATCAAATGGTAAAAATCCCAATTAAATCCATTTTATTTATAATACCCTATAGAACTTGGTGTGGTCCCATTCCTCACCTTGAGCACTGCCTTATATTTCTGGATCCTGTTGAGAGGTCTCTCCAGGTAGTCAGTCACTGGCAGGACAGGGAGCTGAGCTGGATCTTTGATGGCGAGTTCAGTTTCAGTGTATTTCTGTTAATATTAGAACGTAAAAGCAAATGAATACAGCAATGGTTATTGTTTAAAGAATATTTTAAAATCTGTTTTGATGTGTTGGTTTCTTTAACAATCAAACCTGTGATTGTATCTAAGGTGTTTCAGCCCATGAACAATAACTATGACACAAATACCTAGCTGGCTCTATGCTCCTGTTACAACCGTGCCAAAGTGTGCAACACATCCATAACTATAAAACACTCAATGTGTTAAATTTAGAATTTTTTCCTGAATTTACATATTTTCTTTTAGCATTTCTAAAGTGTGCAATAGCATAGGTGATGTTCTTATTTTACCTTGAAGAAGTCTTGGACTGCTCTGCTATTCACAACCGACTCAGCCTGTGATCTTCCCACCAGGAACTGGATGTACTTCTCGAATCCGTCCAAGTTTTTAATGAAGCGCATGGCAACGTCATCGTCCGTGTCGCACTGGCTCAGGCCAGGGAGGAGGGTGCTGCAGAAGAAGAGCACATGCTCAAATTGTTCAGGCTTGTGAAGGAAATTCCCTATTCAGTCACACATTGATGCTAACCGCTAGTTATTTATATGCAACATTCAAGGCAGTTTCGGTGTATCAGAGAATGGAAAGTAATGAATTTATTATGCAGCAGAGGCTAAAATCCAGCCCAACCATGTAAACACCCTACACCATATAGTTATACTGCTAAACGTGTAATCATAGCCCTGTGGTTATTCCTACAGCCCAGGCACAGGAGTTAATTAGTCCAGAGATTCCCAATTCTGGTTGTGGAGGGCCATTCTACTCACAATTCAAACTGAACAACTAACTAACTAAAATCTGGATTTTAGTTCAACTGGTTCATGAAGGAGCAAAGACTTGAACTGGCAGGGACAACTTTGCTTGTTCCTAAATTAAACGTTATAGATAAGGCACTACCAGGTCCTATTTACAATACTAATGCTAAATAACAAAAAAACAGTATACACTCAAGCAATTGTGACTTTTATGGTTCCCTTGTTATTGCCACTCACCTGCTGTGGAAGATACTGAGCTCATCAATGTTCCTGAAGATGGTTGCCTTTTGGCTGGCAATGACTGGTGGGATGTCAGGGCTCGTGTCCATGTGTTGCAGGTGATGGGACACAAAGAAGTCCAGATCCCTCACAAACTCCTCTTCAGTGTTTACTATCTCCTCGATAAGATGGCTATTAAAGAAAAGAAAAAGAAAAAGAAAAAAATTAAGTGTTGCACATGTATACACATGTAGCACTGAAAGAAAACTAAACTTTTCCCATACAATGTAATATTAAAGGATAATACAAACCATCCTTTTAACCTTTTAGCCTACTGCCGGTGTAAAAAAAAAATACTGTTTTGCTTTTAAGCCCTCTCATTCTAATATATAATAAATGTATATGTTCAGTTGTTGTGTACTGCACTGGTTAAGACCGTGTAAGAACCTATATTAAGTCTTTATAGATCATGTGGAAAGTCTGTATTGACTTTGATGGTTCTTGGCCACCCCTCAGCTTCTCAGGGTGTTTAAAGGCAGGACCCCGTTGAGGTTCACCTGCTTACTCACCAGAACTTTCTCTTGTACTCCTCTTCAGACACCTCCTCTCCAGGGAACTCAGGGGCCTCTCCTGCAGGGGTGTCTGGAGATAACTGCAACGGGAGATACAGGTTAGCACCTTTCTTACTTTATGAGAGACTGTTGTAATATTTAAATTGCACATTGCATCATTGCATAAACTTACATCAGACACTGAATAATTCAGAAAGGAGACAACCACCAATGGAATGAAATTAATGGTTTATTGAATTGACAGACAAACATGCCCGTAAATGATTATTTTATATGAATTTGGCTCATGGCCTTGCTCCTATGCTGGCATAACTATGATGAATGAAATATATGAATTAGATGAGAACTAATGCCAGCAGGCAGGACAAGTGGCCACCACTCCCTAGACAAGGCACGCTGCAAGGTGGAGTCAGGGGAGGAGGGGGACCAATCAAAAAAACAAATAATCAATAAGGGGCGTAGATGAAAGAGGGTATATATACTGTATATATATATATAGTTTGATGATTATGAATTTGATTAAGGGGCAAATTCTCTTTTCAGAAGTACAATCAAGTTAACAATGATCACTGTGTCCTGTATAAAACACTGATGGTGATGATGACATAAGTTACCTTCAGTTTTTTGTCGAGGTAAGCCGGCGAGACCCATCCCTGGCGGGACGGTGTTGATTTGGTGGGCTTGGTTCGGACAAGCCACTTGAGCGGGTGTGCTGAATCAAGGACCTCCACATACTGCCCTTCCTTCAGAGTGATGGTTTCTTTATCAACACCAACGGGAGTGTAGTCTGCCGTAGCCACATAGATATCGAACATCTGCAGAAAATAAACAGGTCACAACTGTACTGTAATGAGACTAGTGATTAGAAAAACTCAATATGAAACACCTTGTTTCCATGGGTGAAAAGGGGAGAAACAATCATCCATTCCGTTACAAAATCAATTTGTTTGTTTGTTAATAGGAACATGCACAGCTCTGTGACTAAACTACTGCACTAACAGATTGTGAGAGAAAGCAGTCAAGCTTTTTAACATGTTTTTATTTTTTAAATGTTATTATTGGAGTCTTTTATTCACATCATGCTTTGGATTACTGATAAAATAGGGCATTTCTACCAAACTTGTTGTCTCTCCTACCTCTCCTCTGGCCTCCCCTTCATCCGACTCAGAAGAAGAATCTATGATGACAGAGGACGGTCTGGATCGTCCGTGGTGGGGTGAAGGGGAGGGAGTCTTTGACTCGTCATCACTGTCCATCCCAGGGACCCGCAAAGATGCTGGAACAAAGGAGAGCGATGTCCAAGATGTAATCCAAATGGTTTTTAAATTCTCTACCCTTAAATAGCTTTGGTACTGTACAAAACCCACTGAGCAGTTGAACTTCTCACTGTAATCCTAAATTGCATTCTGAAAAACAAAGCACTGATCAGAATTGTTCAAACACAAAATACATTCTTTCTAGATATGTTTTGTTCAAAAACAGTTAACTATGAACACTTTAAAAACTTCCAAAATAACTCAAGTCTGGATTGATTGTCCAGTAAACTGGGACATAATGCAACAAGGGGTTAAAAGGGACTACACAATAAAACAGCAGTATCCTCCTTAATGGCGGTGAGGTAGTTTAGTGCCCTTCATTGCAGGAGGCCTGTGTTCAAAAATAGCTAAAGTGACAAGGAATTCTTTCTGGTTTTTTTTTACTGGACTCAAGTCAGACCTTACTGTAAAAATATCTAAACACAATTTATTACAATAATAGTCTCACTTTCTAAGGTTCTCTATGTTGTATTTTTTTATCACTCTTTTTACTTGTACAACTAACCTTATAGACTAGGGACAAGGTAGCGCAGTTCATTCTCCTTTTCTGCTTTTTACCTCTGGTGGCCTGGGATAAAATCTATCTGAGACCATAAGTGAAATGAGTTTTGAGTATCCGCTCATTCCAAATGTTCTTAATTAACACTTTATTTAGCATAACTGATATTATTTATTTTAGTTTCATTGTATGCATATTGTCGTAATATTCTGTCTTATAAAAAAAAATGTTGGTAGTATACAGCATGTTGGTCTTATTGAAGAGGTAATTTAACAGATGTTTGGTACATTTGTGACTGTAAGTGGTGGCCTTAATACAGAATACAGGGGTGGACTTTACATTGAGAGTGACTCTACATTGATGTCAATAGGCGCAAAAAACATGGTCTTAGTTTTAAGGTGTTTTTGAGGTGGCCTTCAAGCAAGGTTTCACTGTACTTATTAGAGTCTGACTTAATATTTACAGTAGATACATACTGTATATGTTGGGGCATGACCTCATCCACTGGAGCACTGGGTGTCGCCTCCTTATGCTATCTGAATAACAAACGAATTAATGAATGAATCATTGAATGAATAGATAGATGGATGATTGGATGCCAACAGACAGGACAAGGGGGCTGACAGCCACCTTGCCCCAAGGATGAGTCAATTGACTACTCTACAGCTATACTTATCTGTGTAACAGTTGAGCTGGTTTACAGAAAGACTTTACATTTCATGCCTTTTGACCATTTTTTATTTGCAAATAAAATCTCACTTTAAAAACTATATATACTGTCTCTTATTTGTCCAATGAGAGCTGCATTTATACGAAGACCTACAGTGGATTATATTATTTATTTATTACTCACATGCAGCCTGACAGAACTTTGGAATATGTTATGCAAACAACCATACAATGCACACAAGTCAGAAAAACAGACCCTGACATTTAACTTGTTATTTCTCTGTCTAGGTACTATCTATGCTGCTCAGATGGGTTTCATAATGTTGACACATGAAACAGTTATATCTACAGTTATAGCCATTTAATATCAAATCATAATAATCATAATAATAATAATAATAATAATAATAATAATAATAATAATAATGCGCTTACATTTGGTTAATAGCCATGAAATAATATCAGAATAATAACAAAAATGCAGATACAATAAACTGACTGAAATCATTACTTTTTTAACCCTACTGTTGTTACCTGGCACAGTCTGTTTTTTGCTTTACAATGAAACAGCATTTGGTGAATATTTAAAAGGCTATGTACTACACTTACAGCAATCCAAATTTCTGGGATACAACCAGGAGCACACATTGATGCCAAGGTACAAATCCCTTTGAGCAAAAACTTGCAAGAAAGTCACATATTAGTTATGAGTTTAACACAAAACAAGAAGAATACAACCAGCTTAAAAGGCTAATTTTGGAACACTTAAGTCCACTTAAATTCCTCCTTACAATATTTGTATCATTTCAGCTGTGTGTTAAACAATCACAACCTTGAGTATACAGCTTTGATACATAACAGGCAATGTTATTAATTGAAATTGTATATGTTTATGGCTGGAGTCTCCAGTATTGTTGGAATGGCTTTGTGGTTCTTACTTACCTTGTGTGATCCTGGCAGAGACCATCTCTGTGATCTGAGAAGTCAGTTTCTGCAGGAACTCCTCTGTGCCGACCTCTCCAAGGTACCGTGAGGAAGCCTTGCTCACCTCTCCTTCCATCTGCAGCCCTGGGGAGGTATATAAATCCACTTGCTGCAATGGTCACTTTGGTGATGTACTGCTGCATATGCTTGAAGTATCTCAATTCCTGCAGTTATCAGTCCAGTACAATGCAGTCCAGTGGCATGTGTTAGAGACATGTGTACCTTACCTATTTTAATTTATGTATTTATTTATTTTATTTAGTGTGCCCAATTATGTTACCCCCAATTTTCTCCCCAATTTAGGATGTCCAATATTTATTCCGATCCCACGACCAATCCAGCTTCCTCTTTTACACCCAAGAGCTTGAGAGCACATGTCAGCGAGCTACTGACCTCTAGAGGACCAAGGCCAGCCCTGCAGGTGTCTGCTTTTGAGCTCACAGGGCGCCTGGCCAGGGTTCGCTGTGGCGCGATGAGGAGAAACAGTCCCTTCCGGTTTTGCCTCCCTAGCCCATGGGAGCGCCACAGCCAATGTGACACTCCCTTTGGAATCCCCAGTGAAGACCGGCGACTCCACACAGCTAGGATGTGAACCTGCGCTGTATGACTCACCCTGCGCAACACTCGGCTGCACTTTTACCAATTCAGCCACTCGAAGGCGCCTTTGTGCCTTACCTAGGTAACCTGGAGCAGTGGCATGTTTGCATGCTCAAAGTATTGTAAGGTATCTACAGGTGAAATGAGGGAAGATATGCTGTATTATTTTAACCCTACAACTGAATAAATAGAGAGCCGATTTGCAGTCCATGTGTCTCCAAATGATGTTGCGTTGCTAAGCAGATGCAGAACTTGATCTATTTGGTGGGTAATCTATTAATGGTATTAATCTGTATTGACGTCTTTCTTGCCTTTGTAATGCATGAAGCAATGAGAGTTACAGTACAGGTATGTCAGTATGGCCCTTCAATAGTTAATAACAATATCCTACCCTTTTTAGATCCTCCTAGCCCATCAAAGATGTGACCAGGCTCAGGGGGGTGCACAGAGATGCCCAGGACTCTGAAACAGACAGGAACAGAATCAAGCTGTACACTTTAGCAAACTGCTGTCATGTGTAGTCTTCTGCAAAACAATGCTGTTCCAGAAATACCCGGGAGACATTCCTGGTCTGTGCAGACTGTGTTGAGGAGTGAACTGATTACACAGGCACCCACCATCATCCTTCCAAGTTTCCATTGCTGATGCAGAATAGTCTCACATGTTATATAGGTCCAATCGATCACATGACACATCATGTGGTCACATACATTTGCATATATTGCTGACTATTTTATAATTCTACTTAAATTCTCTAATTATATCTGTCCGCTCCATGAAGAAGATAAAACACACCTTCAGCTCCATGAAGAAGATAAAAACACACCATGACCTTCATCCACTGTGTGTACATGAAAATATTACAGTACAGACAGACAAATAAACAAACAGGTCCCATCTTTCCCCAGATTATAATACACAACAACTTGTGGAAAACAATGGCATAACCAAGTTTTATCACAACTGAATAAGCGGTTCTCTAGATAAAAGCAAAACTGGAAGTTTGGCAACACGGAATTAAAGAGAGACAGACAAGTATCTCTATATACCAGCAGTAATTCTCTAATATGTTAAAAAGTGTGACATGCAGGCAATCATAAAACAATAGGTAAATCTTAATAAAATGATCGTTCAACTTATATCTTGTCAACAGTATTATTTTAGGACTTACCCTTTGACTTGCTCTCTTACTTCTCTTAATGTTTCTTCTTCAATCCTTTGAAACACAGATTTTTTTTTTTTCAAATTATAAAACCATTTTATAAATCATGCCATTATCATGATCATCATCATCAATCCAAAATGTCTTTCAGGAGAGGACATAGTTGATTTTTTAAAAACATGATTCATAAAACGTTTATACGTTATGTTGCTCTAGTTCTACCAGGTGTTATTGCGTCATTTTACTGTACAATGTTGTATTGAGAAAATGAGGTAATACTAAAGTGACAAAACTTATGTATAAAACCTGGGAAAACATCAGAAACTGAACAGATAAAGTTACAGTAAAACATGCATACTCAGCAGCACTATAATACTTAGTATTTACAGATAATTGTAACATTTTCCATGGTCTAATTGGAAAGGCATAGCCTTCAAGGAGTGATAATCAGTCTATTTGACCTTATCATCACTGGCCCTGATTTTCTTCTGTTGAATATCTTTTTATACTCTATTTTGGAATGTGCAGATATTTCAAAGACAATGATATAGATGAAACATTGCTCTCACTTCCTGGTATTTAATCACTGTAGTTCAAACTCACTCCTATGGTCTAGCTAAAATCAGACCATGTACCCTCCAGTACAGCAAGCTGGAACCTGTCACTCCATCCATGTTTCTGATCCCCTGAATTGAAAATGAACACTTACTCATGGGTAAACGTGTGGGTTTCCTTTGTGGTCTTGTCTTTTTCTAGATGGTCCACTTCTGTCACTAAAACACAAACACAAGCTGGCAGTGAATCTGAGCGCGAATCAACATTTAGATTTACTGTTTTTGGTCCTGCTTTATTTTAAGGGGCACTCTTTGTATATTAGCTGTTGACAATTAGCTTACTAAGAAATGAACAACTTTTGTTCATTTTCTGTTAACATTAAGTTATGAATGGGTAGGGTTTAATTTGTCAACAAAAAGGTAATGCAAATATGTAATGCAATGTGTTCTTAGCAAAAATAAATACAGTATATATATAATTTAAAAAACTGATTTTTGTTATAATTTATATTTGTGTGCGGTTGAAATCATCCTTAACAAACGTTTACTTTTTGCTTAAAAAAAATTGTTCCTATCATACTGTAAGTAAGCAATAAGACCCGACAAGGTGGGCAGTATTGGGCAATACCTGACTGCCCAAGGGCACTTGAAAGGAGAGTCTTATTGTGGTTAGAAAATGGGCAACTGTTACAAAAAAAAACAAGTTTTGTGGTTTAAATGAGGTTGTTCAAGGATATCTGTCCAGGTGAAAAGGCACTTATGCTGGTACCTTTTATTTCCTGGTCGTCTACTGGAAGTTAATGTACCCCGCTGCCAAGGGTACTAGCCAATGAGATGCCACGAAATAAAAAGCCCATTTTCTAACAAAAATTAACAACCAGCGTAAACTCTCCCTTTAAATTCAGAGATTCGTGCAAAAAAAACAGCAATTTTCTTACTCATAGATGTACCTGTATATTTATATATATATATATATATATATATATATAGAGAGAGAGAGAGAGAGAGAGAGAGAGAGAGAGAGAGGGATTGTGAAAGACTACATTCCCCAGAATGCCACAGGAGGGAGCCAGATTGAGATTCACCTGACTCCAATTTGTAATGATTGTCACCTGTCTGTGATTAGCAGGTAGGTATATAAGACAGCAGAAATGTTTGTTCAGGGCAGTCTCTAGCCTGTGTGAAGAGGCTGTCATTTGTGAAGTGACCTGTGTAGTGCCTAAAAGGTAGTGTGTGAAACCTTTGTGTTTGTAAAAGTATTTTGCGTTAATCGGTAAACGGCTTAGCTGTCCGATTTTAGGTAGAACTGAGAAAAAGTTTAGTTAGCGCTCCAAAATGGAGCAACCATTTTTTTCTTTTTTTTTCTTTTTCATATGGTTCATCATTTGAAAACTGTCAGACAAAAAGGTACTGGATCTGCGATCCGGCACAAATAAACCCATGTGAATGGGTATGCTTATAATATGAGTTTGCCACCATGTGTGTGGATAATCCTCGTTTAGCCCACATACCTATGTTGTTGGTGTGGTAGTTAGACTATCCAGGTACATGTGGTAGTGGCTGGTGTGTCCTGGTGTTTGAAGTGAGGCTGTTGAAGGTCCTCTCTTACCCTCCACCACGTCGAGGTGTGCTGTGCAGATCGACTGGCCCGCCATGTTGGTGGCGATGCAGGTGTAGGTGCCGCTGTGTTCTGGGTCCACGTCGAGCAGGATCAGGCTGTGCTGCATGTTGGAGCTGGCCACTTTATACCCAGGCGTCGTTGGCTTGATCCAGAGCACATCCTCCGCAGACTCCTCCTTCAGCCAGGTGATCGTGGGCACTGGCGAGCCTGAGGAAAGTACATCAAGCTCATATCTCAGACACAGAGGATACTGGAGAGGGATAGGGAGATTGATCTCACCTCTCAAAAATATACTCAATTGGTGGGAAAAACAGAGGTGCAGAAAAAACAGCTGAAATAATCGCAGTAGCACTGTTCTGTGAATCTCCTTTGAAAATAACCCCTATATGTTTATGCATTTTGTAGCCGAACTAAGGTATCTTTTAATTGAATCTGTTGTTCAAATGCATTTTCAAAACAATTTTAGTCTGCGTTAACCAGTTTGTAAGCACTGGCAAGTCTTTTTTCTATAGGCTTTATTTGGAAAAGTCTGCGTACTGGTCAGCTAAGTTACTATTAATTCAATGCATCTGAAATACGGTATAATTTTATATGCAACACAGTGTATTTTTTTTATATTTTGGATATTCTGCTTTGGTAAATTTGTACCCTAATAACCCTAATGTTATTTTACAAATGTGGCCTATAACCATATAAACCCTGAAAAAAAAAAAAAAAATTCAGCTTGCTGCTTTCACCTGCACTATTAAATGTTAATATTAATTCCCTTCCGCTGGTAACATCAAGCATGTGGGTTAGATTTACTGAACTTCTGTTACAAGTATTGCAATGAATGTAGACAATTTTGAGAGGAAAATGATTTAATTAGATGATAATTAATAACGACCGTATGCATAGGAAGAAACAAGTGCTACAGACTATACAAATGCAAAACAAACCCCATCCATTACAAAATCAAAATGAATGAAAAAATATCAAACACTGATAAATAGCGCTCCCAATGTGTGAAGAAGAGAAACGTGAACATTCCCAGCTGTCCCTCGATCCTTACCTTCCACTTTCACAGACAGGGTGATACTGGAGCCTTTCTTCACCCTCCTGTTGGAGAATCTCTCCAGGAAGCGTGGAGGAACCAGCACCTGCTTAGCACCTACACAGCACCGAATTAAACAACATGGAACCAGCTTTGTGCCAAGTGAAAATGAAACCCAGTGCTAACCTACACTATACACATACAGAAGACTCTCGCTAATCCAAACCCTGGTAGTCTGAAGTGACCTAGAATCTGAATCATGATATATACTACTATAAAGCAATGCATGCTGATAGCAGCTGTAGAAACCAAACTTCAGTATCGTAATGCATAATGCAGCAGTTTCTGAATGTTTCTATTCAGGGTTATTACTGATTTTTGCAGATAAGTATATGTAAAATGAAAAGAAGTCATTTTTAGTATGGTACAAATTACCATTGTGTAAATATTCATACTGTGTGTATGAAATTATAAAGCCACATAAATGACTAAGCCATTAACTGTAAAGAAAAAAAATGCTAGTACTAATAATTCTAATCATAGTTGCTCAAAGCATTCGAAGTGTACTTAAGAATATAAGAAAAAATGCGAGGAGGCCATTCCAGTAGCTGACTGATCTCAGATTTGTCAACTTTGTCAAGTTGGGTCTTAAAGGATCCAAGTAATTCTGTCTCAACAACATGACTAGGCAGCCCATTCCATTTGCTTCTTATAATGACAATGAAAACAGTTACAATTACCCTTTGCTTTCCCTGCTTCTGGTTTGCCTACTTCAGCACCCCGCTCTCCAGGACCTTTAAAGAAATGTTTTCAGATAAAGCAGATAAATATTATAGTGGCATCCATGTACGTTATCACTGGTCAGGAAACTGTAACATATTGTAAATCCAATTGCATTTAATAGGGGAGATGGTATATTCGTGTATAATGTTGTAGTAACCTGTGCTGTTTCGACACAGAATTTATTATTAATTTATTTTTACGGATGAAGAGGACAGACAAATAGGTCAACGAGATTCTAATACTTTGTATAACATGACAAAAAATGACAATGACAAAAAATGCCCTTAGCATGTTTAACCAAAATTGGATAAGGGGTTCTCTTTAAGCAAAAATGTAAGTGTAACATCAGAGAGACAGACAGCCATATGGGCTATGATTTATCAATAATTTGTGGAAAACCTTACAAGTTTCATAACATTTAAATAAGAAGTTTGTTAAACTCTACAGTGTGACATACATGCATATGCCTGTCCCCACTGTATCCTTGTTGACGGCTATATTCATCCACAGAAATTAAAGCAACAGCTTATCTGAAGTTCAGAAAGACGTAAAGCCACGTTATCCCCTGTGTACGTACTCTTCACAACCAGCCTGGCGGAGGAGTATGCTGATCCAGCTGAGTTGCTGATGTAGCTGGAATACTCTCCAGAATCCTCCTTGGAGACTTCCAGGATCTCCAGGGAGTGCAGCCCCTTCTCCTCACACATGAGCACCCTGTCCGACGGCCGTAGGGGCTGCCCATCTTTGAACCAGTACACGCGGGGTGAAGGGTAACCTGCAGAGTGGAAGAGACTTGGTTACGAAAGGGGACAATGGAATCTTTAATCAAGTCTTTTTCACTGCTCTCTAAACTCTTGTGTAGCAGAAACTTTGTGCGGAAACAGGCACACTTACATGTCAATTCATTGTAGTAGCTAGCATTTCAGTATGCATGTACATTTGGATCAGGTCTTTTTAAGTAACAAAAAGTAAAACAACAATTTTAAAAAAGTGAATCGCCTTTTCCAGAATATGTTTTCATTTTCTTATCGAAGTCAGATGAAACTCTGCCTGACTTGGCTTTCTTCTCACAAGCTCACCAAAAACATGTATACAATAAGAAAATACATTGTTGAACCTTGTTGTTGTTTACCTTTCACTTGGACGTGCATTTTAGCGATGGGAGCTCCGGGGCTCACAAGAACATCATGAAGCTCTTCTAAAACCTGGGGAAGCTGCTCCTCTTCAGCCATAGACTCCACTCCCTCCTGCTCTCTGGACACCGAGACAAATAAAAAGGATTCAAAATACATTCTTGTATAATAGAGTGCAGACCGTTTATAAGAATCAGTGATATAAGAATGAACAGCATATAGTGATCAAAAACACTGGGACAAAATCATTCCTATACTAACCAATGTAAAATAATCTGCTTGTAAGAATCAAGCAATCCGCTTATAAGAATCATTTCAGGGCAAACTGACTACATGTATGTGACAGAGACCAAATGATTCTTGGTGATAAATTTCCCTCCCAACCTGTGAGGGCACTGTGTAAAGGGAACAGAGTGCACTGTACTGGATGGACTGACAATTCATTCCCAGGGTAAGGTGGAAGTCAGCCATCTAGAAAGGGGGCGGAGCTACGGTACACCAAGTAATCAACCTGGAAGGGAAGCGATGTGGCAGCCTCGGATTGGAGGAGAAACGGTTGCAATCGCTAACCAAGGGGGCGTGATTGATGGTATATAAGGGGACGTAGCGAGGTGATCTGTTCTTTTGTATGGTTAAACGCTGAACCGGAAGGAGAAACATATTGTTATCGTGAGTATTTTGTTTGTTTTGTCTTGTCTAAAATCTACTTGTTTGTTGTTATTAGACGGCTAAAGCCAGCCGCACACAGCCCGACTCAAGCCGTCCCGACTCATCTCATCTGAGTTTGCACAGATTCTGCGATCAGTTGTGCTCAGTTTTGATTTGACGTCACAATTGAGTTTTTCCCGACTGGGTGTCGCACACTGCTAAGACTGAATTAGACTGAATTAGACGGACCACAACTAGATCCTGATTACTATGTATGCGAAAGTAATTAATACTGCCCTGTACACATTTTTGTATTAATTTAGCCCAACATAGTGACCCTCATATTATGCATGGCATCGTATGCTGATTAGACGCCGGAGACAGCGTGTAGGGGGACTTGTGATTTGTGACCTATTGGAGATCGACACACCGGTTACTTCTGTTTTAGTGCAATAAGAAAATATAGGCTGCCAGTAGATTGATAATGTTCCTTTGATTAGTAAGCGCCTAAAAAACTATTCAAATGTCCACATATCTGGTATTTTTTAACTCAGGACACTCTGAGCAATTCAAGACTAATGTATTTTTACCTGTGGAACTAAAGCTGTCAATATTCTGCCATCTTGTAAGACAAGTAACATGACAAGCTACGTCTCTTAAACTTGCTTCACCATTGGTTGACACCCTTATGACTAATCGGTCTCAGTCAGTCTTGGTCGGCAACCGCCGCACACTGACAGACTGATCACATCTGAACGAAACTGCATCTGAAAAAGATTCAACATGTTCACTCTTCAGACATCCCGACTGAAATCTGAAGACATCCCGACTGAAATCTGCATAATCTTGGTTTTAAGGGAACGCACACTGATATGATTCAAACATCCAAACTCTGTACGGCCAGTTGAGATGAGATGAGTCGGGACGGCTTGAGTCGGGCTTTGTGCGGCGGGCTTAACATGATCCAGAGCTGTCGCTATAGGCTACCACAAAACCCGGACAACACTGCACTTGTTCATGATAAATTGTATTTAACCACGAGCACTACAGCACTCACTTTGGACTTGTGACAGTGTTTGTATTAACTGTGTGCGTTTAAATACCGTGTTTATTGTTTCGGGACTGAACCCGTGGATTTAACTGAGCAATACACATCGTTGTGTAAGCTCTCATTATTCTTTACTGTTGTCATCAGACTTTGGATTATAAATAAACCATCATTTTACCAGTACTTTGTTGTTTGTCATTGTCTTGAGCACTGCATCACCTCTACACCTGCACACTGCAAACCACTTTGCCACAATGTAATACGGTACTTGATCAAGTGCAATGGCATGTACAGCCAATAGAGCTGTTTTTGAATATGAATCTGATCATATTAGGCATGTACCCAGCACGGATCATGCAATGATCATGAAACACTGCATTGTTTGTAATCAAACGGTGACTGCACCACTGCATTGTGCAGGTATGTTTTTTTTGTGTTCTCTGTTAGCAAAAATTTGTTTCAATAAAGTGACTACACATTCATTGAATAAATACCAACTACAGCAGTGTTATTGTGTGATATACATGTAGAGGGAGTGGGATTGCGATGCGGCGCAGTGAGAAGGACTGCTTAATGAAAAACTGTGAGATTTGCATCGCAACAGAAAATAAGTAAGCCACAGATGCTTAAATTCAGTGGTAGTCCTGACAGTAAAATACTGTACTGTAATGTCATTTTAATTAAAAGGTCACTACACGTAACACCACAAGGCAGTTCAACTAGGCATCCTCACAAGACGATCGCTTCTCAAGTATACTGTAGTAAAATAGGATTCTGCAGCCTTGAGTAATCGTGATCACATAACAAGTTGCTTACCTATGAGGACTTGTTTTGATGTCCTTAGTGATTGAGCACCATTGACATTTGTATACTGTATTTAAACTGCTGACGCGCTTTTGCTGCTGACGTGCTTTTGCTGCTGACGTGCTTTTGCTAATTGGAATATGACGTGGACGAGTGTAAATGATCAGACTGGAGTCTTGATTTACAGTTTAAAACCGGTGTTGATTTGACTTTTCTTACAGTATGGTGGGGAAACAACAAAATAAACCTAGCTTTCAGTTGGAGCACTAACTAAACAGTACTTCATGTGGTCCCTGTGCATACATGCTGGAACTCATGACATCAAGTGGTCAACCTACTTTACTGCAAGGAACAAAGCTTTCATTCTCAAACTAACATACTGATTCTCCAGCACTTCACCACAGTAATCATATCGGCCCGCTTTTAAGAATCAACTGCTTATAAGAATCAAATCATCCAGTGCACACGTGGATTGCTTTGTCCTCCCTGTTGAGAACCACTGGGTAAATGTGATGGATTAGCTACTACAACACTTCATATTAGCTGCTCATTTACAGTTTACTTTGAGTTGCTGTGATCACAAGTGATCAATGTGAATTAAAGATTACTAAATGACAAGCTTGGTTTCTTCTCACCCAAACTAAGCTGTTATAATAGTGGAAAACACTAGTGGAGGATTTGAGTAAATTGTTGATGCTCTTAACATCAATATATATATATATACAGTATATACTGTATATATACATATATTATTATTATTATTTGTTTATTTAGCAGACGCCTTTATCCAAGGTGACTTACAGAGACTAGGGTGTGTGAACTATGCATCAGCTGCAGAGTCACTTACAGTTACGTCTCACCCGAAAGACGGCGCACAAGGAGGTTAAGTGACTTGCTCAGGGTCACACAATGAGTCAGTGGCTGAGGGGGGATTTGAACCGGGGACCTCCTGGTTACAAGCCCTTTTCTTTAACCACTGGACCACACAGCCCGATGCAGCTCCAAAGTCCGTCCCTACCTTTCCCTCCTGGATGCAGAGATACTTTGTCATGCATTTGTCTCTTCTCGACTCGACTACTGCAAGTCTCTCCATGGTGGTCTCCCTTTCTTTTTTGCATTGCAATAGAAGAACAATTTGTATATTTGCATATTTATCCCAGTACCAGATATATTGAGTCATTGTACTGCTAAGTATCTCCCTACTATTTAAACTCCTTCCTCTGCTTTTTGCTGTAGATTCGCATATCTACTATCTCATGTTTTTTGGGGTCATGTCTGTATATTAAACCAAATCGAAGAAAATCAGCATATATAGTAACTCCTGAATACGTCTAAGACTTTTGCACAGCAGTGTGTGTGTATGTGTGTATATACAGTATATGTGTGTGTGTGGAGTAGTGGTTAGGGCTCTGGACTCTTGACCGGAGGGTCGTGGGTTCAATCCCTGGTGGGGGACACTGCTGCTATACCCTTCAGCAAGGTACTTTACCTAGATTGCTCCAATAAAAACCCAACTGTATAATTGTGTGATATCTTGTAACAATAGTGAGTTGCCCTAAGAAATAAATTATATATATATATACAGCTCTGGAAAAAATTAAGAGACCACTGCAAAATTATCAGTTTCTCTGGTTTTACTATTTATAGGTATGTGTTTGGGTAAAATGAACATTTTTGTTTTATTCTATAAACTACTGACAACATTTCTCCCAAATTCCAAATAAAAATATTGTCATTTAGAGCATTTATTTGCAGAAAATGACAACTGGTCAAAATAACAAAAAAGATGCAGTGTTGTCAGACCTCGAATAATGCAAAGAAAATAAGTTCATATTCATTTTAAACACCACAATACTAATGTTTTAACTTAGGAAGAGTTCAGAAATCAATATTTGGTGGAATAACCCTGATTTTCAAGCACAGCTTTCATGCGTCTTGGCATGCTCTCCACCAGTCTTTCACATTGATGTTGGGTGACTTTATGCCACTCCTGGCGCAAAAATTCAAGCAGCTCGGCTTTGTTTGATGGCTTGTGACCATCCATCTTCCTCCTGATCACATTCCAGAGGTTTTCAATGGGGTTCTCGCACCCACTGTGAAATGTGGTGGAGGATCGGTGATGATCTGGGAGTGCTTCAGCAAGGCTGGAATCGGGCAGCTTTGGCATGAATCAAGCCAAGTACAAGGTTGTCCTGGAAGAAAACTTGCTTCCTTCTGCTCTGACAATGTTCCCCAACTCTGAGGATTGGTTTTTCCAGCAGGACAATGCTCCATGCCACACAGCCAGGTCAATCAAGGTGTGGATGGAGGACCACCAGATCAGACCCTGTCATGGCCAGCCCAATCTCCAGACCTGAACCCCATTGAAAACCTCTGGAATGTGATCAAGAGGAAGATGGATGGTCACAAGCCATCAAACAAAGCCGGGCTGCTTGAATTTTTGCGCCAAGAGTGGCATAAAGTCACCCAACATCAATGTGAAAGACTGGTGGAGAGCATGCCAAGACGCATGAAAGCTGTGCTTGAAAATCAGGGTTATTCCACCAAATATTGATTTCTGAACTCTTCCTAAGTTAAAACATTAGTATTGTGTTGTTTAAAAATGAATATGAACTTATTTTCTTTGCATTATTCGAGGTCTGACAACACTGCATATTTTTTGTTATTTTGACCAGTTGTCATTTTCTGCAAATAAATGCTCTAAATGACAATATTTTTATTTGGAATTTGGGAGAAATGTTGTCAGTAGTTTATAGAATAAAACAAAAATGTTCATTTTACCCAAACACATACCTATAAATAGTAAAACCAGAGAAACTGATAATTTTGCAGTGGTCTCTTAATTTTTCCCAGAGCTGTATATATGAACATTAGGATAACCCTTACAGTTGTGAATGTGTGATGCTTACCTTGAGAGATAGCCTTTTGCACTGACATATGACGAAGTCTCAGTTGCATCAGCCGCAGTGTCATAGTCAGAGCTGCAGGAAACTGGAGATAAAACAAAAAATTAGGGATTTACAGAACCTGAATACATTCAAAACTTGTAAAATCATACTTCTGTTGGGAATACCTAAAATGAATTTCGCAACTTTCAATTTTTTTAATAACATGCTTATCATCTAAAATATAATTTTAAGAGTAATTCCCAGTCCCAAAATGGTTGATTGTACATTTAAATCTTTCAGGTATTTGCTACAGAACACACAAATATACATATAAAAATGTTCATAAAAACAAAAAAGATTTGAAAAAAAACTAAATTTAGTCATTACACATTGTTACCTAAGTTATCCAAAAAAAAATTATTCAGAAATCAGAAAAAAATATGAGTGGTGCTGAAACCAGACCCTCAAAGACCTTTTGGAGATAGAAAGAAGATTAGCCACATTTGTGTTGAGCAGCAGTAGCTAGAGGAGTACTATGGATCGCTTATGGTGGCCTGTAGATCCCAGGCTCTAGGATACCCACCGTCGACTCTGAGCTCAGCTTTGGTGGAGGCGATGCCACTGTAGTTCTCAGCCATGCAGCGGTACACCCCCATGTCAGTGGGGTAGACGGCAGTGATGATGAGCTGGTGGCAGCCCTCCTGGTCCTCATTGATCATGTAGTGGTCGTTCTCTTCAATCAGCTTGCCATCTTTGAACCAGCGGATGGAGGGGGGAGGTTTCCCGCTGACCACGCAGTCAAAGCTGACCGGATAACCGTCCTGGACATCCTGGCTTTGCAGCTCGGTTAGGAAGACGGGGGGAGCTTTTGTGACATTTGGGGTGAGATGAGATGGAATGGGATGGAGAAGGAAGAAGTTTAGGCAAGAGCAACATAAAACCACAAGATAAAAATAGACATAATTGAAGATAATAGATAACTATGTCACTGACTTAACAACACAAATAATTCAACGCAATAGTGAGTTTTTATTAGTCTTGCTGCTTTTCGATTTTAATCAGTAAAGCTCATTAAATGTCGAATTTCCAAAAAATATGAGTTTGACCGAAATAAATTTATATACGATAAACGTCGGTAAAACCACTCGCTATTTCTTTTTTCTTACCAAAATTATAATTTAGAAATCATCGCTAGTTTGTGTAGTTTTAAATTTGCTGTCTATCCCATCTCCGTTCCGCTCTGAATGGCTAGGGGTCGCTGTCAGTCAACTCAACGGCTACTGTAGTAGGCTACTGTACCGTCAGACATTTCATCCTATTCTGACAGATCTAATTGACTGAAGCAGCACTAGAATGCTCTCATTCATTTAAATGACTGTCAATCATCAAACCTGCACCGACTGTTCATTTTCATTTGCCAGCTACAGCGCCTGTCATTCAAAGCGCCTACTTTGAAATTAGTGGGTTAAGGTGTAGGTAGGCTTTTGCTATAGGTATGTACCGTTACAGTTACTAGTTTGATCTGAAAATGGGGCGCAAGAGGAAAACACTTAATGAGTATTGTGCACAATCCCCTGAATGGTGGCTGAAGTTGCCACGTCAGGACGAAGCGCGCCCGTCTGCCTTGCCTTCAGTGACTCTGAGTCCAGCTGTGCTGAAGCAGGAGAGGGGTTGGAGCTCAGACTCTGGATAGTAAGTGCAAGTTTGTTCTGTTCAGTTATCTAATGTTTTGTTCTGTGCATATTATTTTTACTTGTAAATCTATGCTATAAAAGTCTGTGTAATACACTTTTATATTGCATTTTCTACAGCTTATTTGAGACCATTTTTAAATTTGTGTAGCACCTTTATCTATACAAGGTAGCTCTGCTGTGACCAAACTAGAATGATGGTAACCATGGTTTTGTTGTATGTTGAATATGAAACTTTTCTCAATGGCATAAAAAGTCTGGTGTTTTTTTAAGCATAAAGGTCGATTTCACCCATTCTCTGCTTTAATTGAAAAATAAAGTAAAAAAAGGGTAAATTCTTCCAAAAATAAACGTCGATAATACGTCGATTTGGCAAAAAAAATTAAAATCGAATAGTAGCAAGCCTAGTTATTATTCATGGAATACTGTAGGTTGTGTGTAAGTGTAAAAAATGCAGTCACAATGTTGCACGAGATGCAAGGCTAAGAAAAAAGGTTCCTGGAATGACTAGCACCAATCACCATTTCCTTTACTCACATGTACTCCTCATTTCTAGTAAAATGATTTCTCCTTGGTCCACTGTACTACAACAACATGATAGTTTTGTTTCCTTATATATCAATTATATATATATATATATATATATATATATATATATATATATATATATATATATATATATATATATATACTGTATATATATTTATATTTAATTTACTATAGCCTGTATTTAATGTATTATTTTGTAAAGCGCTTTGTGATGATGGTCCACTACGAAAGGCACTATATAAAATAAAGATTGATTGATTGATTGTTTTGAAAAATATTTTTTTATCCCTTTCTAAAATGTTAAAGATTGTTATGATGCATTGTTAGCCTTTCCTTATGCTCACTCAGCAGTTGTTAGTGAAGGCAGAAAGGCAGAGAGCAAAGATCTGTCATAATGTTTTCCACTGGTACACCACAGAAGTCACATAATCAACAATAGGAGACACATAGATCCGTATTGATTTCCAGTAGCTTATTATATTTCCAAATAGTCTTTAGAATTTAGTTGGGTGTTTTGCTTTGACAATTGATTATCTGAAGTTCATGACAGTCAGTCACATAAGCACATTATCAGTATATTGACTGGCTCTTACTATAACTGGCCCTAAGTGGTTAACAGCTCCCCACTATATCTAAGATAGAAACTTTCCTAAATGATGACTGCCAAGAAGCCTTAAGCATTATACAGACTTTTAGTGCATTCCACAAAAGCAGACTAACCAGAACCAGCAGGCGAGTAAACAGGCTGGACTTTCTCCTGTGTGGGGGTCAGCTCCCCTTGATCGGCCAATGGGGATGGCATCTTCATAATACAAAGCTCCACTTTGCGCAGGCCTTCCTCCAGGATTTCAGTTTCTATGGGGACACCCTGGGCCGTAAACATCTCCTGGAATCGTCTGCAGGCGGCCTGAGCCTCAGGAAGGGTGTCAAACTTGATATATATGTACTTGTCATCTTCCCGGTAGGTGTGCTTGTCCGCAGACTCTAGCTCTCCTTCATCAGCACTAACAAATGTTTCTTCCTCCACATCTGGCATATCCTGGGATAGCCTGGTCCTCAAGAGCCGCCTCAGCCTTTTTCCAGCTTTCCTTATGCCGTCATCTATCTCGCTTCCTGAGGAGCTCTCAGGCTCACTGTCTGCACTGTACCCGTATTGAAGCTGCTTGGGCCCCCTGCTGGGCACATCCCGGTGACTACCCACTGTCACCTTGGCACTGTGGACTCCTCTACCAAGCTTGTTGGACAACTCACAAGTGTATACTCCGGTATCTTTAGGGGTCAGGGCTGTAATAATCAAGGAGCATGTCCCATCGTTGTAGATGTCAATGTGGTGGTGGCGTCCATCAGTCAGTTTCTCCCCATCTTTCAACCAACAGACCTGGATGTCTGACTTGCTGAGCGACACACATTCTAGATGAATAGTCCCGTTGGGCTCACAGGTCTGGTCCTTGAAGACCTCTCCAAAAACAGGGGCTCCATGTTGCTTAAGTTCCTTCCTGGCTTTGAAGCCCTTGAAGGCTGCCTGAATCTTGATAGCTGCCTCAGTCATTTCAGATTCCTCCTCTTTACTCATTTCGATTGCCGGTTCTTCAGCAACAGCTTGTTGGGTAATAGGAGCTTCAGGTTCTACACCAGAGGGTTCCCAGAGTTTCCAAAACTGTTTGGTGGCAATAGTCTGTGCTTGACCACCTTCTATAGTCACTGTAGACTGGCCTGCTTTCTTGAGGTAAGAGACTAAGGAAGGTGTACCTGCCCTTGAGTCATCATCTGAGCTTGTGAAGAACTGTTCTATGTCGCTTGGTCTGGGAGGCTCTTCTGATTTCCCCTTCTGCTTGGAGACCTTGTCGTCTCCTTCAGGCACCTCTGAGATGGAATCCAAAGTGGGCTCTCGGCTCATTCTGCGTTTTTTGGCCAGGGCCTCCCATAGTAGATGCAGGTCCCCCTCTTGGGCAGCTTCGGGAGGCAAGCTGGGTTGGGTTAACAATCCTTCTACATCAGTGGTGACTGATATCTCCATTCCTTCTTGGTTTACATTGGCTGCATGGTGATTCAAGCGGAAAATGTATTAGGTGAACACTTTAGCTTTTATTTGACCAGTTTTGGAGGCAAGTACATTTAACCCCTGGACCAACTATTCTTGATCGAGCTGAAAATGTCAAAATGTCCTTCATCTACTTCAATATTATATAGATTAGTAATAATAATAATAATAATAATAATAATAATAATAATAATAATAATAATAATAATGGGAATACTGTTAAAGTGTGCAGATACCGATGGTTTCTAGTGCATAAAAACACAATGGAGATAATTCAGGATTAGAGATAAAAACTGTAAGAAAGAACGTGTCATTTAAAATGACTTGCTTTATTCATAATAACGATGAGAAAAATAACCATATCCTACCTCCAAGGTCCAGGCTCACAGAGGTTTCTGCTCCAGATGAGGTGACACAGGTGTAAACTGCCTCATCAGCAGCCCTGAAGTCCTGGATGATCAGAGCTTGTCTCTTTCCATCTGAGACCACCTGGTACTTCTTCCCAGGCTGGATGCTCTTGTTGTCCTTCAGCCAAGTAACAACGCTGTTATCAACCGACAGCTCACACTCCACGCATGTGGGCTCCCCCACCTTCACGGCGGGGCTGGACAAAGGCTTTATCACGGCAACTGGGGCTTCTGAAAAAGAAAATCGATCACACAGAGAAGTTAGCTAGGGGAGACGTCAACTGCAGGAGCTAAAGCAGACATGCTGGTCTAGGCAGATTGTTGTTGCACCCAGAACCTTTTTTGTTTGTTTTGTATCTTTGCTTATCCTTTCACCCACTTATTAAAAGCTTTTTGCACAACAAGACTTTTTTAAAAGTTAGTTTGAACAGAGGGAAATGAGCTACACCATAGTCTATTTAAATATACAGCCACCATTTTCCCCAATAAGTTCCTTTTCTATCAAACACCAGTAGCTTTATCTGGGTTGACAATCATTGCCATGTTGCGATGTTACCTTGAGGAAAAAGATAATTAATACTAAACAAGACACAAAACAGCCAGAACCAAAACCATCAGAAATAAATTGGGTATGGTCAATATAGGTAATGGACCCACTGCATCACCTGGACCTCCAAGTTCAAAAGGTTCTGGACAGAAGAAGGCTAAATACCCTTACAATATTTTTCAGAAACCAAAACTTGCAAACATGCAAGTGCATTGTGCAAACTCTAATACACACTTACTCTGTAAATTAGTTAGGCTCAGTTTACACATACCCTTATACAAATTTCCTGTAGTAAAAACATAGCAAAGTGTAATAAAGCACAGTGAAAGCATGGTGACATATATTTAAGCATTGCAAGGTATGGTAAAGCATATTAATAAACTTGCCAAACCAGGGTAAACTATGGTAAATGCATAGTATAATGATGTAGAAAATATAGTACAACTGCAAAAAATACCATGCAACAAATACTGTGGTAAACTTTTATAAGGGTAATCACAGAAAATATATTAACACAAAAGTTTAAAGCAGGTTGCACCCAACCCCATTTTCAAAGCTTGTTGCAAGCAGCCAGCTGGGGTACGTGTGTTATGTTGTGCTGACTGTTTGCTGGTTGAGTTGAATTAAGCAAGGCATCTATTTCCAACATGTTTGTATCCTTTCTGACTGTTTACTAGGTAATACCATAGTACAATCAGGTGGTGTGCTGTATGTGGTTGGTTATAAAAACTCTCACTCAACTGGCTGCACAATGAAGATGCTTAGGTGAACACCAAGCTTAAAAGTCTACTAGAACTATGTTAATATTATTATTTGGTGTATTACCAAAATACCTGAATGTCCCAAAAAAGTTTTTAGATAAAGGTAAATTAACAAAAAGTAAAAGATTACTTTTAATCATAGAAACTGGGGCATTGAAGGAAAATAAGTTTTCATGTAAATCAACATATAACAGATGTTTTTGCAACACAAGCTTTGCTGGGCAAAAACGATGCAAACATTGGTGCACTGTTAAAAAGATCAGTGCAAATAAATAAATAAATAAAGCATCTAATCGTGCCATTGATTTTTTTTACCTTAATACCTTTGCATTTGGAATATGCAAAATGTAGTGCTGGCATGTTTGTTGTCAAAGATGTCCAAGAGAGGAGATTACTATTGTTTTCCTAATTATATTTAAGCCTTCAAAAGCATGCCAGAACCTAGCTTATTACATTATAACATTATAAATCTTGCTAAATTTCATTTGTATTAAAATCTTTGCCAAAGTGAAAATGCAGTGATAAAAACAGGAACTGGGAAGCTGCAAGCATTTCTTGCAGTCATTCACATGTCGTGCGTGTGCAGAATCAGGCAGTGTTGCGACTCTCACCTAGCTGTACAGTTTGAGGTAAATGGACAGGCTCCCCGATGCCGGCCCTGTTTACGGCCGACACTCGAAATCGGTACCCCGTGCCAGGGATGAGGTTATCCATCACAAACTCTGTGTTCCTAATGGGCTCGGTGTTGCATGGCAACCAGAGGACACTGTCTGCCAATCGCATCTCCACGTTGTAGCCGAGAATGGCCCCGCCGCCGTCACTAAGTGGTGTGAACCAGGACAGCGTCACCGACTGGCTGTCCTTACTCACCAGCTCCGGGTCTTCAGGGGGGTCTGGGAGAGCTATGGGTGGTATAGGGAGGAGGGCCAACATGGAGTGAAGAGCAGGACCAGATGGAGAAAACAACTACCTGCATGCTGTGGGTTTCGCAGAGACTGTAAGCTTGAGGATACATGGGTCACACTTTTAAAAAGTTTCTGTTCATGATGATTATTGTTAGGGTTAGGGTTAAGGTTAAGTATGGAAATCCGTGGAACAAATCACAAAATGATGATTTCTTTAAAAGAAAATCTAATCTTCGTCCAAATGTACCAACATATCTTCTAGAGTCACTGACCCACGTACAGCCCTACCAACAAGGCGTCTCAAAACATTTTCAAGTCAGTGTTTAATGCTCGTTCTGCAATATCCATTGATGCCACAGTTTACAAAAAGGTAAACTGTATAATTTCAATGAATGCTGCTGACTTTGTGTAGTATTTAAATTAAGTTACAGCAGTATTTGGTAACATTTGTGTATACTTGGGACTTCAAGATAGTGATCACCAGTAATGACCAATAGTTACTAATTTACACATGTACCATTAAAGTGTGTTACATAAGACATATTCTGTTTTTATACTTAATTGATATAAACTGTTTTTATACTTAATTGACGTAAACCACCCCATTCTAATCAATCGTTTGGTATGTTGTGTGGGTATTGATGGCACTGTTTTACAGTGGTTTAGGTCATATTTGTCAGATCGCAAACAGTGTGTTTCTAGAGGCGGTTATACATCCAATCCTAGTTCAGTATTTACAGGTGTGCCACAGGGTTCCAATTTAGGACCCTTACTTGTAACATCTATATGATGCCACTTGGACAGATTATACATCGCCATGGTGTGAGCTTTCACTCATACGCAGACGACACACAATTATATATTTAGACTACACCTTATAGAAACGTGGCTGTCTCGGTACTTAATAACTTTTTGTCTGAGATTAAAGTATGGATGCGGCAAAATTTTATGCAGCTAAATGGTAACAAAACAGAAGTAATGCTGCTTGGCTCTCCCTGACAACTGAGAAACATTGATTGTTTCAGTTGGTGATTGACGGGCTCGAAGTTAAATCTAGCTCTGAAGTTAGGAATCTGGGTGTAGTTTTCAACCCCAGTCTAACCTTTGAGACTCATATCGGCAATGTCATTAATGTGTCCTTTTTTCATCTCCAGAACATAGTCCGTCTGCACCCTATCTTGTCCATGCCCGATGCAGAGGCTGTACCAGCCTCTGCTTCCAAGGCTGCTATTGGCAGGCTGCAATACATTCAGAACTCTGCCGCTCGCATTTTAACTGGTTTCAGATTGGGTGCTCATATTACACCAGTTTTTGCCTCTCTGCATTGGTTGCCGGTCAAGAGTAGGATTGATTTTGATTCTCTGCTAACTTATAAGGCTTAAATGGCTTGGCCCCAAATGACATCTCTGATTTGTTAACGAGGTACCTTCCCACTCGTAACCTTCGCTCTGCAAATTTGGGTCTATTAAGGATTCCAAAGGCTAAGCTTCGTTCTATGGGTGACGGGGGTTTCTGCTGTTATGCACCTAGGCTTTGGAATAATGTTCCGCAGGTGATCAAGGATGCTAATATCGTTCAAGCTTTTAAAAAACAACTAAAACGCATCTCTATGCACAGGCATTTTATCATTTTTAGGTTCATGTCATTGTGCAATGTTATTTTATAATCTGTGCTATTTTTAACTATTTGCTTGTATATTTGTTGTTGTATTTTGTTTTGTTTTGTTGTTTTTAGTGTTATTTTTCTAAATTGTTCCGCACTTTGAGATGCTTGCATTTAGGTACTATACAAAATAAAGATTATTATTATTATACATTATTCAATTGATATGATTTATTCCTGCAACTTAGTTACCTGCAGTTATGTGTGAATATGCAAATTATAACAAAATGTGAACATGTTTTCATAGAACCCATACCAAATGATCTTCAATAGCAATGCAATGGTTCTATTGGTGCAAAAAGACAGCAATAGTGGTGTTAGCCATTAACCACTGTGATAGCATTTTCCTATTTTGACCAAAGGTATTGCAAAGATATGAACCAATACATAGCGGAAATCTTTTTCCATACCGTAGGAACATATCAGCACCAACATGCTACTGTATCATTACCACTGTGAAATGTGCTACAAACTGTGTGGCCAGTATTGGCAATGCTGTGTTCTATTTATATTTTCTGCTAAGGTTTCTTCCAGGTAATAAACTTGTGGTATTCTTTCAAACCCCTGTAGCAGTATACACGGGCTCAGCTGTATACAGGTTTAATTCGTTTTATTTGTAATTGTGCTATATCAAAGTAAACCGTTTTTAATTTGAACCCTCAGGTGATTCAACAGTCATGTCTGTTCCCTTTCCATTCCACAAGCACTGAACGAATCTCTTACCGATCACTGTCAGTTTGGCAGAGGAGATGGCATCCCTGGCAGCAAACGTCACCTCCCCAGCAAGCTGTGGCCGGGCCACTTTAAGGACGAGCCTGTAAGAGTTCCCATCTGCTTGAATTGCCCAGGTGTCGTCAGGGTGGATCTCAGAGTCGTTCACGTACCAGCTCACCTCAGCCACAGGTACAAACTCACTCAGGACACAGCTGAACTCTGCCTGGCCGCCCACAGCAACTTCAGAATCCTCCAAGGGCCTCACCACATTCAGTTTCCATCCTTCAAATGGTAAAAATCAATGTACACTCTCCCCATGGCTACTGGAGGTGGCTTACTCACACCTGCTTAAGAATGTCAAATAAGCAGACCCTGCAGTCTCCCAGGTAGGGGGTTGCACCAAGAATGCAGTTACAGTGCAATTCTATCAATGCAAACTGCAGTTACATTACTGAGTTAAACAGGGTTCTCCATGAATCTCCATTAATGGTGTTGAGTTACAGTACCTATATTGTTACGAGATTTTACTGGCAAGGAGCACTGTGGATTTTGAATGTGAAGGACTACTCTTGGAATTGACAATAAACAATGAAAACAGACAGATAAAAAAAAATCTCTATATAACCCAGGTGTTTTATTTATTAATCTTTTAAACTGTAGCGTTGTACTCTGGTTTCTCTATTCATGGCTCCCACATAGCCGGTAAAAACAGGAAAAAATTGCAGGTGGATGCTCACAGCTAAAACATAATACAACTCACCAGTTAGGTAAAGAGACAAGGGCTTAGCAGCATGACTTGTATTAAGACTATTATCTTCACTCTCAGTGAAGCATAATGTTTTACTTATATTAAAACATCAGACAACATTATTAAAATGGTATTATAATGCTGCCTAATAAAAGTAATATATTTAATATTCTTATTCATAGCTCTACTAGATGTAATACAGTCAGTTTATTTTAATTTAGATGAACTGATTGCTGTATTTCATAATGGTTTGGGAGGAAATTGCCAGCAACACAGAATACAAGTTTCAATTTATTCGCAGTGGGATGGGATAGCCTGCATATTCTCGAAATGCTTTTGTTCCAGTAAGTTGTCTACAGTTTTCAAAATGTTTTAGGTAAGTGAAGATTTTTTTTATTATTATTATTATTATTATTATTTTATTTTAATTTTGTAGTCAGCAATTTTTTTTATTGTTTTCTCCCCAGTTTAATACCGTCCAATTATTTTGTGTAGCTCAGCTCACCGCTACCACCCCTGTGCTCAGGAGGGGCAAAGACAAACACACGCAGTGCTCTGAAGCGTGTGCCGTTAGCTGCATGCTTTTTTACACACGCAGACTCACCATACAGTTACCCAAAGCTACAGAGTCAGAGGACAACGCAGCCTTGGGCAGCTTACAGGCAAGCCCACAGGCGCCTGGCCAGACCACCGGGATCGCTGGTGTGCGGTGAGCCGAGGACACCCTGGCCGACCTAACCCTCCCTCCCCCCGGGCTGCGCTCGGCCAATTGTGCGCTGCACCCTGGGAGCTCCCGTCCTCGGTCGGCATAGGAATAGCCTGGACTCGAACCGGCGACTTCCAGACTATAGAGCGTATCCTGCATTCTATGCAAGTGCTTTTACTGGATGCACCACTCAGGAACCCCCTATAAATTATTTTAATACTGTTGTTAGAAATCTCTGGTATACTTTTGCCTTTTCAGCGCAACGAAAACAGAATGATCTACAATTCTGCTATCTATGATTGCTGTAACTTAAACCTACAAAGGTGGAGGTGATTTGAGATGTATTGATGTTCATGATTTAAATAATTTTAATTTAAAATATGTTACCTCTCACTGCCAGCAATGCCGAAGAGACAACGTTTCCAGCCAAGAAGGTGACCCTGCCGCTATCCTCTGGTTTCAGGTTTTTGAGGAGCAGGAGATGTCTACGGCCACTCTCAAAGACCACCATTTCTGCGTTCTCAGACTCCTTCACAGGCTGATCGTCAATCAGCCACCTGTACGCGTGTAGTTCTGTCCTGGACAGGTAGCACTCATAAAGGGCTTCACCACCCTCCACGGTTTCCACGTTCTCTAGGCCCTGGATAATATCTATCGGCTTAGCTGTAAACAGTAAAAAAAAAGACATATTCTTATATGAACATGGAACACTTTTTGATCTCCCCACTACAGATGCCACAAGGTCTTTGTTGAAAAGGATAATTCAATCCTCATCCTCGACAGAACCGAATGACATTTGCACAGATGTCTTGTTGCACAACACAAAATGACTGACAAAGACTTCAAACTCACTCTACTGTATGTGACCAGTCAGATCAACCTTTGTGTTCCTCAGTGATGAAGGATGAGGCATAAGGGACAAGGTCTGCTCCAGCTATAGAATCTGTTACCGGCTCTCAAGAGGTTTATAAAGGGTGAATGGATAATACTAGCTTGCAAGATCAGCCTAAAATCCCTCTAAAACACCTCAGCAGACAGCTAAAAGAATAAAAGGTAAGATGGATGAAAAGTCAGAGTGGGGAACCTTTGAGAAATCTACAAGAGAAGGAAGCATGAGCAGCATGAGAGATCATGATATCTTGATTTTCTGAATGAAGGGGTATGTTTGCTTGTGGGAATCTCGCTCTTCACTCTGAAGAGCTCACCTTGTACATCAAGAAGAGCCACTACCGTGGTTCCCTCAGCTTCACAAGTGTACGTCCCACTGTCTTCTCGAGTGACATAGTTTATTTTCAGTTTGGCGACATTCCAGTCCTGTTCCACAACAATCCTCCGGCAATCAGGTTCGATCTGCCTGCCGTTCTTCTTCCACACCGCCTGCACAGGTCTGGAATACTGGCAGATAAACTCAGCTGGCTTGTCTTCCTCTACAATCATGTCCTCCATTGGACTGACCACCTCTATGGTCGGATCTGTTGACCAACATGTCAGTGAGGACATGCATTACAAAGGCAACTCTTAGCCAAGGCGGAGCCTACTGCTAAACAAGTGCCAGACACTCAGAAGCTTTGCAGAGTGTTAGCCAGTTTAGTGCTTGCAAAAAAAGGCATGATGGGTTGGTGCGCAGAAGTGTGCATGGTTAAAAACAATGAGCCAATTGGAGGTGGAATAAAAAAGATGTGAGATTTTTCATATATCTTATGATGCCAATTATTAGTTTGTCCTCATGGCTTAAAGTCTAGCATGTAATATATTTCAATTTAAATCCATATGCGGAAGCAAAGCAAAGCCGTAGGAGAATATTGTTACCCTTGTATGTTTTTAACTCTGCGGTTGGGGCAGAAACATACAACACGTAACACATTTGTACCCTTTCTTCGAAAAGAACTCTCTTTGAAATGAGCCACTCATGCACTTCAGGGGAACAGGAAGTTAATATAAGCTGTGTTAGCTTTAGAGCTTCCACGCAACACATACCTGTATCAAGCAGCAAGAGCTGTTAACCCTTTCTTTGCCGTACACGTGGCAAACCAAGCAAATTAAACTAAGAGACTCAAGCATTTAATTTAAAGGACTAGATTGAACCATCCTGGAGTTTATACTTTTCAAAATCTAAAGTAAGTCTAGTGTATTCATAATAAGTAATACATAGATCCACAACGTACAATTCAGTAGATTTAACTGAATCTGATGTGGTGATGTTCTAATGTTTTGATTCTAAAATGTCCACTTCTCGCCACAAGCCCTGTTGAAAGGGTTAACCAGAGTTGTTCTTGCTCTCTCAAATACCTTTGACTAATAATTTGGCTGAAGAAATGAGGCTCCCATATCGGAACGTCACTGTGCCTGAGTCTTCAGCAGCCAGGTTCTTTAAGGTAAGGGTGTGGGTGGTGCTGTTGTGGACAGCAATCTCGTTGAATGGACTGTTCTGCAGAGGAGAGCCATCCAGCCACCACTGCGCCTCCTTAATGCCCTTGCGAGAGAGCTGGCAGGAGAAGGTGGCCTGCTCCCCCACAAAGACATCTGAGTTCTTTAAACCACACACTATCGTTATTTCCCCCTCTGTGGAGCAAGGCAGAGAAACTTGGCTTAACCAGTGCACTTCAGCTGCCAGATGCCTCTATAGCACTCATCTCTGACTATCCCCTTGTGCTCTAAGTCTATCTAGTTGACATTCCTAGTTTAATTGTAACCTTATGAGGCGAGTTAGATATCTAAATAAAAACAAGACGTATTACCAAAAATGTTCAACTTTAAAATTTACCCCAGTGTATTGTAAGATAAACTAACATTAACAATAAAAAAAGAATCTTGTTATATAACAGGATACATTATTTTGTAAACGAGGGAAATAGCATTTTTATTACTATTCTTAAAATAAAACAAATAAAAACCACCAAAATGGAAATAGACCTATCATGAACAACATTTCATATAAAGCACGCATGACTTTATTAAACACAAAAAGGTTAGGTTAATTGTAATTCGATAGTGTTTCTACATGATGCAGGTTTTGTGTGCTTGTGGTATATACTTTGCTTCCAGGACTCTTTTTGATAGACTTTGTTGTGCACAGTTTCTGTGCCATACATCAATTCAAGCTTCCTCATAGCCAAAGCCATCTGGATCCTGAAACATCAGGGAGCCTTCCTTTAGGAGGTCATCCAATCAGTTGTTGTCTTCCATCTGGTATTATTTCCGTCGTTACGTACTGTCCTAGAGAAGCACTCACTTTCACATGTATACTTAAAATATGAAGTGTATTTTGAAAATCAACCCTTCACAAATATTGTTTTTTAGTACAACTGCATTTTCAAGTAGGTTCAGTCTTGGTTCTGGTAATCCAAGAATGGGTGTGGATTTGATATGTTGTTGAAAGCTTACATGCTTGCATGACACTTTTTGCTCTGCTACAGTAAGACTGGATCTTGATCTTGTGGTCCTTATGCCAAAGACCATGTGAGCCCAGCGAGGGCCATTCTGGCCCAGGTTTTCCAAAATAGTTGTTGTGATACCTGGAGAGACATTCATTTACAACCCTGAAGAGTAAAAGCCAGGCACGTCAACTCATGTAAGGCCCTTGAAGTCCACCCCTCTATCAAAGCACAAGATCCCTGCTCTAGAGGTGGTAGTGTAATTCAGTCTCTATGCCCATCCAGATTTAGACTAGTTCCTTGAGAGACTGTCTGCAAAGATGACAGTTGTAACGGGCAATGCAGACATAAATCTTGAATAGCTATAAAAGGAGTTTAATCACAGCAACCCTCTGTAGGTATCTAAAGGTTTCCTCACAACGGACGCAATGCGATTTGTCCTGCGATAAAATTGTACTTCCGCTGCAACGCTGCCTTTCACACAAGTAGCGACAGGCATACGTGATGTGATAGGCTACTCTCCTCTGACTGAATCATCAGCTGGAAAATATCACACGTATGACAGTCCTGTTATACAGCTAATAAAAATGTAAAATACATAACAGATTTTCAGAATGCTTATTTCAGTAAAGGTAAACGAACCATGCACACCAGCTATATCCAGTTCTGCGCCAGCAAGGGAAGCTGGTCTTCATTGGTCAGTTCCCTAGCTGCTGTGCGACAAAATTGTAAAAACAGACACCAATCCTATTTTTTTCGCATTACTTCAGTGTCGCTTCAGTGTCACCCGTCGCATTGCAGGCAGTGTGAATGGCTCGTATAAAAATACAGTCTAACTTCATTATAATGAACCCCCCTGGGACCTGGAGAAATGTTCATTATATCACTATAATGTTATATTATATCACTATAATGGGATTTGAAAATGTGCTGTACAGAGTGATGAAAAAACGTCCAAATTTAATTGAACAACTTCACATTGATCAACATTTAAACTGTATAGGACTATCAGCCTGCTGACCAGCTATGTCCCTGCCCGCAAGCTGAGGTCCTCCGACTCTGGCCTGCTTGGTTTCACCAAGCAAAAGTGCACCACACTTGGAGAACGCTCATTTAGCTTCATGGCTCCGACTCTTTGGAACTCTCTCCCAGCTTTGGTGCATGATGCTCCCACCTGTTCTCTCTTGCTTTCCATGCTCTTTAAGCCTGATAGCTGCTATTAGCTGCTGTGTTGTTGCTACTATTTAATGTATTATGATACTATCATGAATTAGGCATTTTTCACTGTACTTTATGTATTTACTGTATATCATGCATTATGCATGTCTGTGTATTGAAAGTATTATGGATTTTCTTGTTACTGCATCTTGTAAAGCGCTTTGTGATGGTGGTCCACTATGAAAGGTACAATATAAAATAAAGATTGATTGATTGATTGATATTTAAAAGAAAACAGTAAAGAAATAAAAAAAAATAAAAAGTACACTTACATGCTGAATACAGTAATTATGTGCACTTTCTCTTGAAAAACATAGCCAGCGTAGATTGCTTCATATTTTTTGTGCTTTTCTCAATGCACGCTGTTTCAATCTTGTTACCTCCTCATGCCTGTTGACATGGTTGCAGTTTGTTTGAAGATGGCAACGGTTGCATACGTCACACATGATTCACACTACAATAGGTTATCTATGAATCAGCCTTATCTTCGAATTAGCCCACCAAAGTCTTTGTTTTCACTGAGTTAATAACACATTTACACTGGAGAATGTTCAGTGTCAGTCACTACTGAGATCGTTTTATCCGGGTAGATTTTGTAAAAGTGATTTTAATAGGGCTAATTTCCATTGAAAAAAACAGTTCTTGCTGCTTGGATCGTTAAAAAAAGGGGTTCGTTATAGTGAAGTTAGACTGTGCATGTCTTATTTTGTTTGTCGTGATCGGTGTGTCGTACGACACATTCGCTTGTCGCATCGCATCCAGTGTATAGAGGCCTTAACTGGCAACTATTGTCTATCCACGAGGACACCCAGTGCCAGCATGGTTATATTTTACACAATTTGTGTGGAAGTGGTGACCCTGCCCAAACCTAGCATGACAATATTGTTACCTTGCACTGCAACAGAAGCAGTTGTCAGCTGTTCTCCAGTGTCGCAAGTATAGTAGCCGTTGTCTTCAGGTTCCAAGTCATGAATCAGTAACTCTAAAACTGAGCCTCTCTGCTTCATCTCATACTTATCGCTGGCTTGAAGCACCACTCCTCCCTTCCTCCACTCCACACGGACTCCAAGTTTAGAGAGTTCGCACCGCAGAGTAGCAGTGCTGCCCTCCTCCGCCTCCAGGTTCTGGAGCTCTTGCTTGAAAACCATTGGCAAGGCTGAAGTATTGGGAGAGACAAAAATGTCAAAAAATAAATTGATTTGCAGAGCCGCTGATGGCTGGAGCCAATACGTATGCAATGAACAGGCAAATAAGAATCAAGAATGCTACTACGGTTGATCTAATCTCTCGTTTTGCCTCTAAATCCATATCAAAGAAAACTTCCACGAATTTACTGCATCCACTAACCTGAAACAAGTATCAGGATCATATCAGGTCACTAATAGTGGTGCGCAGGGAACCCATTGCTTGTACATGTAATCGTACTTGTACTCAGATTACATCATCGGCGGGGTTAACACCAGGAGTACCACACAAATCAATTTCTGGCCCTGATTTTTACTCATACAGTGCTTTAATATTTATTTAACAATGTTTTTTTTTTTATCAATAACATTTTTGCTGAACGAGATTTATTATTATCTATTATAGGTGCACCAAATAATTGACTAGAAAAGTCAACCTCAGAAGCTGGTATCGACCAATCGCACACTTCCATTTCAAAGCTGCAGCAGCAATATACTATGTTTTTGTGTGTTTGAAGTGTATACTAGTAGCGAACTAGCAATGTCAATATTTTATTTGTAGTTAGCTGTTTGTAATAAACAGAAAGTAATTGTGAAGTGTGCAGTCAGAGATGGACGGAAGTTGTGGTTACAATCCATTACATATAAATGGCATTTTAGAACATTAATAACAACTAGTCGACTAGCCGCCTGTTTTTACCTTGACTATTCGACTATAAATATATTTTCCTTCTACCACTAATTTATTAACAAAGTATATGGGATGCCTGTGATGTACACAGTTGAAGTGGAGACCACTTATAGTAGATTGCAAATCTGCAGCATGTATTTATTTATTATTATTTATTAACTAGTGATTTGGCGGATTATTACGATTGGGGGGGGTATTTGTATAGGGATGTATGATAAGTGTGTCTTTAAGTGTGTGTTTTTAGAAAGTATATTCATGGAAACTCCCTTTGTATGTATGTAAGAATTTGATGACTGCAGCTCGTTGAACACAGATGTCTTTATCTGGCTGATTAAATTGTGGTTGAGACCAAAACAGATTATGGGTCTATGGGTTGAAATGGCTGGGTTACGATAGTGATTGAGCTATTCATGGGATTTGGTGAAGTGATAAGGTTGGATTGAGGCAGTGGTTCTAAAATCAAATTTACTTTCAACAACACATTGCAAAGACATAATGGATTACACTTAAAAACAAATGACAATTGATTATTCAATGCCAAGTGTGCGTTTTGTTTAATTATTTATCTTGTAAATAATATTTTAAGCAGCAGAAATGGGAGGTACCTAATAAAGAGAATAACAGTTAAAAAGCTTCCAAGCTGCCTGGATCTACACTAAGACTTTGTGAACATTTTCTGCAGTAAACTAACCTTTACCATTTAAACATGATATAAAAAAGCAGTAAATGGATAAATGTTTAAGAGTAGAAACAGAAACCTTAAAATCAAAAAAATGTGGCACTGAATCTGGACAGCAGGCATGTCTGAGCCCACAAAACACAAACATGCAATCCATGAAAAAACAGCAGAAGCACACAGCAACATTGATTGGTTAGGGACTAAGTAGACGGGGAGTGAGTGAGAGTGATTTTCCCAATGGAAGAGAGCTGAGGATGGAGGAAGCCACTTTGTTGGAGGTACCTTTGGGTTTCTCTTGTACCACAAGGCTGGCTGTGGATTTCTCTAACCCCACTCCAAAGGTCACTGTGCCCGTCTCTTCCTGAGTGACTTTCTTCAGTACCAGGGTGTGCACCTTACCGCTGGTGCTGATCTTGTTTATGTCATTATTCTGCAGCAGGGAGGACTCCAGCCACCACTGCCCATTAATCACACCCGTATGTGACACCTCACAGACAAAGCAAGCATCCTTCCCCACATACACACTAGCGTCCTCAAGACCGCGAGTTATCCGCACATACTCTGAAAAAAAAAGTTTTGGGCTGCAGTAAAGCAAATATTAATACACTTTAACACAGCAACAGTTAAGGCAAGAAAAGATAAGCACAAACACTACAGCCATACACTTGAAGCGAAGAGAAACAGCAGCACCATAATTAACACTCGATGTAGAAAAAACTAAAACTCTACTTCAAAAGAAACTGCACAGTATTTATTAATTCATAGCTAGATATATGCTATGAGGCTCACTGGGTTTTTACTGGTTACAAAATGTAATTAAAAAATGTAAACAACCGTACAGAACCTCTCTAATGGGCTTTCTGCAGAATTGTTATGTTTGTCAGTAGCAATAGCTGTAGGTGAATTTATTTGGTTAAAAATGCAAACACACAGGTGCTTACACTAATGCTTTTTTAACAGGCTTCTGACTGCTTCAATGGAGTACAAGCCTACACTCAAGTCACTTCTGTATTTGGGGATGGTTAGACGATGTACCTTTGACAGACAGTGAAGCCGTGGTCTGCTGATCTCCAGAGTCGCAGGTGTACTCGCCGGCGTCCTCAGGGCTCAGATTGTGGATGATCAGCACCACGGTGGTGCCTCTCTGCTGCAGGGTGTACTTGTCTCCCTGAGAAAGAACAGCCTGCCTCCTCCTCCAGGTGACAGGGGCGTCGGGCTGCAAGATCTCACAGCGCAGGAACGCATTGCTGCCCTCCTCCACCTCCTGGCTGTCCAGCATCTTCTTGAAGAGCACAGGAGGGGAGGCTACAAGAAGAAACAAGAACATTTCAGACATTAGTTGAAAGGTTTATTTGAGTATTTCTACTTCTGGCAGTTGCCACAGTTGTACAGTTGTACTGGGGGCACAACTTACAGTTGCATACCCTTTATAGTCATTAAAAAAAAACACTTCATAGGAATTCAAGTTTAGAAGAATTATATTTTTGCTGGAAGAGTTAGCAAGCTTGGTCAATAATGTAAGAAGAACAAAAACACAGAAAATGCACAGAGAACACAGTAATATTCCAAAAAGGGTATAAATTATCCCCTTAACCTCTTCACCAAATGGACCCAGGTAGAAAAAGGAGCCAGGTTTACCTCTGACTGTGAGTTCAGCAGCGCTGGTGCAGGTTTCAGCCCTGAAAGTCACAGAGCTTGAATCATCTTGTGTGATCTTTCTGAGCGTCAAGGTGTGCACGCGGCCCCCTCTCTCAGTGGCAATCTCGTTCATCTCGTTGTGCTGCAAAGGTACGCCTCCCAGCTGCCACTGCACGTCCTTCACACATGGACGGGACAACTCGACTGAGAATACTGCATCCTCATTCGCAAACACTGACACATTCTTAAGCTCTTCTACGATCGTGACTGCAGGCTCTGAAAAAAAATGAGGCACCAGGGATTAGCTGAGGTCACATTTTAATACCTGCAGTGTACCGGTATTGAAAGTGCCTGGAATGTACTTTGATTCAGACATTTAGATAATTTGTATGTGCTGCGTAGAACTTTTACCTTCTTTGCAAAATCTATATCTTAAGTGCTCCATGGAAACACATCTACTAACCAGCAACAAAAACAGAAGCAGTGGTCTGTTGCTCTCCGATATTGCAGGTGTAGTCTCCGGTGTCTTCAGGTTGTACATTTTTAATTAGTAACTCAGCAACATGGTCCTTCTGCTTCATCTCATACTTATTGCTGGACTGGAGTACCACTCCTCCCTTTCTCCACTCCACCGGGGCACCAGGTTTGGAGAGCTCACAGTGCAAGGTAGCGGTGCTGCCCTCCTTTGCTTCCTGGTTTTGGAGCTCTTGCTTAAAAAAGACTGGTAGGGCTGAAGTAAAAAATAATAATATCTCAATAAAAAAAGGAAAATGGCACTGGACATTATAATGTCCCCTTATAAAGTTAAATATCCCAGATTAATGGACATGCGAAATTAAAATAAATGCAATTTAAGGGTAAAAGAATACTATACCAATAGGAAACAGGTGTAATTGTAGGAAGTGTGATTATAGCACAATTTGTTAACTAAATTACATAGGACATGTGGAAAATTGCACTGGAACAGGGGTTGAACTTGAGATGCAGGTAGCTCTTCATGGGAAGGAGTTCTGCCTACCTTTGAAAGTCAGTTTTGCGGTGGTCTGCTGCTGGCCATTGTCACAGGTGTACTCCCCCACATCCTCGGCAGTAACCTGGTTGATAGAGAGGGTGTGGACAGTGCCCACCTGCCTCATCTGGTACTTGCTGCTGGTGGAGATGGGCAGTGAGCCTTTCCTCCACTGAACATCAAGGCAGTCAGGCTGGGAGAGCTCACAGGTCAGAGTGGCTGTGGCACTCTCCTCCACCTCCACATCGGACAGATCCAGCGTAAAGTGAGCCGGGGGGCCTGCAACAAAGGGGACGGGGGGGGGGGGGCATAAACATAAGACATGACTCCATACTACATTGTAGAAATGGCCATGTTTAAAAAAAATCATGTAGACTACAGGAATACGATATAAACATTTCACACTATTTCAATTTATATGGAGGAAGAAAAAAGTATTAAACTTTGAGCGATATCCAAATTTAATCCAAACATAAAATGAATATAATACAGTAGTAAATTGCTTTGGAAGAATAATTTTTAATAGATGTTGAATAAAACATATTGAATGAAGTTTTAACATTAGGGTGAAAAGGATGCCTGTTTATACTACAAGCCTCAGCTCTAGTCAATATTTTTATATTATTGTTCATATGTGGTATAATAATAAAAATATATTTTTTTTAAAAACGATGCATTAAACAAATAGTTTTATTAAGCATTGTAAGCTTGTATCAGCTGTATTCTCTACATTACCCTTCACTTTGAGCTCAGCTGTCGAGGTGTGAGGTCCAACACAGAAGACCACACTGCCCGAGTCCTCCTGTGTGACCTTCCTGAGGGTCAGGGTGTGCACCTTGCCCTCTGTGGAGATCTCGTTCATCTCGTTGCTCAGCAACAGGTTGTCCTGGAGCTTCCACTGCACGTCTCTCACATTCTCGTGAGAGAGCTGGCACTGAAACACTGCATTCTCCTCCTTAAACACTGTCTGGCTCTCCAGGCCTTTCACTATGGTGACATCTGGTTCTGTGAGGAACAGGCAGGAAGGAAATACAGGTGGTGAAGGCAATTTTCTTTCATGTCTCCACAGTATTTGTTTGTCTACAACATATGTTTGCAAGGTTGGAGATATTTATTTTTAAGAATTAAAATGGATTGCAGCAGTTGAATATAACATGTCCCAGTTTTCTGGTAACTATCTAGGCAAGTCTTGTTTTGATAGTGTTTTCAAAGTGATGTGACAGCACTAATATGATTGTTACTATGACATGAAAATGTATAATTTTTTTCTGGTGACAACTGAAATGAACATTCAAACTTTTGAAACTTGAAACTTTGCTGGCATCCAACAGTGAGATAATGACCTCCAAATCACTAATTGGATCAGTGACATTTATAATGGCATAAAACAGAACCCTCGCATTTTATTTTTGATGAAGGTTAATAACAGTGTTATACATAGTTATTAAGCAAGACAAAGATTTCAAAAGTATGAAAATGAGGTGACTCAGGCGGATGAAATGTTAATGACGGGTGAGTGTTAAAAAGATGACGCCAGGGGTTGGGTATCCAGTAAACGTTTCTTCCTACCTATGACTGTGAGAGTGGCTGTGGTCTTCTGGTCCCCAGTATCACACATGTACTCCCCAGTGTCTGTAGCCTGCAGGCTGTAAATGACTAGCTCAGCGACAGTACCTTCCTGTCTCATCTCATATTTTTCGCTGGGATGCAGCACCACGTCTTTCTTCTTCCACTCCACGGGGGCACCAGGTTTAGTGACTTCACAGCGCATAGTGACATCGTCACCCGCCTCCGCCTCCTTGCTCTCCAGTAGCGTCTTGAAAAACACTGGCAGGGCTTCAGGGGGGAAGGGAAGGGTAGTCTGGGTTAAGTGCTGATTTGCTTCAATAGTTCATTGGCATCCACTTGCTGAAACCCATCTGATGTCTAATCATACCATTTTGAAGTATGCTATGAAAACCTGTTACAGTCACACTGTAAATGCATACACAATCCCTACATACAATTTACTACACATATTAATACATGCAGACATACAGTAAATACGTATATAGTGTAGTATAAGTATACATATGTGTCTCACACTTAACACACATACAGACTCCATGCAAACATACATTATTGGTACGCATAATGCATACCAACATACATATATAGTATATAAATCAATCAATCTTTATTTAATGTAGCGCCTTTCATAGTGGACCACCATCACAAAGTGCTTTAAAAGATACAGTAATCTTGTATCTATGTGTAAAACAGAACAAAAGGCTCAGGTGTTTTCCCTACCCTTAACTGCCAAGGCAGCGGTGGTCTGCCTATCTCCTGTATCACAGGTATAGTCTCCGGAATCCTCAGGCTCTACATTTTGAATCAATAACACAGCACTGGAGCCCTCCTGTTTCATTTCATATTTGCCACAAGGGCACAGGACCACTCCTCCCTTCCTCCACTCAACCGGTGCTCCAGGTTTAGAGAGCTCACAGCACAAGGTGGCAGTGCCTCCCTCCTCTGACTCTTGGTTCTGGAGTTCTTGTTTGAAAACAACTGGCAGGGCTGTGATTTAAAAAAAAAAAAAAAAAAAAAAGCAAACAGGCATGATATTAAAATTGTTCAAACTGCTTAGCGATTATTCTGAGGGTTTACTATAAATCATTCTTTTGATATGCGACGTCACATTTTTCTGGGAGACAATCTGAAAAAAATTTGTATTACATGGCTTGTCATCATCAGTTGTTATCTGTATGCAGAAAACCAAAAGAAAAAAAAAATTCCAACACCTTGCCAGCTCCAATAGGATCAAAGAGGCAAGGTAACAACGACATCATCATAATAAAAAAAAAAAAATTAGAGACTGGAACTCAATTTTGCTATAATTCATTGATCCACTGATTCATACATCATCACAATACAATGTTATACAGTCATGGTTGTTAGCTGAGATGGAAAATAATCAGGCCATTTTGTTGCAGACCTTTCAACAACATACATTTCTCTACTGGTAAATTATCATCAAGTATTTACATGCACGGTTTATAGTATATATTTCACATACACATCACTACAGCAGCATTATATATGACATTCCATCAATACTGAGCAAATTTAAGTAACACATACATTTATCCATACTGTGTGATGCAAATTAGACATGGAGTGAACCATGCGTGGCTGGAGGAATGATGACTGATAAATGTCCAGGATTGGATTATTCCTACCATTGACTTTTAACGATGCAGTGGTGGTCTGGTCACCAGAGTCACAGATATAGTCCCCCATGTCTTCCAGTTTCAGATTGTGGACTAACAGCTCTACGTTATGTCCCTCCTGTTTGATCTCATACTTATCACCAGGCTGGAGCACCACTCCTCCCTTCCTCCACTCCACCGGAGCTCCAGGTTTAGAGAGCTCACAGCTCAGAATGGCTGAGCTGCCCTCCTCTGACTCTTTGTCTTGTAGCTCTTGTTTGAAAAGGACTGGGATGGCTGA
The DNA here is from genome assembly GCA_030684275.1 of Acipenser oxyrinchus oxyrinchus. NCBI lineage: Eukaryota > Metazoa > Chordata > Actinopteri > Acipenseriformes > Acipenseridae > Acipenser > Acipenser oxyrinchus. Next base: position 22,659,432 of record CM060250.1, read on the forward strand.
GGAAATCAAGGTCAAATCAAGGATTGAAGGTAGGATGAAGACACGACAGCCATGGCCGCGCAACGACGCATTATGGCTTTTACTGAACACTTTTAATTGACTTGCATCCAAAATATTATTATTGTCTACTTTTTTAATTTCTTTTATATATATATATATATATATATATATATATATATATATATATATATATATATATATATATAGTACTGTGCAAAAGTTTTAGGCAGGTGTGAAAAAATGCTGTAAAGTAAGAATGCTTTCAAAAATAGACATGTTAATAGATTATATTTATCAATTAACTAAATGCAAAGTGAGTGAACACAAGAAAAATCTAAATCAAATCCATATTTGGTGTGACCACCCTTTGCCTTCAAAACAGCATCAATTCTTCTGGGTACACTTGCACAAAGTCAGGGATTTTGTAGGCATATAGTCAGGTGTATGATTAAACAATTATACCAAAGAGGTGCTAATGATCATCAATTCAATATGTAGGTTGAAACACAATCATTAACTGAAACAGAAACAGCTGTGTAGGAGGAATAAAACTGGGTGAGGAACAGCCAAACTCAGCTAACAAGGTGAGGTTGCTGAAGACAGTTTACTGTCAAAAGTCATACACCATGGCAAGACTGAGCACAGCAACAAGACACAAGGTAGTTATACTGCTCAGCAAGGTCTCTCCCAGGCAGAAATTTCAAGGCAGACAGGGGTTTCCAGATGTGCTGTCCAAGCTCTTTTAAAGAAGCACAAAGAAACGGGCAACGTTGAGGACCGTAGACGCAGTGGTCGGCCAAGGAAACTTACTGCAGCAGATGAAAGACACATCATGCTTACTTCCTTCGCAATCGGAAGATGTCCAGCAGTGCCATCAGCTCAGAACTGGCAGAAAACAGTGGGACCCTGGTACACCCATCTACTGTCCGGAGAAGTCTGGTCAGAAGTGACCTTCATGGAAGACTTGCGCCAAAAAGCCATACCTCCGACATGGAAACAAGGCCAAGTGACTCAACTATGCACGAAAACACAGGAACTGGGGTGCAGAAAAATGGCAGCAGGTGCTCTGGACTGATGAGTCAAAATCTGAAATATTTGGCTGTAGCAAAGGCAGTTTGTTCACGAAGGGCTGGAGGGCGTACACGGATGAGTGTCTGCAGGCAACAGTGAAGCATGGTGGAGGTTCCTTGCAAGTTTGGGGCTGCATTTCTGCAAATGGAGTTGGGGATTTGGTCAGAATTAATGGTCTCCTCAATGCTGAGAAGTACAGGCAGATACTTATCCATCATGCAATACCATCAGGGAGGCATCTGATTGGCCCCAAATTTATTCTGCAGCATGACAACGACCCCAAACATACAGCGAAAGTCATTAAGAACTATCTTCAGCGTAAAGAAGAACAAGGAGTCCTGGAAGTGATGGTATGGCCCCCACAGAGCCCTGATCTCAACATCATCGAGTCTGTCTGGGATTACATGAGGAGAGAGAAGCAGCTGAGGCTGCCTAAATCCACAGAAGAACTGTGGTTAGTTCTCCAAGATGCTTGGGCCAACCTACCTGCCGAGTTCCTTCAAAAACTGTGTGCAAGTGTACCTAGAAGAACTGATGCTTGATGCTGTTTTGAAGGCAAAGGGTGGTCACACCAAATATGGATTTGATTTAGATTTTTCTTGTGTTCACTCACTTTGCATTTAGTTAATTGATAAATATAATCTATTAACATGTCTATTTTTGAAAGCATTCTTACTTTACAGCATTTTTTCACACCTGCCTAAAACTTTTGCACAGTACTGTATATATATATATATATATATATATATATATATATATATATAAATATATACAGTGTATATATATATATATATATATATATATATATATATATATATATATATATATATATATATATATATATATATATATGTGCTGTAGCCTTACATCTGAGTCTATGGGGAATACACTACAAAAACATCATAATTATCAGGGTGGCATCTGAACAGAAAAATAGACGTTTCATGTGAGTACAGAGCAGATTGTCAACCATTTGTTGCAGTATTCTCATACAGGAGAGTTGAAAACTGAAGATGAAATGGACAGGAGTGTGAAGAAATGAGAAAGATGATTGAAGACGCAAATACAAGAAACAAAAAAGGCCAGTGTTCATGGAGAATATAATCCTACCCTGCACACTTAAGGTAGCTGTCGTCTGTCTGTCTCCAGTATCACAGGTGTAGTCTCCAGTGTCTTCGGGGTGTAGGTTGTTAATTAGTAGTTCAACAACCTGGTCTTTCTGCTTCATGTCATACTTGTCTCCAGATTTAAGCAGCACTCCTCCCTTCCTCCACTCCACCGGGGCTCCAGGTTTAGAGAGCTCACAGCTCAGAGTGACAGTGCCACCCTCCTCTGCATCTTTGCCAAGGAGCCCTTGTTTGAAAAGGACTGGCAGGGCTGAGGGAATCAAGTGCAAATCAAGCGTTGAAGGTCAAGGATGGAGCGAAGATGCAACACCCATAGCCGCGAAATGACACATCTGGCTTTTACTGAATTCTAATATTGTTAAACAAGCATCTTGGTATGGAAGGAGGCATGTTTGGATATATTATTAGCAATTATCTTTTACTCTCTTTAAGTGTAGACTGTATATACTATATATATATACATTAGGACCCAAAATACGCCCCCATCTAGATCAGGTTGACTGCATCGGGTTGGGGTTCATTTAAATTCTTAGAACCCCGAAATATTTTCGTGTTCGGAGTGGTGTTGTCTTGCGAATGACCCCATCACGATGCAGAAAATTCACTTAACCTGAACCCAATCAGAAGAAAGGGATCCGAAGACATAACCTAAGCAGTGAGCAGCAATGTCACAGTTCGTGTCGGTCTTCCAATTAAAGCGACAGTATTATAATTATTATTATTATTATTATTATTTGTTTATTTAGCAGACGCCTTTATCCAAGGCGACTTACAGAGACTAGGGTGTGTGAACTATGCATCAGCTGCAGAGTCACTTACAACTACGTCTCACCCAAAAGACAGAGCACAAGGAGATTAAGTGACTTGCTCAGGGTCATACAATGAGTCAGTGGCTGAGGTGGGATTTGAACCGGGGACCTCCTGGTTACAAGCCTTTTTCTTTAACCACTGGACCACACAGCCTCCTATACAATGAAGTATGGAGTTGGCATTTAGACATTTAGTTATCATAACTGGAAGTAGTAGATACAGTGAATGTTAAAATAGTTTAGATGTTCTTTATATCTAGCATAAGAGGAGCATACTGTATGTGCAGTACTGTTTATAATATATAATATATTTGAAGGCATGCCAGGGCAGAACTTAATGATCTATTGCGACACTGGGCAGAAAGTATTATGCATAGAGTTACACAAATATATTACTTTCATGGCAGTAAAACCAGGGGGACTAATTTGTGACCCGAAAGAGATTAGTGCAATTTTCTGCTTTTTTCTGCAGAACTATTGCTGTTGCTTTGGAACACACTCGGCCCAGTCTGGATTGATACAATACACTCGGCAGTCGAAAAAGTTGCATTTCATCGTGATCTTAACACTGCTTTAATTTCTCGGATTCCTAAAAAAGGGAAAGATCCCACTGAGTGAGCAATTTATCATCCAATCTCTTTGATTAATTCAGACATGAAGCTGGATTCTAGAATTCTAGCTTTACGTCTCGAAAAGTATATGGGGAAACTTATTCACCCTGATCAGTGAGGCTTTATGAAGGAGTGCGTTCGCCGCCTACTGTATATAGCCAAAGTGCATCCTATAATAAACTGGGTCTCAGGAATTGCCTCTAGATGGCTGGTCTCTGTGATATATTCACATCTGTTAAAAGATTCATATAAGCCACTGTCAAAAATGGGGAAAAGATCTAACCTCAGAGGATGGGCCAATTGACTGGGATACAATCTGGTATAATATGTTTAATGCGTCAAAAAATCCCAATCATCAGCTAATTCATTTCAAATTGTGCCACAGAGCCTACTGGACCTAAGAGATATCGTGTGGGAATCACCTCAGAACCACTTTGTGACCTCTGTTCTCTTTAAAGACCTGGCACTTTAATGCACATGATTTGGGAATGTCCAGAGGTTAGTTCTTTTTGGGGCCAAGTGACATCTATACTGCCCAACATAATTGGGGGAGACCTGCCGTTAGATCCAGTTGTACTATTACTTAATGATAATTCGAGACTTCAAATGTTTGAGCACCAGCGGAAAATTTGGCTTGCTGGTCTGACAGCAACAAAGAAACTGATAGTACATCGCTGGCTCCTTCCCCATAGACTTCCTATACGACAATGGTTTTCATATTTCAATGACATAGTGATGTTGGAACTATTGACTTAATTTTCATTGAAACGGTTGGGAAATGTGGGAATTGTCGGGGTACGTTGTCTACCTTTTACCTAGTTCCTGTGACAAATTACTCTCATGGGGTCCGGGGAAGGATGAGGGGGGCCGCCAGAGGAGGGAAGGAGGAAGGGAAAATGTGTTCATCATTGTATGAAGAGATGTTGTTTTTTGATATGTATAAAAACACAATAAAAATTTGATCACAAAAAGAAATGAGAAGGATTGTTGAAGATGCCAACATGAGAAACAAAGAAAGCCAGCGTTCATGGAGAATATAATCCTACCCTGCACACTTAAGGTAGCCGTCGTTTGTCTGTCTCCAGTATCGCAGGTGTAGTCCCCAGTGTCTTCAGGTAGTAAATTGCTAATTAATAGCTCTACAATGTGATCTTTCTGCTTCATCTCATACTTGTCTCCAGGTTTAAGCAGCACTCCACCCTTCCTCCACTCCACCGGGGCTCCAGGTTTAGAGAGCTCACAGTGCAGGGTGGCAGTGCCTCCCTCCTCTGACTCTTGGTTCAGGAGCTTTTGTTTGAAAAGGACCGGCAGGGCTAATTGACAGGAAAATATGTTGACAAAGAGAACTGAAGCACCTATATTGTTAGGTTCCATATAGCCATTGCCTTTCAGTCAAGATTCTAATGACTCAGAGCAAAACAGGCTTCAATCTAATCCAGCAAGCTAATCAATATACCATCATACCAAAATAACAACACAGGTAGATCAACCAAGAACGTAAAGGGACCACCAGTTAATTCCATTTGAAATAATTAACATCTACCTTCTACACAGATCACCAAAAAGACAAGGCTCACCACACAAAAAGCTGATATGAAAATACAATCATAACTTGTCTGTTAAATACCAACTGAAAGCATACACAAAGCTAGGGAGTCAGCAATTAGATAAGAAGCTTTTTACTTTTAGCAGCACTATTTTCCACAGGTATTTTTATTCCAATTGGAAGTCACTGACAGATGATAGAGATGGATCTCACTCCAGATGCATGTAACATTGATTGCATTCCTACCTTTAACAGTGACCCTGGCATTAGACTGCAGGTCTCCTGTATCACATGTGTAAACCCCGGCATCTTCCAGTTCTAGTTTATGAATGACCAGTTCTGCAGTGACACCTTTCTGCCTCATCTCCAGCTTTTCACTGGCTTGAAGCACCACTCCTCCCTTCCTCCACTTCACCGGGGCTCCAGGTTTAGAGAGCTCACAGCGCAGGGTGGCAGAGCCGCCCTCTTCAGCTTCCTGGTCCTGGAGGCCTTTTTTGAAAAGGACCGGCAAGGCTGAGTGACGGGAAAATTATATTTTATGTGACCAGCCTTTTTCACAGTCAACAAACAACCAAAAATGATCATGGTATGGCAAAATAGCAAGTGCAGTGAAAGGTTGAAGAACATATGGTGTTTCATTGTTCTGCTATCTGTACTTTAACACAGATAAATACACTCACTGCACAGTTATTTCAAAGCCTCTGAATTCTACTACTGTGTGGATGATCACATGACATAATTTCACTTTCAACATATGAACAGCACCAAACCTACCATTAACTTTAATATGAGCAGTGGTCTGCTGGTCACCTGTATCACAGGTGTAGCCCCCAGTGTCTTCAGGTAGTAAATTGCTAATTAATAGCTCTACAACGTGATCTTTCTGCTTCATCTCATACTTGTCTCCAAGTTTAAGCAGCACTCCACCCTTCCTCCACTCCACCAGGGCTCCAGGTTTAGAGAGCTCACAGTGCAGGGTGGCAGTGCCTCCCTCCTCTATCTCTTGGTTCAGGAGCTTTTGTTTGAAAAGGACCGGCAGGGCTAGTCGACAGGAAAATATGTTGACATTTTTATGACAAGATGTTGCTGAAGAAAACTGAAGCACCTATATTCTTAGGTTCCATATAGCCATTTCCTTTCAGTCAAGATTCTAATGACTCAGAGCAAAACAGGCTTCAATCTAATCCAGCAAGCTAATCAATATACCATCATACCAAAATAACAACACAGGTAGATCAACCAAGAACGTAAAGGGATCACCAGTTAATTCCATTTGAAATAATTAACATCTACCTTCTACACAGATCACCGAAAAGACAAGGTTCACCACACAAAAAGCTGATATAGAAATACAATCATATCTTGTCTGCTAAATACCAGCTGAAAGCATACACAAAGCTAGGGAGTCAGCAATTAGATAAGAGGCATTTTACTTTTAGCAGCACTATTTTCCACAGGTATTTTTACTCCAATTGGAAGTCACTGACAGATGATAGAGATGGATCTCACTCCAGATGCATGTAACATTGATTGCATTCCTACCTTTAACAGTGACCCTGGCATTAGTCTGCAGGTCTCCTGTATCACATGTGTAAACCCCGGCATCTTCCAGTTCTAGTTTATGAATGACCAGTTCTGCAGTGACACCTTTCTGCCTCATCTCCAGCTTTTCACTGGCTTGAAGCACCACTCCTCCCTTCCTCCACTTCACCTGGGCTCCAGGTTTAGAGAGCTCACAGCGCAGGGTGGCAGAGCCGCCCTCTTTAGCCTCCTGGTCCTGGAGGCCTTTTTTGAAAAAGACCGGCAAGGCTGAGTGACGGGAAAATTATATTTTATGTGACCAGGCTTTTTCACAGTCAACAAACAACCAAAAATGATCATGGTATGGCAAAATAGCAAGTACAGTGAAAGGTTGAAGAACATATGGTGTTTCATTGTTCTGCTATCTGTACTTTAAAACGGATAAATACACTCACTGCACAGTTATTTCAAAGCCTCTGAATTCTACTACTGTGTGGATGATCACATGACATAATTTCACTTTCAACATATGAACAGCACCAAACCTACCATTAACTTTAATATGAGCAGTGGTCTGCTGGTCGCCTGTATCACAGGTGTAGTCCCCAGTGTCTTCAGGTAGTAAATTGCTAATTAATAGCTCTACAACATGATCTTTCTGCTTCATCTCATACTTGGCGCCAGGCTTAAGCAGCACTCCACCCTTCCTCCACTCCACCAGGGCTCCAGGTTTAGAGAGCTCACAGTGCAAGGTGGCAGTGCCTCTCTCCTCTGACTCTTGGTTCAGGAGCTTTTGTTTGAAAAGGACCGGCAGGGCTAGTCGACAGGAAAATATGTTGACAAAGAGAACTGAAGCACCTATATTGTTAGGTTCCATATAGCCATTGCCTTTCAGTCAAGATTCTAATGACTCAGAGCAAAACAGGCTTCAATCTAATCCAGCAAGCTAATCAATATACCATCATACCAAAATAACAACACAGGTAGATCAACCAAGAACGTAAAGGGACCACCAGTTAATTCCATTTGAAATAATTAACATCTACCTTCTACACAGATCACCAAAAGACAAGGCTCACCACACAAAAAGCTGATATGAAAATACAATCATAACTTGTCTGTTAAATACCAACTGAAAGCATACACAAAGCTAGGAGTCAGCAATTAGATAAGAAGCTTTTACTTTTAGCAGCACTATTTTCCACAGGTATTTTTATTCCAATTGGAAGTCACTGACAGATGATAGAGATGGATCTCACTCCAGATGCATGTAACATTGATTGCATTCCTACCTTTAACAGTGACCCTGGCATTAGACTGCAGGTCTCCTGTATCACATGTGTAAACCCCGCATCTTCCAGTTCTAGTTTATGAATGACCAGTTCTGCAGTGACACCTTTCTGCCTCATCTCCAGCTTTTCACTGGCTTGAAGCACCACTCCTCCCTTCCTCCACTTCACCGGGCTCCAGGTTTAGAGAGCTCACAGCGCAGGGTGGCAGAGCCGCCCTCTTCAGCTTCCTGGTCCTGGAGGCCTTTTTTGAAAAGGACCGGCAAGGCTGAGTGACGGGAAAATTATATTTTATGTGACCAGGCTTTTTCACAGTCAACAAACAACCAAAAATGATCATGGTATGGCAAAATAGCAAGTACAGTGAAAGGTTGAAGAACATATGGTGTTTCATTGTTCTGCTATCTGTACTTTAAAACGGATAAATACACTCACTGCACAGTTATTTCAAAGCCTCTGAATTCTACTACTGTGTGGATGATCACATGACATAATTTCACTTTCAACATATGAACAGCACCAAACCTACCATTAACTTTAATATGAGCAGTGGTCTGCTGGTCGCCTGTATCACAGGTGTAGTCCCCAGTGTCTTCAGGTAGTAAATTGCTAATTAATAGCTCTACAACATGATCTTTCTGCTTCATCTCATACTTGGCGCCAGGCTTAAGCAGCACTCCACCCTTCCTCCACTCCACCAGGGCTCCAGGTTTAGAGAGCTCACAGTGCAAGGTGGCAGTGCCTCCCTCCTCTGACTCTTGGTTCAGGAGCTTTTGTTTGAAAAGGACCGGCAGGGCTAGTCGACAGGAAAATATGTTGACATTTTTATGACAAGATGTTGCTGAAGAAAACTGAAGCACCTATATTCTTAGGTTCCATATAGCCATTTCCTTTCAGTCAAGATTCTAATGACTCAGAGCAAAACAGGCTTCAATCTAATCCAGCAAGCTAATCAATATACCATCATACCAAAATAACAACACAGGTAGATCAACCAAGAATGTAAAGGGACCACCAGTTAATTCCATTTGAAATAATTAACATCTACCTTCTACACAGATCACCAAAAAGACAAGGTTCACCACACAAAAAGCTGATATGAAAATACAATCATATCATGTCTGCTAAATACCAGCTGAAAGCATACACAAAGCTAGGGAGTCAGCAATTAGATAAGAGGCATTTTACTTTTAGCAGCACTATTTTCCACAGGTATTTTTACTCCAATTGGAAGTCACTGACAGATGATAGAGATGGATCTCACTCCAGATGCATGTAACATTGATTGCGTTCCTACCTTTAACAGTGACCCTGGCATTAGTCTGCAGGTCTCCTGTATCACATGTGTAAACCCCGGCATCTTCCAGTTCTAGTTTATGAATGACCAGTTCTGCAGTGACACCTTTCTGCCTCATCTCCAGCTTTTCACTGGCTTTAAGCACCACTCCTCCCTTCCTCCACTTCACCGGGGCTCCAGGTTTAGAGAGCTCACAGCGCAGGGTGGCAGAGCCGCCCTCTTCAGCTTCCTTGTCCTGGAGGCCTTTTTTGAAAAGGACTGGCAAGGCTGAGTGATGGGAAAATTATATTTTATGTGACCAGGCTTTTTCACAGTCAACAAAGAACCAAAAATGATCATGGTATGGCAAAATAGCAAGTGCAGTGAAGGGCTGAAGAACATATGGTGTTTCATTGTTCTGCTATCTGTACTTTAACACAGATAAATACACTCACTGCACAGTTATTTCAAAGCCTCTGAATTCTACTACTGTGTAGATGATCACATGATATAATTTCACTTTCAACATATGAACAGCACCAAACCTACCATTAACTTTAATATGAGCAGTGGTCTGCTGGTCGCCTGTATCACAGGTGTAGTCCCCAGTGTCTTCAGTTAGTAAATTGCTAATTAATAGCTCTACAACGTGATCTTTCTGCTTCATCTCATACTTGTCTCCAGGTTTAAGCAGCACTCCTCCCTTCCTCCACTCCACCGGGGCTCCAGGTTTAGAGAGCTCACAGTGCAAGGTGGCAGTGCTGCCCTCCTCTGTCTCTTTGTCTCGGAGCTCTTGTTTGAAAACGACCGGCACGGCTGATTGACAGGAAAAAAAAAAGATTACTTTTTTATGACCAATGTTGTTTACAGTAAATTAAGCATGCACAATAAACCATGGTAATCAAAAACATTTAGTTAATTTCAAAAATTAAAAGATGGGTTTCATCAGATGCTTTAGCTCCAGTCTAACAGTTAAATACACAAACACCTGCAACTATTTTTAAAGCCTGGTGGACCTTTACATCATCTACTTTACAATTTTAAATATTTATGTTAACAGCGGTGAACCTACCCTTGACTTTAACATGGGCAGTGGTCTGCTGGTCGCCAGTATCACAGGTGTAGTCACCAGTGTCTTCAGGTTGTAAACTCTTAATGGTCATCTCGGCAATGTGGCCTTTCTGCTTCATCTTATATTTATCCTCAGACTGAAGCACCACTTCTTCCATCTTCCACTTCACCGGGGCTCCAGGTTTAGAGAGCTCACAGCGCAGGGTGGCAGAGCCACCCTCTTCAGCTTCCTGGTCCTGGAGGCCTTTTTTGAAAAGGACTGGCAGGGCTGATTGATGAAAAATAAGATTGATTTTTTCTTCTTTTGACAAGCTATCCAACAGGTAATGCAATTGCATTCCACCAAGAACAGACCAGGTTAATCAGGGATTGGATTCCTGTTCCTTATACAAAACTATAATATTCTCATATTGTGTTTCACTTATAACCTAACCAACATGACAAACTGTCAAAGCATCTTAAAGCCAACGTATCACTTCATTGTATTTTAAAAACATGAACCTTTCATGAGTCCGAATCCAGTGATAATTAATAAGGTTTGTATTCCTACCTTTGACAGTGACCCTGGCATTAGACTGCAGGTCTCCTGTATCACATGTGTAAACCCCAGTATCTTCCAGTTCTAGTTTATGAATGACCAGTTCTGCAGTGACACCTTTCTGCCTCATCTCCAGCTTTTCACTGGCTTGAAGCACCACTCCTCCCCTCCTCCACATCACCGGGGCTCCAGGTTTAGAGAGCTCACAGCGCAGGGTGGCAGAGTCGCCCTCTTTAGCCTCCTGGTCCTGGAGCTCTTGTTTAAAAAGGACTGGCAAGGCTGAGTGATGGTAATACATTGTTGATGGTAAAAGAAGAAACCAGAAATAAGTCCAAAAACAAATGCCAGTGCATTTAGTAGATAAAAATAGATAAGTTAAACTGGTTGGTTTTCAAAACTGAGAGTTCTACAGTATATGTTTTATAATAACAACATGCTACCATAACATGCTACTATTGTATTTAGGAGCTCCCTGGGCGTAGTGCAATACCTGCACTGGTAACTGGTACTTGTACTACTATTACTAGTCTGGTATATTCTTAAACCAGTAAACTTACCATTGACTTTTACATGAGCAGTTGTCTGTCGGTCTCCAGTATCACAGGTGTAGTCTCCTATGTCTTCCGGTTGTAAATTGTTAATTAGCAATTCAGCCACATGGCCTTTCTGCTTCATGGTGTATTTATCCCCAGACTGAAGCAGCACTCCTTCCTTCCTCCACTTCACTGGGGCTCCAGGTTTAGAGAGCTCACAGTGCAGGGTGGCAGTGCCACCCTCCTCCACTTCCTGGTTCTGAAGTTCTTGTTTGAAAAGGACCGGCAAGGCTGAAGGAACCACGAGCATAATAAGGTCACACCAAAGCATTAGATCAAGTATGAGAAGAAAACAGACAACCACAATGCTGACGTCCACTGTATGGCAAAAGACCTGTCACTCAAACAATTTTCAACCTATTGTAAACATAAAATACAGTGCATGGTGGGATAATGTCAAATTAAGTCCCACAGTCCATTGCGCTGCTAGGAACTACAAATTGACTATTTTAAGTGTTTGTGTTTTATAGTGTTTGTACACATTAAGCCTGACTAAACATGAAACGGTACTTTAGTGTGGACGCTTTAAGATGGATTAATTAAACATTGCTGAGTATGGTTCTCGAGATCGGTTATGTAGTGTGGACAGGGCCTTATTGTGGCAGGCACACTTCCCACCATCTTGTATTTCTAGGTTATATACACGTAGTTCTGTAATGGCGCCTGACTGCTTAATCTTATATTTATTGCTGGGCTGAATTACTACTGCTCCCTTCCTCCACTCCAGGATTAGAGAACTCACAGCATAGGGTGGAGATGCCACACTCCACCACGTCTTGGAGCTCTTGTTTGAAAACAACTGTCAGGCTGGTGAGTTCAAAATAAACAATTATATTTTTTAAATAATTTCATAATTTTACCCTTGATTTTTTTTCTCCCCAATTTAGAACGCCCACTTATGTTCCCTAACTGTAGAAATTCATCACAGAGCTCAGGGGAACTGAAGAATCAGTGGGCATCCTCCAATCCTACGACCAGGACTAATTTATTTTATTTTTTAACCCAGGAACAGGATAGTGGATATCAGTGAGCTACCGGCCTCTGGAGGACAAAGGTCAGTCCTGCAGGTCTCCACTTGGGTCTGCAGTAGCATGATGAGGAGAACCAGTCCCTGATGGTTTTGCTTCCTTCACCCGCAGGTGTGCCAGAGCCTATGTGATTGTACCCTCCAGAATCCCCAGTGAAGACCAGTGACTTCGCACAGCCAGGACGTGAACCTGTGCTACCCTGACTGTATGACTCACCCTGCGCACCCTGTGGCTGTGCTTTTACCAGGTGAGCTACTTATTTCTAAAAATACAAAATTGAAAACTTAAAGTGATCCAACATCTGCTCAATATAATCACAAGTTTAGCGTAACACTCAGGAAAACAGCCCTACGGCAATACATGACATGACGAGACACAATGACAAACAGCAGGCCTAAAATGTAAAAGCAGCTTGTCTTCATAATTACTACCATTACAGTCAATATGTTTCCAGCTATTCTGATTGAGAAAGAAAGCAGGCACAAGAGTTGGTAAATAAATATAGATCAAGAGGTGTCTGTAACAAACAACTTGTTCTTCCTACCGTTGACTTTGATGTGGGAAGTCGTTTTTTGGTCTCCACATTCACAGTTATAATCTCCAGTGTCCTCGGGTTGCAGATTGGAAATTTGGAGCTCAACTGCAACTCCCTTCAGCTTCATCTTGTACTTGTCACTGGAATGAAGCACCTCCCCATCTTTCCTCCACTTCACCGAGGCTCCAGGTTTAGAGAGCTCACAGCGCAGAGTGGCAGTGCCACCCTCCTTCAACTCCTGGTTTTGGAGCCCTTGTTTGAAAAGGACTGGCAGAGCTGAGAAATTACAAGTAAAAGTCAAACCAAGCACAGACAGTCAAGGATGGTAAGAAGATGCAAATGCTGATGTCCAACATTTTGAGGTTCAGGAGTCACAGATAACCAATTACCAATGTGCATTAAAAAAAAAAAAAAAACATTCTTGTAACTAAGGTCTGACGGTTGTATTTATAGCAGCTAAGGACTGGAAAATGAAGGCCACTGCAATGTCACTTTGTAACAGGTCAGTTTCATCTTGGTGTTTGGGTTTGGCTGGGTAGGATATAAAAACAAATCTAAGTTCTTGAATAGCATAAGGTTAATAGAAGGATCTCCCTACCCTTCACTGTGACCAGTGCAGTGGTCAGCTGGTCTCCACAGGTGCAGCTGTACTCTCCAGTGTCTTCGGGCTGAAGGTTCTGAATCACAATCTCAGCTGCAGAACCTCTCTGCTTCATTTTATATTTATCCCCAGTTTGAAGCAGCACTCCTCCCTTCTTCCACTCCACTGGGGCTCCAGGTTTAGAGAGCTCACAGCACAGGGTGGCAGAGCCGCCCTCTTTAGCACTTTGATCCTTGAGCTCTTGTTTGAAAAAGACTGGCAAGGCTGCTTGACAGAAAATAAATTGGTATTTTTGTATGCTGAATTTAACTTTAATTGACATTTAGGAGTTTATCACATGGAATACACATGCTGCAAAATATGCCATGCACATACATAAGGTGAAATAAAAAAAAATAATGATCAACGACAGCAAGAAACCCACAAGAAAAGAGGTGGAGGCTAAAACAAGTTGACAACTTAGCTTATCCAGTTAGTTGTCCTCACAAGAAAGAGACAGTATATGACAGTTCAAACTCAATGGTATAATAGGGTTAAACAAGCATGTGACATTGCTAGTTTGATGGAGGGATAAAATAATACCCAAGACTTCCTACCATTGACTTTGACATTGGCGGTGGTCTTTTGGTCTCCAGATTCACAAGTATAGCCTCCGCTGTCTTCTGGTTTTAGTTTGTTAATCTGCAGCTCAGCAGTAGCACCTTTCTGCTTCATCTGGTACTTGTCCCCATGCTTAAGCACCTCTCCTCCCTTCCTCCACTCCACCGGGGCTCCAGGTTTAGAGAGCTCGCAGCTCAGGGTGGCAACGCCGCCCTCCTCCAACTCTTTGTCTTGGAGCTCTTTCTTGAAAATGACTGGTTGAGCTAAAACGCAGAATTACAGTTTACTTGAAAAATAGCACATACTGTAATCCGTGTAATCCTAACTGATATAAGTACTTTCACAATGTAGGACGGATATTTGTGTAAGTCCAAAAAAACAGAATCCACTCAACAAAGGAAAGCAATAAACCAGTCACAGGTACAGTTTGCCCATATGCTGTACAGTACAGCATTTTATCATTTTAAAAGTAAAAGAGGATATATAATATTTAGTAAATGTCAAGGGTGTTCGTCTTCACCCTCCCGAGTCAGTGCAGGGTGGTAGCGGTGCGTTGAGCAGAATAAAATAATTGGCGATTCCAAATTGGGAGAAAATAATAAAAATAATTGGCAACGACTAAAAAAAAAAAAAAAATCCTACTTCATTATGAGCCCCTACAGAACTATGTGGTTAATTACAGGTGCGATTGATCACACTGTTCACGAATTTTGGGAACTTTCCTGTCCGCTGAGGTATCCACGGGTAGCTGGAGGAGTTAATTGGGTTATTTTGGGCTGCTCTGGTGTGCGAGCACATGTTAGAGGAGGGTTTAGGACCGAATGCCATTGGTCGCTGGGCTGTGACATTGATCATTAAGGAGTGGGGATAGGAGAGTATAAATTGCGGGGATGGGACCTCCTTTTTCGTCCTACTAATTACTGTCAGTTTAGCTGTGGTTTGCAGGTCTCCAGAATCACAGGTATAATCAGCTGAGTCCTCCATATCCAGATTGTGAATAAGCGGTTCTACTGCTGGATCTCTCTGCTTCATCTTGTACTTATAGTTGGGGTGAAGCAATACTGCTCCCTTCTTCCACTCCACTGGAGCTCCAGGTTTAGAGAGTTTGCAGCTCAAGGTGGCTGTTCTTTCTTCCTCAGCCTCCTAGTTCTGGAGCTCACTTCTGAATAGGACTGGGGCCACTCAAATGTGCAATCATAAAATATGGTGATGTCTCAAAGCCAAGCACTTTAACAAAGTGGCCCACTGCAAGTGAACTTGATCCAGCCGAATTCACCAACCCAGGACACATTTGTTTAACCGTGATCCAATGAGTGTTCAGAAAAGCCACTTTCTGTTTTTCCTTCCAAACTTGTAATGCCTTTCAATGCCATGTCAATGAACTCAATCAAGTGAAAGATTTAAACACATTAAAGCTACAACGGGATGATCGTTGATGGGCTGAATGGCTTCCTCTCATTCATAACGTTTCTTAAGTTCTTAATAACTGAGTCTGGATGACCAACTATAAGTGAGACCTGGCTTTAATACTAGATTTAAAGGGGTTACTGTAAAATGTTATTTAACTCACTTTATTTAAAGTCATGCAAAATAATTTTTGTGTGACTTCTGAATAACTAACTTATTTAAAATGTGTAAGCAAAAAGTACTGTAGACAAGAAAGGCTGTAATAAATGTTAAGAAATCACATGTTGGTACATAGTATGGGGGTGGGGGTGGGGGGTTACACAGGAAAGTCAAAACAGAAGGTCAAGAGAGCTGTTAAGAGCTGTTATTTAAGAGCATATTTGAATGTCACATTTTATAGATACATAATACGTAGACACAGCTGATGTAATATGTAATATGCTGTCACTGGTGTTATTTCTTAATGTTAGCTGCAGTCACTTCAATATGTTGTGACATATATAGATGTAAAAAGGCTTTTAAAATATGAATGTCCAGGCACTAATGCAAGACACAATCTCCATTTTAGTGGGCCAGAGTAAATTACATTTAGAACACAGTTAAACACAAGAAGAAGACAAGAGTGATATTTTATTAATGGGGGGTAGTTAGTAAAGTAGTACTATAGCACAGGTAGTGTGAGAAAGAAACTCTTCAGAACTGATACTTAGATCGCTGACAAATATTTAGACAAATCACTCTGTTAGTGTCTGCTATAAGTAGAGGGGATGAAAACCCTGCAGTTGCTTCAGCAGTTAACATTAAAATTTCTCATCCTACCCTTGACTGACAAATTGCTCATTGACTGCTGGTCTCCAGTGTTGCAGGTATACCGTCTGTTATCTTCAACCTTCAGGTCACAGATCACCAGCTCAGCGACCTTTAACCCTCATCTTATACTTGTCATTGGGCTGAAGCACCACTCCTTCCTTCCTCCCTTCCACTGAGACTCTTGGGGACCGTTTCATAAAAGCGATTTGCGCTGAATCACAGGCACCTCGCAGATACAAATTTAGGTTTCAGAAAACCTTCGCAGGGCTGCAACGTCGCCGGTTTTGACTGAAATTTGCTGTCTTAGGGCATACCATGCCGCTCATTCAACTAGCTGGCCATCGATATGGCAATAAGAAGGGAAAGAGTATTTAGGGGCCATCAAATTCTATTCATGCATATACAATACAGACACATAATTAATATCAAAGTATCGATTGCCAAGAAGGGAGATAACTAATCTTAGGGTGGTCAAAAGTATTTTTAGTGAGAATGCATCAGAGCAACCCATTAAAAAACATTATAAATTCATCAGTCGGAGCGTTCAAAAACAATCGCAGTACTCCTAGATATCAGTAAAACAAATAAATCCCCAATGCTCTATAGTACTGTGTCTTGGCTGAAAGGAAATGGTCAGGTTTAAACAAAAGTAAGCATAAATTGTATAATTACATATTTCAAATATTCATATACTGTAATATTTAATATAAAGTATATTTTAAACAATTTCCAATATGGAATAAATGTGTTTTTTTTTAATATACAAATGTTGTTTTTGTCTCTAATTAAGCAATGTCCAATGGAGAAGTTATGATTGAGCACTGCAAAAAACTTTTTCTTGGTCAATAAGATCTATAAAGGTGATGTTTCTCCCTCCTTACCCTTAATGCTAACCCTGGCCCTGCTCCTGGTGGTTCCCGCCTCACACTCGTAAACCCCGCTGTTTTTTTCCTCCGCACCCCGGATGGTGAGTTTGGCTTCAATGCCAGATCGGCTGATGCTGCACTTGGAGGTGCTCTTCAGGGTGATCCCGTCCTTGTACCACTTGACAGTGCTGCCCGCTTTGGAGGTCTCGCACAAAAGCACAACATCCTCCCCCTCCGTGACTTCAGCGTCCTTTAAATCTTTTGTTATGACGGACGGCCTTTCTAAAATCACATAAAACCAGCATTTAAAGCATGTTCTATGTCTTTTTTAAAACGGATAACTTTACCTGCTTTAATAGAGGTAAGTAGATAAGGGAAGGAACATTTTTAGTATTGAACTTTGCAACTCTTGTAATATCATTGACATCACAGACTATAGAAATTTAGATGAAGGTACCAGGAATCAATATAGCTATGTCAAAAAATGGTTTAACTGGACCTGAACAGTTACTGCTGATGCATGAACTTACTGTATCCCACCCAAGCTTAAAAATACCCTTAGTACTTTCAAAACTCTGCATGTTGATTGATATAGTAAATTCTATAAACACATTGATATCTCCAGACTGTGAAACACACCCCTAAATCTACTCCGCTTCATAAATAAGGACACAGAATATGTAAAACTACCCTTTGAAAGTCAAGTCATGACACAAAGCGTGACAACAAACACAGCAACCGCAATAACAAAAAGACTAAGAGACAAGAAAACCAAATGTGGTATTAAACAAACAAATTAGCGCTATGACAGGGTAAAGCAAGAGTTTACACACAAATCATGGTCAACAAAGATATTGTTGTCAGGAAACGCATGGCATTAATCCAGGAGAGCTGGATGATAATTGGCAAAAATGAGGATGAAAACAAAGGTCCTGTATGAAGTGATGTTAATAACAAGATCAGCAGCTGGCTTGCTGTTTGACTCCAAAGTCAAGGAATGTTGTATTAGGGTGCACTGCGATGTTGCTGGTGCTTGACTTAAAGTTTTCGTTTTCTGACATGTTTGACGATTATAAAGGACATTATTAAAAAACATTCTTAAAAATCCTCAAGTGGTGAAGAGAATACAGGGGACTGTGTGCAGGGAGAACATAGTTCTGGCACTGTGCTGTAGGAGATATCCAGATCATAGCTGTAAGTCTCTGGGGAGTTACCTTTGACCACCAGGGAAGCTGATGTTTTCTTATCTCCAGCCTCGAAGGAGATGCTGCCAGAATCCTTCACAGAGAGTTTCTTGACAGTGAGGGTGTGGTACCCTCCTTTCTGGCTTTGGATTTCATTCAACTCATTAGTATGGAGAGGGGTTTTGTCCAGGAACCACTGCACATTATTGTAGTCGACAGGAGAAATTCTACATTTAAAAGTGGCTGAGTCTCCTTCTAAAACCTCAACGTCTTCTAGGTCTTCTGTAATAAGGACTTTCTGACCTAAGGTGCAACACAAAGACATTCACACACATATTGCACAGCACTCAGCTTTTGGGTATGGTGCATGGGGAAGGATGTAATGCCACGCTCAAAAACAACAGCCTAAGCAGGTCTGGGTTATTCAAGGGAGAGAAGTGGCATCGCTATCCTCTAAGGCCTGATAATTTACTATCCCTGTTTGCCTTTTAGGTCCAATATATGAAATACTACCAGCCCTTTGCCATTAGAAACAATGAAATAAGGCTTTGGAAGTTGCTTTGTAAAGGCACTTGAACTTGGCAGCATTATTTCTCATTTCTCATTGCCAATACATGAGAAAGGGCTAAGCAATACAGTAAAAGCCAGTTTGACATAAGAAGAATTAAAACAACCACATGGGTGACAATAAGACTTTCTTGAATGTAAGTTTGAGCCACCCATGGCTTTCTTTTTAACCCTGTTATAATTAGAAACACCTGAGCTTTTTCTTCTTCGACCACAGATCAGGCATATGTTTTTAGCTCAGAAAAACCCAAAAAAGCTCAAACTGTCTCAAATAAGTCTTGTTTTCATTCTTGAAACACAATAAAAATGCACAACAGTCATACCCACAATACATCACAATACATGAATTGCACAGCACAGACACACATCATGCTTTTACACACTGAGGAAGGAAACCTCAGGACAGAGTGAATATGGGCAACATCTAACTTGAAGGAGATAAAAAATAATGTTTGATAATCTTGGAAGTTGGAGTTGGATGCATGAGAAGCCATACCTTGCACTGTTAACTTAGCTCTAGACTGAGCTGCCTCAATGTCGCAGGAGTAATTGTCGCTATCAGTCTTCTCCAGCTGGTTGATGGTGAGGGAGAGGGTGGTGCCCTCCTGTTTCAGCTGGTACTTTGATCCTGTCTTGAGCTCAGCAATACCCTTCCTCCAGGTGACCTTTGTCACAGGCTCTTCAGTCTCACACTGAAATGTCACAGAGCCCTTCTCCTCAGCCTTCTGGTCAGACAGCTCCTTGGTGAACCTACTCAATTTTTCTAAAAGAAAATATAGGCACATACCTCACTTAGGGTCTCATTTACTAAAGGTTCTTAAAAGTAGCCATAAGACACGTGTTAACACAATCCCGTAACATGTGTCTTAAAACTATAAATAAGCTGGTATTTACTAATGTGAATGCCGCTTATTAAGACGTGTGCTATGGAATTCATTAGCATATTAAGACGTGCCTTATCACAGAAGATAAGGCTGCCTTAACTAAAATGACACATAGGGGCCACTAACTATAAAGGAAAGAGCAGAGATTGAGATACGTAGTTGTAAGTAATTGACTTTTACTAAGTTTATGTTTTAAATACTCTATAATGGCGTTTGAAAGGTAGGATCGCAAAAATAAATAAATAAAAAGTTATAAACAATCCTACCTAGACACCGTCATGTCTGTACTGTACAATATAAAAAGCATTTTGCTTATACAGTATAGTAGCCAATTCTTTTTTTTAATCCATCATTGATTAGATCAGTCTGCAGCCCTTAGGCTACATTAATGAAACTGTGAATATTATTATTTTTATTTGTTTATTTAGCAGACACCTTTATCCAAGGCAACTTACAGAGACTAGGGTGTGTGAACTATGCATCAGTTGCAGAGTCACTTACAACTACGTCTCACCCGAAAGACGGAGCACAAGGAGGTTAAGTGACTTGCTCAGCATCACACAATGAGTCAGTGGCTGAGGTGGGATTTGATCCGGGGACCTCCTGGTTACAAGCCCTTTTCTTTAACCACTGGACCACACAGCCTCCTATACAATGAAGTATGGAGTTGGCATTTAGACCAGGTGGCATATTTCAGCGATCAATATTACATTGAAATGCTGTTCACGTGTTTTACAACGTGGATCTCGCAGACACCAATTGCAAGAAATGCACAGCTAATAATAACTAGGAGTAACTATACTGTACATAGCCTACTGTATAATCTATTGTAGCTAGACAAAGAATCATTTTGTACAGAAAAGTGCAAATCGGTTACGCTGTGAAGGTACAGAATTATTTGTACAGAAGTAAAAGCAGGTATGCAGAAGGTATCGACCCCAGTGCCAGCCAACACATGCAATGGTATAGCTCTGCCCAGCCGACACATGCAATGGTATAGCTGTGCCCAGCCGACACATGCAATGGTATAGCTGTGCCCAGCCGACACATGCAATGGTATAGCTGTGCCCAGCCGACACATGCAATGGTATAGCTGTGCCCAGCCGACACATGCAATGGTATAGCTGTGCCCAGCCGACACATGCAATGGTATAGCTGTGCCCAGCCGACACATGCAATGGTATAGCTGTGCCCAGCCGACACATGCAATGGTATAGCTGTGCCCAGCCGACACATGCAATGGTATAGCTGTGCCCAGCCGACACATGCAATGGTATAGCTGTGCCCAGCCGACACATGCAATGGTATAGCTGTGCCCAGCCGACACATGCAATGGTATAGCTGTGCCCAGCCGACACATGCAATGGTATAGCTGTGCCCAGCCGACACATGCAATGGTATAGCTGTGCCCAGCCGACACATGCAATGGTATAGCTGTGCCCAGCCGACACATGCAATGGTATAGCTGTGCCCAGCCGACACATGCAATGGTATAGCTGTGCCCAGCCGACACATGCAATGGTATAGCTGTGCCCAGCCGACACATGCAATGGTATAGCTGTGCCCAGCCGACACATGCAATGGTATAGCTGTGCCCAGCCGACACATGCAATGGTATAGCTGTGCCCAAATCGTGTGGAGAAAAAAAAAGTGCACTGTATGCAGGTATGTGATTTAGGAGAACACTTCCTTCTTTGATATGATGTACTGTTGTGATTGTAAACCCAATTTCCTTTATTTATTTATATTACTGTGTTTCAATTATGTCTGTATGAACGCAGTCATCGTGTTATTTTTAAGGCGTCCGTGCTAACTCATGTCTTATACTTTAAGTCGTGCTTTATCGTGGTTGATAAATATGGGATTATCTAGCACGCGCCTTATACTTGGATAACACGCATGTTATCACATAAGAACCTTTAGTAAATGAGGCCCTTAGTCTATGTGTCTTTGATAACAGTGAAGTGAATGCATTCATGTTCTCCAGTTTTCTATAGTTTTGAATAAACCATGGCCAAAACTATTCTATAATGGTAAAATGTGCAATGGAATTCGTTCTGTTCAGCTCTCTGATTGGGTGCAACTCATAACCAATCACGATACAAGGAGCTTTAAGGTATATATGACAGTTAACATCTGTCAAGTGTGCCACTCTACAGCAAATCATATTAATTATTACATCACCATACCGAACATGAACATACTGGATACAAACATGGCAGTTGCTGCAATGTTAATTGTTTTGCAATAGAATTTACCCAACTTAAAAATAAAAAAAAATGAAAAAAACACTCAAACCATATCAACTTTGGAGCTAGAAAGGTTATCAGACAGACAAGACACAACTTCAGTGTTTCTTTCCTTGTTTAAGAGAAGACCTGGAGTACCCGATAGCGCAGGCAGCACTGTGACTCCACTGGGACAAACCCACAAATCCTCTAGAAAGTGAAGTAAACCACAGGTTGGTGAGAATCTGTGCATCATCCTCTATTTCTACTTACCTTTGACCTCAACAGTTGCCTTGGTCTTGGAGATCTCTGTTTCACAACTGTACTCTCCAGAGTCTTTGGTTGTGGTATTGTGGACTATGAGCTTTGTCAGGTTGCCCTCTTGACACATCTCATACTTTTGGCTCTTTCTTATAGCTTTGCCATCTTTGTACCACTTGACACTGGTCTCAGCCGTGGAAGTTTCACAGCTCAGGACAATGTCTTCACCTGGAGCTATACTGGAGTTCTCCAGTTGTTTGGTAAAAGTAGCTGCTTTTTCTGTAAAATAGAAAAACTTTACTCTTGTACAATCCCTCAATTTGAAGATTCAGATAGTGTCCATAACTTGTGCTAAAGAAAGTAAAAAACATGTATTGACAGGAAATTTACAAATAAAAACTGCAAAGTTCTCAATTCCACTTACTTCAATCAGAAAATACCCTCCTATTTACCTTGTGCATGTACTCAATAGGCAAACTGTATCCATGGTAACCCCTGTCTAGAAACATTGTGGGAGTTACCTTTGATGATGAGTGAGGCTTTGGAGTTGAGGTTCCTAGCTGTGAAGACGACTTCCCCAGCATCGGCTGCCGTTACCTTCTTGATATTCAGCATGTATTTGCGGCCCTTGTTAGACACCTCAAACCGTCCCCCGCTCTCCACTGGCTTTCCACCCAGGGTCCAGGAGCACTCATCAATGCTCTCGTGGGAGAGGATGCACTCAAAGCTGCAGCTCTCATCCTCCTTTACCTCTGTTGTCTTCAGCTTCTTGGTGATTCCGATGTTTAGGTCTGCAGTTACAACACAGCAAAGCACAGAGGTTATGTCAACTGGCATGATATGAAGAAATACGGTAATTACACCCTTTTATCCAAATACCAACTATCATTGTTTTGGCAAGGTCCTTAAAGGAGTAGTGTACCTGACATTTTCAATTTACAAATTACCCACCAACCTTGGACAGTGACTTTGGATTTGGCAATGTCAGTACCAACATCACAGCTGTACAAGCCAGCATCAGACTTGTTGAGATTATGGACGATGATCCCCAGTGTTTTGCCAGCATGTAGCAGCTCATATTTATCACTGGAAGCCAGGACAACACCATCTTTCTTCCAGACGGGCTTAACGTTGGGTTTGGAGGCTTCACACTCCAGGGTTATCATTCCTCTCTCCTCCCCTATCACATCATCCAGGGATTTCAGAAATACAGCTGGCTTTTCTGAGAAACACAGTTAAAGTAATTTATTATTATTATTATTATTATTATTATTATTATTATTATTATTATTATTATTATTATTATTATTATTACCAACACAGCTTAAATCATAAAATATACTCCTTACAGAAGGCTGTTATTTTTCCTTTGGTTTTACTTCCAGCTGTAAGCTCCAACACACCTTTGACCTTGAGCGGGACCTCCTCAAAGACCTCTCCCACCTTGACCTTCACCGTCCCAGAGTCCTCAGCGGCAAGTCGTTTTAGGGACAGGGTGTGGGCTTTGCCATCCTTCTTGATCTCATTGACATCATTGGAGCAGAGAAGGGTGTTGTTCAGGAACCACTGCACCTCCTCATCCTTGTGAGACACCTCACAAGAGAACACAGCATTGCTCTCCTCGTCAACCTCCATGGCTTCCAAGTGCTTTGTTATCTTCACCTTGCGAGCTGCACAAAAAAAGAGAAAATATGCCACACTAGCAAGAAGTTATGCAACACAAAATACATTTCACAAGACACACCCCGGCCGTGGTTCCCTAGGTTTCAGATAAAGTTAACATTTTATTGGGCTTTTCCGTTCACCGAATGATAACATACGCTGTACTTTACAAAACAATGGAAGAATAACATGAAGGTTAATGTATTATGTAATATTCATGTCAACCTTACAGTATTTTAGTGCTGGAGACCATTACAAGTAAATGAACAGTCCCCACAGTGAACTGGAACCATCTACTTAGACTTTGTCCACTAGGTTATATGTGTTTTAGATAAGGTTTTAAAATAAATGTTGCTACCTTTCTTATCTTCAGTATCGTTGTCTAGACTAGAGTATAGTGGAGAACAGCAGTAGTGAACAAAAAGCTACCAAAAAGCTACCAAACTCTACCTTCCACAGTGAGCTTTGCTTTGGTCTCTGCATTCCCAGCCTTGCACCGGTACACTCCTGAGTCTTCTGGCTTCAGACTCTGAATAATTAGCTCCACCAGATTCTTGTCCTGCTTCATATGGTACTTGCTGGAGGACTCCAGGAGAATCTGGTCCTTGAACCACTTTACCATCTTGGGAGGAGGGGAGAATTCACAGCTCAGGGTGGCCAAGCCCTTCTCAACGGCATCAGTGTCTTTGATCTGCCTGAGAATCTGCACTGGGGGCTCTGCAGAAGACAAAGAATGTCAGTGACTGTTTCAGTGACCGGGTGAGCTTCTATCAAGAGGATCTCTAACTAAATAATGTTACATGACTTAATAACATATACAATGTATATGTTTTATACACAGGTTTATGTTATGTACTAGGGCAAAGTACACTTGGCTAGGGTAGTATATAAGGTATTTAATACAAGGCTGTCCATTGTCGGTCTATGTTAAATCCATAACATTTCTGAATAGATATAAAAAATGGATGGAGATCAAATCCGGATTAGTTTTGTGGTCCCAAGTAAAATATGTCACAAAACCAGCACAAAGGTCCTCCGACACTGTAGCTCTGAGGGGCTGCATGGCGGGTCTGCAGATTGAAAAGAAGCGGACGGCTGACGGCACACATTTCAGAGGATGCGTGTGTCCGTCTTCGTCTCTCCCGCGTCAGCGCGGGGGTGGCAGCGGTGATCCAGGTTGAAATAAAAATAATTGTGCTTTCCAAATCGGGGAGAAAAATGAGAAAAAATAATTGCTGATTCCAAATTTTAAAAAAATACAGCACAGTGTCCCCTAAACTCTGAGATGAATGTCTCTCACTGAAAGACTTCTTACCTCTGACAGTGAGCTGTGCAGTGGATTTACTCTTGCCAGCAGTGAACTGGACAGGGCCAGTCATCTCGGAGCGGGTCTTTCTCAGGATGAGGCGATGGATGTTGCCGTCATGCTCAATCTCCACATCACGGCTGCCGTGTAGTATCTCTCTGTTGAGCATCCACTTGGGTGGCTTTATCTCAACGACAGACAACTCCACTTCGAAGCGAGCCTCGGCTGGCTCTGTCACCTCGACGGGACTCAGGCCCTTCACAATGCTGATGGCTTGTTCTGCACAAACAGAGACCCCACAAAAGGTAAAAATGGTTTTCCAAAATGACATCTCAAAAACTAAAATGTGTTTTCTTTGCATGAAAGTAAGAAGATGTTCAGATTAGTTTTTCAGGAATGATGTTTGCACTGTTGCAAAGTTAAGGTAACAGCTAAGATGTGTAATACAAAAGACAAGAAAATAAACTAAACTATATGCAGTCAACTCTTATTATAAATTTAGTTTTGAAGAACATATCCTAAAGTGCTTTTGATTTTTTACATAAAATATATACACAATTTAGAGTCTGTTGCTTGTTACATCAGTTCATTCAGTATGGGCGGTGTGTATTTTTAACCATTCTTAAATATTTTTACTGGTGTTTTCCATGGTACTTTATTCTTTGCAAGAGTTGGACAAATGTCTGGCAATGTTTCTTAGTCTTATAACACCAATGTTTCAAAACAATCAATAAACATTGCAGCTTGAGATCATATGATAATGCACCATTTTCTCTCATCTAGACCAATACCTACATACACTTAAAATTGTATGAAACCCTTTGTTCATTTCTTATATATTTTGTTTCTCCAACAGTTTACCTTCCACAAGGAGTTTAGCGGAAGTCTTGTCATCGATGGCGTCGCAGGTATAGGTGTCTTCGTCTTTGAACTCAACGTCGTTGATGACGAGTTTCCTGTACACACCTTGGCTCTCTATCTCGTATTTCTTGCTGGCATGGATCTCCTTGCCCTTCTGATACCACTTCACCTGCGCATTGGGGCGGGACACCTGGCACTCAAAAATACACCGGTGCTTCTCGATGGCTATTTTGTCACGGAGGGGCTTCACAATCTTCACAGGCAGCTCTAGAACACCAGCAAAGAATGAAGAATGTTAGTGAAGTTTAGGGCTGGGGATTGGGGTGTGAAGATTTTCCATTTCAGGTCACTCACTTGTTAGCAATCCATAATGCATTTTATTTGTATCGATTGCATAACACTACCAGGAATGATATACAAACTAGTATTAACCTATTGATAAGTCAATTGTTTGGGATTTATTAGATTTGATGATTTATCAGGTACTAAATGTTACCGGAGCATTCACATTTTGAAAAGCTTCTGTTGTAAAGAGTTTATTATTTAAGTTGCTGAAATACGGACAGAATACAATTTTGTTTCAAACTGATAGTCTCTTTAAATTTAGGATTACGTTAAAGGTTTGGGGTAAAATTGTGATTTAAGGTAAGGATTAGGTTTGTGTCTTGATGCTCCAGGAAGCGTGGATATTCCTGGAGCATTTGCCTATGGATAAAGGAGTGCCCAGTGATAGTAAGAGGTAATACAATAAGGTTAGCTTGACTTTAAGCAGAGTCAAAGTGAAAATGAATCTCAACAGGAAAACATCCTGGTGAGTAAATCTACTCACTGTGCATGTTTACATTTAATCTAAAGTTGAGATTGTTTGTCTATCATTAAGTGTCAATAAAGGCATCAATTATAAGTGGGAAGACTTCTTGTTACCTTTGACTCTCAGGTTTGCTGTGGATGTCACACTTTCAGCAGTAAATTTGATTTCTGCTGCATCCTCAGGCTTCACTGACTTGAACAGCAGCACAAAGGTCCTTCCTGTTTTTGAAAAAAGCCATAAAATGTTGGCCAAGATGTTTTGCAGTTATAAAGCAGGAATTTTTAGTAATGCTTTCCTATTCATCCAACAGTATCCCCATCTAAAATTGGAGCCCTTTGATGGTAGATTACTTCCCCAAATAGATTATTGAACAATATTTCTCACAAATAATAGTAATATTAAACATATTAAGTTAAAAATTACATTTTAAATGTGTGTTTCTGTGTTCAATACAAAGTAAGATTCAAATTGTAATATGTTAGCTGCAATCACTAAGTTATCAGAACAATGTGGAAGTCATTTGGTGTTGTATAATGTATATACAAATGAATTGTCCACCAGGCTTACCTTCTTGTCTCATCTTGACATTGTCTCCCAGCTTCAACTTGACGTTGTTCTTGAACCACTGTATCTCCACCTCATCGTGGGAGATCTCACAGACGAAGGCTGCACTCTCCTTCTCCACCACCTCCACGTCCTCCAGCTGCTTCAGGATTTTAATGTCCCGGGCTGGAGAGGCCAGTAGCGTCAATAAAAGCCATAGCTAGCCACAAGTTCAACTGGTTTCTAAAGTAACCACAACTAGCCTTGTCAAAGCAGTTCACAAGTAACTGTTTCACACTCCCATAAAAGACAACTGTAAGATGCACTGAACATTTTCTAGTTATGCTTCCAAAACCTATATTGTAGCACAAAAAAATGTGTCAATATGGTTCAGAATAGTCTAGCACATTTTATTTTACTTATGATCTAGGTCATAGAACATAAGTAAAACTATGAATTCTCATAGTCTGTAATATATGCAAATGTACATGGTCACATGACATCAAGTGATCCACTAGACCTGTATATTCTGTGTATGAGTTGTATGATATCCAGAAGGATATCAGTAATTTCCCTAGGGGCATGATAGTGGGTCAAAAATATAAAAATAATTTAATCTGTACCATGAACAGTAAGTTTCGCTGAAGTCTTGCTGTCCACCACATCACATGTGTACAAGCCCTGGTCTTCGTAGGCACACTTGTGAATCAGGATGCTCCTCATACGGCCTAGGGAGATGATCCCCAGTTTTTTCCCTGGTTTTAGCACCATGTCATCCTGAATAGAGTGAGGGAGATCGAGATTTTGTTTTTTTTGTTGCTAACATTAAATCATAGTGTCACCCTAGATACCTGTGTCAACAGTACTTCTTTACATTAGAGTATCTCTTTAAAATCTTGAGTCATCCACATATTTACATGATCTACATATCAATATACATTGCTAAATACAGTGCTGTCTCCCAGACCTTGAGCTGTGAACATGTCTGCTTACCTTGAACCACTTGACGTCTGCATTGGGCCTGGAAAGTTCACACTCCAAAGTGACCTTCTCCTTCTCTGGGACGCTGACGTCTTCAAGGTTTTTAGTGAACGTCACAGCAGGCTCTGCCAGAAAAAAGACATAACCCCCAATAAAATGTGTTTCATATTACAGGTGAATACAAGACATTATGGTCAAGGCTGTTTGATCTGTCTGATCAATGTACTGAAATGCCCACATCAAATTTATTATGTGGTATTATGTGATTCAAGATTGCAATGGCCATCCTACTATATCTGAACAAGGTTCATAGACTGTGTATGACATCACACACTGTAGAAACACTGTAGCAGCCCATGCAGTAGGTGAGGCATACCTGTCACAATGAGTCTCCCAGAAGTGTGCACCCCTTCGGCCTGGAAAGAAACAAGGCCTGCATCCTCCAGTTTGAGCTTGGACAGCGTCAGGGCGTGCTTCTTCCCCAGGGTAGTGATCCTGCAGTTACCGCCAGCCCGCAGCTTCAGCCCATCCTTAGCCCAGGACCCCTCCACATCTGTGTGGCTCAGCTCCACCTCGAAGGTGACAGTCTCTTTCTCCTGCACCTTCACCTCTTCCAGCCCATGCACTAGCTTGATCTTCATCACTGCATGGGAATCAAATAGTGTCATTAGAGTTGGTATCCTGTTTTCACCTCGTAAATCCAGACCCACAATATATAACAATGGGCTGGGTTCTCAAGTATCTTTACATTAGGACAAATGCGCCCACTGAAGTCTTGTGTTGTTATGTATATCAATAAATATAATGCCTCACACTGTACAGTAGTGCCTTTAAAACAGTTGTGCCGCAGAACCCTGTGTTGGAATGTGCATCAAAATTGAGCTTGCTGCTTTGCAAAACTTTGATAAGGGTCATTGACATTGATGGCAGATCTAAATACCAACATCATATAACTCGACTTTAACACTACTAGGGCTTTCCTTCAGGGTTGATGTATTGACCACATTATTAACATCACATAATACAAAAAAACCTGAAAGAATATTTTTTTTGTATTGAAAAATGTAAAAAAATAACACAGGTGAGGTATTATCTGACAGATTCCAGCACTAAGTAGTTACAAATGGTGTAATCTTACTCTCCACGTTGAGCTTGGCCTGCGTCTTGTCATCCAGGGTCTCACAGCTGTAGTAGCCGCGGTCAGGGAAGGTCACGTTTTTTATGACAAGTGTCTGTTTGGCCCCTTCGACGCGGATCTCGATGTTGTTGCTGGGCTGCAGCACCACGCTGTTTTTCATCCACTTCACCTCTGTGGAGGGTTTGCTCAGCTCCACCTCCAGAACCACCTCCTCTCGCTCCTCCACCGTTCGGTCCTCCAGCTTCTTCTTGAACACCACCGGCAGCTCTGTGAAAAACAAACCGGGTAAGAGAGGAACAAAAGGAAGGATTGGTGGGCCTATTTGTCTTTAATATTATTAAACCTCTATGTTGAAGCAAATTACTCATATTTCATGATTAAAATCATTTCCCGTCATGTATATTGAGCTTCCTGTTACTATCGTCACAGTAATCAAAACCAACACGATAGGTCATTTTCTAGTCACATTAAACATAGCACATTTTAACTACTTGTTTCATTAAATACTGCATGCCAAAAAACGGGTTAGACGGAGAAGTTGAAGAAGAAGAAGGAAGAGAAGTTAAAGAAAAATGCAAGACGATGAACAAGAAGAAAAAAGAGAAGACAAGGCTGAAAAAAAAATCTCGGAATATTCCCCCTTGATGGGGTATACATATCAAGGATTATTCCAACTTTGCCTGCAACAGTAAATGTTTTTTTTTTTTCATATCATGTTAGTGAATAGATCTGTTATATAGAAACATGACTCTTGGTCTACTGTATGTCCAGTGGATTCAACATGAATGTCACAGAGTAATAAAATCACGCAGGCACCCAGCAGTCCTATTCCACCGGCACTGCGCATGTTAAGAATTGAAAGAAGACGGACATTACTCTCACCCTGGACTTGTAGGTTGGCTTTAGTAACTTGCCCCTCGGCTTCAGCAGAGATCTTGCCAGTGTCCTCCAGGCTCACGGCAATGATGGTCATGGCATGGTTCATTCCATCCTGTGACACCAAAAACTTGGAGCCCGACACGATAGGCAAGTCCTTCTGGTACCATGTCACCTTGGCGTCTGCCGGTGACAGATTGCACCTGAACATGGCATCTCTCCCCTCCATTGTGCCCACGTTGCTGAGCTTTCCGGTGAACTTCGCCACGCGAGGCACTGAAATACGGGCGCACTTTTTTTTGTTTTTGTTTTTCAGTTTGAGCACTTCTCTTGATAAAAAAAAACTCCTTTTCCTTTGTGATCATTGTAGTAGACAATTAAAAGCACAAAAACTGTTGTTGATAAAATTGGATGCACATGTGTATGTAGTTTGATCAAGTTCAAACTCCGTACTGTCAACAGTTATCAAAAATCTATAAGAGAATCAATAAGCACCAAAAACTTACCTTGATATGCAGTGGCATAAGAATCAGGGCTGAGATCTAAACTACCTGTTTTCTGCAAATAATTTGCCCTCAATTATTTTTTCAGAAATAAAAACACACACTTGTAGATTTTTTCATGTACTAAATGTCAAATTTCTTGCAGGTTATACATAATGTTTGTTCAAGAAACAATTGCAATATCCAGTTTGGTGTAAAAAGAAGATGTTTAAAAGAATCATTAGCTAGCAACACAGTGAGAGGTACCTTTAGCTAAGACCTTGGCGGTGGTCTTGTCATCCTTGGTTTCACAGCAGTACTCCCCCTTGTCTTCCTGAGTGATCCCCAATATTGTCAGGATGCGCTTGGAACCATCCGTCTGGATCTTAAACCTGCCGCTGGGTGTGATCTCTGTCCCATTACGGCGCCACAGGACATCACCCTTGGCACGGTTCAGCTCGCAAGTCAGAGTAACGCTCTCGCCTACCTCAGCAGTCACAGCTTCCAGTTTCTTTACAAACTTCAAAGGAGCCTCTGAAACAAAGGATATCACAGTGAATTGTGATTATACAACACATGCAATGCAAACACAACAATACACTTCCCTGTTAAATAGCAGCACTCAATCAGATTTGACTGGGGATTTGCAAAGTATTAAATTTGAGTTTGTTAGCAGAAAACATTGATTCAATAGTACCATAAAACAGGGAATAACATTTTGCTGTTGCAGTAAATAATATTAACCCTGTAAGTAGTACCAATGTACCGCTACGTTCTCTGCTCTCTGGTCCCCAGGAAGTACGAATGTACCGGTACGTTCTGCAACTTTAAACTTGAATTAGTGAGCCTACAAAACCCCTGATCACATAATAGTCTGACACTAGGTTTCTGTAACACCTTTTATCAGTCTTTTGCACCCTCTGCCAGATATTGACTGAATTACATATAATTATCCCAGTCACAAAAGTGTCAACATTGTTTGTAAACCGGCGAAAATCGCTCAGTGAGAAAGAAGTTTTAGTAATAATACTGAATTCAGATTCCGATTTAAATTCAAATACATACAATTCTTCCACTGAATCGGATGTCAGCGAGTGTGTCAGTGAAGACATAAGCAAAGAATATTTACCATCAACATCAAGTGACAGCGAAGAGGCGGCGCCATGCACTGTGCGTTGCTCCATGCTTCAAGGGGTATCATACACTGAAGCATTAGACACTCTCACTCCCTCCGCCCCCACAACCTCATTACCCGGATATGATTTATTCATGTCGCTCTCTCTCTCTCTCTCTCTCTCTCTCTCTCTCTCTCTCTCTCTCTCTCTCTCTCTCTCTCTCTGTCACCCTTTTTTTTTGTTAGGACGTGTTGTTGTGGTTGTTCCATCGCGTTGTTTATTGTTTATTGCGCACATGTTATTTTTTAGTCAAAACCTTTCCCTATGACTAATAAAACAATATATTTGTTTTATTTATTTACTGTAAAAATGATTTGTCTGTATTTCATCAGTATTCATTATATACATACATACAAACATATAGCTTTTAGCTTGTTTGTATGCTGTACTCGTAATAATCAAAAAAACTCACTCCCATAGGACCGGCAGTGCATTTTAGAACTCACTACTCAAAGGGTTAAGAAACTGTGGCTTACAAAACCATATATAATATATGACTGTCCACACTCATGTATTTCAGCAATTCTGAAAATCACAGATAAATCCTGAGGCAATCAATAGGCAACGAAGAGACAGAATTTGAAATGGACTGTTTTAAAAAAAAAAAAAAAAAAATAAAAGGTTGAACCGGAATGATAGACCAGCAAAACCATATTTGACCGGATATGACAGCTTGGATCTGGAAACCTGGGTTATGCTTCACTTTCAATGCTTCCTTTATCTTAAGCAGTAGAACCCTTGGGCTGACCTTTGACCTGTACTTTGAAGTCCTGCTTGTCCCCAGCTGTCTCGCAGGTATAGGTGCCGCTGTCCTTGGACTCGGCTGATTTCACCACCAGCAGCCGCGACAGACCCTGCTTCTTTATCTCATACTTCTTCCCCTCCTTTAACTCCACACTGTCCTTGAACCACCTCACTGCTGCACTGTCGACGGTCACCTCTGTCGCCAGGGTGATAGTCTCACTCTCCTGAACCGTGATGGGCTTCTGAGGGGGTTTCTTCTGGAACTTGGCGACTGGTTCTGTAGGAAGTGAAGCATATCAGAAATCAGAGTATTATTCATTATTTAAAAAGTGTCAGTATTTCAAATACAATACTATTAAGATCAGTTGAACATACTGCTCATTTACAGGTCAGGTTTCTTATGCTTCTTTGACTAAATACGTTGGTGAATCAATGATGTCTGTTACCTTTCACTTCAATATGGAAAGCCATCTTCTCCCCGGCAGCCTCGCAGGTATACTCCCCAGCATCCTTCTTCTCCACGCTCTCCACCACAAGCCGGCGAGTCTTCCCGTCTGATTCCACTTTGGTCTTCTTGCTGGAGCTCAGCAGTTTGCCGTCCTTGTACCACTTCACCTCAGTCTGGGTCTGGGACACCTCACAGCTCAGGGTGGCCTTCTCTGAAAGGCTGGCCTTCACCTCCTTTTGAACTGGCACTTTTGTGGCAAACACAGGCTCAGGTTCTGGTGTGAGGGAAGAGAGATCACAGTGAGTCCATTCAGAACACTGCTTAGAGCTGTTAAATATTGAAGCCATAGATATGCGTGTCTGGTATGGGTGAAAAAAAAACAATCTATAAGTAAGTCTGTAAGTCCAATTCTATGTCCTGTAAGTCCAATTCTAATTATTGACTAAATCCAAATCAAGCCAACACATTCCTTGTGTCAGCTCAACACACAACACGTCTTAGTTTTAGGGACATATTTTACTTGCCATATTTTATTACCAGTAACAACAGGCTAATTTGTCATTGAATGTGTACTTAAACAGTTTTTTTTAATATGGCCGGTCTGAGAGAATTGTAATCAGCCCATGTCAATTGCTGATAATTTCCCACTAGTAGGGTAGTAGGTACATAAGGACCCATACAAATAGAGGACAATTCTTGATTTGTCACACTGTTTCTGGATCAAGGAGGTTTCAATTTTACATTTCCAGTCCTTCTCAGTCTACCAGGACCTACTCATTCATAAACACATGTCGTTGAGATCCATGCCAGCCTGTGTTCGAAGTGATGGACTCCCTACCTGCAACCTGGATTTTAAAGGCCATCTTCTCCCCGGCAGCCTCGCAGGTATACTCGCCAGCATCCTTCTTCTCCACGCTCTCCACCACAAGCCGGCGTGTCTTCCCGTCTGATTCAACTTTGGTCTTCTTGCTGGAGCTCAGCAGTTTGCCGTCCTTGTACCACTTCACCTCAGTCTGGGTCTGGGACACCTCACAGCTTAGGATGGCCTTCTCTGAAAGGCTGGTCTTCACCTCCTTCTGAACTGGCACTTTTGTGGCAAACACAGGCTCAGGTTCTGGTGTGAGGGAAGAGAGATCATAGTGAGTCCATTCAGAACACTGCTTAGAGCTGTCAAATATTGAAGCCATAGTGTCTGGTATGGGTGAAAAAAACAATCTATAAGTAAGCCTGTAAGTCCAATTCTATGTCTTGTAAGTCCAATTCTAATTATTGACTAAATCCAAATCAAGCCAACACATTTCTTGTTCACAGTTTACAAATAACAGGGTATCAGGCTAGCTTAAAATGCAACTAAAAGACAAGCCTGGACTCAGTTTTTTATCACTAGGTTACAAATTGATTTCCTTGTTATAAGTATTGGAAGCATCACAAAATTATAAGGAACAATTTGTCTGAGAAAATGCCACTGTCAGCTCAACACACAACACGTCTTAGTTTCAGGGACATTTTATTTGCCATATTTTTTTACCAGTAAAAACAGGCTAATTTGTCATTGAATGTGAATTTAAACAAACCTTTTTAATATGTCTGGTCTGAGAGAATTGTAATCAGCCAATGTCAATTGCTGATAATTTCCCACTAGTAGGCTAGTTGGTACATAAGGACCCATACAAATAGAGGACAATTCTTGATTTGTCACACTGTTTCTGGATCAAGGAGGTTTCAATTTTACATTTCCAGTCCTACTCAGACTACCAGGACCTACTCATTCATAAACACGTGTCGTTGAGATCCATGCCAGCCTGTGTTCGAAGTGATGGACTCCCTACCTGCAACCTGGATTTTAAAGGCCATCTTCTCCCCGGCAGCCCCGCAGGTATACTCCCCAGCATCCTTCTTCTCCACGCTCTCCACCACAAGCCGGCGTGTCTTCCCGTCTGATTCCACTTTGGTCTTCTTGCTGGAGCTCAGCAGTTTGCCATCCTTGTACCACTTCACCTCAGTCTGGGTCTGGGACACCTCACAGCTCAGGGTGGCCTTCTCTGAAAGACTGGCCTTCACCTCCTTCTGAACTGGAGCTTTGGTGGCAAACACAGGCTCAGGTTCTGGTGAGGGGGGGACGACGACAAGAGATCACACTAGGTTATGGTTTACCAGTGTGTAAGGTACACAAGCATTGCATTGCTTTGAATGATATCTGAAAGCTATATTTAATTTACCCCAACACACATATTGTATTGAGCGTCGTGCTGCATTGTGTGTTGGAGCAGGAAAATTTCAATTTTCCTTATCAAGGAATGGGCCTGCCAGCATGTGCAGTTGGAGATTTGAAAGGATGATGATTACTGCACGTAAGTCAATGTGCTTACCTTTAGCAACAGAAAAAAAATGAAATGTCCTAGTTTTGATTCTCCAAAGAACTGTAATTCATACCCCTTTTGATTTAATTCAGAATTCTGAACTCTAAACTAAGCTTATCAGTAACAACAGGTCCATGTGTCATTTAAAGTGTATTTAAACAAACGTTTTTAATATAGCTGGGCTGAGTGAATTGTAATCAGCCCATGTGAATTGTTGATCATTTCCCACTAGTAGGCTAGTAAGTACATACTGACCCATACACATAGGATCATTCTTGACTTGTCACACTGTTTCTTGATCAAGGGGGTTTCAATGTTCAATTTCCAGTCCTACTCAGTCTTTACCTGGACCTTCTCATGCATAAACACGTGTCTTTGTCATCAACACCAGCTTGCACTCTCAATGAAGGACTCCATACCTGCAACCTGGATTTTAAAGGCCATCTTCTCCCCGGCAGCCTCGCAGGTATACTCGCCAGCATCCTTCTTCTCCACACTCTCCACCACAAGCCGGCGAGTCTTCCCGTCTGATTCCACTTTGGTCTTCTTGCTGGAGCTCAGCAGTTTGCCGTCCTTGTACCACTTCACCGCAGTCTGGGTCTGGGAAACCTCACAGGTCAGGGTGGCCTTCTCTGAAAGGCTGGCCTTCACCTCCTTCTGAACTGGCACTTTCGTGGCAAACACAGGCTCAGGTTCTGGTGTGAGGGAAGAGAGATCACAGTGAGTCCATTCAGAACACTGCTTAGAGCTGTCAAATATTGAAGCCATAGTGTCTGGTATGGGTGAAAAAAACAATCTATAAGTAAGCATGTAAGTCCAATTCTATGTCCTGTAAGTCCAATTCTAATTCTTGACTAAATCCAGATCAAGCTAACATATTCCTTGTTCACAGTTTACAAATAACAGGGTATCAGGCTAGCTTAAAATGCAACTAAAAGACAAGCCTGGACTCAGTTTTTTATCACTAGGTTACAAATTGATTTCCTTGTTATAAGTATTGGAAGCATCACAAGATTATACGGAACAGTTTGTCTGAGAAAATGCCACTGTCAGCTCAACACACAACACAGTGATGGACTCCCTACCTGCAACCTGGATTTTAAAGGCCATCTTCTCCCGGCAGCCTCAGCAGGTATACTCCCAGCATCCTTCTTCTCCACGCTCTCCACCACAAGCGGTGTCTTCCCGTCTGATTCCACTTTGGTCTTCTTGCTGGAGCTCAGCAGTTTGCCGTCCTTGTACCACTTCACCTCAGTCTGGGTCTGGGACACCTCACAGCTCAGGGTGGCCTTCTCTGAAAGCCTGGCCTTCACCTCCTTCTGAACTGGAGCTTTGGTGGCAAACACAGGCTCAGGTTCTGGTGAGGGGGGGACGACGACAAGAGATCACACTAGGTTATGGTTTACCAGTGTGTAAGGTACACAAGCATTGCATTGCTTTGAATGATATCTGAAAGCTATATTTAATTTACCCCAACACACATATTGTATTGAGGCGTCGTGCTGCATTGTGTGTTGGAGCAGGAAAATTTCAATTTTCCTTATCAAGGAATGGGCCTGCCAGCATGTGCAGTTGGAGATTTGAAAGGATGATGATTACTGCACGTAAGTCAATGTGCTTACCTTTAGCAACAGAAAAAAAAATGAAATGTCCTAGTTTTGATTCTCCAAAGAACTGTAATTCATACCCCTTTTGATTTAATTCAGAATTCTGAACTCTAAACTAAGCTTATCAGTAACAACAGGTCCATGTGTCATTTAAAGTGTATTTAAACAAACGTTTTTAATATAGCTGGGCTGAGTGAATTGTAATCAGCCCATGTGAATTGTTGATCATTTCCCACTAGTAGGCTAGTAAGTACATACTGACCCATACACATAGGATCATTCTTGACTTGTCACACTGTTTCTTGATCAAGGGGGTTTCAATGTTCAATTTCCAGTCCTACTCAGTCTTTACCAGGACCTTCTCATGCATAAACACGTGTCTTTGTCATCAACGCCAGCTTGCACTCTCAATGAAGGACTCCATACCTGCAACCTGGATTTTAAAGGCCATCTTCTCCCCAGCAGCCTCGCAGGTATACTCGCCAGCATCCTTCTTCTCCACGCTCTCCACCACAAGCCGGCGAGTCTTCCCGTCTGATTCCACTTTGGTCTTCTTGCTGGAGCTCAGCAGTTTGCTGTCCTTGTACCACTTCACCGCAGTCTGGGTCTGGGAAACCTCACAGGTCAGGGTGGCCTTCTCTGAAAGGCTGGCCTTCACCTCCTTCTGAACTGGCACTTTCGTGGCAAACACAGGCTCAGGTTCTGGTGTGAGGGAAGAGAGATCACAGTGAGTCCATTCAGAACACTGCTTAGAGCTGTCAAATATTGAAGCCATAGTGTCTGGTATGGGTGAAAAAAACAATCTATAAGTAAGCATGTAAGTCCAATTCTATGTCCTGTAAGTCCAATTCTAATTCTTGACTAAATCCAGATCAAGCTAACATATTCCTTGTTCACAGTTTACAAATAACAGGGTATCAGGCTAGCTTAAAATGCAACTAAAAGACAAGCCTGGACTCAGTTTTTTATCACTAGGTTACAAATTGATTTCCTTGTTATAAGTATTGGAAGCATCACAAAATTATAAGGAACAGTTTGTCTGAGAAAATGCCACTGTCAGCTCAACACACAACACAGTGATGGACTCCCTACCTGCAACCTGGATTTTAAAGGCCATCTTCTCCCCGGCAGCCTCGCAGGTATACTCCCCAGCATCCTTCTTCTCCACGCTCTCCACCACAAGCCGGCGAGTCTTCCCGTCTGATTCCACTTTGGTCTTCTTGCTGGAGCTCAGCAGTTTGCCATCCTTGTACCACTTCACCTCAGTCTGGGTCTGGGACACCTCACAGCTCAGGGTGGCCTTCTCTGAAAGGCTGGCCTTCACCTCCTTCTGAACTGGAGCTTTGGTGGCAAACACAGGCTCTGGTTCTGGGGGAAGAAATGCATCAAATTATGAGGGCAATGATCTGAACTAGAAGTTAGGGTGAGTTTCCTTGGACTTCTGTTTTCAATTGAATTAACACACTAGGGTAACTGAGTGAGATTGACAGACACATAGTTATGCAGAAAATAGATTACATGTAAGTTACATAGACAGACAGACACAAACAGAGAGAAACAATGCACAAAGGGAAGGAAATTAGCTGAAAGAGCTGAGTCCCTACTTTGTGTTTAAATCTTATACAGGCCAGGTTCAAGTACATTCTTTAGCCAAGACCCTTTTGTGAAATGCTTATAATCGGTTTCTTACCTTTCACATTAACATTGAATGTTATCTCATCCTCTGGGAGTTTGTATGTGTATGTCCCTGAGTCGCTGGCTTTTGCGGTTTTTAGTACCAGCCTTCTGGTTGTGCCTTCTGTTTCCACAACAACCTCTTTGCTCTGCTTCACTTCCTGTCCTTTCCTGATCCATTTTCCTTTTGCTGAGGAGTGGGCCACCTCGCAGGCCAGGACTACTGTCTCTCCCGAGGTCGAAGAGAATTCTGTTTTTGTCACTGACTTCTTAGTGAAGGTCGCAGTTGTTTCTGAAAGTCACATTCCAAAAGTAATCATTTAGGATCAAATGGCTCCAGTATAGATAGATTGGACGCTGGGATAAAATGTTACTTCTGGTACCACTGCCCTTTTGAATGACTTTAAAGATATACCAAATAAGAAAAACTGAGATAAAGATATTTGAAAATATGTAACAGCTAAAACTTACCAAAAACAATGATTATCTTTTGTATACTTTTTGCTTGTTTTGTTTTTTAAAGCCACTTCAACTCTTTAACACAGTGGGCTTGTGTTAACAGTGATAACAGTAATAACATAGTCCGGTAGTAGTAGAACTAAAAAGGAATTTTATAGTAATTTAGACTTTTTTCAATGGGATTCATTTTAAAAATAAACATCTGGGGAGGTGTCAACTCTACTAACTCCTCCAAAATCCCACAGAAGAGCACATACAGCCAAAGACTTCCCTATTTGACAACTACTGCAGTAGTCTCCCGTTAATGTGTGTTTCAATAATTCGTGTTTCGATAATGCAGTACATTATCAAAATGTATTAGTGCAGAAATCATTTGATCTATGCGAAAGCGGGTATTCGCACACTTTATATATTAGTGTGGAAATCAGCGTATCTGTGCGGAAGCGGACGGTCATCATTTATTTTAATTCAATTACATTGAGAACAGTATAGTGCAAGCCAACGGACAGTACTGTATTGTAGTTACTGAAACCAGCGACAAGCGAGCAGAAAGCAGACTTTTAAGACTGTGCTAGCCTGGCAGTCGGACTATGAAGAGCAGTTATGACAACAAGATCAGTGACTTTTTTAAACCAGCTTTCTCTGCCTCTGAACAACACTGATTATGTACAGTATATATTTTGACCATTGTTGGGACACTATATTTTATTTGTATTATTGCATTTTTCAAGTTTTCAATTAATAGGGCAGGGATTTCCCAAACAGTGAACTCATTTTCGGCTAATCCATGTTTTTCACTAATTGTTCACGAATGTGGCTGCTGCTTCTTTTAAAACATAATAATGATAAAGACGTAACTCTTGGGCTAGATTTTCAAATGTTGTTACTCCAAATGGGCACTGACACTTTATTTCCATAAGATAAAGAACACCCAAATTGTTACCAAACCAAAAATAAACAACTCAAGACATTTAAATTGAGAGGCTTATAATTAGTCTTAAGCAGTTTCTTATTCTTAAAAAGCTTTGAAGTGGTGACACCCTATATATCTGCAAGTGTCATATGTGGGGTTTGCACAGGGTTCCACACTTTTGTCTGCTTCCCCCATTACCATGGAAACATAGACATGTCAAGAATTCTAGCAGTTATTCCTCCTAACCAGTTTATCTGCCATGTGCGGCAGTGCATGTAGTGTAATGCTTTCTGTTTTCAGCGCTATAGACTGATGGGCCAAAAACAGCCCTAAATGGTTAGTGTCCTTGGCTTAACTGGCTTTCTAATATAGGCAAACTGCCAAGTGAAATGATGCCATTTAATTGATATCATCATGCTAAGATAATTTGTCCTTCTGAAGGGGGATTTTGCACACAACATTTATTCCATGATGCCATGGGTCTGTTTGCCTCTGTTTAGTTAGCTTTGCCCTTCCTCCAAATGGCACCTGGCGTTTCTTGTTATGGCCTGTCGAAATTCCAGCTTAAATGCCATGTGTGTGTCAGGTGGTGCGCAGGCATCAGACGACTGGTAGGAAACACTTAGAAGAGAGTGGGTCAAATGTGGCACGCTTGCCATTACATATAAACACTACAAGAGCTATACCCTATAAAATAGAAACCATAAACAACATTTTGAAGAATGGATTGTTAAGATGACTGACCTTGGCTTGATTTCATCCAGAGAATATTCTGATATCTTGTAAAATAGACAACAAATAAATAAATATTCCTTGCATTCTATCAACTAGAATACAGGTTAAAGGAATCAGTATATATGATTCATGAGGGATTTAAATTAATCACTGCTAGGCGGTAAAAAGAAAAAAGATGCAAGGCATCTACAGTAAAATGTACTACATTAAACCACTTCATAAATGTCCACCACTTCACAAATATTTAAAGAGTAAATTGTGACAAAATGTAAGTGTGACATATAGACAGACACACAGACAGTCAGACAGACATCCTCCTTATACCCAGAGATTTTGATACCTGCAATAATTTGTGTTAAAGACTTCATCACAATTGAAATGTATACTGTATATATAACATTACATATAAAAAGAGTCAGACGGGCAGACAAATAACTTATTAAGGTTTCGTCACATTTGGAAAGCAGTGCTCAGATATAAGCAGTGTGACACATGTACACACATGCACCTGTTTCCATTATTGAAACTTTTCAGGAAATGCCCGAGGTTAAGGTTAGAGCCCTACCTGGCACTGTTAGTGTGAAGGTCACTGTGTCTCCTCCTGCCTTGCATGTGTACGTTCCTTCATCCTCTTTCTTG
Organism: Acipenser oxyrinchus oxyrinchus; assembly: GCA_030684275.1. Lineage (NCBI taxonomy): Eukaryota > Metazoa > Chordata > Actinopteri > Acipenseriformes > Acipenseridae > Acipenser > Acipenser oxyrinchus. The sequence continues at coordinate 22,701,269 of CM060250.1, forward strand.
GCATTGGTGACGATCAGTTTGTGCTGCCTGCCTTTGCTCTCCATAGTGAATTTTTTGGTCTGTCGGATCTCCTTGCCCTCTCTGTACCACTGCACTTTTGCATTGCTCTCTAAGGTCTCTGCCACAAACTCTGCCCGCTCCCCGGACACCACCTTGACAGCACTACCAAATTTGTCTTTGATGGTGATCTTGGGGGCCTCAGCTGTAATAGAAGGAGGAACACTAAAAAAAACACTCTTTTTGGTTTAATTTTTTTTATACCTAGAAGTACTTACCGATTCATCAGATTATTTTATCTATTAATTTTGTTTTGGCCTGGTCTCTCACTGTGGTAAAACTAAGAAACCAAATGAAGTATACAAACATTTCAGTGAGTGCCTTCTACAGTGTAAACTGCATGCATTGATTACTATACAAAAAGTTCATTTGCATTTAGTTCTGTATTTATTGGGACATGAGTACCTTTCAGGGTGAGCTGCAGTGCCATTTTGTCCCCATCACAGACACACTCATAGAAGCCCACGTCCTCCTCCGTCACATTGTGAACCTTTAGGATGCGCTTCTGCTCTACGATTATGCTTTCATATTTCTTTCCTATCTTCAGCTCCTTCCCGTCCTTCATCCATGTCACTTTGGCGGCTGAATTCGATACCTCAGCCAGCAGTTCTGCTGATCCGTGCAGACCCACAGTCACAGCCTCCTTTTCTGCGGACTTGTTGGTAATTCTCGCTGCAGCAGCTGTTCGTTAAAAAAATATATTTCAATATGTTTTTACACAATGCACCAACTAAGATGTACATTTGCATTTTCTTATGTTCTTAATCTCATCCTAACTCTGTGCTGTCATATCTCCTTGAAATTTCAGATGCTAATATATATCTCCTTGAAATTTCAGATGCTAATATATGATCAATGCTTTTACTTTTGGTCCTAACAGTAATTCTACACTATCAATAACAGTATCCTTCGATCTAGTTTTAAATTTAGATCTCTTGACTTGATTTGTCACTTATAGGGCTTTTGTGGACTTTCAGCTTTCAACCCTAGGTCAGATGATTCATATATTGTTCATGATACAGGTTTGACTCTTATATCAACAACCCACAAATATATAAGCTATGTTCATGTATCAGTGTCATTTCATACACATTATTGATTGGTTTGAGAGTCCATAATGTACCAATAAATCAACAGAACAAAAAAAATTAAACACAATTCAGTCAGGCTCCAATCCCCTCCCTCGTACCCTTCACGTTGAGCCTACAGACGCTCTCAGTGCTGCCAGCCATGAACTTGAGTTCAGCGCCATCGTCAGTCTCAGAGACCCTCCTGATGACCAGGGTGTGGGTGTTCTTTGTCCTGCAGATGAGGTAGTCCTGGCCACTCCTAAGAATCTTCCCATTCAGGAGCCACACCCCGGAGCAGGCCACAGACAGTTCAATAGTGAAGGTGGCTTCTCCTTCAGCCAACGCTGTCACATCCAGCAGTGGAGCTTTCACTGTCGCCTTGGGTTCTGGGAATGGCAGGGGAAGCAATCAGGTGATAAGGGTTTTGTATGTGACACATGATGATGTATTACTGCACTGACAAAATCACAGAAAAAAAAACAATAATTGAGGGCATAAGGGTCTCACAATGTTACTATATAAAACATGCATACTATGATTTGATTTTTGTATTGATATTTTTTCCTAATGTGCCAATGACGAGAGGTCTTCTCATAAACATAGTGTTAAACAAACATCCAAAGAGTTCATGGCTAACAATGTTTACTCACCCAGATAGAAAGTCCCTGGGAACTCCAGTGCTGAGCTCTGGCCGAAGCTGTTCACGGCAGTAACTCTGAAGCTGTAGCTACCCTCCTCGGTCAAGTTGCTGACTGTGAATTCTGAGCTGGGCACATTGTCCGAGCTGTGGCACCTCATCCAGGTTTGGCTCCCCACCTTCCTTCTCTCCACCAGGTACCCCGATATGGGGACAGGTCTGTCCATCTCAGCAGGAGACCAGCACAGGGTAATGGAAATTTCAGTCTTGTCCTTCACCACAGGGTTGACTGGGGGATCTGGAGGGTGCTTCCTGGGGGCTGTGCCGGGGATAATGAATAATTAGCAAACTAATGCAATATATATAGACACAGATATATATATATATATATATATATATATATATATATATATATATATATATATATATATATATATATATATAATGCTGATATTGATATGATACAGCCATTAAAGGATTTCATACTGTACCCTTACTTTTTATGATGATGCAATCATTCTAAGTGGTTTGTAATTACTCAGACTTTCTGTTGAGGTACTTTGCAAATTAATTCAGGAGCTGGCTAGATCTGCCAAGTGTCTTTATATTAATAAGAGCCAGCACCATCTATTGCATAGCAGTGTATTGCCAGAAAAACAAAAAGGAAACTTTATCCAAAGTAGCTGATTGCTAGACGGTGCTCGCTCTTCCCTTAGAAAAGTAAACCATAGTAATTTCAAAGCTTCCCCACTCTTTTCCCATTGTTGTATACTATGCATTTATCATAGTTTAGTATGGTTTGCCATGTTTTTTAACATGCTTCAAGATACCTCTTTGGACTTTACAATGCTTACCTTCCCTGTGCTTTATTACAATTTGCTATGTTTTTACTATGGGAAATGTTTATAAGAGTTACTTTTATAAATACATTATATATCAATTGCAGGAAACTGAATAGCAGCTCTTGACTGAAATAACCTTAACACAATATTTGAGTAATTGCAATATTAAGCAATTCAACACCAGAAAGAGGTGCAGGGACCGTAAACCAAAAACTAAGAAAATGTCATTTGAAGCAACATTTCTGAATGTGTTGAATATTAAAATTCTTTCAGAATTGTCAATTTGTACACATTTGAGTTGGAGACAAAGTTTAGAGTGTCTAGTGTCTCTTTAAGCACATGCTTACCAGCAGAAACTGTGAGACAGATTAGGCATCTATTTATGGCAGCCTGAGCGATCAAGTTTAATTTTTGCTGGCACTCTAAAGTTGTTTCTTTTTCATTTAAGAAACGTGTCATACCATTTCTCTCTTAAAATAACAACACAAAGGCAGGATACTTGGTTCCCCACAGGAGCGAGGAGATGCATTTACCATAGTTAGCTATGGATTGCCATATTTTTTTAAATGCTTTACCATACCTATATGGGCTTTACAGTGCTTAGCGATGCTTTACTATGATTCCACTATGTTTTACTAAACTGTGATATGCTTTTACTGTGGTAAGGTTTTATAAGGTGTTTCATGTCTAAAAGATTATGACAGGGAAACGCAAAAGCCACAAGCTGTAAACTACCCCAATGTCCTCTGTCACTCAATCCACTGGTAAGTGGCAGTGTCTGGTGTATAATTAGCAAAGGAAGGCTTTCAATCTTCTTAACAACCTTTCAGTACGAGCTTCTCTTGAAAAACGATGCCTTGCCATCAGTCTGGTTTCAAGTGTCATCCTCAGTCACCCAAGGGATGATTTGAGGATGGTTTTAGAAATATTAACATACTGTACAGTATGAGTGCCATAATTAAACATAGGAAAATACAAAAATGAATTGGCCATATAGAAGCATTTTCCCTCTCCCTAAATATTAGCTTTATTATTGTAATCTTTGGCAGTGTTACAGTCTCATATCTGAAGTTGCAGTTTGTTCGGAAATAAAATCTATTGGGGTATTGGGAAGTGAGCACACATTTACCGGTCACAGAGAAGTGAGTGGAGGTCTTGCAGTCGCCAGCCACGAATGCAATCTCCCCAGAGTCCTCCGCGCAGCATTCGCGGATGGTCAGGGTGTGCTGCTTGCCCGAGGATACAATGGTGATCCTGCTGTCAGTTCTCAGCTCCACACCGTTCCTGGTCCAGTAGCAGTTTGAACAGCTGGACTGCAACTCCACACAGAACATGGCAGTGTCGCTCACAGGCAGGGCTGTCTTCCGGGGAAGTTTCTTGATGATGTTGCCTGAGTGGAAGAGAGAAATGATCAGAAATAATCAATACAGTAATCTACATTTTTGACACAGGTGGGTGTGGAGTTTAGTTTAACGTTTAACCATTAACTAAAAGCTTAAACTAAATACAATAGCTATCAGCCCGGCTAAATTCATTCAGCATCTTAATTATGTATCTTATTGTTACTTGACCAGTTTATAGTAGTGCATTCTGTATTGCTTATGCTTCTTTGTGAATTTGTCTCAACCAATACATGTCTAAGGGAAAACAGTACAGTTAACTGCAATTAGTGTACACGATTACAAAAATTTGTGAACATATATTCCAAATCCAGGGTTTACACATGATAGAAATATTTATCGTATTCAAAATACTGCTGGAATTTGTGAATGGATGTAATGCGTTGGATAACTTCTGTGCATTGTGAATATTGTGTTTATATGATAAAGAATTCTAAATATTTTTAAAAAGTTAAATAGCCAGTGTGGCAAGATGAGGGTTATTAGAAGGAGTGAAGTGTGGCCTCTCGACAGACAAAAGTGCTATTGAGGCTAACTTCCTTGCCCTTATCAAGATGGAACTGACAATAGGTCTATAGTCAGGGTGCGGCAGAGATCTTGGTAAGGGCAGCTACACAGGTGCTCCCGATTCCACTCGGTCAATGCCCTGGTTAAGCAGAGCAATTTGCTACCGATTGGCTGCTGCAGGATTGATTGGGCGGAGCCTGAAGTATATAGAGAACTATGTTGGGGAAAGTTAGTTGATGGTGGACAGAGAGAAAGAACGGGAAAAGCAGGGCTGTGACCAGATGTCTTTTAATTCTGTATTGTCTCTGTGACCAGGACTGAACGCGGAAACATACCCTGTGACCAGGGCTGAAGGAAAGCACTGTTGGGACTTACCTGAAGGAGCCAACCCATGACCTGTCTGGCTCTGTGACCTATATGTGAATCTGGAGAAAGCTGTTTCTTACCTGACCCGTTCTGTGGGTTGTACAAATTGTAGTTTAGCAATCAAAACAAACCTCAGCATGATGGACCTTACCCACAGAACTCAGGACTCACCTATGACAGCGAGCTCGGCCACAGTCCGGCTGCCCTCCTTCATCTCACAGATGTAAACGGCGTCGTCGTCAGTGGTGATGTTGTGGATGGTGAGGCGCCGCAGAGTGCCTTCCTCCTCCATGAGGTACTTGGAGCTCTGGCTCAGCTTGGTCTCCTCCATGAACCAGCTGGCCTCGGTTGTGGAGATGGGCACCTCGCACTGCAGGGTGGCCGTCTTCTTCTCCGGCACCTCCACATCCCGCAGCTTCGTCTTGAACGGGACCCTGGGCTCTGCAATGCCCGGCAATGTTAACATCACTTACAGGATCTTGAAGAACCCCCTGTAACACCTTAACCCTCTTTTTATGCATAAGGCCTTTTTGACCCAACGATTGTAAATTGCTAGACCCCACCTAGAAATTTACAATTATATATATATTTTTTTTTTATCATGAACATATACACAGATAGAAAATCATATTTCTCTCATGTTTGGTATTTCCTTGGACTCAAGGGTCAATATGACAGAGTAGCCAGTTCAGTTCCATCAAGTTAAATACACAAACATTCAGTAAATGCAGGCTGAGAAAAATGTTTTTCCACCATTAAAGGTGTCGTTAGCAAAGTTTTAAAATGTATTTTCTTATCTATTATTAGCATTAGCAAAATTATCACAGGTCCCCCTTTTCTTCTGTTGAAGACCTGGGTCTATATTTATAATTTGTGCATTATTAAATGACTTGATTTGTTCGTATGCATAAAGATTAGAATTGTCGCACGCATTATTAAATCCTAAGACACATAAGACACATGCATGTACGCACGTTTATAAGTTATAGGTGTTAATACATTTTAATGTCACTAAAGTTGTTCACACATGGAAATGTGCATTTACAACGCCCCTATATAGCCATATATGGTAAATATAACTGTCTGTCTGCTCTGTTTTCTAGGCGAGTGTCACACTGCTGTTCTGAAGAATAAATTCATCGAGGGTTTCGCCACAACATTTAGTAGACGGAGACGGGCCTCAGATAGAACCTGCACATTCATTGAATGGTATTGTTTTCTGTACACAAAATACAACTAATTCACTCTTGGTGCTTTAATTGCTACATGAGTAAAGTCTATAGAACCAATCTTATTGGGCAACCCAGCAATTGAATGAAAATCCCTTTTTACGACAATTTGTTGTTCATCCCTGCAGGGGAATTAAATGTACTGAGCACAGAGTGAAATGATCGAGTCCAAAACCCCAAGCATCAAAGAGCCTTGTGAAATACCAGTTATATCTCCACTGAAAGCTACCAGTGGCCAAAAAACCAATAGTAGACAGAACTTGGTTGGTCTGTACAACCTAGGACCCAACATCTCACACAATTCTATAAGGACATCCATTTTCAAATTATGTGTTGATGTATTACTATATGTGAAGTTATAGAAAAAAAAAGTTCTAAATAGCCTACACACCTGCTGCAACTTACAGTATCATATCAATGTCTTCTGTAATTACCAGTGCTGGAAACAAGGGAGTCACAAAAACATTACCTTCTGCTTATCTGTAATTACCAGTGCTGGAAACAAGGGAGTCACAAAAACATTACCTTCTGCTTATTAAGTAATAATCATTGTGGTGGTAAACCAGCATTCATATCATACTACTGTCTACATTTTAATAATAATATTAATAACAGTGTATTTATATATATATATATATATATATATATATATATATATATATATATATATATATATATATATATATATATATATATATATATATATATATATATAATAGTAATGATTTAAGAAAGAATTATATGTGATAAACATTGCAATTTCAGCAATACATAAACCTAATGAGAACATTGTTATTTTACACGCTGCACTGATTGTAGTTCTTTAGCTGATTTAGTAGGAGCTTGATCATATCGCGCAGTACCATCGTTCTAACACAAGGAAACAACCGTACGCATGGTCCAGAGTGTGCGTGCGTCTACGAACATTCTCACACAAAAGTCTGTTTATAAATCGCATACTTTTTGTTTGACTGTGCGCACGCATGATTTAGAAGACAATACTTGCGTATGTACAAATGACAAATATAGGCCAAAGTACTTTGCTTGTATTTTTACTTCAATTTGGAGTATCAGATTTCTCTCCAAGACAACACTATAGCAAGTTGTTTCCAGTATATTTATATATGTTAATGAAATGTGCAAATGAGTTTATAATGTTGAATCCAAATCTCCAGAGGGTTTGTTTTTTAAAGACAGCAGGTAATATTGTAGTGGTACGTACCGACGGAACGCTGTGGTAATGCCGGTATTATGGATGGGACTAGTTAAAAGCAGGACCAGCTCTGCAGGGTGCTGAGCTCCTGTGCCCACAGAGCAGCTAGAGCTTGCAAACGAACCTGCGAAACACACATGAACTGCCCTGCGATCGCTCCCGAGGGTAACGCGCACAGAAGCTGGAGCGTGCAAGAGTTGCAAAAGACTGTTCCTCATAGACTTACAGTACATTGGTGCAATCTTGCACCAGTGGTTGCCCCTCGCCAGCGTGGCAAAGGGATTCAAGGGATTCAGAGGATGGAGGGGTGCACCTGGACAGAGACAAGGGATGATTGGTTGTGGTTACCACAATGTTGCAAAATGTTAGCGGGGTAAGGGCTACTTAAGCTGCTCGGGGTGGGTGTTAGGAAGGAGTGCTGATGATCTTGTTGAACAGCTGTCTGAGCTTTGACTACTGTGCTTGCTGGATAAAAGAATTGCTGTTTGGACCTGAATCTCGTCTCATCTCTTCTTTTCCTTCTTATCTCCAAATAGCTGGTATACTACAATATATAGTGCAACAGTTAACGATGCTCTCCCCACTTGGGGTAACCAGGTAGTCCGTATTAGCTTAATTAGCAAATAAATAAGTACACTAGTCAAGACACACTTGAGAACGATGGCCACAAAAACAACACCTTTAAAAATATGTGTGTGTTATAAGCTTGTAATGACAATATATATATTAGAAAGATGCTGCATGTTGACAAGCAGTAATGAATTTAATCCAGCTTTGGGTGTGAAAAAAAGAAATACAGGACAGCTCTTCTAATCTTCATGTGACAGCCTGCTACCAGCCATCACACAGCTTGGAATGTAATCATCACCGACAGAAAATAGCTGAAACCAAACTCTAACCTTTAGCAATGCAGTAACATTCCAAAAGCTTGCTCAGCCTAAGTTAGTGTACAGCATGTTTGTCGGTGGCAGCTGGTGGCCACAATGGGCAGGCAGAAAAAAAGGCACAGGGCTTGGGGTCCCCTGAGCCCCCAGCAGCAGTATGCTGGGGGCTACACTTTGCATATCTTCCTAACGTTAGGCTGTTAAACGCATTTTCTCCACTAGAGAAAAGAAAATAGTAGCCCATCATAGTTTATTATAGTAAACTATTACACATTGCCAGCGTATGTTTAAAAACGCACTGTATACAATATTAATATAGCATTTAGATTTCAGGGCACGTCACTAACGTACTTTGCATACAATATTTTCTAAACAAAGTTTTTAAATCAGAAGAGGCACAACTACAAATATGTTGTTTCATCAATCTGCCATGCAAAAAAAAGAATTTTAGAATTTTAAATATATTGTTTTTTTCTATCGTTATGATGGATTTCTTTTTTTTTTCTTGTCACATTTTAAAATCTACTTCTGAAAATTGAATGAGAAACCGAAAGGTCAACTACCACACAGCAGAGGGCTCTATCGCTATTAGAAAACGCCTTTTCTTGTTATTTTATTTAAAAAAAAACACTTTTAAACATAAATTTATCTTGAACTTGTAATGATTTGTCAGGTACCCTGTTCTGGTGAGAAACGTTTTCATAAAGGATCACACACATAATTAGAGATTTTTTTTTAAACATTTTTATTAACGAATGACTTTTTTACTTGTCAGAGTTTTTTATAGCTTATCTGAACAGATATCTGAATGGAGCAATATCACTGAACTGTCTGTGACTTGGTTTGTTGTTGTTGAAAGATGCTATCTGAGCTCCAGTCGATCTGACAGGCTGTGATTGGCTGACTCGGCAGTTCCAGGTAAAGGATTGGTTGCTTTCGTCAATGCGAAGTATTGATTGGCTGGATTTGGTGGTTAATAAAATAAATGTGGAACAATTGTGTCTTTGTTTAGTGTTTACTGTCCAATAGATGTGAACTTAGCTTAAAAATACAGCACTGCTATTGTACTGTGTTTAAAAGCAGAGAGAAGTTTAAAACAAAGGTTTGCTTCCTCTGAGGAGCCTCCAATGATGTCTGCATATGTGAGGGGTGAAGATATGTTTCTATGGAAGTCTGTTGAACAAGCATGATCTTTCCCAGCGGAGGGGAAAAAGGGTCTACCAAAGTCTACCAGGTTCTATAGCAGGGGAGCCCTCCTGGTCTTAGTTCCACCTATACTCTTCAGTAATTAATGTAACCAATTTAACCTCTTCCGGGTCTTAATCAGTCAATTATTTAATGATACCTATAATACCTGGAGGACTCCCTGAGGCCCAACCCTAATTATAATGACTCTAGCACTATAAAGTTATCCATCAAGATTATTTCCATTCCACCATTATAATAAGTCCTGCACACGAAGCTCAGCATTTTATTTCATTATCCTCAACATAATATTGAATTGAATATGTGGTTGTTCGGTTCAATTAGATTTTTATAGTGACAGAAAGGGATTCTGTTTTCTTTTTTTAAATGTTTTTTTTTTATCATTTGGTTTGAAAAAAAAACAACTTCTTAATGTGTGATTTTTTTTAATGTTTGGGTTACACAAACTAACACTCTTTAGCATACTTTCAATTAAAATAGATGTTGTTTCTAATATTGCACTGAATTTAACTACACAATTGGGAGACACACAACAACAGGGTTGTGGGTTTGGGTCCAAGCTGGATGTGTTTCCTTTAGCCGGATGAGCACTGATGGGCCAAATGGGCTCCTCTTGTTCAGAGCTTATGCTCTAACTGTACATAAAGACTAGTGCAATTCCCAGTGCCCATTTCCCATTTTAAGATTATCACTAATCCAGTCCGCTGTTCAAAATGGCTTCCTGTCAGTTGCAATTGTTGGGGGTCACTTTTGTTTTGATAACAAGCATGGCAACTAACAATGTATAACATGAAACTGAGTAAGTAATCACTAAGCCACTAAATGAGCATAAACTATATTTTAAACTCCACCTCCTTGTCTAAGGGATTTGTGAACTATGCATGTTCACAAGCCTGCAAAGCTTATGATCCCCTCACACACCTCCACATACTCCATATAACATCACAGAAATTCCTGTTCCCAGTTTTACTCTCTCCCCCCTCCCCCCACCCTTTTTTATCTTCAACAGTTTAAAAAAAAAAATCAGGATATGCACTGCAATAAATAAACTGTTGCATCCTGGTACCTGTGTAGAAAGTACATGGTACATGCAGCTAGACCATTGGATGTGGGCCGAACTACAGCACAGGAAATGATCAGAAACCAGAAAGCAGCAGCTTCAGGTATTTTTTTCTAGTCTTCGGAAACCATATACCAAACGTTAAAAAATGTAATAAATGAAATTAGACTAATATCTACATCTTAACGTAAGATAAATCTGCTATTCACCATGAAAAATATATGTGGTGGCACCAAAAATGAGTATGGGCTTCTATACCTTTGACGATGACCAGGACAGCACTGTAGGTCTGCCCAGCCAGGTTGGAGGCGGTACAGGTGTAAAGGCCATTGTCATTCTGCTTGCAGTATAGGATCTTGAGGATGAAGTTCTCCTCTTCATCCTCGTACATAACCTGCCTGCGACCCTCGTTGATGGCCACCCCATCTTTCTTCCACATGATCTGCGGCTTGGGCCGGCCTGTGACGTAGCAACTGAGCTTGGCATGCTTCCCTTCTGTCACCGTGCAGGTGCGGGTAAAAACACCCTTGGGTAGTTTCCCCGCCAAGGAGGCGGCACGCTCGTAATCTTGCGACAGACTCAATCCCAGATTGCTACTGGAAGAGGAGGAATAGGTGGCGACAGTGTTGTGGTCGTTGGACCGGTAAAGGTCGATTTCGGTCTTGCGCATCTCCTCACGACGCTTCTGCAGGTGTGACAGGAGGGAGGTGGCCTTTTCTGAAGCTGCGTTGGCCAGGTTGTGGGTATCCTGGTGGTCTACAACCAGGGCCGCAGATGCGCTGGCCCTGCCGAGAGAGTTCTGAGCCCGGCAGGTGTAGGTTCCTCCGTCGATGAACCTCACACACTGAATATTCAAGGAACTTGATTCTCCATCGACCACAATCTTTAACCGGTTTGACTCTCCTACGTATCTCCCATCCTTCTCCCAGCTGAACGTGGGCTCTGGATAAGCCAAGACCCGGCACTGAAAGGCAACATCCTCCCCCAAGCTGACCCTTCCCGAGACAGGTTTCAGGACAAAAGAAGGAGGACGCTCCACTTGGTTTTCAGGTAAGCCAACGTGGAGAGTAACAGCTGCATATGCTTCACCCACGTTATTGTTGGCCCTGCAAATATACTGCCCGCTGTCATCCAGTGTCAGGTCGTAGAGGGTCAATCGGTACACGTTACCATCCTCCACGGTCTTGAACCGCCCACCTGAGCAGATAATCAGCTTGTCCTTCTCCCAGGTCACTACTGGTACAGGGTTGCCCACAATGGTGCAGCTTAGAGTAGCATCCCTCCCTACACACACAGAGAAGGTCTTGGGCCGTGTGAGGAAACGTGGGGCCCCGCCAAACAAGTCATGATCCATCCTGGTCTCCTGCAAGAAAAAGATAATAAGTCGTCAGACTAAGGGTGTGTGGGGTGTGGATTACAAGCAACAAAAAAACACACAAACCTTTTATATCCCAACATGCAATCCTTGAGCAGCGATTATGGAGTGATTATGATGAGCAAGGCACTACACAGACCATTATGGATTGGTCTTCGGCAAAATAGAAACCTTTACCTGTATTACTGAAATCCAGCCTAGTGACCTAGTGTTTTGGCATGACTTTACAAGAAGTTGCAGGTCATATTATTATTTTTTATTATTTATTTCTTCTGTGGCCATCGACAGTACCATTTGGAAGTCCCAGTTTAATATTCTTAAAACTGTTCTAGATATATCAAACTTAATTTAATGCAAAAAAGATTAAGCTTTGTGAATAGAACCCCGTATTAAATCAAATTGCTCATTTACAACCTGTAAGAGTTTTTAATGATTTTGCAAATGTAAAGAATGATACCCAGGAACGTCATGGAAATGTGATGATTCCACCAAAATACAAGGTACTAATTGTACATTCTCAGCATGACATTGTGCAATGATAATGCCGTGGTTAAGGTACAGTAAACAGACTAGGGTTATAAGAAGTGAGGGGCATCATACTTCAGGAATTCGGATCAGGTTTAAATTCAATCTGTCAATGTCTAATGGGGTTTAAAGACTCAGATTTCCTATGTTAGTAAGTCTTAGCAGAGCTCGCTCCACTACGCTTATAGTCTCTCAGTATATTTCTCTTTAGATTTTATTTTGAAGACACTACGATGATGAATATGTCGCATAACATTTTTGAATTGTGGTTGAACAAGCAGCAATATAAACTAAGATTCTTCCCAGCTGATCAAGTCTGAAGTTACCTATGTCTGATACTGATATTTCCTAGCCGTAGCATGTGTCCTTATATGAAATCCTCCAAAGGTTACAGCTAAAGAATGACATTTTCTTCAACGTGTGACTAGAGTCACTTTGGGGTCATCATACTTTTAAATGTTCCCTATTTGATCCAGCATCAAGTCTGTAGTATAGTAGGGTATATTCCTATTATAGTATGAGGAGGTGTAAAGTGAGATTAAAGTAACACGAGTATCTTAATCCCCATATTACTCACACAGCTGCTACTGGTAAAACCAAGCAAAAAGTGCACAGCAAGGAAAGAAAATTCACTAAGCCTCAAAGTGACATGATACCCCTTCTGCTATTTTAAGCAAGCGAGAATTAACTTTGCATATTTATACAAGTAGTGTTTTAATAACTTTTACTTTCATGTCTGTTTTCCACCTGTTGATATTCACAAAATCCTGACCTTCTGTTCCACAAGCTTAAACACATGAAGATTAATATCAAGGCTGGAAAAATCCAGTGGTATTCAGAGGCAGGTTCAGAGAGTGGCTACTTTAACTTACTGAGTAGATGTTATACTTTAAGACCAGGGAGGTTTGGACTCAGTATTGTAGTTTAGAAGTTGGTGTTGTTTAGGGGTCAATGCTGATCAGCAACCCCACCCTTACATGTTGACAGTGTTTTTGCAGTTTCTCATGCTTTTCCCAAACTTAAAGTATGCATGTACTATGCTTCTTATCTGTATCCATTCACAGAACAGCGTCCTGCTGAATGACTGATTTTGCTGAAAACTCAGATTTTATCCACTCTAATTATCGCAGGATCATAATCCTAATAGAAACTAAAATTACAGGTCATTATATGAACAGTGGAATCTCTCAGCCATTGACTTTCATTGGGATTCCAAATCCTGTTATTCTGCATTGAAACAATATGGTACAGTTTGGATGAACAAACATCTTAAACCCCTTTCACACTGGTTCTGGCTATCCGGTTCACAATCCCGCGTAGTGTGAAACCACGTAGCCGGGTCCCAGCGACCCACCTCAGGATGTGGGTTGACCCACGTTGAGCGAGACAAAATGCATGACGGCTGTTCCTAAGTCGACAAAATAACGAACAGCCACGCCTGCGTGAAGGTTTCACTTCCGCAAGGAAGGTTTTTGTTTATTCTGTTTAGCCATATTTTTGTTGGTTGAGGCACAGCATGAGTCAGATTGTAGTAGGGATGAAGAAACATTTGCTCTAATCAACATCTGGCCAACGGTTCAATCCAGAAAAGCTTGGATGGAAGTGTCTGTAACAAGCTGCTTCCGGGGCACTGATATGCGCATCGTTTACTTGCATCTGTCACCCAGGTCAACCCTGTTTTATCATTTAGCAGTGTGAAATCACGTAACCAACCCACATGACACCAGGTCCTGATCCGGGTAGAGCATGCCAGTGTGAAAGGGGCTAGTCCATTACCGAATGACTAGCTATCGCTATGGTTGAAGTCAAACACAAAGCAAAAGAGACACTGACCCTTTTTTTATTAAAAAATCAGAACCCTAAACAAGGAAAGGCAAAAGCACTTGTCACTCATAATATATAACATCCCCTGTAGTTATCACTTAAATAACAGAATCAGTTTTGGCCACCATGTACTTGCAGTACAGAACAGACTGAATGACTGATTTCCTTTTAGTCAGACTCAGAGCAAAAGCAGTACATACTATCCCTTTTTATCAAAACGAGGAACTTCCAAATCAGTTATCACACGATATCTATAATTAGTGGTCATGTAGCCTGAGTGAAGCTCTTCAACTTGACCAGAAACTGCTAGTAAACAAGTAATAAAAGCTCACACAACAGAAATGCAGTTTAGCAATGCAGTCCGTTTATTAACAGGAAATACAATTAAAACAAACTTGTAATGGATGTATATAAAATAATATGAAATGAAAATACTATAATTTGTGCTGGTGTCGTACACCACACTCTGGTGGTGAAAAGCAAAGCTGGAATAAGATTTTAAAAAGTCAAAGACTTCCATGACCTTCTTAGATAGATACGGACCGTGAATCTTTAAAAAAGCACAAACTAAAAGGCAGCTACAATAGTTTAGCAGTTTTTTCACAATCCAAGAAAGCATTCCATTGTATTTGGTAATTTTTTGGAAAAGTTGTTTTTTTCCCCTGGTTGTTTAGTTTTTTTGTTTTTTTTTTTAAAAAAGAACTACAACAAAATCTGTTTCACAACAAGCCAACAGTCAAAAAACACAAAAGCAGTAATACAACACAGGAAATGTAAGGAAGACTGCAGTGGAAAAAAATGAAAATAAGAACCATTTTAACATGTGTCAGTGGAGTATTCCCTGAGTTTGTACAATATAATTTCCAGGTTAAGGAAAAGATGTCTGATCTAGCAAGGACATGATGCTGGAAAGCAATATAGCATTCAGTGTGTTGTGTTAAAATTCAGTCAGTTTATAGTTTATAGTATTCTGTTTTATTATTTCCATTACATCCATTACAAGTAATAGTGCAAACTTAAAAAAAAAAAGCTTGGTAAATTTCTGGACATTTGCCATAATTTCTAAGGGTCCAATTCAATTAACATTGTAGATTTTGATAAAGTTATAGCTTAGTTCCATCAAGGGAGTGCAGTCAATCAGGATTCAGTTAAAGCATAATCCTCTGAAAATCAATCAAGGTCCTTCATTGAAGCAAGCCTAGCTGACAAAAAGTGCAGTTAGTTTTCTGAGACAAATATCCTCTTTCCTGCTTTCTGTAGATTTACATTTGAGTGTGACTATTAATAAGTTGGGCACACATGGGGGAAATGGCCAACCCTGAATTTCACCAAACTTTTCACATTGATTGAATGCTGTATTGAACATCACAAAAGGGGCCCAAGCTCTCTTGGCACTGAACTGAGCCAGCTGCTGTCTAATCCAATTAATTTGTGACCTTATAACTAAATGTGAAAGGTTTTTCAACCTCTCTGCAAACACCAAGTCAGTATTTAAATCTAAGAGACAAATGTTGTGGGGATTACCACCTTAAAAAAGACTGGGGCCCTTCCCCCACAAAATATAGTACTGTTTGTACTGAACAACTTCTCCTAGGCTGTGTTTAATAGGCAGAGCGCTGTGCCGTGTTGCTATGTAACATAAGTTAGGGCTTACTGAACATCCTGTTACAGAGAGAGAACTTTCAAGATGGCGGAAAATACAGCACTAGTGCTGTTTTTGATGAATTTATGACAGATTGTGCAGAAAATCATTGCGCACGGTGCTCGGTGCGCGTAGCGCCTCGGTGCTTGCGTTACCTCGGTGCGCTTGGTGCTTAATGCATAGCACCTCATGCATATGGTGCTCAGTGCACGCGGTGGTCAGTGCTTTCGGTGCACACAGTGCTCGGTGTAATCGGTGCTCTTGGTGCTTAGTGCATAGCACCTTGTGCATATGGTGCTCAGTGCATGCGGTGGTCAGTGCTTTCGGTGCACACGGTGCTCGGTGTAATCGGTGCGCTTGGTGCTTAGTGCATAGCACCTCGTGCATATGGTGCTCAGTGCACGCGGTGAGCAGTGCTTTCGGTGCACATGGTGCTCGGTGTAATCGGTGCGCTTGGTGCTTAGTGCATAGCACCTCGTGCATATGGTGCTCAGTGCAAGCGGTGAGCAGTGCTTTCGGTGCACACGGTGCTCGGTGTAATCGGTGCGCTTGGTGCTTAGTGCATAGCACCTCGTGCATATGGTGCTCAGTGCAAGCGGTGAGCAGTGCTTTCGGTGCACACGGTGCTCGGTGTAATCGGTGCGCTTGGTGCTTAGTGCATAGCACCTCGTGCATATGGTGCACAGTGCACGCGGTGAGCAGTGCTTTCGGTGCACACGGTGCTCTGTGTAATCGGTGTGCACGGTGCTCGGTGTAATCGGTGCGCTTGGTGCTTAGTGCATAGCACATCATGCATATGGTGCTCAGTGCACGCGGTGAGCAGTGTTTTCGGTGCACACGGTGCTCGGTGTAATTGGTGTGCACGGTGCTCGGTGTAATCGGTGCGCTTGGTGCTTAGTGCACTCGGTGCGCACGGTGCGAATAGCACCCTAGTGAGCATAGTACCCATTGCTCGGCACACATGGTACTTGATGCATGCGGCGCTAGGTCCTCTCGGTGCGCACGTTGCTCAGTGCACTCGGTGTGCATTTGACCTACCAGGTTTAAAATTGCCAGTCTTACGATTACATGAATAAAAAAAAGAGAGAAATGGGATTCAAACCACATTTATGGGGCATAGCCTACAAAGTAGTTACCAAAGTACCAACAACGCAGCGCTACAGAATGGGCAGAATGCTACCTGTTAAAAGCAACATATTTCAAAAAAGACTTGCCTGGTAGCCAAAAAAAGATATGTGCTAAATATATATACATCGCACATGTAGCACTCCATTGAACTGAATAGGCTAGCTATGTTTTTTAAGAGACTCTGCTGTGCTATTTTGCTTTGCTAGATGGTTAACAGAATATTGTCCCAAACTTTGTATTTCATAAAATGTTATCATTTTAGCATAGCCCCTCATTGAAATACAGAGATGCCCAGCTTCATTGTGTTGTAAAACATGACAAAGGTATGACCACTGCATACCACTCCATTTTTTCAAAGCTGATCACTTATTTTAAGATAGTGTGGAGAGGGTATAGAATTGATTGGCACTGAAACCCTTAACTGTAATAAGGACCGCCTGACTATTGTGGCACCTCCCAATCAACTTTATAAATCATAAACAAATTTGTCTGCACGTTTGTTTAATTTTTTTTAAGTTATTTTAATAATGAATTGCTAACTACAGTATTTAAAACCAAAAATCAAATTAATAACTATTAAAAAGGCATGTACTAAATGTGAATTTCTCAATTGAATAGATCATACATTGCCCTGGTAAATTGGTCAATAAGGTAATTATTAAACATGCTCATATTGTATTATCAAAAATAAAATAAAATAATGTTGTGTGTGTTTTAAAGCTCATACTGTAATGGTTGGTTTGTCATTCAGGGCCATGTTTTGAAGTGCAAAGGCAAAGGTACGTTTTAAATGCATGAAACTACCAGCAAGAAATTAGTTAGCAAATTTTGTTCATAACTTACAAATTATTAAGTGTCACCAAATTATGGAGTTCTTACAATAGTTAAAAACTAATGATAACACATTTTTTTTAAAAAGAATTTTACAATTAACAGATATCCTGTTTGAATTGACATAATTTTACTGCCATTACTGTAAAGTGTAACGTGCTTCAGTGCCTGATATAATGACACAAACTCACGACTGACAGTTTTTTCTTTGGTTCCCAAGCATTAACATGTAAAACATCGATTTTTTTTTTTATAAACTCTCATTTTTATTGATGCATTTATATCAGATTGAACTATCCTGTCTATTTAAACAGTGTGACATTTTGTGTCTTTGTTACACCACTCTCCAGTGAGCCCCACGTCCCAAAAATAGCCCCAGCTGTCGAACTCTATCTGAACGCATGTCCATTTGTAGAAGCGCCTTGTGATCAGCTGTTTGATAGGTTCACTGTACAAGCGGAGACATGGGAAACAAACTTGTTAAAGAAACAACTCTCTGACCATTGACATCTAAACAGCAACACAAATAAATAAGACTCATGTCCCGACACATCTGATAAAATAACATAAAAAAACGTTCTTCCTGTAGGTTGTATTTCATACATGGGCCGAGGTTTGGAAAAATCCCATTATAAATAAATCACTATACATCCGTGTACAATGTGGAACGGGTTAAATAAATAAATAAATAAATAAAAACCTAACCGCCTAATGCTGATTTAAAAAGCCAAATACATACAAGTATAAAAAGTACAAGTGTTATACTGTCAGGAGAATACCTACTGGTATACGCATCTGTAATACTTATTCGTCACATTTACCTTAAACATAAAAGTCTTATATTCATATGATTCATTACCGTTGCTGTTCAGTTGAAGTTGTCACCCTTAAAAAAATAAATAAATAAATTATATATATATATATATATATATATATATATATATATATATATATATATATATATATATATATATATATATATATATATAGTACTACTCTAGGTACAGTAAATAAGCCATTGCAGTTTCATTTTGTAGCGGTGACACCAGCTTGTCCTTTGAAATGCTGTTCAGAACAGTTGTTCATTTGGTGTGATAACGTTCTCTGATGATGTAAGTGGTATTAATTATATATACGGCAGTATGTGCTCTATTCTCAGTAGTGCACAGAGAACAACCAAACCCACCGAACACAAAAATACAAATACATTAGTAACGCTGGAAAATGTCTTACCTGATATAGTTCAGGCTCTTATCGGTAAGTTTGAACAACGTTTTTTTTTCGTTATCATAAGGCACAATGCTGGCATAAAGTCCCCAAATCTTAAAGTCTCCTTTTTTTAAAATCCAAACGTTAAATAGGATACAGTTTGCGTTTTCTTCCCGAGTAAAAGTCAGTGGCCGGGAAATGTCCCCCAGTACCCTGTAGTGGGTTGGAGACTGTTTTCTTCTTCGGTGCCCTTGGTCTGTCTCTGGTGCCGAATAGTTGACGTGCTTTCCACAGGCTCAGCCCCTATTCCAAAATAGCAATGGGTGTCATTTGTTGAAGTGATATCCAGCCGATAGAGGCAAACACAGACTGTGCAGCACTTGCCGGACGCTACCAATTCCAAAGGGCTTTGAATGTAGTAGCTCTCACACAATAAAGGAGTAAATTATAATGAAATACAATCTTTCAAGTTACATTCTGTTATTTTATGTATTTATTTTTATCGTATGTTTATTTTTGCCAATATTGACTTTGTGTGTGTGTGTGTGTGTGTGTGTGTGTGTGTGTGTGTGTGTGTGTGTGTGTGTGTGTGTGTGTGTGTGTGTGTGTGTGTGTGTGTGTGTGTCCTGAGCTGCAAATGTTGAACATGAGCATTGTAGTTTACTGCAGTGTGCTATACAGTAAGCCAAAGCCCTCTTTACTTTTTTAGTTTTTGTTGTGTTCTTTTTTTTTTTTATTACAGATCCTGATACATTTACCTGTACCATGCTTTACCGCCAACTTGGTGACATAAAGGGATCTGCACAAAGTTTGCAGGCAGTTTACAATTTAATTTAGTAAATGGAAATGACAGCAACATTAGACTGAAATTACATCTGCACATCTATAGTGGTGATTTTTCAAATGCGTCTTCTTGGAGTCTTTTCAGAAGCAGACTCAGTGGTTAAAAAAATAGCATATTTGCTGGAATAGTTAGTTAGCACGGAATGTAAAGACCCAAGCAGGAACAACATGATAATTGTAAAGAAGCACACATAAAAGGATATCAAACAGGTTGGAAGTTAATATATATTTGAAAAGGTAGTGTTTAAAGGAGTGCTAACTAAGACTTTCAGATCTATTTGTTACCTTGTATTAACGCCAGGGACATTATCGCTGGTCTCCTTATCACGGAGCAAAGCACATTTCGTCATTTGCTTTTCAAGGAGGGATTAATTACATATGACTTCACTATGATGGATTTTCATGGAACAGATTCTCAGTGTTCTCTACTGCAACACAGGTTATCTGCCTATTTTTACAAAGAACATAAAAGAAACCATGAGATGGTACTCTGGTGCTTATCTGCTCAAGTGAGAGGCTCATTTTCCAGTCACTGGATATTGCTGTAATGCAGCAGTAAATTACAGTAACCCCGCTCTCATTAAACAGCACTGAAGGTACTTTGGAAGATTGCCATCAGCCTTCTGCCAAAGTAATAACGCTAAATGCACTTCCTTTAAACTTCCCGAACTCATCAAATATAGCTTGCCATTTACATCACAACAATGATCCACAGAACCACTGCATTGGAGAATGTGACTAGATTTATGCTATTCTAAATAAACTGCAAAGGTAATCTAGTTTTGCGAAAGCAATTGGTGTTCTGTAACTGATGAATAAACAATATCTATTCTTCAGCCAAAGTAAATATATTTTTTTAATCATCCGTACAGTTTAATTGTTGTGATAGGATATTTAGGGTATTCAAAATCTAAACAAAGAGATATTAACACAAAGTAATCCTAACCCTAACCCTAATCCAAACCACAACATACCAGTCAATTGTGCAGCTACTCAGTCACTCACTCACCACGAGGATGACAAAATTATTCTACTGTATCTGTTTAAGAACATAAGAACATAAGAAAGTTTACAAACGAGAGGAGGCCATTCGGCCCATCTTGCTCGTTTGGTTGTTAGTAGCTTATTGATCCCAGAATCTCATCAAGCAGCTTCTTGAAGGATCCCAGGGTGTCAGCATTAACAACATTACTGGGGAGTTGGTTCCAGACCCTCACAATTCTTTGTGTAAAAAAGTGCCTCCTATTTTCTGTTCTGAATGGCCGTTTATCTAATCTCCATTTGTGACCCCTGGTCCTTGTTTCTTTTTTCAGGTCAAAGAAGTCCCCTGGGTTGACATTGTCTATACCTTTTAGGATTTTGAATGTTTGAATCAGATCACCGCATAGTCTTCTTTGTTCCAGACTGAATAGATTCAATTCTTTTAGCCTGTCTGCATACGACATGCCTTTTAAACCTGGGATAATTCTGGTTGCTCTTCTTTGCACTCTTTCTAGAGCAGCAATATCCTTTTTGAAACGAGGTGACCAGAACTGAACACAATATTCTAGGTGAGGTCTTACTAATGCATTGTAGAGTTTTAACATTAC
The DNA here is from genome assembly GCA_030684275.1 of Acipenser oxyrinchus oxyrinchus. Classification (NCBI taxonomy): domain Eukaryota; kingdom Metazoa; phylum Chordata; class Actinopteri; order Acipenseriformes; family Acipenseridae; genus Acipenser; species Acipenser oxyrinchus. The sequence goes on from CM060250.1 coordinate 22,722,706, forward strand.
TTCCCTTGATTTAAATTCAACACTTCTCACAATATATCCAAGCATCTTGTTAGCCTTTTTTATAGCTTCCCCACATTGTCTAGATGAAGACATTTCTGAGTCAACATAAACTCCTAGGTCTTTTTCATAGTTCCCTTCTTCAATTTCACTATCTCCCATGTGATATTTATAATGCACATTTTTATTGCCTGCATGCAATACTTTACACTTTTCTCTATTAAATTTCATTTGCCATGTGTCTGTCCAATTCTGAATGCTGTCTAGATCATTTTGAATGACCTTTGCTGCTGCAAGTGTTTGTCACTCCTCAATATTTTTGTGTCGTCTGCAAATTTAACAAGTTTGCTTACTATACCAGAATCTAAATCATTAATGTAGATTAGGAATAGCAGAATAGCAGTGTTTCACTCCCTGTTTAAATACACATGTATTTACATTGTTTGGTTTTCTCACAGCATATTTTCTATAATCCCTCTAGCCAATTACTTGTATATGTGGTTTGGTAAAGAACTCTGATTGACATTGACTGAGTTCATAAGAAGGGACCACATTAGATGAAAAGCATTGACTATTTACAGCAGGGTTTGAGTTGATCAACTTTTACCTCGCCGGGATAACTCACAGCTGGGTTTTATTAGAGAATTTGACAACATTGAGTAATCCACCCAGATTGCATCAACTACTTATTTTAAGGTGTAATCCTGTTATAATAAAGTGTTAAAGGTGCTGGGCAATACCTCCAGAGAATTCACTCAGCTTTTCTAGCTGCATTGAATATAGTATAGTCCTGTGTGTAGCTGCAATGAGTAGCCCATATTTACTGGCTCTGCAGAGACCTGCAGTGCAGTGCTGGACAGGAAGGTCTTGGACTGAACAGTTTTAAAAGTAAATTGCAATGGGTTTCTTTTATATAGTAGCTCTGCTGGGAGACTGGCAGCTGTGCTTTTAGGTAATTTAGGAACAGTAACTGTTTGGGTTCCTTATTAAATAATTCTCAGAATAGTTGCTCAGTAATTTTGCATTTAACCTTCCTTTTTCTATGCTTATATTAATTATTACTGTGCTTGTCCACGATTAACCATGGTTGTTACCATTCTTTAGCAATGATGCAAAATAAATACCATGGAAAAAAATATATATATATATATATATATATATATATATATATATATATATATATATATATATATATATATATACAGTACTGTGAAAAAGTTTTAGGCAGGTGTGAAAAAATGCAAAGGGTGGTCACACCAAATATTGATTTGATGTAGATTTTTCTTCTGTTCACTCACTTTGCATTTTCTTAATTGATAAATATAAACTATTAACATGTCTATTTTTGAAAGCATTCTTACTTTACAGCATTTTTTCACACCTGCCTAAAACTTTTGCACAGTACTGTATATAACAACTGTATATAGCTTTTCTTTTTTAGAACAATCAATAGGTAATATCAGTATGCAGCAGTGTAGAGTAGTGGTTAGGGCTCTGGACTCTTGACCAGAGAGTTATGGGTTCAATCCCAGGTGGGGGACACTGCTGCTGTACCTTTGAGCAAGGTACTTTACCTTGCTCCAGTAAAAAAACAACTGTATAAATGGGTTATTGTATGTAAAAATAATGTGATATCTTGTAACAATTGTAAGTCACCCTGGATAAGGGCGTCTGCTAAGAAATAAATAATAATAAATAATATTCCCAGTAAATGGAGTGCTAAACTATAATATAAAATGTAACTACAATCTCCAGCCTTATTTTTTCTGCTATGTTCATTTGGTCCTTGTATTTTATAATTAAGTTTTGAATATGCAGATATTTCAAAGAGAGTGCTACAGTTGAAAAGTTGTTGCTGCTTACTTGTACCTAATCACTTCTTGTGTTGTAGTGTAAGCTAACTACAATTCATTTCAAATAAATTGTTACAATAATCTGTGTCTGATTATCTGGGCTAATTGAGGCTACAGAACCATTTGCCCAAATTTGATTAAACTTTGCATGGACACTTTCAAGAAGTTATTCCATACGCAGTGTGAGTGTAGCTCATGTCAACATACTTTTTCACACCAGTGATACCTGATTGGATGAGCTATTGAAGGCTATATTTTGGGAACTGCTTGCCCCAATTTGATCAAATTTGACCTCTTGTTACAGTTATTTAGATTTTAAACTTTTAAGTTTTATTGAATGGAGTCTTCAGACATGGTGTCTGCCTCGGGGTTTTGACCCCACGACCTGTCCCACGGCAGTTATACAGCAGTTTTTGAAGGACATTGTTCCTTGCTGGAGGCTTAACATGGTGCTTAACATGAAGCCCCCATTTGAGCCCATGCATTCAGCTGAGCTGAAGTACTTATCACTAAAAGCAGCTTTCTTGCTTGCAATCACGTCCGATAAGTTAGTGGGTGAGATGCAAGCATTTTCAATTGCAAAAGCCTGCTTAATTTTTGCAGAAGCCAGGACAAAGGTTACGCTTTGTACCAATCCTGCTTTTTTGCCGAAAACCATCTCGGCATTCCACATTAACCAGTCTGTGGAATTGGAGGCTTTCCATCCGCCTCCTTTCCAGTCTGACAAGGAGCGACAGTTCCATACACTTTACCCGGTGCGGGCAGTAGCGTATTATGTGGACAGAACACAGTTTTGGAGGTAGTCTGAACAATTTTTTGTCTGTTATAGGGCTAAATCCCATGGTACAGCCCTATCTAAGCAGAGGCTATCTAAGTGGATTACAGACATAGTCAAGACTATGAGTGAGCCTACTTGCCCCCCTCCAGAAAGCTCAGTGCCCATTCCACCAGAGGCAATGTAACTTCGTGGGCTTTGTTCCAGGGTGCATCTGTCAAAGACATTTGCAATGCAGTGGTGTGGGCTACTCCCCATAATTTTACAAGGTTCTATAGAGTAAACGTTATAGATCCTCAAAACCCTGGCTTTGGAACAACAGTGTTAAGGGCGGCTTCAGCCCTTACTTCAGAACATTTTTTTATCCCCAGTCTCTGGTGTCCATGTTGTAACACGCAAATGTAGCATGGCTAGGTATTTCTACCCATGCGGTAATGGTTACATTTCGTACTTGAAGAGAAAGTTAGTTTATTATCATAACCCTGGTTCCCTGAAATAGAAATGTTACCATTAACCTTCAAGGTAGCTGCTTCCTTGATTGCAGTTGTCTTGAAGAAAAAATGATGACAATGTCTGTGTGTGCAGTCCAATTATGCCCACGGGGGCGGGCATGACTGCGTCACAGTCTTTGTTATATCTATTCAGGTTACAGGGTGTTTAGGAGATAAATACCCATGTGGTAATGGTTACATTTCTATTTCAGGGAACCAGGGTTATGATGATAACCTAACGATATCAGGAATTTGAAAATTATTTTAAAAATCCAAGGAAATTAATTATCCTTTTAATGTTATACAATTCTATTGATTTTCTGTTCGTGTTTGACTATATACATTCATTTTTTTAAATGCTGAACATCTAAGGGATCTGAAGTTCTCAACTTAAGGAATGGGGACAGAAGTCCACTCCAGGAGGCTGGTAGGCCCGCTGCCCAAAATCAGTTCCATGAGGCTGGCCGGCCACAGAGAGCCAATAAATATCTCCAGCCGAGCAGCATTCTCAGACAGCGTCTTGTGTCATGGGCAAGTGTCTCTCTGAAGGAAAACTGCCACCTGTCAAAAACTCGAATGCACACTACAAAAAAATGACATTAAAATAAAATAATACACAAATCCAATTAAATTTTAACCACCATAGGAAATTAAGTCAGCAGACACTGGTCTGCTAAACATATAGTTCACATTCTACAGAGTTATCTTTTAAAATAGGCATTCTATTGAAAGACCATCGAACTTGAGTGATTTATCAATGGGCAGTTGCTGGAATCACATTACAATTTGTCTAGGTTGTTTGCGGAAACTTCTTACATGATTTTAATTTAAACCCACTACTTCCCTCCAGGGAAATCAAATGGTATCTTCCACCCTCTGCATTTTCCATGCACATTTTGACTGACAGCAACAGGTATTCACTCAGTCATAGCTTTTATAATAAGATGCCTGGAACTTTGTCAGCTGTTTAATCCAGGCTTTATGAAGCTTGTAGTCTACCAAGCTGCCTATTCAAATTTTTATGTCAGCCCTGGCGAAAATGATTGTTCTGCAGCAAACATGTTGTTACACAGCCCAAAATACACTTGAAAAGATCATTTGATCCTAACCGCCTGACTCTTCACTCATAAGATTACTGCTCTGCTGTACATTAACTGAGCAAGATGACTGCTCCCCTAACTATAGACAAAGCCACCCCTACCTCCCACATTGCATCTGTTTGAATTGACCTGTTGCTTGCAGCTTCTACACAATAATACTGAACGTCTTCTTTTACCCCAGTGCAGAATTATTTTTGTGAAAATAAAGTTAAAGGGATACTCTATACAGTAGTATATTTGTTATATTACTATTATTATTACATATTTCTTACATGCTGTGTATGATTCTCTGTAGGTCATTTTTCCCCATGCTTACTAACTGTTCCAGTGAAAATTGCATTTTAAAAAACTCCTTACAGCGGATTGTGGGCATAGCATATCAGTGTTGCATAGGCTTCAGTATACAATACTTGACCTATGGACTTTTAGTTCAATCCTAATATATTGCACCATCTCTATTTTTCTGTATTTCAGCCACAAGTGGTCTTTTCAGAAGCATTTATTTTACTGGTAATAATGGTAATATAGCTTGGCAAATAATATTCTAAAGCCAAATCAATCACAGATATAAAACAGGCTAAACAACAGTAGAGAATCATTCAGAACACACATGAACAGATATAAAATGGGTTAAAACAGTAGATAATCAATCAGAACACACATGAACAGATATAAAGCAGGTTAAAACAACAGTAGAGAATCAATCAGAACACACATGAACAGATATAAAACAGGTTAAAACAACAGTAGTAAAGGGGGCTCCCGAGTGGCGCATCCAGTAAAGGCGCTCCTCGTGGAGTAGAGGATTCGCTCTATAGTCTGGACGTCGCCAGTTCGAGTCCAGGCTATTCCACTGCCAACCATGGACGGGAGTTCCCAGGGGGCGGCGCACAATTGGCCGAGTGTCACCAGGGGGGCTTAGGTCAGCCAGTGTGTCCTCGGTTCACCGCACACCAGCAACCTCTGTAGTCCGGCCGGGACCCTGCGGGCTTGCCTGCAAGCTGCGTTGTCCTCCGATGCTGTAGCTCTGTGGTGGTTGCATGGTGGGCCTGCCGTGTGAAAAAGAAGCGGTCCACTGACAGCACATGCTTCGGAGGACAGCGTGTGTTCGTCTTCACCGCCTCCCGAGGCAGTGCGGGGTGGGAGGTGAGCTGAGCCTAAAATAATTTCCCATTCCAAATTGGGGGAAAAAATATATAAAACAATTGGCTTACTACTAAATTTAAAAAAAACAAAAAAAAACACAACAGTAGTAAAATGTAAATTATAAAATGTATACCTTTAACAGTAGTCTAGAGTAGCTTCATGAATGTACATTTTTTTTCAGCATAAATACAAAAACATATTCAGATAAGCTGTGTGAATAATGCCCACTGACATCAGCATAAAAGAATAGGGCCAGATTTGTTTTTTAAAATAAAATAAAGCTGCTAATTCCAGCAGTAACAAGCAATCATTTAAGCCGACTATACACTTGAATCCTTAAATTAACACAAAATTGTTTGTTTCTTGCTTTACAATAAAAGGTTTATCTAACTTTCACAAAAAAATGGTCAAGGTGCATTTTGATGTTAAGATCTTCATGGATAGGTCTAAAATGTAACAAAATAAATAAATAAAATAAAACAAATGTAATTTTTTTTAGAAAAATAAATAAAACTGCCTCACACTTCTGCATGTTCTGGAGAAAATTGAATTCAAGCAAAAGAGTGTGTGTGGAGGGCAGGGAAGAGTGAGATGTGTTGATTCTTCCACTGCTGCTCAGCCTCTTGCACAGCCACGCACCTGTTGTTTCAGCGACAGCTGCCAGAGTTTTTCCAGCACATTCCTCTGACCTCTTTAACCTTCCCCATTGGTAGGGAGCATGTATCTGACCTTTCTTGACCACAAATGTATCCCACAATTTTCATATATGTATCCATATGTGATTTTAAAAACAGTACTGCATGTGGTCCACTATTGGGAATGTATTGTAGAAGATGTGTGTTTATACTGGGGTTTCTATGACCTTTCTTGATTGTACCATGTTGACAATGAGGAAGCCCAATCTAGAGACAGACTCATTCAGAAATTGCAACCTTGTAATAATGTAACCTTCATAAATGCTACATACCATTGTATAGTTACATGCATACCGGTAATCCTTCATAATGATCACATTGAAAACTAACAAAACATGCATAAGTGTCTATAACAGTTGTGGCCAATACACCAAACACTGCGATCCATTTTGGTGGATCTCAACGGCTCATGATCCACCAGTAAGCTATGACCAACAATTATTAGCGGGATTTAATATAATAGTGTCCAATACGTAATAGCAATAATAAAACAAAACAATCACAACAAAAACGTAACAAATACTCTAAGCTAACTTTAGGCACATGTGCGCCTAAGTTTAAAAAAAAAAAAAAAAAAAAAAGAAAGATTTAGGGGCAGACACACACACACAAAATAATAATAATACAATTTTGCAATTTTTTTTTCCCTTCCTTTCTTACATAACACTTGTGCATAACACTTGTGCCTGTTTATGGTATTATTATTATTATTATTATTATTATTATTAATTATTTCTTAGCATACGCCCTTATCCAGGGCTTACTTTACAATTGTTACAAGATATCACATTATTTTTTACACATTATTTTTACATAAAATTACCCATTTATACAGTTGGGTTTTTACTGGAGCAATCTAGCTAAAGTACCTTGCTCAAGGGTACAGCAGCAGTGTCCCCCACCTGGGAATGAACCCACGACCCTCCGGTCAAGAGTCCAAAGCCCTAACCACTACTCCACACATTGCGTGCCGTTTTAAAGCACTGTGTTCAACATATTTTCATGTTTGAACTTCTGGCTCCCTGTTAAAAATGCAGTCTTGTCTGCCATCAGTTCCCCTGCATCCTGATAAAACGTGCAAAACATGGATTTTTTTTAACATTGTCAAACTTAAGCCAGGGGAAATCTTTTAGCCACTGTTGGTTGAACTTGTATTTTACAACTGTGAACACGCTGTAACTAACTCCAAGTTCCCTGTTCGCTTTCATCTGACATACCTGCATTGCTCATTTGTTGTAAAAACTGTTGTATGCTTATATGCTAGTGCTTGTTTTGATTTGTCCCATCGAAAATCTTTTGCGAGCCACATATTGGCCACCGCTGATCTTTAACATGTTGGTCATAACAATTGTTACTATTATCATGAACATTGCCAAAGCGGCTAAAACCAATTCCAAAATGGTTTTCCAATATTATAACAGCAAAAGAACATTCAAGGAAGTAAAATGTCTAAGAGATGCAAATAGCAACATCATAGATGAAGAGAAAAAAATAGCAAATATATTAAGTTATTACTTTTCACAAGTTTTTACAAAGGAGGATACAGACAACATGTCCCACATGTCGACCTATCCTATCCAGTTTTAAATAACTTTAGCATAACAGAGGCAGAAGTGGGACTAGGAGCTCTTAAAATAAACAAATCCCCTGGGCCGAATGAGATCCTCCCGATAGTACTCAAGAAAATGAAAGAAGTTATCTACAAACCGCTAACCAAGATCATGCAACAGTCTCTTGAAACAGGGGTTGTACCGACAGACTGGAAAATTGCAAATGTAATATCGATCCACAAAAAGGGAGACAAACCCAAACCAGGTAACTACAGACCAATAAGCCTGACTTCTAATATATGTAAACTTATGAAAACTATAATAAGATCCAAAATGAAAAATTACCTATATGGTAACAGTATCCTGGGAGACAGTTAGCATGGTTTTAGGAAAGGGAGATCAACTAACCTGCTTGATTTTTTTGAGGATGCAACATCGACAATGGATAATTGCAAAGCATGGTTTACTTAGACTTCCAGAAAGCTTTTGACAAAGTTCCTCATATAAGATTAATTTTCAACTGAGTGCAGTAGGGATTAAAGGAAATGCATGCACATGGATTAGGTAGTGGTTAACTAGTAGAAAACATAAAGTACCGATTACAGGAGAAAACTCAAAATGGAGCGAGGTAACGAGTGGAGTACCACAGGGATCAGTATTAGGTCCTCTGCTCTTCCTAATCTACATTAATGACATAGATACTGGTATAGTACCAAACGAGCAAGATGGGCCGAATGGCCTCCTCTCATTTGTAAACTTTCTTATGTTCTTAATCATTTAATAGATCTCAAGAATTACAATGGAAGCGTTGATGGCTACCAGTCACAGAAATGGACTAGAAACACTGAATTTTCAATATCAATAATTTTGGTTTGTAAGAAGTATAATGGATACTTATACTGTGTGCATGTTGTTGGTTTTCAAAGTTACTATAAAGATTTTTGCAGAAATATGGTGTTATGAATGCTGCATCATGTCCACTCATTTAAACCATTACCAATACATTACACAACTGTTTAAGTAACAACAAAGCAAATGATTAATGCATTATTTAAGGACCTGTTATCTCTGAGTTTAACCATTTCGTGAATGGCTTAAAGTTTAGTTGTAGTAAAATAAATCAGCTTGACACACCAAGTATATTCTTTACAAATATTCTATTCAACTTTTATTGAAGATAAAATAGATTGTTTTCAGTTAGGAAATATGCATATAAATAAACACTGATAAACAGTCACCTGCGGTATCTGATAGCTAGTACTAAAATGTAATCTTTGTAACTTCCGAGTCAGATTTTGTATGAATCCATGAAATAACTTCAAGCAAGTGTTGTTGTTAGACAGCTGTTCATTCTGACCCATCCATACATTTCAGTGTGGCGCTGTGAGGAAAATATTTAAGGACAGTGTATCAGTCAATCTATTATAAGTGAGTGCCATTCTGTAAAAAGAACACAGAATATATAAAGAGAAGTGTATCTTAAGCTTTTGAAGGAGAAAATGATACCATCACAGTAACATATGGTGATTTCAACTACTGAGTCAAGTATTTTCCATACGGTTCGAGATACACAATTATAGCTATCAGTAGCATGTAAAAGCAGATCCCCATGACTTACATCCACTGTACAGTTGTGTGACATAAAGACGGACGCACATACAAACAGGTTCTTCCATATATCCACACAACCCGATACACTAAATAACTTGTGGTAAAGAATGTCATAATCCAGTTTTATCACAATTGTATAAGATTTGTGCACTTAAGTTTTTTTTTTTGTTTTCTAAATTGCCCTTCAGTGCTGATAGCACTAAAGCTATAACTCATCTCTCCACTTTATCTGGTTAACATCCACATTTGTTGGCTTTGAGCATTGTGCTAACAAATACCTACTAAACAGCTGGAATAATCATTTAGAAAGATATTTTATTATATTGTAATGTTTTGATGTGGGTAACAGGAGGATTATACAAGTTCTGTGTTTATAATGTCTATCAAGTCTGCCTAAAAGATTCCCAGTTCCCAACAACTGTAATAAATCAGTGTTGCTTGTTTTCACACTTGGATTTATGCCTGCACTAATTAAGTGTACTGGGCTGTTGGCAATTGGGTTTGGGAAAGAAAGCAAATGTAGAGCAAAATATAGGAGCCACATTTAGAAGAACAGCTTAAAATGAATCAAAGAATACATAATTGGTAAATAATAAATACACCAGTACTGCTTTATTTATACAGGTACATGACATTTATGGCTGTGTTTGGAATTTTACCTTCAAAAAGTCACAATATTAGTTTTTGAAGTGCAGGATCGAACCTGGAAGTTTGATTTTATATATTGAGTATAGAGAGTACTTCACAAAAGACTAGTTCAAGATTTGCAGTTAGCAAAGACATGGAACAAGGCGACAACGGTCAGGGTTTTGAAGATTCATCAAGGAAGAATGAAATGCTTGAGGGAGAAGGGACAAGGGCCTCGCATTGATCAGTACTTTTTACGAAGTCAGTCAAGTCAGTCGAATGAAATCCAGCGACAGGAAGCAAACCACAGTTCGCAGGATATCAGCACCCCTGTCATAGATGTGAGGAGGACTTGCATGGACACAGTTAGTGATGAACCTAATGATCCTTGTGAACCCGGTCAGACAAATCAGCATAAGAGAGAAAAGAACCTCAACGGGCACAAGCCTGGAGTTACATGGCCAAGAGCTTGTGAGAAAACTGCATGGGACACAGTAAATACAGATCTCTGCTTTGCGTTGGAAAGGTTAAGTGGAACAGTTGAAAAAAAGCTGGATAAATTTGGGGACATCATCTACGCATATGGAAGCGAGAGGTTTGGAGTTGAAAAAAGGAAGGAAAAAGTACAAACTATTCCTGGAAAGTCTAGACGGCAGCAGGAGATTGAACACTTAGTTAGAGAAAGGAGACAGCTGAGGAAGCAATGGAGAAGAGCAGAAGAAAGTCAGAAGGAGGGACTCAATCTCTTACAAAGGGTCATAAAAGATAAGCTTGCAACATTGTGCAGAGCTGAGCCCTCTGGAAACGCTACAAAAAGAAGGAGCGTGCGAGAACTAACTTTATAAAGACCCATTCAAATTTGTAAAGAAGTTATTCACCAGTGAGAAGAATGGCGCACTAAAAGCATCTAAGTTTGAGCTGAGAGATATTTGGAGGAAACACATACAGATTCAGAAAGGCAGGAGCCTATGTCAATTCCTTCAGACATCCCACCTATCAATCCACCAGAATACCAAATGGAGGACTGTGCACCTAAGTGGAAAGAAGTAGAGCAAGCTGTGAAAAAAGCAAGGGCTTCATCATCTCCAGGGCCTAATGGAGTTCCGTACAGAGTGTACAAGAGTGCTTCAGGAGTTCTACGAATCCTGTGGAAACTGATGAAAGTAGCATGGAAAAAACAGGTTGTACCAAGAGCATGGTGCCGAGCAGGTGGAGTCTTTATACCTAAAGAAAAAGATTCTACAAGCATCTGTCAGTTTCGCCCTATTTCCCTATTAAACGTAGAAGGCAAGATTTTCTTCAGCATTATTGCTCAGAGATTGTCAACTTACCTATTAAAGAACTGCTTCATTGACACTTCAATACAAAAAACGGGCATTCCAGGTTTCCCAGGATGCTTAGAACACATTAATGTGATCTGGCAACAAATTCAATCAGCTAAAAAGGAGAGGAAGGAGCTCCATGTGACATTCCTGGATTTGGCTAATGCATATGGTTCAGTGCCACATGAACTTCTTTGGGCAGCATTTGATTTTTCAGTGTACCAATGACAATAACAAATCTAGTGAAAGCCTACTTTGGAGATTTGCAATTTAGTTTTTCAACTTCAGAATTCAGCATTACATGGTAATGCCTAGAAGTTGGAATAATGGCAGGATGCACCATTTCTCCACTGGCTTTTACCATGGCAATGGAAGTAATCATTAGGGCATCAAAATGGGTAGTGGGAGGAGAGCTTGGCTTCTGGAATGCGACTACCACCAATTCGAGCATACATGGATGACATGACAACCATGACTACAACAGTAGCCTGCACTAATCGGTTATTGGGCAAATTAACCAATAACATTGAATGGGCACGAATGCAATTCAAGCCCACTAAATCAAGGAGCATCTCTATAATTAAAGGTAAAGTACTAGATAAAACGTTCTTCATTAATGGTGAGGCAATACCAACAGTGTCTGAGAAGCCAGTGAAGAGCCTTGGGAGATGGTATGACGGGGATCTAAAGGACACAGTTCATATTGGAGAAGTTAGACAACAAGCTGTGGAAGGGTTGAAGAGCATAGACAGCAGCGCTTTACCAGGCAAACTAAAACTTTGGTGCTTTCAGTTTGGTCTACTGCCAAGGTTGCTGTGGCCACTGACTGTGTACGAGGTTTCTTTGACAACAGTAGAGAAGCTGGAAGCTTTAATCAGTTCACACATCAGGAAATGGTTGGGAGTTCCATGCTGCCTCAGCAGAGTGGGACTTTATGGTAAAGGAATACTGCAGCTACCTGTCTCCGCTCTAACCGAAGAGTTTAAGTGCGCCAAGGTCCGACTGGAAATGACATTAGTAGTGTCACACGACAAATGCGTAAGGGAGGCAGCACCTGTGTTGAAAACTGGAAGAAAGTGGGTGGCAAAGAAAGCTGTGGAGGATGCAAAGGCTGCCCTTCGAATTGGTGATATCATGGGGCAAGTTCAGCATGGAAGAGGGGGTCTTGGTCTCAGTTCAGCTCCTCCTACATGGCACAAGGCAGCCCCAGCGCAATGGAGGAAGCTTGTAGTCAACGAGGTGCAAAAGCAGGAGGAGAGGATGAGGTGTATAAAGGCCATTTCCCAGGGCAAGCAGGGAGAATGGATGAGATGGGAGAGTGTGGAACAACGCAAGATTGGCTGGCAAGACCTATGGTCAATGGAACAGAGCAGGATCAGTTTCCTTATAAGGTCAACATATGATGTTCTCCCATCACCACAGAACCTAAACCTCTGGGTAGGAGAGGATCCCTCATGTCCTTTGTGTTCATCACCTGCAACATTAAGGCACATTTTGACAGGATGTAAGGTGGCTCTTAGCCAAGGACGGTTTACTTGGCGCCATGACCAGGTGCTGCGATGTTTGGCCTTAGCATTGGAAGACAAGCGTAACATGACCAATAAGTTGCCACCTGTTCCATCAAAACATTACACACAAAAGACAACATTCCTCCGCCCAGGAGAGCAACCACCAAGAAAAGGTATTAAAACCAATCCTCGCCCAGGACAACTGGAAGCTGCTAGAGACTGGAAAATGCTGGCAGATGTTGGCCAACGGCTTATTTTTCCACCTGAGATTGCCACCACAAACCTTCGACCAGATAATGTCTTGTGGTCTGGATCAGCAGGCCTTGTTCACCTGGTAGAGTTAACAGTGCCATGGGAGGATGCTGTAGATGAGGCGTATGAGAGGAAGAAACTGCGGTATGCTCAACTTGCCACTGAAGCGGAACAGCGAGGATGGAGAGTCTGGGTTTACCCAGTGGAAGTGGGATGTCGAGGATTTGTGGCACACTCTACAACCCGGTTTCTCAGAGATGTCGGATTCAATGGCCAAGAGTTGTGTCGCACAGTGAAGAGCTTATCTGAAGCAGCAGAGAGGAGCAGCAACTGGCTGTGGTTGAGACGGAAAGATTCTGGCTGGGGATCTCAAGCACAATAGAAAGAAAGAAACGCTAATGTACAGGTAAGTAAGCTGAGCTGAGTTGAGTGGGACACCAGAATCACCGTCGAGCCCTCTTGAGGTGTCGTGGGCTAGTCGACGAAACACCGAGGATGGAAGGTGCCCAGTTGAAGACCCCAGAGATGTACCCTACTTAGCTCAATCCAGACGGTTGTCATGCTGATGCGCTGGGGAGCCAGCATCGCAGCCGTTGTGTGTGCTGATGCGCTAGGGAGGCAATAAGCTGATCCCTAGAGGCAGCATTACACTTCAGCCATCAACACCAGACAGAAGGATATCTACATCATCATATGGAAGGAAGCGCAAATGGATGGAGACACATATGGATCACATTAGTTTACTGTGAAGCTACGTCTTAGTTGGTGCTTATCTTGGCGAGAGCCAAGTTCAAATCAGCATGGAGTTTTAACATCTACTCTCATGTAATGGAAATCAGTGAGACACTTTTTTTTTTTTAAAGATTCATTAAAATATGATGTCTGTTTTAAAGTGGTAAGTAGCTTTACATTTCATAACATTAGGTTATTATCATAACCCTGATTACCTTTCAAGTACGAAATGGCAACGAAGGTGAGCTAGCGACCTCGCAAATTTAATGGTTGACATTTATTTTTCAGGGAACCAGGGTTACAATTCGTAACCTAATGTTCCCTTTCAATCTCGAAATGTCAACCAGTATGAGTTGGGAAATGTACACCCTAGCTGTTGCAGTGAGAAAACGCAGCTACAAGCCCTGCCCTGGTGTTAGCCTAACTGTCAGGCTTCTGTCCAAGATGGCAAGCTGCCTCAAAAACTCTATCAGCTTGCTGACAGGGCAGAGTGTGTTAAGCCTCTGATCATCTTCAGAAACGAAAGGGAGCAGATGGAACACCTCCAATTCCACTGACTGGTTCAGAAACAACCTTAGGCAGAAAAGCTGGGTTAGTGCGTAAAGTAACCATAACACCACCACTGGCAAAGTGCAAACATGAACCCTCTATTGAGAGGGCCTGTAACTCACCGACACGTTTTGCTGATGTGACAGCCAAGAGAAATGCAGTCTTTAAGGACAAGAATTTAGGGTCCACTAAATGCAAAGGTTCGAAGGGAGCCTTCGTGAGAGCCTCTAGGAGGTCCTGTAAAAACTGCAAAATAACTGGCGTGGGGCAGGCGGTGGGGTCATGGTATCTCTCCAAACACCATTCCTGGAAAATCTTCCACATATATGAATACTGAGACTTTGTTGAAGAGGCTCTAGCATTCTTAAGTGTGACGGCTGAGGGCTCAGACGCTCCTGTTCAGGGGCCAGACCCACAGCTTGAGTGTTCCGGGGTTCTGGTGCCACAAGTGACCCCGCACTTAACTGAGAAGATCCCTGCGTAGCAGGATCTCCCATGGCTGACCCTGAATGAGCTGGCTCAGGGCAGCAAACTATATCCTCCTGGGCCAGTGTGGCGCCACCAGGAGGACACTTGCGCCTTTGTTTCGTACCTTCTCCAGAAAGGACGGGATCAGTGCCAGAGGAGGGAAGGCATAAAGCAGGTCCTGAGAACAGCTGTGGGTTAGGGCATCCATTCCTCTCTGAATCTAGAACCACAGAGGGCAATAAGTGGATTCTTCTGAGGCAAAAAGGTCAACTGCTGCCCTGCCGAACCTGTGCCAAATTCTGGCTACCACCTGAAGATGCAGGCACCACTTTGGCGTGTCGAGGAGCCCCCCTCAACAGCAGATCTGCCGCCTGATTCGATACCCCCGGCAGATGGACCGCCCTGACGTAAAGAAAAATCGGCTGTTCCCAGGTGAGCAACCAGAACGCCGGTTAGGGCAATTCAGGGGACCGCAGCCCCCCCTGGTGATTGACATATGCCACAACAATGCCATTGTCTGTACGCACTAGCACATGCCTGCCCTTTAGCATCGATTGAAGCTGGTGCAGGGTGAGGTGCACCGCCCTCAGTTCCAGTGCAGGTGGGCAGAATGCCACTTGCCAGTCCCTACCCCACGGATCCCTCTTCTGTTCCACACTACCCCCCATCCTCTGTACACAACACCCATGGTCACTCCTCTGCAAAGGTGGTAAGGATTCTTCCACCAACGTAGGGCCGGCCAACATGACAGAGACACCATCAGCCAGCGATGTCTGTATCGGGACAGGTGAACCACTTGGGCATTGAACCACGCCTGCAAGGGGCGCATATGGAGGAGACTAAGAGGGAGGACAGAGGAGGCTGCGACCAACAAGCCTAGCAACCATTGGCACAGCACCACATGCACTACCTGTCCGAAATGGAACAGGGACAGGGACAGGTTTGCATCGTGTTTACCCAGTCGTTTGACAGCGACGTGAGCATAGAGCAGGAATCCAGCAGGATACCCAGGAAGACCATCACTTGCGCCGGCTGCAGAGAGCTCTTCTCCTGATTGAGCGTGAGCCCCAGCCGGGTAAGATGCTCCGTCACCAGAGCCATGTGAGACACGGCTTACTCCCTCGACTGGCCACAAAAGAGCTATTCGTCCAAGTAATTGAGGACCCCGACCCCCTGCAGCCGCAGAAGTGCCAAGACTGCATCCATGTACTTGGAGAAAGTCCTGGGAGCCAGACTGAAGGGCAAAACACAGAATTCGTACACGCTCCCTTGAAAGGCGAAGCGAAGATACTTTCTGTGGCCCGGACGTATCAGGACATGAAAATACGCGACCCATGTCCCGATAGGATGGACGGCCTGGAGAATGTGACGAGTAGTGAACATTCTGAACTTCCTTGCCTTCAGGAATTTGTTCAAGCCTCTGAGGTCGTGGTGTATTGCCTCCATGCTAAAAGGTGATGCTGGCTGAACAGGTGCAGGCCTGCGGCCGGAGCCTGTCGGGGTTACTGTTGCTCTTGCCAAGCTTGCTGGGCTTCTTTCAGCTGGCACTGCCTCTGTTGAGGGCGCTGTGGGGTCTCTGCCAAGCACTGCCCGCCGCTGCCGAGGGTCAGTTGAGGGGATACGGTCTACCTGGCCCAGGTGGAGCAGCCACTGGAACAGTGCGCACAATGGTCTGGGGTGCAGCAGCTCTGGATATCCATCACTGTTGCCCCTGGCGCAGAGTATAAGTGGGGCGTGGAAGCAGCTCTGCGAGCTGTTTTGACGACTCCCTCGCCCGGTGAGACCGCTGCAGCATTACCTCAACGGCTGGCCCGAAGGTGTACCCGGGGGAGATGGGCACGTTGAGCAGCGACGCCTTGTCTGCGTCCGGGACCCTGGCCTGGGAAAGACAAAGCTGGCGCCGCGCAACTACAAGGGCTCCCCCAAGTTGTGTCTTACAGCTTTGCCACTGTGCCTAGGTATGCGCAGCAGCTGGCCGCTCACTAGCCTCAGCTTGTCAATGATATGAGGTGAAGGCAGAGCAGACAGGTCCCACAGGAGATGTGTCTGGTGCACACATTGTGGCCGTCCTCCGGATGGAGGCTGGCCCCGCACCTCACAGAGTCGTGAAACGCCAGACTTACCAGTGAATAAGTGCATGGGAGTACTATGCACCAGCACGGAGCATGGAGTAATACGTCGGTGCTCTGCACGGAAGTGCTATGCATCGGGGTGACCTGAGCACGGGGACACCCGGTGAGTGCACGGGGTACTATGCTCAGAAGTGCTGTGTACCACCGAATAAGCCCAAGGTGCTATGCACTGGGCACGGAGGCGCACCGAGCATGGGGGCACTGGATGAGTGTACGGGGTACTACGTACAGAGTGTTGTGTACCACCGAATAAAGACCAAGGTGCTTTAGATTTTAAGACAAACAAAACAAATATTCGGTCTGGCACTAAATGCAAACGAGGGACAGAAACTAAACAAAAACTATTAGAACAAATTTGATCAAAAAAGTGCATTTTTTAAATTTATTTATTTATTTATTTTTTATAAAAACGAAACTGGAAAGGCAGGCGCCGCTCTTCAGCAAACCTCTCTAAAAACCGTCGTCCGATTTAGTTGAAAAATACAGAAAAGAACTACCATCGCATCCAAAGGAAGGGGCAAGCCAACTTCTGAAGAGGAATACGCGAGGTAATAACTTGTCAAAACAGTCTCGAAGAGAAAGAGATTCTCACAAAAACTGAGCAAGACAATACACGTCTGCTCAGGTTAGTGAGGAATCAAATGGCGAAGGTTTGTTCCCAGACTGCAACAGATATGTGGTCACAGCGGGCCTATGAGGCAGCATTTTGAATATGTGCTCAGCTCATGTGACACAAGGGTCATTTCCCAACTCGTAATGGTTGACATTTCGAGACTGAAAGGGAACCATTACCGTATGGATACTTAGCTCCTAAAGACCCAAAACCTGAATAAGATATATCAAAAATGCTCGCAGAGTCTGTGACGCAGTCATGGCCCACCCTCAAGGGCATAAAGGTACTACGCTTGCAGATCTAGGGCGCCAGTTTGCCGCTGGTTTGCACACTGGACGAGGTTGCTTGGGAAGCAGGCGAACCAGCTCCTTCATGAACTCCTGTGCGCAGTGAGAGCGCTGCAGCATCTCGTCCACCACGGGACCAAACGTCTGCCCTGGTGTAATAGGGGCATCCAACAGCAGTGCTTTGTACCAATCAGGCATGCGTGCCTGGGAAAGCCAGCTGCACGTAGACAGCTCTATCAGCACAGCCAGGTTCCTGCCTACAGCTTGCTCGTGACACACAGATCAGGTTCTTATTAACCAGGCACAACTAATCCAGCTGTTGTAGTGAGGGCCTGTGGCTGTTAGAAATGCTGAGCCCAGCAGCTGTGCGCATATTTCTGTGTAAAATACACAGAAAATATTTCTCCACAAAAAACAGTAATTAAACAATTACAGTTAATATAAAACGTCTCGTATTTTAAACCGAGAAATAAAATAACTCCAGTAGGAGCTATGTAGCTTGGGGGGGAGAGCACAAAGTCAGCCAACTTATTTTGCTCGATCCCTGGGAAGGAGCGATTCAAGCCGCTGGCTTCATGTGGGACAAGGCCACAGCAAGACGTAACAATCGGCTGTAGTGCACAAAATACACGTAGTAAAAACTAATACTGCGATTATTTTAATATCACATATAATGTGTAAAAATGCAAAATATATAGCAGAAAAAGCAACAGGTACTTCTCTGAACCAGGTCAGTTCTTGAAAAGAAAAAATGGCACCGAGATCTGTGAGCGCAGTGCCTTTGTGCTCTCGGGGGCGGGCCATGACTGTGTCACAGGCTCTACGAGCAGCTTTGATACACCTTATTCAGGTTTCAGGTCTTTAGCAGTTAAATACCCATACGGTAATGGTTACATTTCGTACTTCAAAGGGAACTCAAATTCTACAATTCTAATTCCACAGATCCAGAAAACAGGACAGATGCCTCCATTGAGTGTGCCTCCATTGGAAGACAAAGAAAAAAAAACACATGGAATCAAAAAAGGTGATATCAAACTAATTTTTTTTTATTTGTTTTTCATCAGTAATGTGCTAATTTGTTTTAAACATCATTAATCAGGCTAATGCATCTCTGAGACAAATACAAAAAATAAGAATTTCACACTTGAAAGCCACTGTGGACTGCTGGACAGGTTTCATACAAGACTCATTTTCAAATGCACTGGTACACAAATTAGTAATTTGTTTACATATAGCTTCCAAACCAAACAAAAAATAGCCAATAGTAATAAAATTAAAACATTTCTCCAAATGGTGTGTAATGTAAGTAGAGTTGACTGGGAGCTGTTTGAGAAGCACTATCAATTGACCACTTGTTGCATAAGTAAATATTTTTTTTGGTACTTTTTTCGTACTTAACTATTCAATTTAAGTTTACCCCTAAATGGTTTGCTGTTCTTTGGTCGCTAAGTTGGCACTTAAAAAAAAACAAAAAAAACAAAAACAAAAACAAAAAAAAACAGTAAACATTTGTTTGCCAATTAAGTCTTTTTAATACACATTTTTTTCCCTTTTAGTATATAGTTTCTTTAAATCACATTTGTATACAAAAAACCATATTAAAACAAACAAAAACAAAATAGTATCCATAAATTAAGACTTAATTTCATATTACTAACAGAAATATGACACAGTGGAGTGAGCTACATTCATTCTGTTATTTGAAATGTATTGTGCAAAATACAGAGGATACTATTCTGGTTTATTAATGCAACTAATATAAAAATAAAATAAAATAAAATAAATAAATAAACCCTATTGGTAGGACTATGCACGGTCACCAAGTAACAGCACAGCAAAACCACATTACATGACTTACAGCTACAGTATAGCATGTGTGTGGTGTGTGTTAATATATCCACATTGGCCATGTTAGGAATGCTCCTGTCCCAGAATGAATAATATTGGTAATATTGGGCTTCTTAGGCACTAGAGACTTAATTTAAACCGCTTATTTGTCTTTTACTGGGTCATCGCACAAACACTAGCCCAATCACCCGAGAAAGAAAAAAAACACACACACACACACAAAATGCATGCTTGGGAAATAGAACAGTTTGATTGTAAATAAAATTGATATAATTGTACAAATGTGCTTCTGATTATTTCTTTTATGTTTGATTACGTAAGTGTAATGGCATCACAACTGGAAATTCCCAGTGCAAAATCTCCTAATCTGGATGTACATTTTCCTAGCAGTTGTCAAGCCTAAAAGGCAACCCTCAATGATGTGAATTCTACCATCTAAAATAATAACAAAAAGTTTACTAATAGGTTTAGTACAATTTTATATTCACCTGACTGATTAGAGAGAGTACACGTTGGTAATACATTAATAATACACACACATACCGTACATTTTATATATATATTTTTTTTTTTGGAAAATAAGGACTAGATAATTACATTCTATTCCATTTTTAAAATCAATGACCACAAAATGCTAAAAAAAAAAAATACTAATACTACCCTGTTGCTATATAGTTGCAATGATGACAGGGGTTAACATAAACACTGCAATGTAAAATCTACCAACAGAACTGGTTGAGGATACAAAACAGACTAGATGCATGTATGTCTGCTGATCAGGAATAAAATAGCCTGGCATAAAACAGAACACATTTAATGCTTGTGAAAGGTGCATGATTGCCTCCAACACAATCTCTCTCATGTCCTGTTTCACTTCCCTTATAACAAATAGCATAGGGCTTGACCACGGCCCCCCAGGTTTGTCGGGATGACATGGTCAAAAACCCCAAATCTTGTGTGCCTGCCCCCAACCCACCATTCTGAAGGAACACTTTCATTTATAATTGACCAAAATTGAAAACAAATGAGAGCTTCCTCAGTGCCAAATCACTTAGCCCTCCACTGCACATCAGTATTTTAATACATTCTTTTGCCCCCATAAAAAAACAAATTACTGGGGTTTGTATCCACAGACCTATAGTAAAACCTCCACTCCCCTTCCGAAAAAGCAAAAGTTCTACTCATTACTGGATCAGTGACCCCATCAGTCAGCACATTATTTACCCAAAACCTAAATGCAGCCTGATCAAGACCCCCCCCACCAAGTCAAACTAGATGAAGGTCTATATTAAGTAAGCTTATCTCACCGGTTTCAAAGTGTTCTTAACTTTTTTCCTGAATTATTAAAAAAAACAAAAAAAACACTTATAAATGTTGTAAAAACATTTTAAAAGATCAGCCCTTAAATGAACAGTTGTTAATAGCTAGCTTAAAAACATAAGCCTTTTTAAAATGCCATTTAGAAAAAGTGTATCAAAAAGGTTATGCAATGTGGCACGAAGAATGCAAACTTGTGAGAGTTAAGAATCCAGCCAACAATCTATAAGTTGCCTTGTCCTGCACAGTTGTTCAACAGCACAGACGCAAACTTATTCACATCTACCACTCCATGTAATATTTTTACTTTCTGAGAAAGTCTGAGTTTCCTGCCATTGGCTTAGCTTGACTTCTCCAACTTGTTAACTCTACCAAATGAGAAATGGAAGTATGCAAGCACATACTGTAAAGTGACTGTAGTGAATGAAACAATGAGGCCACACTCAATACACAAAAAGCTGTTGACTAATAAAGCTGTATCAAAATTCAAATGCAAAGAAGGGGGAATTCTCAATAAACTCGCCTCTACATATTCATGAAGAATTAGGAATCCTGTTAAATCCCTACAACTACAATGCACTTATGCACATGAACTTGCTTCAGCTTAGTATACAGGGTTACATTTGAATTAATAAAGCATTCATATTTTTTATTTGACCCAGGGGTGATGTAACTGCAATGGATATACTAAATTACCATATCCTGTGTTGCCTAGGCAATAACATGTTTCATGTTTAACTCCAAGACACTACTGGATGACAGACAACCATTGCAGTTACTTCACCCCTGGGTCACATAAATCCATAGTTAGACACTGCAAGGGTTCCAGTATGGATTATTGACATACCTCATTAGGCATATTTGTAATACTCCACTCCATAGAATACTAAGCATGTAAAATATATTTTATTCTTAGATTTATTTATTTACTTTTTTTATTTCTTCTAAAAGGGCAATAACTTGCATTACAAATAATAAAAAAAGCTTATTTCAGACACTAATGCCATTGTGTAAAAGATTAAAACCTGGAGTTAACGCTATTAGATTTAAGGCAATAAAAAAATACATTTCCAATCAGACTACAGCACAATTTGACCAGTGAACAAGAAAGAAATGAAACATGATGATTGTACATCTGTTTTCTTAATCCCAGATCATCATCTTAGCAACCCTATGTTTGCTGCAATCCCACATTCTCTTTGAATATCCAATTTACTAGAGGAATATTATTACTTCACATAAAGTAAAACTAACACGCTACATGTTAACTATGCTGCTTCTTACTGTGAAACACCAAACTGGTGAATTGCTTCAATACAAATAAACAAAACCAAATACAAAACACTAAATAAAAGAAACACCTCAGCAATCACAATTTCTTCTTGTTTTAAATAATAGCTGGTAGCACAGACAGCCATATGAATGCTCTAGAACTTACTATTCACAGAGTTCTTTACTGTTTTGGGAAATCATTAAAAGGCACGTTTACCATATCATGGAATTGACATTAAAATGAAAGTATTTCCAATGCCAATTGTTAAAACACATCTATAGTAAATCCCCATAAAAGGACCCAATAGCACCTACACATTCATAACGACACAAATGTGCGGCTACAAAAAAACACAACGTAAACACATTCCCAATCCACAAGAAAATCAACATTGTTGCTTCTATTTAGGAAGCATTCCTATCGTTACATAAATGCTTTTATTTGTTATTATGCTTCATTTAAAAATAATAATAAAACAATACATGTTATTAACAATAATAATAATAATAATAATAATAATAATAATAATAATAATAATCTGCAAAATCAAGTTCCATTAAACAGATCAGAGTAAACAATAAACCGATTTTAGAATGCTATATTCCAGTTTTAGTAAGAAATAAATGCAGGTTTTTTCACTTAACATTACTGGTTTAGAGGTAATTTCTAAGGTCATTAGAGTCTTCTTCCTCAATCAACCACAATGTTATTTAAAAATACATTTTTAAAAAGTAGTGGTTCAGTTATTGGTACTGTCTACACTATGCTTCCACTAGTTTCAGTTCTTATAAAAACCTAACAGAAGCCTGTAACAAGGCCCAGAGGTGATAGAAGCTTCCACAACAAACACAAAGCATGGCTTGATTACTTGCAAGCAATTCATGAGAGGTTGACTTGTAACTCTAACTGAATGCCAAAACGAGGTAGAGCAAACACTTCTAACTTCCTGTGCTAAAAGTAAAGAAAAATGTTTGTTTAAAGTCACTGAGCACTAAACCTTGTTCTAACCCCCAAAACTCATACTTAAGATAAAAAACAAAACTCCCAAGATATCAAACATAAATGAATAGCATTAACATTGTATCAATCGACTTGTTAATTACTACCGAAAAAAAGTTTGGATTAATAAAGATGCAATGTGCATGAGATGCAATGTGCAGATTACAGGGAAATCCTGGAAAGGTCAACTCTCATGTCTTTCTGAAAAATCAATCCCTACGACTTCATTTTTCCTCCTTTTTTTATACATTATTGATTTCTTATTAATTATCCAGGACTGTCACACAATCCTGTTTTCAAACATATTACTGACATGCCAAACCCAATGGTTAGTAATATCATAAACACAAATCTAACAGTGTGACAATTATTAAACCATCAAAACTTTCCAATACAGTTTGTATTGAGTAGTGTGCTAAGGAAACTGACTTGTTAATCATTTTTCTCCAATCCTCATCTTCATTTTTTTCTACATTCACATTGTGTTTTAAGACATACAAATCTAGAGATTGTCTAAGCCAAAGTACAAAGACTAACTGACTTGCTCCTAAATGCTACTACATTAAAAACAAAACCTGATAGAAATAACAATCAGTTAAACAATAGTAGCTTTGGTAACTTAGTACAGAGTTAGCTTTCTGAAAATACCTTGCATGCAAAAGCCAAAAACACTAATAAATTATTTCCTGAGTAAACAGTTAAATCTGATTTAGGAAGGTTTGGCAAAAAACAAACAAAAAAATCCACTTAAACATTTTGCTAAATAAGTTTTTTTTTTAGTTTTTTTTTTTTTTAAATAAACACAATTTAAATCATTAAAATAAATATGGAATTCTTCTGAAAACTATAGTCCCTTAAAATAACATGTTTTAAAATATTGATTTAAGTGCACACTAAGTCAAATATCAATGTTCTACCCATTACATGGTGTTAGTAGGTCTAAGTACTAATCCTGAGTATCAACTTTTTATCATTTTAACTAATGTGCATCAGTAACTATGCCTGCTACAGCTTAATTTATTTTACAGCTAGTTTTTGTAGAAATACTGCATTACAGGTGTTGTAGATTCTAAACTATGGATTGGCAGTATGGAAACTAATGGTAGATGTTCTGCTGCTCTGCAGTTATATAGGCAAATTAAAATAAGTGCATGTACTGTTTATAAAAAATTTAAAAAAAAACACACACAACAACATGTTGAAAGATGACCCACAGTTAGATTCAGATACTGCAACAGCTTGTTTTTTGGCACTTTACAAAAGATTAAATCCTGATTAATTGCATGCTACTGACTTTGGAAGAATTTGAAATGTGGTTATTTGTTTTAAGACGTTTTGTTCCACCCTTTAAACAATGCAATTGAAGTCAAACTAGAAAAGGGATGCAATCAGTTTCAGAAATGAGCTGCTGGACAGCAACAAACAACTGACTGTCTAATAGAACTGTTGTGTAACACACAACAAAAACTGAATTCAAAAGTTTGGTGGTGTAGTTTTCAATATTTTGTTCCCTCTAGCAAAAAAAAAAGAAATACTTAAAAACAACAGCTAAGTAAAGTATGTTAGTGAGGAGATGTGCTAGATAAGTTTACAAATGTTTCAATGAACAATTGCAGTTGAAGCCCTCTCTTTCTGAAGTGCGACATCCTGCAACACATTTCATGCCACTCTCAACTTTTTAACCCTCCATGTCTTTACTCTCCTCTCTCTTCCTCTCCCTTATTCTTGATGGCCCAAAGCCTCTCCTCTTTTTGCTCCACTTGTTGATGCTCTATTGGTTCAGCCCCCTTCCTCTCTGGGCCTGGGAACTCAGTGGCTCTCAGAGGACCCTTGGTCTCTCCCTGCCCAGGACTGCACAGCTCCTGTAGTGCCTTCTCGAGCTCTGCCTGTTGGGCTGTGGCACCAGTGCTGTTTTTTGGCAAGGTCATCTGGAGGGCGCACCACAAAGCAGTGCGGGCTTTGCGAGTGAAAATAGCCTGCTCTTTAATGGCAGCTGCCAGGGCAAGAACATCTGCAAGTGACCCCAAAAAAAAAAATTATATATATTTTTTTTTTTACACAACAGATAGCACTGTTACTATACATATTTTCCTTTAAAAAGTCACAGCATATACAGTACTGTGCAAAAGTTTTAGGCAGGTGTGAAAAAATGCTGTAAAGTAAGAATGCTTTCAAAAATAGACATGTTAATAGTTTATATTTATCAATTAACAAAATGCAAAATGAGTGAACAGAAGAAAAATCTACATCAAATCAATATTTGGTGTGACCACCCTTTGCCTTCAAAACAGCATCAATTCTTCTAGGTACACTTGCACAGTTTTTGAAGGAACTCGGCAGGTAGGTTGGCCCAAACATCTTGGAGAACTAACCACAGTTCTTCTGTGGATTTAGGCAGCCTCAGTTGCTTCTCTGTCTTCATGTAATCCCAGACAGACTTCGATGATGTTGAGATCAGGGCTCTGTGGGGCCATACCATCACTTCAGGACTCCTTGTTCTTCTTCACGCTGAAGATAGTTCTTAATGACTTTAAGCTGTATGTTTGGGGTCGTTGTCATGCTGCAGAATAAATTTGGGGCCAATCAGATGCCTCACTGATGGTATTGCATGATGGATAAGTATCTGCCTGTACTTCTCAGCATTGAGGAGACCATTCATTCTGACCAAATCCCCAACTCCATTTGCAGAAATGCAGCCCCAAACTTGCAAGGAACCTCCACCATGCTTCACTGTTGCCTGCAGACACTCATTCATGTACTGCTCTCCAGCCCTTCGGCGAACAAACTGCCTTCTGCTACAGCCAAATATTTCAAATTTTGACTCATCAGTCCAGAGCACCTGCTGCCATTTTTCTGCACCCCAGTTCCTGTGTTTTCGTGCATAGTTGAGTTAAACGGCCTTGTTTCCACGTCGGAGGTATGGCTTTTTGGCCACAAGTCTTCCATGAAGGCCACTTCTGATCAGACTTCTCCGGACAGTAGATGGGTGTACCAGGGTCCCACTGTTTTCTGCCAATTCTGAGCTGATGGCACTGCTGGACATCTTCCGATTGTGAAGGGAAGTAAGCATGATGTGTCTTTCATCTGCTGCAGTAAGTTTCCTTGGCCGACCACTCGTCTCGGTCCTCAACGTTGCCCGTTTCTTTGTGCTTCTTCAAAGAGCTAGGACAGCACATCTGGAAACCCCTGTCTGCCTTAAAATTTCTGCCTGGGAGAGACCTTGCTGATGCAGTATAACTACCTTGTGTCTTGTTGCTGTGCTCAGTCTTGCCATGGTGTATGACTTTTGACAGTAAACTGTCTTCAGCAACCTCACCTTGTTAGCTGAGTTTGGCTGTTCCTCACCCAGTTTTATTCCTCCTACACAGCTGTTTCTGTTTCAGTTAATGATTGTGTTTCAACCTACATATTGAATTGATGATCATTAGCACCTGTTTGGTATAATTGTTTAATCATACACCTGACTATATGCCTACAAAATCCCTGACTTTGTGCAAGTGTACCTAGAAGAATTGATGCTGTTTTGAAGGCAAAGGGTGGTCACACCAAATATGGATTTGATTTAGATTTTTCTTCTGTTCATTTAGTTAATTGATAAATAATCTATTAACATGTCTATTTTTGAAATCATTCTTACTTTACAGCATTTTTTCACACCTGCCTAAAACTTTTGCACAGTACTGTACATTTTAAATGAAGGTAAACAACTTTTTAGGCAATTCCTACATACAGAAATGTCATTACAGTAAATGTACAGATCTACCATGCAGCATAGAACAGTTATTCATATTTATTATCATCAATGTTAAAGGAGAAAAAGCTAGAGAGACTGATCTACAGTGTGAGGACTTCTGAAGTACCTTTGTCATCATTGTATCTTGGTGCCCCCTGTCTCTGGCGGTTAGCAGCATTGACAATTTCATCTTTGCGTCTTGCTTGGGTAATGTGGATGGCTTCCAAATGGCGATCAAGGGTGGTGGATATATTAGCATGGACAGGGGCACTACGCAGGCTTTCCATTTTCCCAATTAAGGTCACAACCTGTTAAACACAAAAAAATCTAAATTCAGTGCTCTCCATCAGAAAAAAGTGTCAGTCAATTCACCCATTTTTTACTATTTTACCCAGTTTCCATGACCAGCCCTGGCCCTAAAAAAGGGTGTTTCCAGTACTGGCCGGCCACGGATGCTTTTTTTTGCCTGGTTTGCTATATCGTACCCAATGTGGCCAGGCCTGCCCACAATGGAACTACGTCATCATGTAGCAGGGTGGTGTGTGCTGGATAAGAAGCCAACAGGGGAACAGAACTACATATTACAAGGTTTTATTCACTACTGCAATGGCTGTTAAGAAGAGTTTGGCCAAAAAAGATAACTGTGGTGGCTTGTGAAAAAAAAAAAAAAAAAAAAGTTTTAATAATCTGTGAATGCTGTCTAAAATAGTATGTAGAGCAAAAATAAAAACAGCACAGCACTGTTTTCTTTTTTTTTTTTTTGCACAGGTCCAACTAATTATTCATAGCTTCCTTTTGTGATAAATCCAAACTGAGACACACTTACTCTTGCCTGCTCACGTAACTGGTCCACAAGCAAGCGGTCAACCCTGGAAGGGTTAGTTGGAAGGCGTGGGATCGGAGTGTTGTTTGAGCTGGATACTCGCTTTCCTGGAAAATTTCTTGCAAGATCAGCTTCAGTCTGAGTAAATAAATAGCAACAAAGTTATTGGGTTTCTTTTCATACAATACATGCCACAATGTCAGTGCAGTCCAACAGCATAAATATTCACTGGTATTTTGCATACTACTTTTCATTTTTTTATTAAAAGCATTGTTCTGGCTAATTTTCCCTCAGGTCTGGAATTTATCTACTATATACTGTTGCTCATATTAATTAAGCTAAAGCTTACATCAACACATTTGGCCTTCTGAAATACTAAACATATAATCGGGCATGTTAATATCAATCAATCAAACCCAGATCAAACATATAGAGTAGAAAGGTATTTGCAGTAAAACAATCATTGCATAAATATTCTCATAAATGATTTGAAAGGCTTTTACCTTTTTCCTCTCCTTTTCCAAGGCTCTCCACTGCTCATAGCACATCTCTAGCTGTGTGTGGAGCTCGTTAGCGGGGCCACTGCGGTTCCTCATGGGTCGGATCTTGTTAAAGGGTGTCGGAAAACCAAAGTAAGGTGGGGGCACGTCTCCGTAGAACATTTCATTGACAAAAGGGCCTAGGTGGCTAAAGTCTTCATAGTGAAGTAGGTCCATGAGTTCAGGGAAGGGGAATCCAGATGATGGTACAGGAAAGTTGCCAGTGTGGGGGCTGAACTGGGAAAAGCTGGGATTCTGCTTTAAGTCTGGCATCATGAATGGGAAAGGCGGGACAAACTGAGAGTTCACAAAGTCAGACACGTTGCTGTCATCTTGATCCTGCTTTCTGCGGTAATTGTTGTACTGGTTGCGGTTGGGGCCTCCGTATCTGTGGGGCTGAGGGAACCAGTTCTTTCTCCCACTACTCCAGTCATCCCAAGTCTCCTGACCTGGCTTGTTGCGGTATCGGAAAAACCTGTCTGGCTCGCTGCATGGGGAATTCAGAGATGGAGGTGCCCAGCTTCCAGGAAAGCTGCCAGACTGGTTGTTACAGCGGTTTTCTTTGGCTGCAGAATGATCTTGTCTGGAGTGACTGCTGCACTTGTTCAGTCCCAGGTTTTCAGAACTGGAATTGCCATGCCAACTACCAGGACCGACATCTCCAATCTTAGGTCTCCTATCTTGGTGGCTGCTTGAAGGTACTGGGGAGGTCGGGGAGTAGTAGGGAGGCTGGGGAATGGAGCCTAGAGAGAGCTGGGTGGGAGTTCCAGATGATGAAGAAGTCTGCGGGCTATTTGCTGTACTGTTATGCTTTCTGTATCGTGAGTTGGACTTAGCGGTAGGGCTCAGAAGTTCCCCCTCAGACCACACGTGGCAGCTCTTTGCCAAATGCAGATAATCCCCATTTTGGAGCATAGTGGTCACAGATTGGGTGAAATCAGTAGGCAAAGAATGAACATCTATCGGGTTCAAATGGGCCTGATCGCAAGATATTCTATTCAAAGGGTAGCCATCATGCAGGTTTAGTGTCAAGTCGGAATCGGTCTTCCAGTTCATGCTCCCATACACCTTGGGATGTTTCTGTCCAAAGTAATTCGGAGACTGGTGAAACAATTTCTTCTGTGGCTGGTGGACGCTGCAGTCCTCATACCCCTTAAAATAGTGTGGATGTTGTTTCCGCTGGGACATCTTTCCCCAGCTGTCCCCAGCTGGTGTACAGTCATGATCTTTGGGGAAGCCTGCTTGCTCTCTGCATCTATCCAAGTTCCACTCCCTCTGCACTCTGGTGTTATTGCTGTTGCTTCTGTTATGAAAAGCATATGTGCTGAAGTCAGGAAGACCCTTCTTGTAGCTTCCTTTCTTAGAGTCTCGCACACACGGATCAAACTCGTTCTCATGGCAGCCAAAATCATCCCTCTGTACAAATGAATTGCTCTTGTAGATGGGATCCTCCGGGGAGGACCTCTTGGTGAAAAGGGGTGACTGGAGGATGGACATGTCGGTGTCCTTTTTGACAGTGGAAAGCCAAGACTCCACAAGGTTGAGCCCCTGGAACCCTTGGTACTGGGTCTCCATTTGATTTTCTGGGGTCTGAAAGGTTTCTTGATAAAAGTCATTTGCACCGGTCATGTCTGAAGATCCATTACAATCTAGCATGGCCTTAGCAGGATGGCCCAGATAGTCACCCGTCTCAACAGGCCACGACGGAAACAGCTTTGAGGAGGAGTTCCTAAGTGAAAGCAGTAAAATTAGATATAGATTTTATTTATTTATTTATTTTAAAACACGCAAATTTGCCCAAGCAACAACACAACAGTATGCAAGTATACACTATAGTAGTCCAAGGCTATGTCCTGATATTTTACAACACTTACCTACCACAGTCCTTTTGCAGCTTTCCATGCATATTATATGCATTTACTTTACCTTACTTTTTTTGCTTTATTACACTTTGACCATGGTATACTATAGTGAACTTTTATAAGGGTTTTGTTTACTAAACTGACCACGGATTCTGACATGTATCAATAAAGGCTTTATAAAAACTGATAAACATTTACTGAATGAAAAGTAAATACAGCAGAAGCTTACCAGTCTGAAAGGTGTTCTGAACCATTTGGATCTTCCAAGATACTGGAGACCAGTCCAAACAAATCTGGGCCGTTCCCAGAGTAGGAGAGGTTAACCTGGGCCCTAAATACACAGGGAAAAAACAAATGTGATGTTCAGTTTACATACTTACTGCATCAGGCTGCTTGAAATTAAATCGTCATTACAAAGAGTTTTGAAATATCAAAGCCATCCAAAGACTACAGCACAACAGTGGTTGTGTGTAGGCTTAAATAATGTAGTTGCCTAAGGGAGAAAAAAAACAAACAAAAAAAAAACAAACAACTGCCATAGCGACCAAAATGGTGTCTAATTTCTTCTGGTCCCATATGCTTTGGTTTTACTTTTGTAGGCGAGATGCAATTTTTTGTGAAATAAGGTTAAAAAAGTACATGTGGTAGGCCTTCCGACAAGCACAGCAGCTACAGTAGACATATTACTTATTGAAGATATATTTTTATGGCATTGGACTTTGTAAAACATCCCAAGAGCAACAGACAAATACTGTGGAATGACCGACAGAAGGCTTTAACACTGTGGTATGAAAAAACAATCTGAAAAGGGTAAATGTTTTAGGATTTTTTAAGTTGTCTGCTTAAATGGTTTATGAGATATTAGCAGTAGTAGGTGCAGCAGCTTGCTGACAAACCCATACAAGCTCCTCTTTTAGGAATGCTTATTAATAATACAAAAATAAACAATCACACTTACGTTTTTTTTTTTATCTAGATAACACCTTGTCCAATTCCAGCACAACTTTCTAAGGACATTCTTTAACACAAGATATTATCATAATGAATGGGGTATATGGAGCTGTCTGTACGTGTATGGCACTTACATTTTTACACATAGGCCTATCTGCAGAACTGCTTATCCAGTTAGGATGAAACAGTATATAATTGAATGCTATTTTATTTTTCTTTGGTACATGTTCTTACCTGTGTCCACTGCTGTCTTGTAAGGATGGGTTTACATCATCAGCAAACACAGACCAGCTGTTGCAGAGGAGCGCTGTGTCTCTGGAGGATGTTGAATTGTTAATGCCACTCAGTGAGGCTGAAGGGAATAGCTGGGTGTCCATTTTTTCATTTTTCAAGTTTATCTTTTCAATGTGTGGGGGGGGGAAGAAAAAAAAAAAAATTACTCCAGCCTTTACTGTAATTAACGCCTATTTTTCTATAATGAAAGTTTATTTGTTACAGACTGGAGTAAACACTATATACCCTACTGAAGTTTCTAAATACTACATAGTCTACATTGGACAGGGAAGTTTAGACATTTCAGATCTTTTTTTTTTTAAAAACACTCTTACTAGAACTGTATTAGAAGCACATTTAAAATAATATATGTTGCACTGTACCGTAAGATCTATGGTCTATAAAAAATACTAAGCAACTGGAAACCCCTCCAATAAAATGACAAAAAACACTAGTTTCTAGGCTCAATCTTGTAAAACTTGAGATCAGAATAGCTGTCGTTGATTTATTGTGCTACCAAAATTCCATGTACTGTAGATGCACACATTAACATTTTCAAAAGGAGCACAGTATTAACCACAAGAAAAAAATAAATAAACCACTGAATCTTGTACAGTATACAGTTTTTAAAAGGGAGTCTAACAAATCAGATTTCAATTACCTGTTGTTTGTAAAGGCCAAAGGAAGGACTTGGATTAGCCATCTTCTCATGAATACTGTATGGTGATCCCGATTCCAAAACTGTACCATGGCAGTATACATGGGGATCCAGATTCTTTAACACGGCATCAGCCTGCAAAAATAAAGCAGGTGTGTCCTTACAATCACACAGCAAAGATTAGAAGAAGGCAGTGTTTGTAGGCTGCACCAGGCACCACAGTCTAAGCACTGTCTATGAGAAATCCAAACATAGGAGCACAACAGGCTACGACTGATACCGCCTGCTTGTGACAATGGACAGCAAAGTGAAAGCAAGCTTGGAATATTTGCATGCCTAACACAGGACAAAACACTGGAGTACATTGTGGTGGGGTCGGTGTACAAAGACTCTAATGTACAGTATAAATATAGATAAAAAGCCTAACATTGTAGTTAAATTGTTGGAATGGCCATACATCAAACTATTTTTCAAATATGGCACATTTTGACCCTCATAAAATAAAATAAAAAGTATTTTTAACATAACAGAGAACAGAACATATTCTGAAAAGTAGTACTATGTGTCTGAATTAAGAAAAAACAACTCAGGTGTTAATGTAAAACAAACAGTATCAACTCAATATTAAATCAACAGAAACACACAAGATATGGGGTTGTAATGTCTAGTACCAAACATTACACAAGTCTGAGGCAACATGCAAACATTGTACATGCAGGTCATAATAGCAACCCAGTGCTTTCAAATGTTCAACCTGGTTAATAATTTGTCATCATAAACTGCTAACTGAGAAAACATACATTAGACTCCAACCACTTAAAATGAAGGACAGGCATTATGAATAGTTATTACACTTAAAAAGGGCTAAGCCATAAACCAAGCATTAAACAGAAAACAAATCACAAAAAAACAAAAAACAAAAAAAAAAACTATTTAAAACAAGTAACCAACATAAATGACACTACAGATTTCCAATACGTGTTGCTCAACTTACCCCAACGCAAATGAATTCTGGCTAAATGGCTTCGCTGTGCAAAATCAAGGCATTACTCTTTATATGTACTGTATGTGCCTTGGACTCGCTGTCATGGGATACCCCAGAAAAGGACAATACAGTAACAGTTGCCACGACGTTAAACAGTGTTGTGTGCACTGATCAGTTGCACCCACCAACAGCAGCTTATTATTGCATTAAACGAGCAACGCTTTTAAAAAAAGTTAAAGCCCGCTACAGTATAAATATTATGGAAGAAATCAAGGAGAAAGTGGTTTGGTGTAATATTTACTATACTTACTGTGTCACACATAGTTCTCTCAACTACTTGTTTATTTTACTTTAAAAGTACCCTCAATGCATTTTTTTAAATGAATGCCAAGCAACGAAAAAATAATATGGCTGTTATAAACGGCGGTATTCCTTTAATTACAGATTCATAAACAAGGCAGCGAGCTGGAACATCAGTGCACAACCTGTTGCCCCGGCCCTGAAAATGTAAGTAGTACAGCATTGTACTGCAAACTCAGGGGTGGGTCCTATTTTTTAAAACCGATTATCATAGCGGCAGCGTGCTTGTTTGGATTTTACTCTATTTGGTAAAGAGATTTTGTCTATGCCAAGTTAAGGGAGAAACCCAACATAAGATACAGGTATTCAAAAGCTATTTGCAATATCTGTCGTGCACATCAATAAAAAGTATATTTATATATATATATATATATATATATATATATATATATATATATATATATATATATATATATATATATATATAATGACCACGCTACATACGACTTTGTTTGCGCTGTCTTTACCGTAACATAAATCGTACATCTGCTATCTAGATATTTATTTGATGCATATATTTATCGCACTACTGAAACAGTCCTGCACAAATTACTCGTCTATCTCGTCATGCACTGTTGACACACCGCCCCAAAGCAACATTCGCCAAAGTATTGAACTTACTTCTGTTCACTGCTCGTTCAACTTAAGTTACACCAATAAAACGTGTTTTTATCCAGAGCAGAATTTGCAACCCCATCCGCCATTAGTTCTGCACCTTCTGGGTTGTTCACAGGAAATGCACTTTTCAGTGGCGACATAAGGAGCAGGAAATGCACCACGTATTAAAAAACAACCTCAGTGTTCTGTTCCGCGGGTTTTAATCGCGCAATCTATGTTAATTTTGGAACTTGCAGCTCAGTGAACGAAGTCAGAGGCAATGTCAAGATTGCAATTTGTGTGGATAACAAGAATGCCCTACATCGCTCTGAAACAATGCAACGATGTCGTGTTTTCCAGAAGAATCCAGCAATAGACTAGGGGTATCCCAATGCATCTGTTCACATTATCGAAAAGCAAATTTTTTTTTTTTTTTTTTTTTTTTTAAGGATTTGATCATTCTTCTAATTGTTAAAAAATCAAGCTATAACTTTTGGCAGTACTGTTAATATAACTGTTCATCGAAATGTAAGAAACCTTGTAAGAACTCAAATACTAATAAAAGCATCTGTGAATTTGCACAACTGTCACTCGACACATGCAGAGGTTTATCTCGTGTACCTGAAGCTTTTGTAGTTGCACTCCAATTACTGTAAGCGACAGCGATATTTAAAACTTCAACGTTAATAGTAGTGTCCTTAAGGGGCTAATAAAATCACCACAATTACAAGCACTGAAAAACCATCATATTGTTAAACAGGAATCATTATGTTAATGTAAAACACGTAGGGCGGCTCACATGTTATGTAAATTAAATACTTAATTTTTGAAGATTTGTATATAGTCTCCGGGGTTTAACATCTTGTTTCAAAGACACCCAAATCCTTATTTATATTGGCTTTTTCGTGGTCATTATTGTTTATTAGCATGTGTCTGGAATTTATAATTTTATCAAACTACCTGTTGACAAAAGGTGACAAAAGTTTCAAATGTTTGTTGCATTTAAAGGACATACAAAAACGATTAAAACATACTGACTGAAAAGTAACATTACTCGGTTCTTAGATTTTTAAATTGGGGTTCCTAACAAAAACACATTAAACTTAATGTACTTAAATATCGACAATAGCAATACTAGTGATACCACAGAAAATTATAAAACATAGTATGCAGACCTGAAGAGATATTTGGTTAGCAACGAAAATAAAAACTGTACCTACCTTCCATAAAGTCGAACGCTCTGAGTGAGTATTTTTAGCTACCATCTCTTTTTCAAAACCATCAACTTTTCATGCTTTCCTTTTGTATTTAATACTTTTTTTCTACTTTTATCTCGTCTTCGACTGCTCTCACTTCTGTTTCTTCTCTCAAAATGAGACCTCCACTCTGTTTACAGCAACAGACAGCCCTTCTCAAGCCGCCCTCCTACCCGGGTAAACGCCGCGCCAGACTTCCCGCCGCAAACATCCACCCTGACCAATCAAACCCGTCAAAAAAAAATATTGCCCAGCCCCTCGTAACGTAATATTTGTCAATTCCTGACCTCCCACTAAACTGCCCAATCAGGGGAAGAGAACGCGAATAACACCATAGCAACGGACGCTAAGACGAGTATTTACAATGAGCTAGCCAGTAAAATGTATTCCATAAAAACAGTTCTGATACCTATTCAACCAACCATTTTTATCATAAAAGTTTTGGTTGTGACAGAATCTAATCATTTTTTAACTTAAAAGATAAAGCGTGAAAATACTGTACAAACAAAAACTCTTCAAAAAGTAATCTATCCATAGGTATTTTAAATCGGGACAGTACCAGATTTAAAAAACGGCAGTTTGTCAGGCGTACATCAGTGTAAATACTGCTCGTATGGTGGTTCAGCAATAGTTCCTAGCAATTAATTGGCAGTTTTTTTATTTTATTTATTAATTAATTTTTTTAATCAACACTTGTCAATGTATTGCTGGTAAAATTTCTAGCAATTTCATGGCAATTCAACATGGCACTGACAAATTCAACACATTTATATTGGATACTAAATATCTGTTGGTTACATTTTACATACAGTGAAGCTAAATTTTAAATTGATTATATATATATATATATATATATATATATATATATATATATATATATATATATATATATATATATATATATGGCCCCACTTCCTTACAGAATCACGTGCATACAGTATATATTATATGTATATATATATTTGTATATATTTGCCATATAACATTACAAAAAATTAATATTTTTTAAATTAGAATTTTTTTTTTTACGGTATCTGAATGCAATGTTCTAGTCACTCTGCAAGTCCTTTTACTGTGCAGTTATTTGTGATAGAAAAAATAAAACTGCCAATGTCACAAAACTTATCAAGAAACAACTAAGGGTAATAAAAATGGTAATAAAAAGGCTATTTAGTAACATTACAGTTAGAGCTTGTTCCCTGGCTGCAGTGTAATGGGTTGACCACTAGATGTCATGAGTTCCAGCACGTATGCACGCTCACGAAAAATCCACAGCTGCTTTTCCTTAATGAATTATGGTTAATAGTCAATTGGTTAACTGCTTGTTAAAGTTAATGACACCTCGATAGAATTGGCTTAGCCAATAGCTTT
Organism: Acipenser oxyrinchus oxyrinchus; assembly: GCA_030684275.1. Classification (NCBI taxonomy): domain Eukaryota; kingdom Metazoa; phylum Chordata; class Actinopteri; order Acipenseriformes; family Acipenseridae; genus Acipenser; species Acipenser oxyrinchus. The sequence continues at coordinate 22,759,259 of CM060250.1, forward strand.
GTGATGGGGGTATAGAGGAGTAAGGAAGCAGAAGTAACAAAAAGAAACCAAAACTCAAGTAAGCGATCTAGTGTTTGTTCCACATGAAATACTGTTTAGTTAGTGCTCCAGCTGAGAGCTAGGTTTATTTTATTTGTTTTATTAGCGGTTGTTTCGCCACCGCAGTGTAAGAAAAATAAAACCAACACCGGTTTAAAACTGTAAATCAAGACTCCAGCCTGATAATTTATACTGTCATCGGCCACTGTGTCTCATTACAATGAGCAAAAGCACGCCATCAGCAGTTTAAATACAGTATACAGATGGCAATGGTGCTCAATCACGGAGGACAATACATCAAAACAAGTCCTATTGGATGAGCAGCTTGTTTTATGATCACGATTATGTGTACTCAAGGCGGCAGAATTCTATTTTACTACTGTACACTTGAGAAGCGATCGTCTCGTGAGGGTGCCTAGTTTAACTGCCATACGGTGTTACGTGTAATGGCCTTTGAATTAAAATTACATTACAATACAGTATTTTACTATCAGGACTACCACTGCATTTAAGCATCTGTGACTTACTTATTTTCTGTTACGATGCAAATCTCACAGTTTTTCATTAAGCGGAGATGCAAAACTCCGCAATCCCCCTCATCCTCAACGCGCTGCGTCGCAATCCCACTCCCTCTACATGCATATCACACAATAACACTGCTGTACTCAGTATGTATTCAATGAATGTGTATTCACTTTATTGAAACACATTTTCACTAACAGAGAACACAAAAAAAACATGCCTGCACAATGCAGTGGTGCAGTCAAGTTTGATTACAAACAATGTAGTGTTTCCTGCATCACTGCATGATCCACGCTGCATACGTGCCTAATCACGCGAGATGTGATCAAATTCAAATTCAAAAACAGCTTTATTGGCTGTACACGTCATTGCACTTAACACATTACATGTAGTCAGTTTGACCTGACATGATTCTTATAAGCGGATTGCTTGAGTCTTACTTGAGTATTTTAGCATGGTTAATATAGGAATGATTCTGTTCAAGTGGCTTTTGATCACTATATGCGGTTGATTCTTATCAGTGATTCTTATAAACAGAGTGCACTCATATTATTTTATATATATATATATATATATATATATATATATATATATATATATATATATATATATATATATATATATAGGATGGGTTTCAGTTAGACCTGGAATTTTTCCCTGAATGACTGATCAAGTCTAAATAGTCCCACGACATCAACTATAAAGCTTACAGTACTACCATACTACCAATGTTTTCCACCTGTTTGACCATAGGATTGTGTTTAGAGTGCTTTCTGTGGAAAAAAAGGGCAGTTCGTTTTTTGTCATGGAAAGTAACTTTTCATCTAAATTTCAACAGCAAAATCCAGGCCTTATTGACACCTGTCATTGGACAAAAAACGAATCTAATTGTACCTTCCTGCAAGTGATTTTAAATGACTCCATCTGTGTTAAATTTGCACTTGGGAGACATACGAGCTGGAGGAAATAAAAAAAAAACATAATAAAAACAGAACAAAAATACACAGCTCAAGAAAAATGTAAAAATAACATTTTAAAGAAATACCTTGTTTGATAGGAGTCATAATATTAACTTACTGTTGAGCAGGTTGTCTGTACTGTAGACAAAGAATGACTGAATGCACACAATCAGTAATTTTCAAGAGCAGACATTGTGACAACTGCCATATCATTAGTTATGTTTCAAGACAAGCCAAGATGCCACAAAACCTAATTTTAGAACAGAGAGGTACCTCAAATTAGAGCGTGCTTGTTGAGGAATGTCAGATCCTGTAACCAAATTGAAACCCCTTATTGCACAGTGCAGATACACCAAATACTTTGCAGCTGCCTCTTCACTTTCCTGCAGAATAGTCTACTGTTAATTATGGTAACTTTTGCATCTAAACCCTGAGTGTATGTACACATGTATGTCACAATGTATAGTTTTGCATGTACCTTCGAGAACAGATTTGGGAGCCTGTATTAACTTCAGTGGGATTTAAGAACAAACCACAGCTTCTTAGTTACCCCAACTGCTTTGGAACACATACAACCCCAAAAGGGTAAAATAAATAAATACAAAATACACAATTCATGCAATATTATTTTGGCAAAGTTTAGATTATATTTTGTATAGCCACAAGCAGTTCACCACAAATTCAAAAGCATGACAAATAACCTTGCTTGGTACCTCTTTTGAATGAGCTAAAGCAATGGGTTTAGACTGTTTTTCCAAAATGGTATAAAGTAAATGCACCCCCTAACTTCCTTCATTACAGTAACCAAATGAATGACATGCAGGAGGTTTAATGCTTTTGTGTTTCAATAAAGACCAAAACCAAACATGAACAGGTTTAATTGCAAATCCACGGTTTCAAAATTCTGAATCAAGCGTTTTTAAAATGGGAACCTAACCAGCCCATTTTCACAAACACACAAGAAAATAGGACATAAAAAAAAAACTTTGATAAATGTTAAAGCATTAATATTATTCATCTGAAAAAAAGGTACTGTATATCATAGGAGTAACATGGTAAGATTAGCTCTTTTTTAAAACAATCCTATTTCACTGCAAATCAAGTTGTATACTGAATATTTATAACAGAAATGATGACAAACACAACCTACTCGGGGTATAGCATCATGGTTTTGTGGTATATGCTATTACTGGTAGATAAAGTTTAGCATTACATTCCCTTTGTGTTTCCTACCAACTCTGCAATCCTAAAAATCCCAGCTTACCTTGCACCCCAAGTTAGGTGCAATGGTAGAGCAACACAGCTTTGAATAGGTCTGTTTTCTGCAAGACCATAGAACAACCACATTTAAGGTTGTTGGCACTTTGGAACATATAAAAACAGAATAAATATACATACATAAGCTATAGCTTCTATCAGTAATCAGTTTTGCAACTTTTAAAAATAGTTCAATATAGAGGGGGTAGATATGTATTTTGCGGGGTTTCTCTTGAATTTATCTTGAATTTCCCTGTCGCCAATTGTTTTCTACAGCAATGTGTGTGTGTATGTGTGTGTGTGAGCACCCATGTTAAATATTAACGTTTTTGTCATGTCACTACTGTTTATCATATTTTGGCCACCAGTCTGGCACTGAAGCCTTGAGCTGCAGAAGAGTGTTGTCCGATGTTTGAACAAAAAGGGGTTCGTTGGCTTGAGCTAGTCTGATGAGTGCCAGGCCCTGGCCTCCGAGGCTGGTACGGAGTTTCCCGGCAGACTTCCCGCCTCCAGTGAGGATGGCAGCCCCCTCAGGGACTGTGACAGGCTCTGTCAGCCGTACAGGCATGAGACGTTTCCGGATCACGCCAGTGTGGTGGGTTCTGGCAGTCAGTTCCTGCCCGATGTAGCAGCCCTTGACAAAGCTGATACCATTCATGTAGACGAGGTTGGACTCCAGAGGCAGGGCTCCCCCAGGAGGAAGGTCCTTTACACCTTCAGGCAGCCCTGCAGGAACAAACCAGGGGAGATAAATCTGAGGCTGAGAAGTACTATTTGCAGCCCTACATTACCATTGTGTGCTAACAAACTCAAAGCCTATCATTTTATGCATCATTTATTTATACAAAAAATAAAAAAAATAAAATTAAAAAGTTGTTCCTATGATAGAGCCTTCAATAGCTCAGACAATCACACACATGAAATAGTGTCATTTTATGCAGTCGTAACATGAACTTGTGTTGTTATTTTGGCACTTTTTAATTGAGCGTTAATGACCGACACGAAGGTCTGCAACTGGCAGATAATAATCTGGGAGGTCCCATGTGGCATTATCTGCCGTGAAGAAATGACACACTATTAATGCCATTATGAACCACATTATTGTGATATTTGGGAAAGTTACCTACTCCCACATCCTTTTTTTGGCTTTAAAACCGTGTTTCACAAAATATCTGTACACAATTTAGAATGTCTTAATAAATCATGCTACAAAGTCACATGGAGTCTTAAAGGACCCCAGTGATTCAGCATGAACAGCATGACTTGGTAACCGATTCTAAACCCTCACCACTCTCTGTGTGAAGTATCTTCTACCCTCTGTCCCAAGTCTCCATTTAGCTGAAATTTAAATTACTGTTTCTTAGCATTTCAACATTTTATTTATTTATTTATTTATTTATTTTTGTACTGTATTATAGCTGACCTTCTTTAACATGGCCTCCAAAAATTAGGATAATAATAATCACTTCAAAGAGTAAATAACCACACATGTAAACTCCCCCAATGATATGTTTGTTGTACCTTAATATAAAATAAACGATTAAAATGTTTGTATTTTCAGCAGTATTAGCAATGAAACGTATGTCTCTGCGAGCGTATGTGATTTTTTTTTTTTTTTTTTAAATCCCACAATATGTACATTATCAAATATCGATATTATTCGTACCCATCACTAACAATTAAAATGAATGAGAACTAATGTTGTAATGTCAGTTTAACAGCAGATGGCAGCAAAGTACAGAGCAGCACAAAGTGGAAAGCGAATGCTTAATGTAACACAATATCACCTGTATTGTATCTAAACTGTGCCTAAAAAACTTATTAATACAATTTTCTTGTGGTGAAACAATATATGCCTTCCCTTCCTGGGGCTATACTTAGCAAGACCAGTACCCAGCACAGCCACTGAGAGAGTGTTTACTAAGCAGTGTGAAAACTGAATAAAACATTTTTGAAAAAGATCACAAATTAGAGAAGAGCTACCAGTCTTTTAGCATGTTAGTATTATAAAATGAGAAACACACAGGTTTTGAGTGCTTAACAGATGTTAGATCACAAGAGCAAACCTAATATCAATTAGTCATTTGTTTATCAAAAGAGTTAAATGATAACTTTTCTCTTTTCCGGAGGAAGAACAGAGTACACACATTGAAAATATTACTCAAGGTATTTGAATATAGACCTACTTGTGCCATGCCAAGAAATAGCAGGCCACCTTTATCTACATAGAATAGAATGTCATCAGACAAAATCTCAGCAAAGCAAGAAGCAGTATTGTAACAGTGTTCATGAAATTTATGGGAATCCTTCTGAAGATATCACTTTTCGTTTGATACCAGAACAAAAGCAAACACAGGCCTGCGATACCCTCAAGAGCTGAATAAAACTCACATCTTTCATGATCACTGGATGGATGGTTCTCAAGGCAACCAGGGTAATGGAAACACAAGAAAGTCATTTCTTCAGGAAGCTCCCCATACTTACCTATTGTATACCTGTGCTTATGATACTCTTCAGGGCCCCCGAGCTGGCTTGCTGGTAGGATCTCCAGTGGGTTGACTCGCTTGTTCACAATGAGTCTCCACCCCATTGCTGCAGCTCGAGGGTCAGGCTCCCACACCAGTATCTGGTCAGAGCCGGACACTTTTGGGCCAGCAGCTTCGCTCTCCCCCAGCTGCCCTGAAGGCAGGACAGCCCACAGAGACAGGTCCGTGCAGGGCTTGATGATCACCTTCCGACGGATCTTATAGACCTTTAAATGTTTCTGAAGAGAGTCTGATACTGTGCTGTCACACTCCAGCAACAGGCTGCTCGACTCCTCTCCCTGCTTTCCCTCAAAACTTCACCAATGTTAAAAAGGGGGGGGGGGATTGGGGGGAGAAAGTATTTAATTTTCCAAATTAAACAAAAAACAAACAATAAATAATGTCACAATCTGTGTATTTAGTATATTTTGAGTCTTGTTTGTCCTTAATTATAAATGATTTTGAAAACATTCTATTACATCTTAATCTACACTACTTTCTAACGAAGTAGTCTAGAATGAAGTGTAGCTGGTGTGCCCCTGAAACAGTCTATGGAGAACAACAAGGACAGCAATATTATACACACACACACACACAAAACTAATAAGAGTTTGCCATGTTTTACAACATTTGGAATAAAACAACATGCGGACAGCACTGGCTTTATGAGTTTATCCAGCAACCCAAAAGGGAGTATCCCAGATAAGTCAGGCCTCAGGGTGGTGCAGCATATCTCTATAACACAGAAAGTGCAGTTGGTTTTACTACAGTTCACAGCATGCACTTTAACATTGGGGTTTCATAAAGACAAACAAGGAACAGGATATGCACTTTTCTTACGAAATAATTAAAAAAAAAAGATATACATTCTTCCAATAATGGATAATAAATAGGAATTATAACTATTATAACTGATGCGTTTTTATTTTTTGGTCAAAACAGAATTTTGACCGTGTCCTTAGTACAAATCTAATTGTGCATAAACTTTAGGGTGTATTGTAGCGTGTTTCTTGTATAAAGTAATCATTAACAAAAACTGACTGTTTTGCACGATGCTGAAGGAAAAACATTGAATGAAATAGCTCGCATAACTTGATTTTCAAGGTGTGGTATCAGAAGCATAATCAGTGTAACATCATCTGTAATTGACAAACCCAGGACTGGAAGACCCAAAAAGCTATCTAACAAGGATGAGCAATACATGAAGATAATATCCTTAAGGAATAGAAAGAAGACAAGCGTTGAATTGACAACACAACTGGCAGAAGGCACAGGTGTCGTTGTCCATCAAATCGATAGTATGAAGGTCACTCTTGAAATCAGGAATTAAAGGATATGTTGCAGTAAGAATACCTCTGTTAAGAAAGGAGAACAAGACTAAAAGGCTAAAATATGCACAAGAACAGACAATGGAACAATGGTCAAAGGTGCTTTGGACTGTTAAGAACATAAGAAAGTTTACAAACGAGAGGGGGCCATTCAGCCCATCTTGCTCGTTTGGTTGTTAGTAGCTTATTGATCCCAGAATCTCATCAAGCAGCTTCTTGAAGGATCCCAGGGTGTCAGCTTCAACAACATTACTGGGGAGTTGGTTCCAGACCCTCACAATTCTTTGTGTAAAAAAGTGCCTCCTATTTTCTGTTCTGAATGCCCCTTTATCTAATCTCCATTTGTGACCCCTGGTCCTTGTTTCTTTTCAGGTCAAAGAAGTCCCCTGGGTTGACATTGTCTATACCTTTTAGGATTTTGAATGTTTGAATCAGATCGCGCGTAGTCTTCTTTGTTCAAGACTGAATAGATTCAATTCTTTTAGCCTGTCTGCATCTGACATGCCTTTTAAACCGGGATAATTCTGGTTGCTCTTCTTTGCACTCTTTCTAGAGCAGCAATATCCTTTTTGTAACGAGGTGACCAGAACTGAACACAATATTCTAGGTGAGGTCTTACTAATGCATTGTAGAGTTTTAACATTACTTCCCTTGATTTAAATTCAACACTTCTCACAATATATCCGAGCATCTTGTTGGCCTTTTTTATAGCTTTTTTATAGCTTCTGCCAGTTCTGTTGTCAATTCTACGCTTGTCTTCTTTCGATTCCTTAAGGATATTATCTTCATGTATTGCTCATCCTTGTTAGACAGCTTTTTGGTGTCTTCCAGTCCTGGGTTTGTCAATTACAGATGATGTACTTGTTGATTATGCTTCGGATACCACACCTTGAAAATCAAGTGATGCTAGCTATTTCACTAAATGTTTTTTCTTCTCTATGCAAGTCAAGGTTGTTATAAAAGTAGAAAACACTAGTGGAGGCTTTGAGCGAATTGTTGATGCTCATAATGCATCAGAGTAGAAAAATGCAACAGACTTTTGCACAGCAGTGTACTTAAATGAGAAAAGCACTAAACTCAGCTGGCTAAAATAGGTTGCATTTCTTAAAAATGGATCATCAGACAAGATAAAAAAAGGAAAGCAAATTGTTTGACAGGGAAGAATACATATGGTTCACGTACAGGGCTTCCACTGGATATCTACTTTGAAATACTGCACCAAACCCCATGCCAACTTGCCATCTGTGCCCGTTGTTTTGGTATCAAAATCCATTTTGGGCCGAGGTAAATACCCATGAGTGACATAGAGGGGTACCCCCTTTGTGAGAATCGACTTTGAAATAAGTAGCCCAGAGCGATTTAACCCCCGAAATTGCCCAGTTACTTATTCATTTTGTGTTACATTTGCGGGATGCGAATTAGAAGCTGGCGAATAATATGCCAACTTCAGCCGCCGAATAAGAAGCTGGCAAATAATAAGCCACAAGTTCAGCATCGTCTGTTTTAATATAATTGAATTATAAATGTTAGCTATAAACTGCTGCTGCCGAAGGAGCTCAACTGTTTTGCTCACAGACTGGTGGTAAGTGGGCGGTTACTCAATTCATTTTAGAAAATGTAATACGTGCACTCTTACCTGTATAAAATAATATCAAATAAAGTTCTCCCTTGAATGTTCAGCATATGGGTGTAGAGCGCCTTTCTGCCCTCTTCCCCCGTCAAGCTCTCCACGTCGTTAGTGATTAGACCTTGCAGAAATGCTCTCGTGTCCTTGCCCTGAAGTTTCAAGAGTGTCCTATGAGGAGTCAGGCTGTGGCATGTATACTGCCCCGAACATGTATTCCTGTGCACCTGGCTGAAACTCCGCTTTGAGTTTATGGTGCTCTGGCAGTACCAGGCAGAAACATTGAATGTAACGACCTGGTGATGCTGTCTCGGTCGCCGACAGCACTTCAAGTTGGACCAGATGAAAGTCTTGAAAACTGCAGCTCCGGAGTTGCCACGGGCCAAGCATGAATTAAACATCATCCTGTTTTTTTTTGCCTGAAAATACACTAGAAATGGTATACAAAATGAAATATTCGTAGTCAAAAGCGCAAATTCGAAGCCAATTTGTATTCCGAAATTCCCTGCTGTTCTGTACTTTTAAAAGACAAGGAGCATTAAATCGAGGTTTAAAATGAGCGACTTCTGTTTTACGTGTTGTTGAAGTATCTGCTCCTCCTGCAATAGTGCCACCCAGTGGCAGGAAATTATATTGTTGTTTGTTTCAGGCAAAGTCATCTAGACTATACATGTATAACTTTATCTATTATGCAGAAAATGTAATTATAGTATTGTGGAATACAAATTGTATTCCTAAAAATATTAGCTACAAAGGCAGTGCTGTGCATAGGCATAAAAGCAGACAACACGTGTTGATAGTTCTAACAGTACAGAGTAAATTATTATTATTTTTTACCAGATCTAATTTTGGAATTTATTTTACATTAAAATCCAAGACCAGAATGACCATGAAATTGTACGGTTCCAAATGTTAATGCATTACTAAGCAGATGCAGATCTTGATCTAATTCATTAACCCACATTTGGTTTACTCATATTTTCTTTTCCAATCGCTGTGCTTGTTCTATAAACAGAATATTCGCCTTGGTTCATCGGTTATTCAGCCATCTAATAACTACAATCCTCGAGTAGTGAGGCTATTTGTTAATGGAATATATAGCCACAGATAATTATGTGAACCTCCACATCACAAAAGTAGCTATAAAAAAATGTGTAACTCAGTTAGTTCAATGTCTTTAATAAATACCAAAGAACATAGAGGCATTGGTTAAACACATTCATTCATTATTAATGTGAATATCCTTTATATATAGTATAATACTTCCATTGCTACAATCCCAAAAAGAAACCCTGTCACTTTAACAGGTCATGCTGTATACCTCTTTTGACTTCTTGATTATCCCAACATATGATGTGTAAAGTCTACAAGGACAGTATTACAATACTGCATATTCATGTTACTGCATTCCACCTGTCTGACAAGAAAAGCTGCGGAAATTCAAACAACCAGTATCAAAAATGATTAATAGAGCATTCATTCAGGTCGTATTTCAAAATGGACACAGTCCAGAACATCATACGTAAAATGATCTTGAAACTTGGACTCTAATCAAGTGATCCTTAGGATATGTTTAAAAATTCATTTTTATCACCTTATTTTATGTTTTATTGAAAATTATTATTGATTTCTGGGTGCCGTTGAACAATCCACTCCAGCTGTGTTATTGATCGTAAGATGATTTAGTTGGGTTTTTATTAATTGTGACTGCTAGGTTAAATTAAACAGTTTTCTGTAAAAGCTTTAGGCATCTAGAAGCGAGCAGAAAGAATGGAATTGTTTTTCATAGCTTATAACACATTATTATTAAGCTAGAAAACAGACTTGAAAACTGTCAGTCTGTGAAATGCAAGTTTAAAAAAAAAAACAGTTTCCAAGTTGAGCTTCCTGGATTTTATTGAGGGGTTAAGGTGTTCAAAGACCCCACAATACAATTCACAGTGCATCTTCCACAGCAATGTGTTATTGTACAATTTTGATAGGGAGACCGGGTTGTGTAAGTGGGGAAATACTGATGTACATTTAATTTGTAAATAATGTCATGTGTTTCACTTCATGTGAAGCAATTGTGGTTTAAATTGTACACTTGTACTCTAAAAGAGATAGTATAAATAAATAAAAGAAAAATAGACTGTAATAAATTCACTTAAAACTAGAAGCAATGTCATATTTTTTAAATTGCTTTCTTTAAACCATATTTTGTATCCCGCTCAAAACCAGTGGAATTTGGGTCCTTACAATACAGCCTGATTCATATTGTGCTACTGTAGTTATGAGCTTGCAAGCTCCAGGGAAATGTTGGACCCTGTCATATTGGGCATGAGAGTGAAAATAATTCAGCTCATATCTGCTGTCTGAAATATGACACCAACATCAATATCATGCAACGACATTCTGATTAACACACATTAGTGTTTGGTTTTGCACAGCTCGGGGTCTACTGGATATCCAGTGTGTCTGAAAATCCTATGGAGCTGGGATGAATTTAGACAAGTATGACATTAAACCTAACATACTTGTTTTTATTAAAGCTATAAAGTAGCTGGATTTTTAATTGTAGAAGACAGATACATAAAAATACACCAATGTGTTGCCGGCTGTGTTGGGAGTCAAGCCTGGCCAAAAACAATGACAGTTCACATTTAACTCTTTCCTGCCCTGGGAGCACACTGAACAAATACAGTTTTGGGAGGTAAATCCAATCTGCTGTCTCTTGCATGCTCATTGCAGAGGGGGCTACTGAGAGATGATTCAACCCCACCTCTAAAAACAAAAGTGAAATTTGACAAGCTGAATAGACATTCACACATATCTCAAATGATGTATACCTGTATTTAGAGATATCCTGAAATAAAAATTTAAACCTTTTTTAATCGCAGGAGCAGAATACATTTCCTAAAGACAGCACCAGTTCACAATAACATGTATATGAACAGTAGGACACAAATCTTGAATATCTATTATTATTATTGTTATTATTTTCAAATTATATTTTAAAGACAATCTTTGTCTGGAAATTTGAGAACAAAAAGACATACAGACAGCAATGTTTTGTTCTTTTACACTGACATATAAAAAAATAAAATAAAATAAAGTGCATATTTACATATTATTGAGGGTTACAATGTTATCATCTAGTTAATTCAAGTATTTCCAGTAAAAGAGAGAAATGCAAGAGACAAAATATGGTGTTGACCATGATTAACTACAAAGCTCAAAACGAGTCTGGACCACAGCTCAAGGCGACTCAACCGTCATGCTACACAGAGGGGCGCTTTGTTTTCATCAAGGAGAACAGCATCCGCTCCGCAGGATAACTACTACAGAACCCTTCAACTGCAACACGGTGCCTGTGAAGGCTCTGCCCAGCCAGGACCGTCACAACGACCTGGAGTGATCCCAACCAGTATTTCACATGGCGCTTGCAAGGGCTGAGGGGCTTTTATTAGGGAGTGTAAGGAGACGGGACAGACAGGATTGGACAGACCCTCACTCTCGGAGGACAGGAGAAGCATTCTCAGTTGGTCTGGGAGACTCGGTCTACCCATGAGGGAACAGGAGTTCTCGAGTATGGTTGGAGAACTGGAAAACACACAGGATAGGGAAGAGTCCCCTCCGCTCGGCGTTGAGGACAGAAAGGCTCTCAAGTACGGCTGGAGAACCTGGAAAAGAATAGGGGGTAGTCAGGTGCCTGTCACCAGGAGTCGCCCTCGTGGTCAAGGTGAAGCTCGGCTTCTAAGGCTGGGTATGGAGAGGTACCCGCAGGGACATGGGAAAAGGAAAATGTTTACAAGGTCAGAGCAAGGTGAGAAACCGAGCCCGGACAGAGTAAGAGTAGGATTAGGATAGAGCCGACAGGCGAGGCAAAGTGCATGAGCTGCGAAAGAACAGTTGTGGTTGGGGTTCCCCTCTGACTCCACGAGAGAACCTGAGGCAGAGGGCGTTGAGTCCAGCCCCGAGGCCGGGGGAGTGAGCCTCACTTCCCCCCCAGAGGGAACCCTGTGCAAGGCAATGCGGCATAGAAAGGGAAGTGGAGGAGGAGGGAGGAGGAAGAGAAACAAACGCAAGACAGAAAGTTGTGCTAGTGCATATATAAAGATATATAGAGTAGGGAGTGATTGACAAACGGGACAGCAAAGAGGGGAGCCCCGGCCTGCTCCGCTCTGGCCTGGAGGCTGACATAGCATGCAGAGCCCAGGCTATTTATTGGAGAGCTGGCTAAGAGAGAGAGAGAGCTCCGAGGCGGAATGGGCGGAGCCACGTCGACCCAGAACTACGCTGGCTGGTTCCGCAGTGGCGCACGGCTGGAGCTGGAAGTAAGCAGAGAGAGAAGGAAAGAGAGAGAGAGAGAGAGAGAGAGAGAGAGAGAGAGAGAGAGAGAGAGAGAGAGAGAGAGAGAGAGAGCCCCCGAACTACGCCTAAAGGCTGACATAGAGAGTGTTTCATTGTGTAATCGGTTCCTGGAGCGGGGCGTCTCTTTTAGTGAGGTTAGCGCTCGCCTTGTGTGGCAAACTTTTATTTTTAGTTGATTTTGTTTTCTTTATTAAATCTGACACTAGGGCTACCATTGCTGGCACCCTAGTGGCGGCACCTGTGAATTTACCCTCCTGTGGTGTTAACACCCAATGGTCTGTGTCTGACTCATTCAGTGACGACCCACGCATGTAACACTTTCTCCAGTACAACTATTATACATAATCAAAACCATCATCTGGGATTGGTTGGAACACTGCACTTGAGTTAACTGGGTTTCAAGTGATAACAACTATGAAGGTATGAGATACAGTCAAACCTGTATTAAGAGACCACTCAAGGGACTGTCTAATAGTGGTCTCTTAACACAGGTGGTCTCTTAAAAGAGGGCCCATAACTTATGAATTTTCTATTTGTCTCTGACATGCTTTCCTGTAATTATGTATGTCTTACATACACTGTAAAAGCCAGTAGATGTAATATGAACAAAATGAAGTATATAATTTAATAACATTCATTTACATAATGCATTTACAAACGGTTTCAGTTTTAAGCATCCTAATTATGAGAACATTCTGTTAAATTAACGGGAAAGAACAACAGAACACGAAACGGACACAGGAAGCTACCTAGTTCCCAGGCAAGTGCGAGAACGAAATGCAAGTTAAAGTAGCATCTGGGGGAAGCGATTAATGTCATTGCTTGCTCTTGTGTTTGAATAAGAATCAGCAAGTCAATCAGGACATCAAGGTAAAAAGAAGAGACTTTGTTTAGTAATTAACAGTTTAATTAAGATATTGAATCGGCTCAAAACACGTGAACAAAAATAAAAACCTCAAACTTCAAGCTCTCGCGGTTTCAGTTTCAAAATGCTGTAACTGCGTCTTTCTAGTGTCGATTTTTTTCAACAGTTTTTCTGGCACTTACTGTCTTTACAAGTTTAATAACTTTAATTCTGTCATATAGGGACGACCTTTTGTTTTGTCCACGTTTTCTCTCTTCCTTTACAAGAGAGCGCTGTTGTTTTATTGATTACGGATAAAAGACCACTAATGGTCGCGTTAGACAGGTGGTCGCTTTTAATACAGTTAAGTAAAAGCACAAATATCATTGGCAGGAATTTAAAGTGGTTGTGGTCACTAAATAAGCAGGTTTGACTGTACTCCCAAAGCATTTTTAAAATGTCAAGGTAAACACATCAAAATATAGCCTATATATAAAAAAAAAGAAAAAAGAAAATAGCTAAAATTGAGTCTTTTTCCTTGAAGGTATTGATTCAACAGAAAGAAAATATCAAATACGAGCTGGAACTAGACAGCCTTTTAAAGAGCAGATCAATACAACAGAAAGAGCTTTTCTTCAACTCAACTTTGAACTGGCAAGATCTTGTAGGTAAGTAAAGCACAGATTATTGTTTGTTTCATAAAAATGAATGGCTTTTAATAAATGTTCAGTCTAACTCCTGCAAGTTATATACAGGTACCATATATAGTCACATATAATGCACCATTTATTGCAATTATATGGTAAGAAGCTATCCATACAAATGCTAGCCAAGGCTTTAACATCAATTTTATTGCCTCTTTTAGCACTAGCAACATTATGATGCAGTTATAATATTATTACTTTTAAAATTCGCCTTTACTTTCTGGTATATAATCTGCTGTTAAAACCCAGTAATATAGTACAATGTGCAGTAGATTTGAGGTAATGAAGAAACTAGTTTGGTTAAATTTACTACTTTCCGCTGTCTTCTCAAAACACACTTATTCAGTCTTTATTTGTAAATTCCTACTTACATATCTTTTTGTATTTTTTCCTTTATTTATATATATATATATATATATATATATATATATATATATATATATATATATATATATATATATATATATATCTTGTATAAATTGTATATACTGTATGTGTTTGCTTTAAATTTGTATTCCTGTAATTTATATACTTTTATATTTTGTTTACTAAATCATTAAATAATAATAGGAAGTGATTCTATACCAGGAATCTGTAGCATGTATTTAAAAAAAAATGAAAATCTCCTGAAAAATGAAAAGCCTCGATTATCACTCCTATGTTAAAGAGCCAGTGTCCTCTCTATGTGCAATACCTGTGAGATGTATTAGACCTCGGTTAGACCATTTTTTTCCGATGGTTTCTGTTCACCTAAAATAACTCGGTTATTTTTCTGAATAATAAACAGCTTTGTGTAATTAGCTTGGTGGCAATGTTTATAAATGATGTGGATTCAGCAGCCTGACTTCACCTGCTGAAGGGAGCACAATGACCTGCTAGATCACATTGCTTTCTACTGTGTGTGCTATCGCAAATGTAAACATCAATGGAGTTGACACAACTATTTGGTTATATGCATTTTTCATTAAAACTTTTTATAATACCTACGGTACTTTTGTAAAAAAAATAACATTTTTAATACTGCTACATTAACAAAACTAACTTAAGTTAAATACCTAGTCCACAAAATACATTATTTGCACATGTTTCTTACTACTGTGATATAAGTTTAGTCATTCATTATTATAGGAGATAGCGAGGAGTGCCATTCTCATCCACTGTCACAGTGGCAGTATTTGATTTACAGATTTGAGGTTAGCAGAAAAATAATCTTGATCCTGATACCTGTGAACAACACCAATTTGTTTCCTCAAAAAAAGTGGGCCGTACTTCCCACACGTACTTCAATTTTAGTATTGTTGTTTCCACGAAAGCACCAAAACACACTTTTTTTTCAGGTCTAATTCTGATACTGGCTCTTTAAATTAAAAGCATCTTCATAGCACTTTTGTAGTACTGATATATCTATTGCAGGATACCATTTTTAAATCAGTAAATGTAAACAAATGCCATACTTTAAAATAAGTGACCGTTCGTGATAAATACTGTTTTGTTTTTATAAATAATGTGGAATATGTCACGGGTTGATTAATAGGAATTCAATATGAATTCAACAGTTTTGTGTCAGCTTGTACCTAATTACATTTTAACTATGGATACATAACTCACATGGTTTAATGCATTCAACAACAACAGCAACTGCTCTATCTTAGTTAATGTAGTATGTCCCATTTTTCGTTTCTTTAATCCTTAAAACAAATTGGGGCAAGGGTATATAAATGTATGGGATAGACTTTATTTCTGTCAGTCTAAACATCAAGCTAGTTTAGAATTCATACTTATTACATTTCTCTGTCACTGTCAACAAACCACAGGAGTGTATTATTACATATAAAAAACTGGGACTTCTGTATTTCTATATACACTGCATAAAACTTGATCTTTGTAGGTTAAGGCACGCGGTAGTTTCATATGCACAAAGGCAGTAGTAATAGTTACATAACTCAAATTGCCAACAACTTAACAGAGAGCTCTGGAACAAAAGTGTTGCATCAAACCCCCACAGTAAATACATGAAAAGTGTTGCATCAAACCCCCACAGTAAATACATGAAAAGTGTTGCATCAAACCCCCACAGTAAATACATGAAAAGTGCTGCATCAAACCCCCACAGTAAATTCATGAAAAGTGTTGCATCAAACCCCCACAGTAAATACATGAAAAGTGTTGCATCAAACCCCCACAGTAAATACATGAAAAGTGTAGCATCAAACCCCCACAGTAAATACATGAAAAGTGTTGCATCAAACCCCCACAGTAAATACATGAAAAGTGCTGCATCAAACCCCCACAGTAAATACTTGAAAAGTACAAGGTGTTGCACATACTATGTCGTGGAAGACATTTTGGTTTTATTTTAGTATAAAGCCATAGGAAATAAATGCTAAATGAGCTATATAGCATTCAGTAGAGGGCGCCAGGGTGTCAGATATAGAGTAAGCCAAACCATCCATTCTGTTAGATTTGTGAGTTTCTTTTTTTAGCATAAGGTCTCCCTCATATTAAAAATGCTAGGATTTGTATTGGGTGTTTGGATAGTATTATGACTATTAGATATGGAGTTCTACATTTACCTGACAGTAGACAAGTGATGCATTTAGACAGAACAATAATATGCCAACACTACAATAATTTTTGAGATGTCCTTAGTTTCATGAATTATATGAATCATGTTTACCCTTGTGTAGGAGCAATAGTGGCATATATCTACCTAATCCCTTATATAGACATTTAAAATAGCAAGTTGAAGGATTTCCTGTTTGACTGGTGATGACCACATGATTTCTAATAAACAGTGTTCAGGGCTGACAGCACTGTTCCTGCAAAACTCGACACACTCCGGAACTCTCATGGTTCTAAAATCCATCACAAAGAAAGGTAACAGCAGTCCTCCTAATCTAATGTTTTAATTTTATTTAAAAAAAGTTCTTATCATCCAGTGTTTTTTTTTTTTTTTTTACAACACAAACACATTTCATTCTGATGTGGTCAGATCTCACAAACGAGTGCATTGTTTCAATCTGCCACTGGGATCGCATTGCAAGCGTTTTAAAACCAGTCCAGTTAATTTCCACCTGAAGCAGAGCAATATTAATGCAGTCTGAACTGGGACTCTGGCGGTATGTTTTTGGAATATGGACTGAGAGGTGCAAAGCTTAAATTTGTGATTTTGGATGACCTGAGTTCATAACAGGGAGGGTACTTTCACGTGACCTTTGCTGTAAAACATGATAAACCACAAACATTTCAGCTTTCAGACAATTGTACTTGGTTGATATTAGGAAGCAAGGACAGCTTATCTAAACAAAATGTAATTGCTAGGGCTCCATTCCCTAAACGTAATAATATTATTATTATGGGGACATAGAAACCTACACAAAACATGCACTGATATTTTTATGTACAACCTAAACTCAACTGTAATCAGTGGCGATCGTTTTCATCATCAGGAAAAAATGAAGGGGTGTACTATAAAAACTTGATAACCCACAATTTAATTTTCTTTAGATAAGAAAGGCTAAAATTATATGTAGATGTGTTGAGACAATGAATGAATACAGTTTTCAGAATATAGTATTGAAGTAATAATTATTTCCATTTAACTTTTGAAAGTAAAAAGGGGGATTTTGCGAATGTGCTTCACTGTGCATTGTTTACCATTTACTGTACATTTAAATAAAATATGTTATAAACTGATAATTCTGTGTTCTATTATTCAAGTAAAATAATTAATTGTTGGCCTCAATGTTTTTTATTTAATTAACTGGGATTGCAGAGCACCAACCCACTTAAGTGTATACTCCATTCGAGTGTATACATATTTGCAAAAAATTGGTTATACACTTAAGCGAGTTAGACTGTAGTGTGTTATTGTGGTAGTACTGTCATATCAAATAAATGTCTGCAGTTTGCTTTTAATAGGTCGCATTGGTAGATAATCTCAGCATTTTTGCATTTCTTTTGTACATTGCTTTGAGATGTCTTGGCAGTAGAAGTGATACATACAAGTTGTTGTTGGTTGATAGGAGTTCAACTCAAGAACTCTGCATGTCACCATATCCAAATCTTTACAGGCTCCTCCAAAACCTAATGCCGTATTCACAGGGTTCCTAAAACAACAATCCTTTTCACAAATATCATCATTTAAATAGCTCTCGGAAAGCTGCTGTTACCTTTTTTTTTTTTTAAAACACAGACCATTACAAGTTGTAAAAGTACAGAATGTACAGTTAAATCCACACAGACGTCTTTCCATCTTTAATGATAGACCCTGCTTTCTCTGTGCTGCATTTCGGCCTCGCCCCTTGTTTCTCATGGGCTGTATTGACTCGGTTCTGCTCCACCACAGTCCCGCCAGAGGCCGGGCTGCTGGTTCTCGAAGGCTGTGCATTGCTTTTGCTGTTGTAAGTCTGAAAGGCCAGGTCCAACTGCTCTTGGGCGACCCTGAGGTGCCTGTGCAGGCTAGCCAGATCAGACGGAATATTTTCATCGGGGCTGGTGCACTGCTGCTCTTGTGCCACGTTAGCCAAATTCTGCTCATGTGTGATCAGACTGTTGGGGATCTTATTGGGTTTATCCGACTTGACCACCAGGTTATACCCAGGGGGCGATGAAGGAATGTTCCTGGGGTAGGGGTAGCTGTAGGACGGGCGCTTGCCCTTGTTCCTCCTGTTGCGGATGATGTCCCGGATGCTGCCGATACCCAAGTGGAACATCTCACAGATGTTCAGCAACAGGCACAAGCAGCTGACCACGTACATGATCAGGAGGAAGATGGTCTTTTCTGTGGGCCTAGACACAAAGCAGTCTACCTGGTGAGGGCAGGGGTTCTTGGCGCAGATGTACGATGGGCTGACCTTGAAGCCATATAGAAGATACTGGCCCCCGAGAAAAGCCACCTCAAAAATAGCTCGGGCCAGAAGCTGGAGGACATAAATCTTCATCAGGCCTTCCTGCATGATTCTACGCCGGCCGTCGTGCTTCTGCTGTTCCCTGCCCTGCACTTTGCTCTCTGGCGTCATCTCATGCACCTCCAGTGTGTCTTCATAGATCATGGGCTCCTCCTCTTCCTCTTCCAGCACCTCGTCCAGAGTGCGGGTGGCCTTCCACTTGATGGCGTGGGGCTTCTTCCGGAACTTCTTGAACCTCCTCCTCTCCTCCTCAGATGAGCGGGCAATTTTGTGGATGGCGTAGCCCAGATACATGATGGAAGGTGTTGAGATCATGATGATCTGGAAGACCCAGAAACGGACGTGGGACAGGGGGGCGAAGGAATCGTAGCAGACATTGTCACATCCAGGTTGCTTGGTATTGCAGGTGAATTTGGTCTGTTCATCCGAGTAGATGGACTCCCCTCCGACTGCTGTCAGCACAATGCGAAAGATGATAAGAACAGTCAGCCACACTTTCCCCACAAAGGTGGAGTGGTTGTGGATTTCTTCCAGAAGACGGGTGAGAAAGCTCCAGCTCATGTTGGTCATAGGGACTGTTCAACTAAAACCTGGGAAGGTAAAAGAAAAAAAAAACAACAACATTTTAAAGTTACACAAATCCATGAATCTCCCAAGCAAACTGATCTTGAAAAGAAGCAGCTTGTCTAATGAGCTTGTCACGGCCATGTGAATCATACTTAAAGTAAACGAGTGAATTCAATTTCATATTAGTATGGTTTTTGGTATTTCAGGTATTGGTTTATTGTCTCAAACAACTGTGACTTTTTAAGTTCTGACCCGTTCAAATCTTACTCCATCCATGCGGTGCAAATATTAGAATGTTTCTTAATGAGGGAAATTGTTCTGACGATTAACAGCTTATTCTTCTTCTTAACAATGAACAGTGCTTTTACTTTCAGCAGACTGGATCAGATTGAGAGCTGTTCCGCATGCCTGAAAAGACAATTGTTATTTAATGTAACAAACAAAGTTCTGGAATGGAAACAAAGGAGGCCACATGTGTTTTGTTATGTTGCTAGTTGCTCAATGCTTTTCTAGTACAGCTTATCTCCTGGACCCATTCCCTCACCTGAGGAGACAAAGGGCAATGCTGGCAGAGATAAAACACATGCCATTCTACAGTTTTCTCTGTTGTAACATGGAGCTAAATGTATCTTGCACAACACTGGACTCAGTTAAATGATCTAAAGAGTGGAGGATGGCAATACAGTCTCTGTTTAAAGATAATGTAGTATTGGTTAATTGCAACTGTTTTTCATTTGTTTTTGTTGAAGATGTTATTTTAATGTTTTGTTTTACACACACGATTATGGTGAATGGTCAAAAAGCCTTTTTTTAAAGCATTTGTGGCCCAAGCTAACAAACTGTTTTACTCAAGTGGTATTGCTGGGTTATGAAGGAGAATGCTATAAAAAGAAATTGGCATTTCCATATGAAAAAAAGCATAGATCTGCACCGGCAAATGCTTAGGTTTATTGAAGTTCAACATGTTCTAACAACTATACATATTGACACTACACATAATCTTAAACTAATCTAGGCATATTAATTCTTTCAGTTGTTCTCTAATTGTCTTTACTTGTGCACTTGTGTCATTGTTCATCATTTTATGAAAGCATTCTTTGGCATTTAAATATGGTCCTTTCAAATAAACTTTCATCTTAATCTTGCTTAAAACATTTCTGTGATGTCACCCTTTGATATTTTGAAAAGTGTATGTGTGGCTTTGAAGAGAAGGGGAGTGTGGGGCAGATATCTACTTAATTAACAAATCCACTGTTTGTGCTACGAATCCAAAGAAAATTGTTGATTCGTCAACGAAACCACAGTTAGAACAATTCAATTGAATCTCATTATCAAACAACTATCAATTAGGAAGAAATGTTTTAAGTGGCATAAACAACTCAAAGTGTTGAATGGGTAAGAAAATAATCCATAGTTTCTCATACCTAACGGCACTCGAAATAGTGAATTATTTTTACCGATTCAACACTTATCGTTGTCCCAGCAATCAATGATGTTGTAAGAGGGAAATGGGTCTAATCATGTCCGTACAATGATGAACACATAAGACTCTTTTAAGCTGTCAAACACATAACTAATTGAATAATATTAAATAACCTTAGGGCAAGCCTGTCTGGAGGTTAATAAAGAAACATTTTGTCCAAAATTGGTAATATACTGTTTATATAAGGATATATATTGTGTAATACAGCGTGTTGCCAGTCGGACATTATAACACTGTGTTGGGGTTTTAGTGTGGGTCTGTCAGTTAATCCAGGCTGGAGACAGAAGTATGTTTAACATCATAGCGTGCTTTATTTACAAGTTTGAAATTTCCAGTCATCGGACCATCTGGCCATTTATTAAGAAACAAAAAACAAACAAACCAAAAAAAACTAGCTCCTTTTGGAGAACTAACTGAACTGACGTCGACTAGAACACCAATTCAATTTCCCTAATTTATTACAGGGCAGATAAGCTGTTCCACTGCAAAACACAAATTCTTTAAATCAGTGTTCTTACAAGCAAAGCAACACTCATGACATGCAGCTCACGTCCAGGTTGAAAATGAGCAGGGTTTTTATTTGGTTGTCGCCAAATAGCCCTTACTGCCTTCTGCACACTTTTAGAATTAAATTAAGAATCCGAAACACCTGTTTGCTGGGGAAGTTCTTCTCAAGCCTATCTGAAGGATACTCTCTGTCTCTCTCTCTCTCTCTGTCTCTCTGTCTCTCTCTCTCTCTCTGTTTTTTTTTTTTGTGGTAACCATACAGCACTGCCCACTATGTTCCCAAAATGTGCCTGTCTTGTGAAAGCGTGCTGGTTCTTGTTCTAAACATAATATAATAAAATGGCGTGACAAGCCTCGAGCAGCACAGCAAGTGCATTACTTTGGAAAGGAATGTTACAAAAGTCATCAACAGCTGGTACTGAAAGCAGAAAATAATTTTACGTTTCTTTAACGTATTTGAATGGCTTCTTTCACACAATAAAATAAAACAGACTGTTTGAATTTTAAAGTAAAAGTAACCAAAACAACACAACAATGTTGACACATAGTTAAAATGCCAGTGGAGAATATCAATAATAATACGGTATCTTTGTGTCTATCTATGTGTCTATTTATCTTTAGAAATCTGATTCTGTAAAGCCACCTTGTTTTCATCTATAGTATTTATCTACTTTATCTTGGGCTGGGCAGTGAACCTCTGAAAAGTCTCTTTTGACTCAGCATGTTAAACAGGAATTTAAACAGCACTGAAGACTGACTCTGAAGAAATATTTTTATTTGGCCCATAGAAATCACTGGTTAGTTACACTAAAAATTCTAAAAATTTCCTCCTGGCTCAAATCGCATATTCACACAGCCTACATTGTACCTCAACGCAATGGACTTCAAAAACTTACACTCCAGCTCAAAATCAGCAGCCTTTTTTTCTAAAACAAAAACACACACAAAAAAAACATGTAATGTAGTTAAAATAAATGATTACTGTTTTTCTCCAGTTTATTAACTCAAACATGAATTTGATTCAAATTGTTAAAATATACTACGGTACTTACATTTGCTTCATTGCAGCACATCTGCAGATTTTAAATGACCGTACAGCTCAGAGATAAGAGATTTTGTGCTGTGTATTTAATCACCCTGCTGCAGTCTCCACCTTTCAAAATATTTGCCAGTTATTTGTTGGAAACTTCTTGTCCAGACTTGACTCCCTACACCAGTGTACTAGCTATTCATCCTCACACATTTCAATTAAACACCTAATGAATTAATGATAGGGTTAGGGTTTAATTAATCTAGCTACAGGTAAGGGTAATGTGGCTTGCCAGTACCTCTATCCACACTCCATTATATTCTGAAGTTTGCACATCATTATTACTATTTTATTTATTTATTTGGCAGAGGCATTTATCCAAGGCAACTTGCAGGTATCATAGTGGCATCTAATTGGAATATGCATGCATTGTACAGAAACCGTCACATGCATTCAACAACGAGCCATATTAGTCTTACTATGTCACTAAATATTCTCAAACAAGTCAAGGACTGCTGCAAAAAAAGCCAAACAAAGCCAAAACATAGCCCTGCATGCACATAGCAATCAATCAATGCCACTGCTCTGCAGATGGTGGAGTTCTGTAAGTGTGTTGGTTCATGTACTGTAATCACATTTTAATCCCTGACATGAATGACACAAATAACATGTTACTTACACTGGACTGTAACATACATTTTTGTTGTTTCAAAATGGTGCCAACTTGGATTAAATTAAAACAGCTAAAACAGTCTCTTTTCTGAGTTCAAGACAGTTGCTTGAGTCTTTCAAATGATGAAGATCATTACAAGTTCAGTGCACAAGTTGGTGTCCTCTGTTAAAATACAGCCACAGTGGAACACGGCTGCTAAAGTCAAAAGCCTTCAGGTTAGATATTCTGTGTTGACATTGGATACATCCCAACCACATTTATGAGTTAAAAAACTTGAAGCTGGAGGGTAGGAAACTGTAATTAGCTAAACATGCCAGAAAAGTTACCGACATGATAATCAACATATTGTTTCTGATATATTAGCTCATTTTAAACAGAGAACATTAAACATCATTATTTCCTCTAACTTTGTCTGTATTTCCCCACTGATGTGAAATTTTACCCACAGTGGAGACAGTTGTTTATATACAGCAGTAATTTGGGATGCATACATCACAATATGCTGCAAAATGAGCTTATGGCAAGCCAACCTTATAGCATGTATATGGGATTTCTGTTTAGCTAATTATCACTTACACAAGGTATCTTTAATAGATTGTATGACTTTGTCACATCTATCTCAGTTTGTTGCAAAAGCTCCAAGCCTGCGCCCATTAGCCAACCCACTAGCCATTTAGGTTACACAGTACGCTAGCAGATTATTTTCACGTCTGGAGATGGAATTCAAAATTGTATTAGTCAACTAATTACAATGCTGGGGAAAAACTCAAATAATAACATTAAAATAAGAGATCTGGCAAGTACAGTGTACCTGTGTCAGTGTTTTGGGCTTGTGAATGGTGGTCCGGGTTGTCGCTTATATTCTCCCTCAGATAAACACAAAACAAAATAACACAACCCAAAATATCCACTATGCATGCTTTAATATAACCCCCCTCCCCTTTTTGTTTTACCATCACTAACGTACCGTATGATAGTTTCACTTAGGTAAGTCACCTTGGATAAAGGTGTCTGCTGAATAAACAAATATTAATAAGAAGAAATAATGATTTTGTTTCTAATAATGAAATACAAAAGAAATGAATTCATGAAAAATGCATCACTTTATGAACAGAGCTGAAAACCAGTAATTCACTTTTAATAAGTCAGATGACAGCAGGATAAGGCATTACAGTACTAGTATTATAGAACTGAATGTCACCTTTTTGGTATAAAGGAGCCATCCTCCTAATACTGTGCTATTTGAGTACATGAACCACCCTGTATGGATTGACCTGAACTTTAAATAAGACCCATTTCAAACATTTTTGCTTCTCAAAGTGGGATTTCATGCCTTGCAAATAAAATAAAATTGATGAAAGAAGTAGCAGCAGCCCACTGCAGCCCAGAGTTTAGAGAGCAATCTTTTCTTATTCATTTTTAAACACCAGTGAAAGCCTTATCCACCTCTCCCTGTTATTGCTGTCACTATGTTTATAGTGCTGTATCAACAAATGTCTTTTTTGCCTAGAATTTGATAATATAAGTCCTTGAGAAAAAATGGTAACAATATTAAACTAACAAGAAACACATCAGTATGGTCAATTAACTGCTCTTTTACTAGTCTTGTTCTCTCTGCATAAACAAATTGACAAAAGCTTTGCATAATGCATACAGCATGACAATTGTTTCCTTTATCCCCCAAGTCTTGAATTAAAATAACTTTTTTTTCAGATATTTTCCAATTTTTTTATGTATTTATTGATGTATTTCCCCTTGGCTGAATTTGGTCAGTGAGGGCTAGTCTTGCCTTGTCACTTCGCATTTGGCAACAGGGATGTCTGACAGACCATCTCAAACCTCAGAAGGCAAAGGAATCTCTGTCATCTGCCAAATCAAGCTGGGAAACATTAAAACTGTTCTCTAGTTCCCTGCAGGCTAATTGACCTAGTTTCAGTGTCTGCAGATGCCAACTGTTACAGATACAGTATGCCCACAGTGGTATGGCATCTCTCTTAAATGATCCATATAAACTGTGTTGTGCTTTTTATCAGGTGAGTGCATTGGTAGCTACATTAAAAAAATAAAATAAGGGACTCTGGAGTGGCACATCCAATAAAGGCGCTCCATGTGGAGTGCAGGATGCGCCCTATAGTCTGGACATTGCGAGTTCGAGTCCAGGCTATTCCTTTGCCGACCGAGGACGGGAGCTTCCAGGGGGCGGCGCTCAATTGGCCGAGCGGGGGGGGAGGGTTAGGTCGGCCAGGGTGTCCTTGGCTCATCGCGCACCAGCGACCCCTGTAGTCTGGCCGGGCGCCTGCGGGCTTGCCGGTAAGCTGCCCTAGAGCTGCGTTGTCCTCTGACGCTGTAGCTCTTGGGTGGCTGCATGGTGAGTCTGCAGTGTGTAAAAAAGCGGTCGGCTGACGGCACACGCTTTGGAGGACAGCGTGTGTTCGTCTTCGTCCTCCCGAGTCAGCACAGGGGTGGTAGCGATGAGCTGAGCCTAAAAATAATTGGCCATTCCAAATTGGGAGAAAATAATAAAAATAATTGGCAACAACTAAATTCTGCATACAACATATGTGCAGCTTCCATTACAGGATTATTACAGTACTACTTGTTAAATACAAATACAATAACATAATCAGAGTTATAAATTCACACAAGCCCTGCACCCAGTCCTGGGTTTCTAAACTGCCCTCAACTAAGTATATTATTTAAATGATTCAGTAAACAGGAGTGTAAACAAACCTTCAAGGCGAGAGTATGGTTTCTTGTGAAAATGAGTACAGTGCTGGGTAACCTGCAGGAGAATGTACTAAACAGCCAGCAATAACACAGTCTTGAATATAGAATTGAAATCAGACTTTTCGTAACCTTATAACAAAGAGTTCCCTTTCAATTCGAAGACGACCACCAATGAAATTACTTATGGGATATGCCTGCCCATTGGGTAGGTATTGCTGCACACAAGGTGCCCACGGTACTCAGTGCGTGGTGCCCAGTGTTAGTTACCCTCTGCTACAGCGCTAGTGAGTGAGTGCACGGCGTTTGCCCAGCCAGTGCTTGAGTGCAGTGCAAGTGGTGTTTAGTTCACAGCCCATGCAAAACACCAGGCCCATGTCAGGCAAGTCGGGGTTCCACCCCTGCACGGCCTGCAACACCAATATCCTGCAAGAGGAAAGCATACCCTCTATGCGCGGTGCTTGGGCGTTCAACATGCCACCTTGGCCCTTGAGAGGGACGTGGCCTGTAGCATCTGTGAGGCTTTCCAGCCCCGGGTGAAAGACGCTCGTTTGGAGAGGGTCACGAGGACGAGCTCCGCATCCTCTATGGCCGGACCGTCGGCGGCTCTTGGAGCCCCAGAGCCCCTCCTCCATGACCTGTCCCAGGACCCCCTGCTAGGCATCCCTGATGCGCAGGCCGCCCGCAGTCGCTCCCCATCAGTAATACAATTGCTTTTGAATCCACAATCAAACATTTATGTATTTATTTTTTTATTCATTACCATTTAATTATATATGAATTCTAATTATTTTTTCCTACTGCTTCTACTTTCAGGTTTTAAAAAATAGGTTACATTTTCAAGTTTAAAAAATGGATTTAATCAGGATTTATTTCTGCTTACAGACACGTAGAGATGGAGGAAAACAAGGATTTCAAATAAAACATAATTTACCAAGTGAACGTAGTGACTGCTTCTGTAAGTCTTGAATGGCATTTTACTTATATATTTTTGTAGTGATACAATTGGACATGCTAGCAGTAGAAGCTTTTTCAAATATTCTGCTCCCACAAGAGAGCATTATCAGTGTCTTTAGTTTCTTACACTAGTCATTTTTAGTAATCAATTAATCATCAACCAATCTTTATTTTATACAGCGCCTTCCATAGTGGACCACCATCACAAAGCACTTTACAAGATACAGTAATAAAACAATGCATAATACATTAAATACAGTGAATAATACATTAAATACAAGGCTAGTATGTTAAAATTCTAAATGACTGTGGATGCGTATGTCATATAGAATCATCAGAAGATGCAGTGAAAGATCAGAAGTAGCAGACATAACAGTATGCGTATGACAATATTTTGTTCAGTCTTTTGTCATATTTCACCCCTTTTTTCATATCACTGCAGTAAAATATATTTTTAGCTGGAGTGAAGTTGACGGGTCTGTTTACATGTTTGTTAGTTTTTCAACCAAATCGAAGTTCCAGTGATTTCAGCAAACCAGATGTATGTTGTCATTTTTTATTTTTGTTCATTTTGATAATAAGGAAGAGATGCAGATGACTTCAGCATGGAGCAGATGGGTTTTAAAATGTAAAAGGACAGTTGAAAAATTCTAGGCTTTTGCAGTCTAACATGGGATAACGACCACTCCATCAGAACCTGGTAAGTTGAGACGAGTGGTGAGGTTTACAACTGAACATATAAAGAGATTGCTCAGCCCACCCTGCAGGGGCGGGCCTCTCCTAAATGGAAAACAAGAGAACACCAAAACACAGAATGCTTGCACAACACTATGAAGGTTAAACTGTTATACTGTCTCTTTAATATATACATGTTTTCAGGAAACATTTATTTTTTAAATTATGTTTGCGTTGTAGTAATTGTGGGTGTTTGCCTCACTACACGCAACTCTGTACACCACAAAAATAAAATGCAGTACATTGCAAAGCAAACTGTCACATTGGAAATATCAAACTTTGCATTTCATCATTAAGCCATAAGATGTGCGATGCATGAGAAGGAGCGTAAATACATAACTGTCACAATGGATTTGTGACAGTTTGCACCAGTGTGGGTTTTAGAGGATGGCTTGAAACTAAAATGAATGTGTGTGTGCGCCATCTGTATAGAATATCTCTTGTATAGAGAACCATTATGGGCAGACTAATTTACATGGAATAAGTGTTGAATTCACTCTACATGTACTGCATTATCAAATCAAACTCTCACTAGGAGCCTGAGGAGTAAACCTGACATACTCGCTCAGTGGCAAGACCTCAGCTAGTCACCAATGAGTGCAACATAATTAGTGACACTTTAACCCAAGCACTGCTTCCCAGTTCACCCTTCAATCTGGCTTCATCTCCCAGCTGATCCAGTTTGTATTCTTTACAAATGTGTGTACAGTGTAATGCATGGTGGTCGGATGTTTAACTGTTGTGAGATATTGCTTGTACGTCCTTTAAATTGTATAATCCACATTCTCTCTCATAATGTTGTATTATTTTGAATATAGTAGCGAGTAACACCCCTCTCAAAACCTAAATGAGTAGGGTGGAAATGCACTAGTTCTCCGGCTGCATTGCACAGACTTACACGATCACCAGGAGTTGTACATTGGCTTGTGATTCAAATAAGGGCCCTGGCGAAACCCCTACAGTACGGTTTCTTATTGGGGATGGGTGGTTAAGATTGGTTGTCTAAGTGTGCTTGAGCTAGCTGCTGACATTGGATGTTAGAGTAGTGGAAATACTTTATGACCTAATTCTTTTGAGCAATGCGGGATATAGGGGGAAGAAAAAAAAAAAAAAAGCGGCCGTACTCCAGGGCTTTGCATAAGGTCTGACGAACACAAAGGGCTAGATTCTCAAAGCTGATCACTGATGACAAAAGTGTGAGTAGTCCAAAGTTGTTTCTTGTTTTAGAATTGTAAATGGTGTTTTTTTTCTTTTTAGACAAAAAAACAACGCTAATGACGGTTTGAGAATCTAGCCCAAAGTGTCCTTGGACAGGGAGCGCAGAGCGCTAATAGCTTTGAGAATCTAGCCCAAAGTGTCCTAGGACTGGGAGTGCAGGACATATAGATAGATCTACTCCCTAACATACCATCAACCAGGGGCTCCCATCTTGGGGAACACGGTTATTCACTGCAATATATCCTCTACAGGGTTGTTTACAACAACTGTTAGCAAGCCCAGTCATGCGCTTCATTTTTTTTTAATGAAGCGTGTGATAAAATAAAGGGTGTTTCTGGCCTTTTTGGCTTAACAAAAAATGTACAGCACTATTCACAACATCATATGGTAGGAAAAACTTGAAAAAGTCTTCATATAACTGTGACAAGAACAAACAGAAATCCCAATTTTTTTAATGTTTTGTGGCTCTGACGGTGATTTAATTCAGATTTATTTAAAATACTCTTGTAGTTTTAGTGTATTTAAAGAATCACTGTTCCCTGGTAATACAAGGAATAGGCTTGCACTAAACACAGTTTTCAGACCTTTTTCTTTTTGTAAAATCTATAAAGGTGACTGTGCTGATCTAATGTTACCATTATTATTCTCCATAATATGAGAATAGCTTATTTCAACATTTTAATCCTAATAGCAAGCCATTCTATTTAAAAGCATACCAATATTTGTGTTGCCAGATATTGCATTTTTGCTTCTGTAAAGCCCAAATTTATAAATGTAAACTGCTGTACTGTCTATACCTTTACAGTATATTCCTTGAAGGTAGGGTTAACAGTGGGATAGCAAAAATAATGTACCCAAAAATGGAAGTTAAATCCAGATTGTTTTCTGAACATTTGTATAAAGTTGTAACAACAGGGTGTGTGCTCACTTTTTTTTTTTTTATAGTCCCATGTCTACTGTATACATGCAATCTATTCAAGATATCTCACCAGAAATCTTTCTCCAAAGCAGACCTGCATGTTGTCCAGTTTAGTTTGGGATATTCTTAAGAGTTAGCTGATGGTAAAACTGCTGCTCTTGGGGGTTCAGTTTCAGCCGCGCTCTATTCTTTTCATTATATAATGTTCTCAATAAATATAATTTCAACACAGGCAATGCAAGCTTCAATCTTATATTTCCTAATTTTCAAAAAGCAAATGTGTTCATATTTAATGAAATGATTGTATAAAAAGACAGAGAGATTCAATCCTTGTACTGTGGGTTAGGCAATACCCTGCAAAGTGGATACATTACTAATGTATCAAAACCATGGATCTATAGAATAGCCAGAATGATACCTGTTCAAAGCAAAAGATTTCATGAAAGAAAACTACATTACTGAGTGGGAGATCTGCGTCACAGACAGAATTGATTCACCAAGAAATTCAAAATAAAACCCCTAGTGCTGAATATATGATACATAAATCCATCATTCCATTGAACTGAATCATTATAATGGGCTCCCTCTGTTTTTGAAGAGACTGCTGTGCTATTTTGTTTTGCTACGGTTAACAGGACATTTATTTATTTTTATTTTACTATACTGTATGTTCCAAATGTATTTTTGATATGGGACGGGAATTGACACAGAGGCACTGGTATACAATTACTAGCAGCATGATTACTTCAGCATTTAGACACCCTATTTAAACATCTCATCTGTCAGAAAGCCATCTCAAAAATCAGAAATAAAGACAACAGCATTTTCAAAGACAGCAGATGGTAATTAGCTGAGTAAAAGGTACCAGATCTGACAGGCTCAGTTGGCTGAGGAGTCTGCAGGGTGACCTGTGGGCACCTTTCACATTTCTGCAAAGTGTCAGTTTTTGTTTCTGCCCAGGAAAGAAAACAAAACCTCTAGCAAGTAACCTAAGCACTAGAGTCAATCACCAGGAAGTGTAACCTGTAAACCTCATTAAATCCAGACATTAGCTAACTAGCACTGTTCTACCCAACATGTTCTGCTATATATTCTAGGGATTGAACATACAAAAAAAAAAAATAATAATAATTCAATCCACTGCCTGGTATTCTGTTATCCAAGTCTGTCCCACATGTCCTGTTGCTGCACATTCAGTCCTGAACAATCTGGCTTTTTAATAAGAATGTGTAGCACCTCACACTGAGCTTGCAAAGACAATGTCTGAGCTAGTGTGCAGGTTTTTTCGTTTAATAATTTCATAATAAAAATGGTTGCTAATAATATGTCTACTGAGCAATAGGACATGTCACAATATTTATGTTCTCTTGGTCAGGCATGCTGCCAGGTATTATATTTTAATGTTGTATGCAGTCTGCAACATTTTGATAGATGTTTAGAGATCTAGCACAGGGCAGTTTAATGGAATATGCAATTAAACAGACAGGAGATCACACAAATTAGAATGACCTAATGACACAGCCACACAAATATTAGCTAACAATCCTTTTAAGTTTTATTATTTACCTCTGAGTTAACCTTTCCTCTTAAAGGTAAAGAGCAATGTGAATTATCTGAACTTCCCTTAAAGGGCCAGTATCACGCTGGGGTGCAGTGGCAAAAAACAAAACTACCGGAACTGTCCTAAAATCAATAATGGTGCATTATAAACAGTTCACAGAGATGCCAAGGATTAAACTGAAGAATCATCACCTTACTGAGACATAAATAAACTTCATGATCTATTGTAATCCTGTGCATTTCTTGTGTGAAGCTTATGGCAAGCCAAATTATCATTCAGAGATATCACAAATGAATTTATAGATATTTATAGATATCTCTAAATATTTTAAGTTATATCTCTAAAACATTTCCAGATATCTTAAATTAGTGCTGTCAATTAATTGCATTCTGCAATTAATGTGTTCATTTTTTGGAGATTTGAGAGTGTTCATTTTTTGGAGCACATTAATCGCACTCCTGTATCTTGTCCCACTTAGCATACCGTAATTAATTTCCTGCGGCACCATTTTAATACACTTGAGTGCATGCCAGGATTGAATAAGTGTCGTCATCGTTTGAATATAAAATTAGTCACTGAACCACATCATGTACCAAAGTACTCAAACTGAAGGACTTGTGAATGGGAAGTTTATTTTTTTAAAACTTTCTTTAAAGACAGTTCATTGGATAGAAAGAGGGTTACTTGTACCTACTGTCAAAGTGAGTTCCAGTATCACAGAAGTGCATCTAGTCTGCTGTACCATCTATGTGCTAAACATGCATTCACTTCTCAAAATACACTCTAGTAGTTTTTGTGCCACAGACAACAACAACACAACAACAAATGAAATCCGTCAGTTTCGACAGAGTACTCTTTTAGAAATTCAGGATCACTGCAAACCCCTGAATCAAGCTAAATACGATACTATAACCAGTGCTGTTGGATAACTACCAACTGCAGACCCTTTAACATTGTAGCTTTGTGTTATTTCAACAACCACATTTATTTTTAAACAATATTATTTACAGTTATGGAGGATATAACCGTTACTCAGTGAATGTTTTGTTTTATTTAGGCAATGTCAAGTTATTAATAAAAGAAAATGTAAAATTATTATTATTATTATTATTATTATTATTATTATTATTATTGTTGTTGTTGTTGTTGTTGTTGTTGTTGTTGTTATTATTAAAATTGCAATGAAAAACATCAGTTTATTGCAGTAAGGTGATTCCATTGTGATTTAGCAGTTGGTTCAGACAATATAACAACAAATAAAGAGAATCCAGAAATAGGAAAACAAGGTTTTTATGCTGGGTTATTTTTTGGATGATAATATTTAAATATATCTCTAAATCATTTTAAGAGACCTAAAATACATTTAGATATCTGAAAATGATTTCCATATATCTTTAAACTGAGCTTTAAATTAGATATCTAAAATGCATTTTTCAGATATCTTTAAATTATTTTAAGATACCTAAAAATGACTTCCTATTCATTTAGAGATACCTCTAAATCATTTTAAGATATCTCAAAATAACTTCCTGCCATATTAAACAGTGCTATCACACAACATCACAAGAAAGAACGCAAGGGCCAGTGAAACGGTGCAAAAATAAATAAATAATTAATACATGTGTTAAGTACATTCTCAGGAATTTCACAACAGACCTGAGCAATCAAAAAGAAAATCAGAATGCTTGGGCATACAGCCAGAAGTTTACAGTACAAATCAAAGAATGTTATGACGAGGTTTTATAATGCCCTGGTGAGACTGCACTTAGGCGTACTGTGCCTGAAGCTGGTCATCACAGTACCAAGGACATTGTGGCCCTGCAGAGTGTAACAGAGAGCAATCAACAGAATGAGCTATGGAGATAGGTTTAAAGAACTGAATCTATTTAGCCTAGAACAAGGGAGAACTATGAGGGGACTTGAGTGAAGTCTTTTGAGGACAGTTAATCCTAACCCATAACCCACAGAAACCAGGGTCACAGCACCAAAGCAACAGGGTGGAGGCTGGGTGCAAACCGGTGAGCATGCACAAGGCACACTCTCCCGCCACAGACCCAGTTTACTACTTGACCATCTTGACTCTCCTCTGGTTGCCCCTCCTGCTCTCTCCTCTTTCTCTCCTCTCTCCATTGCTGACTTCTCTGGCTTACTGCTGAAATTAACCACTGCCACCTGCCACCTGGACCCTTGGCCGACTAATCTTGTCCATCTCTGTGCTTCTGATCTTGCTCCTTCAATTATGCACACTCTTAACCTGTCCCTGGACTCGAGCCTGGTTTCTGCTGCCCTTAAGCTTGCCCGAGTTACGCCAGTACTCAAAAAAGCCTCCCTCGACCTGGCTGACTTAACTAAATCCCATCTCCAATCTCCAATCTCCAAGCTCCAGCCGCATTACAATACTGAAACTGCTCTGCTCCAGATTGTAAATGATATCCTGCTTAATGCTGATGTTGATGCTCCCTCTGTGCTTGTCCTCCTTGACCTAATAGCTGCTTTTGACACCATAGATCATGGCATTCTTCTTGACTGCCTTCAGAAGTATGCTGGGATCTCTGAAACCTGTCTCTCCTGGATGTCCTCTTACCTAACTGGACGCATGCAGTCTGTTTTCTATGCTGCATGCAATGGTGTCACAAACCCAGTCACCTGTGGTGTCCCTCAAGGGTCTGATCTTGGGCCTCTTCTCTTCAACATTTACATGCTTCCCTTGGGTCACCTCATCCGCCAACACAGCCTCATGTTTCACTCCTATGCTGATGACACACAGCTCTACTTAAAACTTGACCCTGGAAACCCCTCTGCCATGGTCTGGTTCTCAGCTTGCATTCAAGACACTGAGGTCTGGATGTCTGCCAATTTTCTTCAACTCAACACTAACAAATCTGGACTTCTTCTAGTAGGATCTAAAACTCAGTTTAAGAATCTCAATATAGCTGCCCTGAACCTCGGAAACTGTCTGCTGCTGCCATCTCCCACAGTAAGAAGCCTTGGTGTTCTTCTTGACAGCAACCTCTCCTATGATGCCCACATCTCCTCCGTGGTCAAATCTTCCTTCTACCATCTTCAATTT
Organism: Acipenser oxyrinchus oxyrinchus; assembly: GCA_030684275.1. NCBI lineage: Eukaryota > Metazoa > Chordata > Actinopteri > Acipenseriformes > Acipenseridae > Acipenser > Acipenser oxyrinchus. The sequence continues at coordinate 22,793,768 of CM060250.1, forward strand.
ATTATTATTATTTGTTTATTTAGCAGACGCCTTTATCCAAGGCGACTTACAGAGACTAGGGTGTGTGAACTATGCATCAGCTGTCACTTACAATTACATCTCACCCGAAAGACGGAGCACAAGGAGGTGAAGTGACTTGCTCAGGGTCACACAATGAGTCAGTGGCTGAGGTGGGATTTGAACTGGGGACTTCCTGGTTATTATTATTATTATTTGTTTATTTAGCAGACGCCTTTATCCAAGGTGACTTACAGAGACTAGGCTGTGTGAACTATGCATCAGCTGCAGAGTCACTTACAATTACATCTCACCCGAAAGACGGAGCAGAAGGAGGTTAAGTGACTTGCTCAGGGTCACACAATGAGTCAGCGGCTGAGGTGGGATTTGAACCGGGGACCTCCTGGTTATAAGCCCTTTTCTTTAACCACTGGACCACACAGCCCGATGCATCTCCAAAGTCCTTCCCTACCTTTCCCTCCTGGATGCAGAGATACTTTGTCATGCATTTACTGAGACTTGCAGTAGTCGAGTCTCTTCTTGACTCGACTACTGCAAGTCTCTCCATGGTGGTCTCCCGGCACGCACCATAAACCGACTGCAGCTAGTTCAGAATGCCACTGCCAGGATCCTTACCAGATGTAAAAACCATGAACATATCACCCCCAGTCTTGCCCAGCTGCACTGGCTACCTGTAAAGTTCAGGATTATTTTCAAAACTCTCCTGCTCACTTACAATGCCCTTCATCACACAGGTCCCGAGTACCTCCTCAACCTGCTGATCTGCTATGTCTCTACCCGCAAGCTGAGGTCCTCCGACTCTAACCTGCTTGTTATCCCCAAGCAAAAGTGCACCACACTTGGAGAATGCTCGTTTAGCTTCATGGCTCCAACTCTGGAACTCTCTCCCAGCTTTGGTGTGTGATGGTCCCACTGTTGCTCACTTTAAATCAACTCTCAAGACCCACTTGTTCTCTCTTGCTTTCTATGCTGTTTAAGCCTGATATCTGCTATTAGCTACTGTGTTATTACTACTATTTCATGTATTATGCATTTTTCAATGTATTGTATTATGCATTGTTTTTTACTGTATATCATGTATTATGCATTTCTCTGTATTTAAAATATTATGAATTTTCTTGTTGTTACTGCACACTTGTAAAGCACTTTATGATGCTTGTCCACTATGAAAGGCGCTATATAAAATAAAGAGTGATTGATTGATTGATTGATCTTAAGCATAATGCAGAAGAGTTGGGCTCATCTGTATTCAGGGTTATAGAGCTTTTAACCTCATCTCAGTAACGGGGCAGAATCCAACTTGACAAAGTTTTGAGATCAATCAGCTACTAGGAACCAGACTAGCACAGATGGGCCGAATGGTCTCCTCTCTTCTTTTCTTATGTTGGCTAAAAATTAAATATTTTAAGTGATGTATTTATCCCATCATTAGGAGCTTTACAAAACATTCATTTTGGAATACTACAAAATAAGTGCAGAACAGGACAGCTAAGATCATCCTTGTCTTCTTTACTCATAGGAGTATGAATTCCTAAAAATAAACAAAAGCTGTCTTAGGTTGTTAATTTCTCTTATATCTACTGTCAATGCATTGCAATGTAAAGGAGCAGAGAAAAAGGATTTACCTTTTACCAGTGATAGATTTAAACTTTGTAACTATGCATGTCAGTATTAAGCTTGTAGTGCAATGCTTTTACATAACATCACCATCCAGTGATAACCAATTTAATTAAACTGTTCTGCCAAGCAGTCAGCTTTTTTATTGAACATTTCACTTTATTATAACCAGCCAACCACCAGTGCTGTAATAAATCTATAAGCTAGGTAGTGGAGTGATTGGCCACTCATAGTTTGTCCTTGAGTGATAATGAGAAGCAACATGCTGGTGGAGCTGATGAAGCCCTGGCAGTGGCGGTGAATGAGAAAAAGGCCAGGGGCGCATCTATGTTATGCCCACAGACGTGTATAACACATTATCATAAGCAACAGATGTGCAATAGTGGCTCAAATCACAGAAACCTTCAGCACAGGATAAGACACCTGTTTCCACTTGAACAATGAACAATGCACTGGGAGCACTGTTGGTAAAACTTTAAAAAAAATTGTAGAAATAAAAATAGTTATTTTTACATATCATAGGAAAACAAACAGTATACGCATGGATTTGAATAAAACCCAGGGCACTTTCCTTGGGTTAGTGGCCTTTTACTGTACTAGTTGACTGAGGCTGTAGTGAGCTGAAGCGATTCCTTCAGCAACAACCCAGGGGATGAGACTTTCAATGAACCAGCAGAGTCTCTCTCTCTCTCTCTCTCTCTCTCTCTCTCTCTCTCTCTCTCTCTCTCTCTCTCTCTCTCTCTCTCTCTCTCTCTCTCTCTCTCACAGTAGTTTATACTTTATGCATTTATAACATCATACCCAGTTTTACAATTTGAGAAAGTACTCCTTACATTACTATTATTTTATTAAATAACATCATATAGCCTTGTTTAGTTTTTTAACTCTTGGTACACGTCACCGTGATTCTTTGTAGCTCATTGCCCTTTGTTGATGTACTATCTTAAAAAAGGCAAATGATGGCCAGAAATTAGGTGTCAGAATGAAAAGAGTTTAAAAACTTTGATGAACTGGCCTAACTTCTGTTATATCATGTGATAAACGATAACAAAGAATCTCCCCATCCCCCGACACAGACACACTAAATCCATCCCCCTGCTCCATTCTAATCCTGTGATGGCAGTCCACCAACCTAAAATTATGAACATCTTGAGGAGGCTGCATTTAAACTACTGTGGGGCAAGATCTGAGTGCTTTGTACTTTGCGAATAGTTGAGGTCAAAATAATCACCTAGCTGACTAGTTCCCACTTTAAAAACTATATTAATAAATCATGTATTTAAACATTTCTGGTGCTCAATTGAAGTTTTATAAACTGGTGTAAAACTGTTTAACATTTTCTAAAATGATTTATTAGTGTTCTAAAATGTCATTTTTGGATTGAAATCTCAAATGCATTCTCATCCATATGAAACCACACACTTCACAATTACTTTTCATTTCATTCAAACAGCTGGATACAATTATGATACTGACATTGCTTGCTCGCTACTAGGTTACACTTAAACACATAAAAACATTACCATGTTGCTGAAGCTGTTTTTAAACAAAAGTGTGGTACTGGATGACTACCAGTTCTGAGGTCGACTATCACTTTTCTAGTCGACTAGTTGTTTATTCGGTGCTTCCTCTAGTACTGGTTGGGCCATTCCATGAACAAATTAACATTTGATAGATTCGATCAGTCATCAATATCAGACCACTAGCAAGCCCAAGACTGGAAAGTAGAACACTGTGGATCAAAATATTAAATGTTACAAATGTAGTTTTCATTGTAGTTTAGACCTTACACAATTTCCAACTTTGCCAAATACCTCCAGTGAATCCTGTAGTGCCTGGTATAAAGTTATTGCACTTTACACTGCTCTAATCAAGAGAATTATAGGACATATTACACCAGGCACAAATTACCTGAAGGAATGAAAACTGTTAATGAGCCAAAGCTAGAAATCAGAATTTTAACTAATCAAAATATTAACTTTTTCTTAAGAATATTGTGTTGTTGTAATTAATCGTCAATGTATTATTATTATTATTATTATTATTATTATTATTATTATTATTATTATTATTATTGCATACTTTGGTTTTCATTCAATGAACCTTTTTAGCTGGAAAAGTATTTTTATTATTTAGATTATTAAAAATCGTTACTGCTATGTTCATTCTATGCAACACCACATTGTTTCATATTTATTGCGTACATTTATAGCTTGCTAATGGAATTGTGGCTTTAAAATATTATTCAGGGAAAACGAAAATAAAATAACTTGTGCAGAACATGCAAAAAAAGTTGGTAGTATCCTGAACTGTGACTGCTTCGCTTCAAAACCAAATAAAAAATAAATATAAAAAAGAATAATAATTTAAATTAAATTAAATAAAAAAGGCAAACAGTATGGTTCACTTTACCTGTAGTCCAGCTTCTAAGTAAATCTTCCCAAAACCAGCACGAGACTCTGAAGTGAAGAGCTACCTTTAACACCATGTATGGTTGTCAGCAGATTCTCAGTGTTTCAGTCTAAAGATGAGCATGACTAGCAGAAGCAGCCCTAGGACTGGCTTGTATGTCTGTGTCTGTGTGGGGGGAGCTTGATTTTATGCAGAAAACCTCCTCATTCTACTACACAGTGGAGTTTAAACTGGAGTCCAGAGGAAGACGGTGGTTGGTTTTCTAGAATAACATTTTTATTTTATTGCATAGAAAACGTGTCTGCATTTTAATCCAAAACCTGTATTTTTTTTTTACTTAAAAGAACATTAAAACCTTTTAAAATTCATGATGTTTTCCAAATCCTCATTGTTACCTTACTATTAGTTCTTTAGTATATAAAAAAAAAACATGGTTAGCAGGTTCTCTGATGCCAAAACTAACTTTGGATAATGGACACAAACTGGAAGTTCAATAGGTTTTCTGACAGAAGGTACCCGTTTTTCATGTTTAACTCGATAAAACACCAGTCAGGTTCTATCGGATTCTATTTCATAAAATTCTTTTAAAAAAAAAAGGCAGCAGAAGAATTCTCCCTACAAACTTTAAAATGTCTTCAGCAGGAATGAGAACAAATATAACAATGACATGTTGGGGTAATACTGCACTGAGAGGTAGTCTTAATGTTATGCATTTACTACCAATGCAATTTTAGCTACTGTAAAATGATGACATGACTGGTACAATGTTCTGCTCTGCCTTAGCATTTCTTAATCATTTGAATTAATAAGAATAACTTCCATTTTAATGCCCCTCTCACAAAAATTAACAAAAGAATGAAATGTGTCCTGGGTTCACAATATATATCCCCAGTAAAGCTCAAAGCTGTCACTGCATTGGTTTTATATGTGCAAATTCTCTCTGCTCTGAGCTTTACAAAAATAGCTGAGAAAGGTGAAAATGGGTCTGTAATAAAAACAATACGCTCTAAAAGCACCGGGTCTGGCTTCTATTACGAAGTGATACATCATATGTGAACATGCTAGGCATGAAAATTCTGAGTCTTGCCAGATGTTTAAATAAGGAAGCAACGATACAGACGAGATAAATGGCCAACGTATGTGATAAATACATTGGTTAAAAAAGTACACATGCTTTAGATGTTTTCCTAAAAAGCGAAACTTTCTAAATTTAAAAGACTACATTGTCATTGGCATTAGCATGCTGATAAATGTGCAGGACTCATGAGTCACTAGCATGAATACAGCCCTCATTCATCCCAGACATGTTTAAGTTGTTTATCTGGTCTTGTTTTCAATTGTATTGCTGTATTGTTGTATTTCTATCATTTTCATTTGTATGTACAGTACAATGTGATGCTTGTCAATAGAAAGACACTGAGGGGAATCTAAGGTATACACAGGTAATCGTATTTTATACTGCATACTGTTGTGTTTGTGATAGGGTAGTTTACAAGGGGTGAGCATTATGCAATGGGTGCATGTAATACAAGCAAGCGAAGAAAGCTCTGTGAATATAAAGCTGTAAATTCAACATTAGAGCTATGAGTATTATGAAAAAGTCAATGACCATAACATATCAACAGTGTGTATAGAATAGTATAGAAAATGAGTTAGCAATTAAAGCAATAACAATTTAATAGAAATGTGACATATATACATAATTATGGTAAATCTGGGGTGGAATTCCTTCTTAGTGTAACATCTAACTCTCTCTTGTCTTGTTCTTTACTATAATTTTTTTAAATGAAATGAAATGAAAAAACACCATTCGGATGCCAGAATAATCTGTTTAACCCAAAGGAGGAGTCTCATAGTCTAACAATCATTGCCCCTGAAGCACTTTCCTTTAACACAGATAGCACAGTACATCTAAAAAAGATATGGTTTTATTTTTCATTCTGGGTCAGTTCCTGAGCAACATGTACAATTCAAACTGTGATCTTTAGGTAACGGCTGTTCCCCAGAGCATTTCTTTGGAAGCTAAACTGTAATCGTCTGTGCGACAAGGGTGCATCTGACATTCCAGCGTACTTTGACAGATACGGTTAAGATGGGGTTCTTCAGTAGGTGCTTACTTCACTTCACCACCTTTTTCCAGTAGTTGTAGAAATAGTTCACTTAAGCAATAATACAGCTTGATTACTGACAGAGATTACTGTCAGTAATGAGCCCTGTAACACAGGTAATTCCAAATGTGGATGGTACTATTGCCATTACCTGTCCATTTCTGTGTATTTTCACTGTCATTTTGCAGTTGAGCGTGCTTTTCCCATCCTAATAATAAGCTTTTACTGTAATCTGATTAACTATTTTTTATCATGTTTTACCATAGTCCCCAGTGAGTCACCATGTTTGACACTAAAGTGAAGTAAAAAGTGAATATGGATATGTGAATCATATCTGTGTCCAGAGATTGAAGCAATGTGGCAGTGAAATGGTTACTATTGACTGGCGACTACCTTCAATGGCCCTTATATACGCTTCCTATAGTAAAACCATAGCAAAGTGTAATAAAGCACTGTGAACGCATGGTAAAGCATAGGTAAGCATTGTAAAGCACATAGAGGTATGATAAAGCATTAAAAAAACATAGCAATCTAGAGTAAACTATGGTAAATACACAGTATAACCATGGGAAAAGCATGATATAAGTGCAAAAATACCATCAAAAACTGTGGGAATCTTTATAAGGACTGTATGTAAAAAATAATGTGATATCTTGTAACAATTGTAAGTCACCCTGGATAAGGGTGTCTGCTAAGAAATAAATAATAATAAAATAATAATAATTTATTTGGGAGAATAATAGAGACAGCAACTACCATCTATAAAGACAATGTTTCAAAACATGTGGTATCATTTATATGGCCAGAGATTAAAGCAATGTGGCAGTGAAAGTGTTCATTTTTACGGGACAATGGCGGTAATGGAACTTAAATATAAAAAATACAGCGATGTACTAAACATTAAGGCAATAATTCAAAGTGTGCTGTCTCCCGTTACTGAACGTTTCTGGAAATATGTGGTTACTGTTCTCTCTGAAGTGGTGTAAAGGTGCTGCTCAATCCCTGATTTCTCCTTCTCCGTTACAATTCCCAAATCACTGTTGACCTTCAGGAACGATGGCTTTTGTTGGCAGGACTAACAGCAGCAGCAAAAAAAAACACACTGGGCTGGGTGGAGACCGAGAGATACCCTTAGATCTAGTGGTGGGCAACAATATGATAATTGTATATTGATATTGTGCACATATTTCGATATCGATAATATCAAAGTCTTCCAAAACACAGAAAAACATAATAACACAATTGCAATATCAAACATATATACATATATAGACGTAAACAGATATTTACATTTGAAAAGCAATAACTTAGTTTAACGTAGTAGTGCTTTGCTTCACAATATCCATGGAGAAAAACAAGGTCTTGTTATATTGTTTTACTATTCCATCATCAGCCTCCTCAAAACCAAAATATTTCTATACTTCACTGTGCACAGACTTCAGGGCTGTTAATTTTCTAGCCAATCCGGAGGTAAATGAATCTTCAGCTGCTCTGCGTATAAATGCTGACTCACGACTACCTAAAAGTATTAAGTACAATGTCATGCTGAATTTTGCATTATTTTGAGATGTGTTTTTATGTTTTAAAAGTACATCTCATTTATAATACTGAAAGTTCACATTTTAAAAATACATTAATAACAGCGTAAGTAATCACACAGATAAAATGCAATGAACCGCTGACACATGCACATATCTCAAAATAATGCAAAACGGATGACAAATAGTGCTTAATGGTACCTAAACGTCAATCAATGAAATAAAATGGTTAAATAATACTTTAGTGTGTGGTATTTGCCTACGAGACTGACAATGATAGGGTTTGTTGTATCTTAATATAAAATAAGCTTGATTATACTGCGTTTGTATTTTTAGCAGTATTTAGGGCTATTCACACTATAGCATTTATTCGCTGAGTTTTCTATGGTAAAAAATCAAGCCTATGGAATTGAATACTACCTTTCATACTTGAGCGTAATCGCTATGGAAAATTCGCTGCAAAAATAATCGAAACAGGTTTGATTTTTGGACAAAAAACGCCCCGATCACCACCCTGTCCTGCTAAATTTGGATAAAATCTGATGGCAATATGGATGGGTGCAAGCTGCCATATGGTTATTGCTCCGATGAAGAAGAGAAAGAAAGAGAATAATAACAAGCAATGGGAAACCCTAGGGGAGTACTGCTTATCATAATTTAATCTATAATCTATAAAAATGTGTTAAAAAAAAAAAAACGCTCTCTCTGAGCTTCTGAAAGTCACATAACCTCACATGACAGCCATATCAATGTCCTGGTCAGCATCCCATACACATACATAACCCTGCAAATATGAAGTCACTACCTCAAATGGTTTATGACATACAGTCAATCATACTTTGACTAAAGTATTTGGGCACCCTTACATTAGTATTTTGTGTGCCCACCTATTGCTTCCTTTACAGCTTGCAGTCTTTTTTTGTATTTTGAAACCAGTTCCTGGCATCTTTCCAGAGATATTCTTGTCCATTCTTCAACACATACAGCTTTGAGTTCTGCAATCGACTTTGGTTTCCTTTTTGCAACAGCAGCCTTCAAGTCAATCCTCATCATCTTGATGGGATTCAAGTGGGGACTGAGATGGCCAATCTATAACTGTAATCTTATTTTTTTCAGAAATTCCTTTGTAGACTTCACAAAATGCTTAGGGTCATTATCCTGCTGGAATACAAACTTGCGTCCAATAAACCTTCTAGTACTGGGAAACAAATGAGAGAGCAAAATGTCTTGATATTTTGCAGTATTCATTGATCCTTCTACAATACAAAGGTCGCCAAGAAAAACAAGCCCACACAACCTCCATCATGTTTAACACTAGGCATGATGAACTTGTCTTTAAATTATTCTCCTCTCTTCCTCCAAACATATTGCTGCTTTCTTGGTGAAAAAAGCGAAAAGCAAAACTACAGCAAAGCAAAACTAAGGCTTGAGTCATGTGACATGAGTCAGCTCCTAAGTTTCATTTGTTTTACTCGGTCGTGTCAACAGATAGCTTTCCGGTTTTAACGTCACGACTACCTGCTGCTCCCGCCTCCACCGCTAGAGGAAGACTACCTGTCACTCCCGCCTCCACCGCTAGAGGGAGACTACCTGCCGCTCCCGCCTCCACCTCTAGAGGGAGACTACCTGCCACTCCTGCCTCCACCACTAGAGGGAGACTACCTGTCGCTCCTGCCTCAACTGCTAGAAGGAGACTGCCTGCCCTGCCTGCCTCCCCCACTAGAGGGAAACTACCTGTTGCTCCCGCCTCCAGCGTGAAAGGGAGAAGCCCCGTTGTCTCCAGTGCGAGAGGGAGAAGCTCAGCTATCACCAAAGCGAGATGGAGATGCACTGCGGTCGGTGGAGTCTACAGGACAACAGCCGGGTCAACCTCAGCAGGCACTGCATTTGCTGCTGAAGGAAGCCTGGTGAAAGCCAGTTGCATGTCCGCGTCTGCTGCTGCCATTGCCTCCTGAGGGCCCGCTGGTGCCGTTGCCTCCTGGGGGCCCGCTCCAGCCATCGCCTCCCGAGGTTCCGCCCAGGGTTGCTTGTTCCACACCGCCCGGGGTTGCCTACCCCACCCCGCTGTCAGCATTTCTGCTGCCAGCGTTGCCTTTGCAGGCCACATGTTTGGAGGAAGCAGCCTTTCTGCTGCCAGGATTGCCCCAGCTGGAGGAGCCAGCAGGTGTGCTGTCAGCATGGCCACTCACAGCAGCCAAACTGCTGGCTTGGTTTGCATGGAGACTGAGGGAATAACCTGAAATAATCTAAAAGTATGTAAAATAAAGAAGAAAAAAACACAGGGTTTTTCACTGCCAGTTTCCCAGTATCCCATTGGTAGATGCCCTATAAAAGCTAACCAGAGAATGTTGAAACTTGCTTTACACAATGACATCAATTTCCAGTAGCCTAAGCGACATAGACCTGATTTAAACACATGAAAAAAATGTCTATATACGCACAAAACTTTTTGGTTTAAAATAAAATATCTGTCCTCTGCATTCATTGTAAATAATTGATCATTTCTTTCATTAAGATCTGTCCACTATTGCACATCTGGTCACAAGCAAGAGACTAATAGACACCATAGCCTAAATGCAAATAGAGCAAGCTGTTGTAATTACCCAATACTAATTGGTTACTGTAAAGAATGCAGTACCTTTAACCCTTTGTCAGCAGCAATCATTGAGTTCCCGCATACATAAAGAATGCAGTTATCATATACAGTGCTGGAAACGAATGTATTATACACATACAGACTCACGGTTTCATGAAAAGGACTACTGATTAAAAAAAATAAAAGTGTAGGTCTAAACCAATCATTTCAGAAGTGATACACCATTTAAATATCTCTCTCAGCTATCCCACAACTCTCAACAATCTATTCTGCCAGTTAAGCAGGAGCTGTGATCGTGGTATGTGAAAATGTTTTATTTTTTATAACCCTTGGAAAGGGTGCAAATGCACCCCAAAAAATAAGCTTGTGCACTTTGTAAGGATATCCCGCAATCTTACGAGTTATGAGCTACCTGTATGTTCATTTTAAACACGCTGGGGTGCATATGCACCCCTTGCCCCCGACAAAGGGTTAAATAACATTGATAGTTCTTTAGCGTCCCCTACTGATGAATCTACTGATGAAAATCTATCATTTGCAGAGAGAGCTCAGAGCTGAGTAGCTGTGCCTCAGGTTTATCTAGTGCAACCTGAGTTAAATAGCGGCCTAAATAATAGAAGTGCCTGAATCAGTGACATGTACAGTGTGTTATAGAATGGAACAGTGGAACTATGTTATGAATGGTCAAGCCTTTGATAACTATAATAAATGTGCTCTGTGCTGGTACCCACAATCCGTGGCCAGAATCGCTACACTGCCTGGCCTGGATTAACATCAAACCTAGCGTGTACAATGAGTGACCAATAGAAACACTTACAAATAGTATTTGGTTTTGTAAAACATGTTTTCATTTACGAGAACATATTTTATGTATGAGAGTCACAGTGTTTCTGATGGCCTTGTCAAATGAACTTTACTGTTCTGCTTTTTTATTGTTGTTTTGTGGTTACCGTGTAGCATGTAGAGATGATTGCTCATGGGAGGCACTAACAACTAAAATCATTTCTATGATACTACATATGATAAAAATAAATCCTAAACTTGTGTGCCTTAATAATCCAGTCTATGTATGTTTAGAACTTCTACATGGGAATGATTACGCCTCTGTTTGCAAATAATTGATCAGACTGCCGTTTTAGAGATGAGAGGGGATTATTATTATTTGTTTATTTAGCAGACGCCTTTATCCAAGGCGACTTACAGAGACTCGGGTGTGTGAACTATGCATCAGCTGCAGAGTCACAATTACGTTTCACCCGAAAGACGGAGAACAAAGAGATTAAGTGACTTGCTCAGGGTCACACAATGAGTCAGTTGCTGAAGTGGGATTTGAACCAGGGACCTCCTGGTTACAAGCCCTTTTCTTTAACCACTGGACCACACAGCCCGATGCATCTCCAAAGTCCGTCCCTACCTTTCCCTCCTGGATGCAGAGATACTTTGTCATGCATTTGTCTCTTCTCGACTCGACTACTGCAAGTCTCTCCATGGTGGTCTCCCTTTCTTTTTTGCATTGCAATAGAAGAACAATTTGTATATTTGCATATTTATCCCAGTACCAGATATATTGAGTCATTGTACTGCTAAGTATCTCCCTACTATTTAAACTCCTTCCTCTGCTTTTTGCTGTAGATTCGCATATCTACTATCTCATGTTTTTTGGGGTCATGTCTGTATATTAAACCAAATCAAAGAAAATCAGCAACTATAATACTATCCAAACCTTTCGCAGAATTAGATTTTATAGACATTTTAGAAGTCTACATGCATTTCAGAATGGTTTAGAACACAATTGATTGGGAATAATTACGTCTGTAAGGTTGTTTTTTTCATGATAAAATTACAATAAAAATGTGTGTATATATATCAAGGAGGCTGTGTGGTCCAGTGGTTAAAGAAAAGGGCTTGTAACCAGGAGGTCCCCGGTTCAAATCCCACCTCAGCCACTAACTCCTTGTGTGACCCTGAGCAAGTCACTTAACCTCCTTGTGCTCCGTCTTTCGGGTAAGACGTAATTGTAAGTGCAGCTGATGCATAGTTCACACGCCCTAGTCTCTGTAAGTCGCCTTGGATAAAGGCATCTGCTAAATAAACAAATTATATATACATATATATATAAACATTTGTAAGTGTCTGCTACCTCTTGAAAGATAATATACACTCCAGGTTTACCAGGAACCATCAGCCTCATGTTGAAACAAACTTTCATAGGTGTACAGAACATTCACGTTTATCTGTTTGTTTTTTTTACTTAGTGGGTCTTTGTGGATCAGGTGGTGTGTTTTCCAACCAGTCGGAGTTCAGGAGCTGCTCTTCAGTTTCATTTGCCGGCGATAGACATGTGTAACATTAGCTTGATTAGCCAAAGTGTCATTATAGAATTAAGAGCCAGCGCCATCTAGTGAACAGCTACTTTGGATCAAATTTCCTTAAGTATTTCTGGTAATTTGCAACTTGATGGTGCTGGCACTTACAAAAGGCTCTTTGGCAAAAGTCACGTACATATGTTGATGGCACTCAACTAAAACTGAAGAGCAGCTCCTGAACTTATTGTCAAAGCACCTTACCACAGCTTTGTCAATTTAAATAAATATATACTGAATTTGAAGCTACAGCATGAACTCTGTAAAGAGCACGTTGGTATGGGTACATAAATGTATATTTGCTCATGTGTCGTCAAATTTTTTACAGAATTATTTAAGATGCAGCATACAGCAATAAACAAGTTTTAAATCTATGCAGTACACAGCTACATATATATGATTAAAATCCATTCTTACTTCAATATCATTATCAAAGGCAGTCTTACATCAAGCCACAGTTTGTTTCTTTTTTAATCTTAACTATTATAGTAGTTTAGATGGGAGTATGCAATATTTCACCAACAATTCAGGTACAGCCAGCAAGAAAAGTACTCAATCATGTTTTCAATGTTATTAAAGTAATATTTTGTTTAAAACATCTTGAATAGCAATATTACACAAAAGGACCATTACCAGTTGCACAATACATAAAGAATTACAGTACATAATACTTTAAAAACAGTCCATACCTTCCCATATAGAGAAAACACTGATGTTTTACTTCCAATCACTTCAGTGCATCCTACGATGGTTCCCGACCTTGGTTAGCAGTTCTGAACCTTAAACAAGAAATGAAGACAATAGCTCATTCTGAGGGCACTGTATAAGCAGCCACTCGCCACCAAGCACAAAGGACAGCACACTAGAAATCAGCCTTCTTCCCCTCCAATAGTTTCATTGTTCAATCTGCCGAGTTGTTACACTGGACAGTTTTGTGCATTTGAATCATGGGTTTTGTTCTAGATTTCATTCAGATCTTTTACCAACGTGTGCATGACTCCTCCAAGCCATGTGATCGCAGGCCATGATGACTACAGAACTGAAATGCAGTACAAGGAAATCCATCACAGAAGTTCAAAACATTCACCTTTTTACCTACTTCTACTATTGCAGGGACAAAAATGAGAAGAACTAGCCTAACACTATAAATAGGTATGCAGCAGTTTTATTGGTTGACTCAATGCCAGCTCAGTGGATTTGTCATGGATCAAAGGGAGTATAGTTGTTGTTTTTTTTCACAGGTGGCTGCAGAAACAGTTCTAATCACCAACTTACACATCTAGCCAGCCTAACCTTTTTCTTTCAAAACTGCATACCTGTGATCCACATGTTAAAGCATGTAATGATGTCCTTCTCTTTAAACAAATACAGCATGTAGTATATCTTCGTCCTTATATAAAATAGTCTTTACTCCATTTAAATAAATCATTGCCACCCACTAACTTTTCTGTACAAAGATGCCTCATTAGTAAAATAACAAATCACAAATAGGGATGCACTTACTTCAAAACCAAGCAGGCAGATGCAGCACTACATGCACATAATGCTCAGGGATGCCTATGCTCAAGTGAACCATGGCATCTGGCTTGCTTAAAGTAAAAATAATTTGTTGCACGAAACATACTGTCCAGTGTGTAATGATTATTAGCGATTTGCCAGCCGATCCAATGAACTCGTCACGGTTCAGCCATGTCTGATGTTAGCAGAATGAGGCTGAAGTCACCCTGGAGATGGCAAGCATTAGTCCCTTTGAGGTGATTATGGAAAACTGCAGTGTGTTCTGCCCACAGCCAGACTCATACAGTACATGGAGGTTAAAGATCAAAATGAAAAGGGATTTGGATGAGGAACCAGAGTACAAAATCACTTTGGGCAAAGTTTCTCCTTAAGATTACACATAACCTTTAAATCCTTCATTAATTTCACTATTTACCAGCAGGATGGCGGCTGTGAGTCTATACACTGTACAGCTATGGCCAAAAATGTTGTATCACCCTATAGAATTAACACATTTTGCAACATAAAGTCAAATTAAACCTGCTAAATAATGTTAAGTTAACATATTTAATTACATACCGCTTTGTAGTTTTCCATTAACAACGACAAACTGACAAAAATTGAAAAAGGTTACATTTCAAAATTTAACATGAAATATTGTACTACTATTATGGCTTCCGGTAAACTTCTGTGATACCATTTTGTTGTTTCTTTGATTACATAATGTTAAATAAAAGATCCAAATTATGTTCCTATAGTTTTTTTTTTAATCCTAAAATTCTAGGTGATGCAAAACATTTGACCACAGCTGTAGTGTAGATAACAGGGAACATAATGGGAGAGAGGGAAAAAAAGGCAATGTAGGGGACTGCTGAGAAAGAAACAGAAACAAAAAATACCCATACTGTAGCTTTCTTACGGACTGTGACACAGCATATAAGCTCTGCTAAAGTAAAATTCGGCTTCATGATTCTAAGGGGCGTAGAGGCAACAGAGTACAACCAGAGAGCAAACAGGCTCTGCAGGCTTCAGATGACCACCTTGGTTGAGGGCAAGATCTCTCACAAGTATTTCTCATGTACAAAAACTGCCAGGTAAGACTAAAGGCTTCAGTAATCACCCATATAGATATGATATCTACAAAATAAGTAAAGTAATAAATCAGGAACTAGTAGCAATGGGGTAACCCCCACCTATTTTTATAACTTGGTTCCCTTTTGTAGTTATCACATCTCCGTCAATTTTGTTGAACCAACAAAACATTTTTCATGACCCCTCAATCACCTAACTAATAATGGTGTGTTGCTGTTGTTGTTGTATCAGGAATCTTGTGAATTTGTGGCTGAAGAAGCTTTCCTTAACTGATGGTGTCAATAAAACATCTCTCATTCACAAACTTTGATATACTTAGAATTGTGTTTCACTCTTTTTCTGCTATATTAACCAAACTAGTGTCTTCCATTACCTCAAATCTACTGCACAGTGTACTGCAGCTGTGGTCTTTAAAACACAATGAATTGAGTCATGTAATTTGAATCATGCAGGCAGATTTATTATAATTTTGTTGTTTTTTTGTGTTTGTTTCTTATATATCACATAGGTTATCAATATGTACTAATAAACATTGAGAAAGACTGTTAGATTAAATGTTTGTCATTGAATTTAAAAGTGTATTTTTTCTTTCTAAATGTACCACTATTGACTGTTTTATAGTTATGGGTGCTGCTTTTAATGCAATTTTGTACATACAGTACGTGTTTGTAATGGTAGATGAGAAATAAACAGATCTTTCCATTTAAAATAACACCAGTCTAGGGGAGAACAAACAAATCCCACTTAACATTCTGCTATAAAAACACTTTAACACTTAAAACTGTGGTTTACCTCTCTTGTCTGGCAGCCACAGTACTGTATCTTTTATCACAATGGGATTGTGAACACTTCTGTACAGGCACACACTGCATCATTGAAAACTTTGGCCCCAACCCAAAATCTGCAGATGAGCAGTGGCATGTGGCTTAACAAGCAGTACTTCAATTTTATTTTTTCCTGGAGTACACATTTTGTACAATTGTAAAAAGCTTCATTTTTACTGCAAACCAATCCCCTTCCATTTGTGAGCTGGCAATCGTTGCTGATTCGTTGAACATATCATCCAGAATGATGGAATGTGTCTATTGTTTGAGGATTTTACCTCCTAATTCGTCAATTGTTCAGACTGTGGAAGAAAACACAATCTTAAGGGCAGTTTTAAAACGCAATAATTGTGTCAGTATTTAAGAACACTTGTAATTCTTCCAGTGCTTGTAAAGAAAGAGGTGCCGGGGAGCAAGCAATGACAATAACACCGTCCTAAGAACCGCACATTCAAAATCATAACACGTTTATTTGAAAGAGCATTGTACGTATAGTGTAAGATGTTTACATTCACGTAGTAGTACGTGCAGAAAAAAATAATTAAAGGCAACCGCAGGACAAAAAATTGTCATTGTTCTTTATTGAAATTAATGTACAGCTTTCACATTTTGTTGTGTATTATTCATTTAATCAAACCAAGTAGAGTAAGAAGTTCCTTGTGTCGTTCATGACGTTTTTCAAATCAAGTAACCTTATTTGTGTATCAAAACGACAATAGAGTTGCAGCCAGTGTCATCTTACTTAAAGGAACTCAAGTTGAAATTCTAAAGTAATTAAAAGGCTACAAACGTGGCAGCGCACCGTCTCTCTTTAGCGCGCACGCAAGAACTTGCAGACTTGATACAACTGTGTTAAGAATTTAAAAAGAAAGCATTTTATGAGATTTTTAACTAGAGGTACCGGGAATATGACTCTGCACGCCCAGAGGTTCCGGAGATGAGCCCTGGCAAGCCCCGAAACAAATTAATTTACTGACTTCTTCAGTCCTGCATACACAGCACTACATTCATCCGACCTTTTAGTACACTACAGGTACAGTGATATGCATCAAATTGAACCGTTCATGTATGATTTACTACTGCTTACTGGTGGTATTTAATAGTTTCCCAGTGATATTTTAAGTCAGGAATGTTGGCTGCTTTTAGAAATCCACCAAGACAAGTAATACCAGGTATTTTAATGCCCTAATAAATCTACTAAACTGGCATCCGCAGTGTATGCCCTCGTTAATTTATCCATACATTTCGATATCAGTCCTATTGTCCTGTCTTTAATAATGAACTAGATGAGGGACAGGTAATTTTGTTTCCCTGTCCGACCCTAAGGCTAGTCTGTCCCTAACCATTACTTCCCTCCTGCGGCTGGCAGCCTGCACTCTTGGGTCACTTGCAACTAAAGTAGCTTCACCTCCCAGGGTAATTCAAACTGAAATGCTAAGGGTTTTTAAAACCCTTTCTTTGTTCCATTTTTCATCTTTTTTTGTTTCAGGCTGCCTGCTTCATTTAACACAACACGATTAAATGAACAATAAACTGAAAAGAGATTGCATAGCAAAACGAAAGGTGTTAAATGCAAACAAAATGCCTTGAATCAAATGTTTAATTAATGGTAATAATAATTAATTAATAATTAATGTTTGCCAGTAAATTGATTTACTATACATATTTACTGTTCTAGCAATCTAATGTACTGGTTCAATCGATTGTTGGTATTATGACTGGCACTTCCCTGGGCATCGTCTAATACTGTAGAGTGAATGATTTTTAAACCATGAAAAAGAAGATTCAGCCCTCCAGGGCAGGGTTGAGACGCCTGGTATGTGAATAAAGCCAGAACATTTGTCTCTAGTGTTGCCAACATAGCACATTCTGAGTTTTTACAGCAAGTAAACAAATAAACAACTTTAACAGCACAAAATAATTACAGTACGTACTCCCTCCCAAACAAGCCAATAATAATAATAATAATAATAATATGCAAATAAATTGTATTATTATTATTATTATTATTATTATTATTATTATTATTATTATTATTATTATTAATAATGATAATTGTAAAATAATAGCCTAATAATAACGTAAATATTTTATTTTCTAAAACACAGGTGCAAGGAGAAATACAATTTAAATCTACATTTATGCAGAAATGGGATAAGTAGGTATAGAGATAAATGAAATAAAAAATATTCATATAAATTGCAACTGTTACAGCTCAGTTCGGTCAGAAAACTATTCACTGCTTTTGTTCTCGTAGGTTTGAACATTACTCTGGTTAAAGACGATAAAATGAATTCTATTTCTGTTGATTTTACTCAAACAAAACGTTCCCCTCACAGAACACGGGTGTATTTTCTGGTTATTCCAGCAATGAACAGAAAACTTCTGATACCGTACAGTACGCAAAGGAAAATATGCGAAAAAAAGACATGCTTTAGAGATGACAACTCACTATTTAAACCACTATTCAGTTTTTGAATAGACACTTTAAATGAAAGCGGTCAAAAACTTTCCATCGAACTTTTATGCTGAATTAACTATTGTAGTTTTGTATTATTTTTGAACACCTGTTCACAAGTAATGAAGTAAAGACATGCATAACACCATACCAAAAAGATACTACAACCATAATACTAACAATATTACTACAACGTCGTAATAATGATAATCAACGTCATATACAGGCTAGGTGATATTCTGTGTGTGTGTGTGTGTGTATATATATATATATATAAAGACACACACACACACACACACACACACACACACACACATATTGACTTGCTTTAGTTTCCCTCAGAAAGCGTACAAATGAAAATACAGTACTTACAATTCAACTGTCCCTCATGGTGGTGAATTGTTGCCTGTGTGAGATCATCAACCCAAACAATAACATAGCAATGGACAGAGGCAGGTTAACATGTTCTCTTCAACAGGACGCGACAAAAAACAAACAAATAAACAAGTATGTCATATAACACTTATTTCTGTTGTCTATGACAGATATTATAATGCCGATATAATAAAGAAAACAAATACACACATATACCTATATTAGTCTTTCTGCTGTTCCTAATTTAGTCTATTATGTGAAAGCTGACGTAGCAGGCTCCCGGATCATCCAAGCGGCAACTGATATAGCACCGTCGTCACGAACAAAAGAGAGGGAGTGAAAGAGACAGCAGTCCTAAATACTGTGCAGACAGTTCCCACAGACAACTTTTAGCAACCTACAGACACTGGGTAACAATTCCGTCATTTGTACTGGTAAAGTAATAATTGGAAATCGGTATTCATTTGAATAAGCGTCTGGCATAGTGTAG
This sequence comes from Acipenser oxyrinchus oxyrinchus, assembly GCA_030684275.1. Classification (NCBI taxonomy): domain Eukaryota; kingdom Metazoa; phylum Chordata; class Actinopteri; order Acipenseriformes; family Acipenseridae; genus Acipenser; species Acipenser oxyrinchus. Next base: position 22,813,156 of record CM060250.1, read on the forward strand.
TGTACAGGCATTTACCAAATTGAATTATAATTATTATGATTGTTATTTTGTTGGTTACTATTTGTGGCTTTATTTTCTGTTGTGTGTGTTTGATGACACTTCAAGTAGAGGCGTGTGCAGATTATACCTTTTCTGTGCTTTGGGTAGATACATTTGAACTGTTTGTTAATTCGTTCGAAATTTTGATAAAACACACACATTTTGTTAGTGATACATTGAGCCATTTTTAATATTGCCAGTACCTCTAAAATCCACTTATAATAGCAAACCGGCAGCTAATTATTAACTATTTGTGATGTGGGGCTACCCATGATGTTCAATATTAGCAGATTACGTGTTCCAACAATAACCCATCAATGTATTGTGCAAAACCTCAGAATGGTTTATTAACATCATAATATGATGCTGTGCCATCTTAGTCATCTTCACAGTCTCTGCTTCTCAACCCTATTGATGCTGCTTTGTATAAAAACTCATATTGGCTCTCAAAAGGTACAGCACCTTACCGTGTACTGTATTTCCAAAACAACAGTCACAGAATAGCTATATGGTAAGGATAAACAGCAGCAGATGTAAATCAGTGTATTCACAAACTACAATTAAAGTAATGAAAAGAGATTCAGAATAGAGTATCACCAGTATGAAATACTGGTATTTATTTAATTTATTTTAAAATTGTATAGAGTGCAACAGACCACAAGTGGTTTCAGAGCACCATACAGGACCTGAATATACATATACAGGAAACATCACACATGCATATACAAAAAACAGCACACAGCATGAAATATCAGTATCAAAACATTTGACAATACATTCTCCCAAATGAATTAGCATATCTTGTGAAATAAGAATGGTATGATATGTTAGTTCATTATTATATTTGAATTACTGACACATATATTAAAGTGTAACCCTACAGGTGATGCCCCAAGTGTTCATTTTTCAAATGAGCGATGAGCTTGTTCAAAGGTAAATCAGAGTCTGTCCTGAGGTGCTTTCTTTGAGTTCACAAACTACTATTTAATTCTAATTACCTCCAAAGACATATGTAATGTAGCCCAGATCAGCCAAAGTGTTTTTGTAATGGTAAACACCACCTGCCGACAAAAGAAAAAAAAAAAAAACGAAAGCTTGATCCACTAAGATGTTGCTGGCTCTTACACAGTTTTGAGTAATTGCTGCAAGAACCACTAAACCATACAAAGTTAAGGAGACATAAAACAAACCAAGCAAGAAAATGTCATTTGAAGCTACTTTCCTTTAAGTAAATGTAGATTGTATGAAGTATCCCCTTAAGACCCTTATCAAAGCCAAAGCACTTTAGAGTCTTTGAGGTTACATATCATAAATCTGTTTTATAATAGAATTCTTTAAATAAGCATTACTGACAGTTACTGCAGAACTGATATTGAGTAAAAGTAACAGTCCCTGTGGTGCTGCCAGTCTGTCACATGGTGGGCTAGAGAGTTGTATCAAGTCAAGCAAGCTGCGGGGACCGCCTGGTAGAGGGAAGACAGGTTCTCCAGGCCAGTTCTTCACTCGCAGCAGAGACAGTTGCTTTTCGGTTAGCTGACAAGCCCAACAGCTTCGCCAGATGGTGACAGGCAGCTATTGCCCTGGCATTTAAGATTGTGCTTCTAGAGAGAACTTCATTTTAATGGTTGATATTTCAGAGTGCAGCAGAGATAGACTGGTCTGCTTCTGAGCAGGCCTAACAGACTGAATGAAGTGAACATGCCAGTGTTTGTAAATAAATGTTGTCTTCGAGGGAATCAACACATTTCTCTTCTGGGTCTCTTTTTATATAAATATATATTTTAACAGAGATAATGTGTTTTTGTTAATGCACACTAACATGTAGTTACTTTTTAAACATAAAGAATCAAGCCTCTCATTATCCTAAATGTTATTTTGTTCTTACTGGTCAGCCCCAAGAACAATTCTGAATCCACTGTACATAGGGCTTCATAAATCTCTGCTTTAATGCATTGACATATTTTGTTGTTTGCAACTTTGCCTTGTAATCATATAACCCTATTTCACTCAGTGAGAAGTCATTTGGGGCAAATTTCCACCCCTTACTTCCCTGAAGGACGCATTAAAATTTTTACTGAATGATGCCACATATCCATCAAAATAGAGTCATCTCATTTTGTCAGTCCAGACTCATATAGTCCTAGGCTTTGCAATATCAGTTTTTTGTCCAACACTGTATGATGAAAGTGAGTTTCCATGTTCTTGACTTAAGAGCTTTTTTTTTCTTCCAGTTTGACTCAAAATCCTTCCTTTTTCTGCTTATCTGCAAACACTGTTTTTTTTATTTTTTATTTTATTTAGACCTATTTGGAGAATAAGTGAAGAACAAAATGAAGAACATTATATTTGATCAGGCTTAGGGTGACTCGATCCTGAGGCCTCATAATGACTCATTGAGACATGTTTTTTTTTCAAGAAATGGTGAATCAGTACAGACATGTTATATTATAAAGTACAGGGGCTGCAGTGTGTAATGGAAATGGTGAATCAGAACAGACATGTTATATTATAAAGTACAGGGGCTGCAGTGTGTAATGGAAATGGTGAATCAGTACAGACATGTTATATTATAAAGTCCTGTGGCTTCAGTGTGTAATAGAAAAATCTGACCAAAAGTCACAAATGTTTCTGTTCCAGTTGTATCATGAAACAATGTACAGCATTATCCAGGCATGGAAATTTGCTCTGAATGACCAGGATTTGGCTGGACACTGTCTATTGAACGCAGTAGGGATTCAAGGAAATGTTTGCACATGGATTAGGGAGTGGTTAACATGTAGAAAACAGAAAGTACTGATTAGAGGAGAAACCTCAAAATGGAGCAAGGTAACCAGTGGTGTACCACAGGGATCAGTTTTAGGTCCTCTGCTATTCCTAATCTACATTAATGATTTAGATTCTGGTATAGTAAGCAAACTTGTTAAATTTGTAGACGACACACAAATAGGAGGAATGGCAAACACTTGTAGCAGCAAAGGTCATTCAAAATGATCTAGACAGCATTCAGAACTGGGCAGACACATGGCAAATGACATTTAATAGAGAAAAGTGTAAGGGACTGCTCGCAGGCAATATCATATGGGAGATACTGAAATTGAAGAAGGAATCTATGAAAAAAACCTCTGAGTTTATGTTGACTCAGAAATGTCTTCATCAAGATAATGTGGGGAAGCTATAAAAAAGGCCAACAAGATGCTCGGATATATTGTGAATTTAAATCAAGGGAAGTAATTCTTTACAATGCATTAGTAAGACCTCATCTAGAATATTGTGTTCAGTTCTGGTGACCTCGTTACAAAAAGGATATTGCTGATCTAGAAAGAGTGCAAAGAAGAGCGACCAGAATTATCTTTCTTAGCCACGTAAGTAAGGGATGAACAATGATAAGTGTTGAATCTGTAAAAAAAATTCACTGTTTCAAGTGCCATTCTCTTACCGATTCAACACTTTGAGTTGTTTCTGCCACTTAAAGCATTTCTTCCTCATTGATACTTGTTCGATAATGAGATTCAATTCATTGTTAATGTGGAAATTGCTCTTTTGTTACGCATAGTTCAAAGAGTTAATACTAAATCGATCAACGGTTTGTTACTATCATGTCTGCTTGGAATGGAAAAGGTGAACTCACGTTCAGAGATTTGGGTTTCACAACTCCAGTCAACTTAACTCATAATCAAGACACATTTCCAGTCTCAATGTATTAATGCTTGTTGTATGTGAGAGGATGAGCGGACATATGACTAGATTGCTGAGGAAGTCAAGCGCCCGTGTTTTGATTAGATGCTGCACTAGTGAGCAGATCTGAAGAGGAGTCTGCTGTAGTGAGAAGCAATTAACAGTAGAGGTCAGGATCTGCTGAACAGTGCAGAGATCTGAAGAAGTAAACAACGGAGTGCGGACAGTAGTGTGCGGTGGTCTGCTGCAGAGAGCAGAGATCTGCTGAATGCGGTGGATATTGGTCTTTGAGTGTTAAGGTGGTTTAGATGTAGCCGGAGATGTGGCTGCCTTTGGGTAGAGATGAAGAAGAATTTTTTGATTATTTTGCGGAGCAATGTGTGCTCCATGCAAGATCTAACCTTTTCAGGTTACTACAACAACAATCACAATCCTGGATGTAACTTTTAAGTTTATTTTTGTTCCATCCACCTGGATATTTTCATTTGCCCAAAGACTGAGCAACTCCCAGACCTCATCATCGCTCCTAACACTCTTGCCTTTTTTTTTTTACAACTGCGTTTTTAACCCGAGGCGAGCATAAACCTGTTGCATTCACATTTCATTTTTCAACCCGATGTGAGCGCTTCGTCCTAGGTTGAAAATGCTCAACCCTACTTTCTGTCAGGGGTGAGTTCACCCTGGTAAAACAGTTTAGTCTCAGGTTGAAACTGGCAATGTGAAAGTGCTGTTCGCTGTGTGGCTAGTGTGAAAAGCCCTGAGTGTGTTGTCCAAAGCAGGGTAGGAGGACACTTTGACTTAAATGTTGATAATCGTAGGACATGGTTTCCGTATCTGACTGGCAGCTCACATTGAATGAAATGATGACTTTGAAAGTTGAATAATGTGTCTTGAAGTTTGTTGGTTTAGAGGAGTGGAGCCAGATGAGGAAGTGCAAATCCGGGAACAGGAAGAGGTTGCAGGAATGGATGCCTGGTGATGCAGGGAAGCTGGAAGTTAATGTGACGGTGGATTCTGAGCATCTCAGAAAGCCGCTAAGCATGTGGCTTCATGACTAGGTCCTTGAAACCGTGGAAACCAGGGTCTGTGAGGCGCCGGTGGAAAAATTGCAGTACAGCAGTGTTGTTGGAGAATGTTACGTGACCAGTCAAAATCACGAGCCGCCACTGGTTAAAGTGGAGTTTGTAATGGGCTGGATTGGTCTTTTAAAACGCTGAGATTTTGGATCAACGGCATGGATCAACAACTAAGTCAATGCTTATCTGCCTGAACAGTCTAGCTGGCAAATGCTTTATTTAACAATGAAAGTCTGGTTTATATGAAAAGGCACAGAACATTCTTACACAGTAGGCTTGACGCTCTAGCACTAATCTCAGATATGAATGTAACTGGTTTGAACTTAGTTTATTTTGACATCCTTTTTTTCTTTTATTAAAGGGAAGAACTATCAGTACAACAGATTCCATAATCTTCTAAATTAATATTTTTCACAAAATGGGAAATAGGCGTATTGAAGGAAGACTTCTCTTGGGTATCTGTCAACACACTTGGCTGTGAAATGCAACAGACGACAGATGTCGTGTTTAAGTTTATTTATTTAAAAAAAATACATTTCTGTTCTTTGATAGAAATGTATCTGTTTATTATTTGATGCTATGTGTTCTAAATAATAAGTTTATGTTTCTACACTCATGGATATTTGTCATGTTCAATAAAGTCGCTAGCCTATTACTGTATTACATTGGGGAATCCCTGAGATATTTCTGTGATAAGGCCAGTATAGTAATGACCACTGGGGGTGCACATGATCATCCCAGTGTCATTTCTATACAGAAATTTAGAGGATATTCCTTAATGTGTATGTGTATTTTCCAGTATAGCAAATACTGAAACCAAATCATACAATATAAAATAAAATACATTAAAGCCATTTTTGCCACCTATGTTTTGGTGCAAACCCCTTTTGTTACCTCTTGTTTTAATTAGCTGAGAGTTTATTGTTACCAGCACACACATGCAAAACTACCAGTGGCAAGTGGAAGTGAAAGTCAGATGTGTCATGAACATTATACTTTACATAACTTGTACCAACTAGTTTATCTCACACACAGAAAAACAACTAAAGACACTGCAAGAAAAAACAGCTCTTATTTTAACAGCAAGAAACTTGGAAAAATATGGTACCTTTGTTAGGATAAACACACAGTCCCCTTTTTCAACAAAATGTACTGAAAGCAGTAGCAGTAAAATAACTGCTGTTTATTTGTTTTGCCCCTCATCTAGAAAAAGACAAAATTGTAATACAACAACCTTCTACCCTCCCCCCCAAAAAAACACAAAAACATTCAAACAAAATGAGTTTCACAGACTTGTGCACATGAACATAAGGAAACCTTGAAAAAAGGCTAAAATTCCCCCCAAAAAATAAAAAATAATATATATATATATATATATATATATATATATATATATATATATATATATATATATATATATATATATATATCCTTTTAAATAATGTGTTTTTTTATGAAAGTATATCCTTGGGAAATTCCTTTCAAAGTAGTGTACGAATTTGATTACTCTAGCTCTGCTTTCCAGTCCTCTGAAACAATAATGGAGGACTGCTGCTTTGCTTAGACTGCCGGTGCTCCATCCTCCCTCCCCTGGATTGACTATCTCTAGACACTATGCTATTGGAACCAGATGTTGATTCAATGCACTTTTTTTAAAATTATATAGCAATATTTTCTGAATACGAGTAATTACTTGTGTAAAATTGAAATACCCTCATTGCAAATATTTATTTGTACTCAAAAATATGGACCAGTGAGAATTGGACCAGTGAAGTTTTAATGAGACAACTTTAAATGTTCAAATTATTTTAGCCAACCAGTTTTCTGTTTGTCCATGTCCTTTGAATATTAGAGAGAATGTATTTTGAATGTGAAAGACTACATCTTTGACTGTGCACTGAAGAAAGGCGATTAGTGTATGCATTTAGGAGCACATGACGTTATCAAACATATAATATGCTCCACTGTCGATTTGAGACACTGTAGTAATGCAAGGTTTAATATAAGGAGACTGAACAGTCCAGTCTCATTACCAGACTCCTTTCTACAACATTTTCTCATACAGGCTACAACACATTCTACTGCTATCATAAAGCTTTTTTTAGTCTTTGTCATGTGAAAAGCTTTCTTTAAGATATTTAACCAGGAGAAGCCTCTTGACAGAAAGTTAGCTACTGTACAGGACACAGTGAAAGGGCAACCGAAAGTCAGATAGGTATCACATGAAAATATATACGACTTTAAGCGCAGGATTTTTTTTACAACTTTTATAAAACAAAAATAACAAAACACAAAATAAATAAATTAGAAACCAAAAGGTTGCTTTATATCAAGCAACAGAGATAGAAATGGTCAGTCAATCAGGGTTCCAGTTTTTCCATCTCGGTCACATTTTCAAATGTTCATCCCTGCCAAACACAAAAGCACCTAAAAAAAAATTCAACATTTCCCACATTAACAGCCTCAACATACAAAAATATTTACATATTTATAATTTTTAGGGTCTTCAATCTGTCACCATACAAATATGTAGTAGAGATGCAAGCTTTTTGCTACCTTTGAAAATAGTGTTCTTTGGTGTAAAATATGAGAATTTAGGGTTTTGTCTTAAGAAGCGTTAATGAATGCATATCATCCAATGTTGCAAATTCTGGTACAAACTCCTTTTGCTACCGTATATATTAATGTATATTAAGTAACTGCAATATAATGTAGATTTAATTCACCCTTGGCTGAGTGTAAAGGATTATTTTATTCAGGGGATTTTTCAAAGTCTGAAGCCTGGAAGGCTCTGAGTAGCAACAATTACATAACCAAGAAATAAGTGCAGAACACTATTTGATAGCCTGTCTTAAAAAATGTATTTATGTATAGAAAACATAAACAAAGATGTGATCTGGTGATCTTCTCCTCTGTTGCTCAGACTCCCTGTCATTGCAGGCAGTGGCTTTGCAGATGGTGCACAGTCAAAGAAGGGCAGGATCTGCCAGGCATTCCTATTGCCAGGGGTCTCCCTTCCACCAGGGTACTGCTCAGGGTCAGGGAGCTGCGAGCGGAAAAAGCAGCCTTCATGGGTGATTAACTCTTTGCATTTTCCTTCAGTTTGTTTTAGCCAAGAGAGCACAATATTTTCTGTCAGAAGTACTGATAATGATTCAGTTTGATGAGTGGTAGTTGCTTACCAATCCCTGCCCAGGGTTGGGATTCACAGACCCTGAGATATGGAATTGTGTTTTAATTAGGCCCCCGGGGTATCTAGTTGGATAGTTCAAATGAAGTCCTGCTGTGCTACTGCACAGCTCAAGTAACCCTCTGCAGGACACTGCAGTCGAGATACAGAAGTAATTTGTACCAATTTGGCACTTAAGGGGGCAGGGAAGCCATCATAGATCATAGGTGCCATGCGTCACCCTATCTAGGAGCTGCATCAGTGGGCTATTCATTAGCAGTGGGCTATTCATTCATTAGCCAAATGCTGTACATGTGATAATCTAGCAGAGGGGCCGACAGTAAGTGTCCGAAGGTTAAACTTGTAGTACTCAACTAAACCACAACCAGTTTTACACAGGTAGAATTATAGAAAAGGAATTAGCACACCTAATTATGTGTCACTCTTATTTGAAATTGCCCACAGGTTATTTAAATAGGGCAGTATTGAAAACTGGGGTATAACCAGTAAAAAAGCAACAGAGGGAAGGATATAAAATGTTTGTTTAAACAGACACCAGATAGGACATGAAAAGAATATGTTAACAGTTGGTTACTAAAAGCAATTAGCAGCAGCTTTTCAAGAATTAAACCACAATTTCAGCAGTGTTCTGCCATGGATTGTCACAATACAAAACTATTAGTATATTATCTAATGGAAGTCTGTGTGGTCCAATGGTTAAAGGAAAGGGTTTTGTAACCAGGAGGTCCCTGGTTCAAATCCCATTGTGTGACCCTGAGCAAGTCACTTAACCTCCTTGTGCTCTGTCTTTTGGGTGAGACGTTGTTGTAAATAACTCTGCAGCTGATGCATAGTTCACACACCCTCGTCTCTGTAAATCGCCTTGGATAAAGGCGTCTGCTAAATAAACTTAATAATAAAGTGATAATACAGCAGAACCTATAATATCCAATCATGTAAGATATGATACCTTCAATGGACCTCTGGTATGTGTCATTTACACATGCTGGTACCACTTGAATGGTACAGATGGAAACTGATCAATGCACATTTTATTATAGAATGGATTCATTTGCAGCTAAAAGCCAGACACTATAAAAGACGGTGTGTCTTAGAAGGCAGTTTGGCTTCTTACATGCTGTTACTTGATGCAAAACAAACTGCCCAGTTTAACCATGCTCAATAAAAGAAAACAAGAAAGCAAGGGGTTAATATAATTACTGTGTCTTTTAAAAGCTGAAACACGATTTTTCTTTTTTTTTTTTTTTTGACCTCCAAAGCCAGTTTGTGTTTGTGTGAGTACTTTTTTGTTGCTGTTGTTGTTTTAAACATACTATCTGTAACAGGCTAACATGCACCTATGGTGCAAAAAACCCAACCTGTTCCCTTACTTTAGCGTTGACTGAGAAATCATGGTAAGAACTGTTTTGGAATGCTGTTTTGTAAATTGCCAAATACTGTATTAGAGTGCTTTGATTTGCAATCATTTTCACTGATTTTCTTTGTATAGTATAGGTCCAGTACCGTACTTTGGTATTTTATACAAAGATGTACTTGAATTTGTTCATTTATAATGCACTGACCGTAATAAAGCAGCTATAATGCAGTACCTCTGAGATATGATATTTTCACATATCTGATGGGCCCCTGGAACCAATTAAATCGGGTATGACAGGTTCTACTGTACTAATGTTATTAGTAAACAGTAGCAAAGATAAAGAAACAATAACAAATAGTTTGGCTAGAAAGGCATCTATTTTGGACTTCTGCATGGTCGACTGCTGGCTTGACGTTTTATGTCATTTGTTTTAAAGAGGCTACGGACGTAAGTCCCTTTCCTATAAACAGTAATCCAACTCCTAACAGAGCCTCCCCAAAATGTGTGACTGATCAGGCATTTGGATAATGAAAATTAGGTTACGCTGGCTTACTAAAACATAAGGTCCTAATAGGGTCTGCAAAATCTGTTCTGCAATCAGTCGAAACCTGTTTGACCCCTAATGAAGATGTTGCTGACAGCCTATAAACACATGGCTTCCTTCCAAGTTGGCTGCATATGATAATATTAGGAAGGATTCCAACTAAATACTAAATCACAATATGCAATTCTAATTATTTTTTAACTAAGTGTTCTCTTCCTAATTGGTTTCCCCCAGACATACTGTACAATTAAATTGTTTGGCAAAAGCAATAATGTTTATAGTGTTTAGGTTTTTGCTTGCCAAAGTTCACATAGCATGTTCTCTAATGCCAGCCAATTCAATTCTTTGAACAATTCAATTTTTTGAACTAGCACAATCTGGCTTCTGTGTATGCCAGTCTTGCGTAAAGTACATAACACATGGAAAATGATGCTCTCAGCAAAGACGTTCTTGCTTGAATCTTCAGGGAAGGCTGTGGTTTTTGTTTGCTGTAGTACTGTACTGCACTTCCTTTTGAAGCTACTACAGAACGAAGCCAGCAGATGGCACTATAAAACCACAACAAAGGAGCACCGGCATTGTTGTACACATTCAAAAAATCTCTAAAACTATGATTAACATATTTATTTATTGTACTTGTGGCAAATGTATGTGTTTGTATGGAACCCCTAAAGGAAATTAAAACATTTTTTTTTAACTGGTGCTCAGTATCTCATCCACAACAGTTAATGTACCATTCTCACCATGTAGTACCTTGTCAGCAATACTTAGTATCTCATGAGTACTACTGAAACACAGATTCATATTTACAGTACGTACAGCAGGATTATAATCAAATTCTTTCTTGTTTTCCTACCAAAACCAAACAAGTTATCAAGTTACTGAATCCTGAACAGGGCCTAGCATTAGAAATCTGTTTAGACTTTTGGGGTGCCTGACCACGATGAAGTGAACTATGCCTTATTGATTTTTTTTTTTTTACCAACTTTGGCTTTCCATTAGTTATCATTTTTCTAGATCTAAGTGCTGCATTTGATACTGTAGACCAGTGGTACTCAACTCTGGCCCTCCAGATTTATTCCAGGCCCTAAATTAGTTAATTGCCTCTTAACAGCTTCGATTAACTATACTACAACCTGCTTGGAGTAAAAACCTGGACTGGATTAGATCTTGAGGGTCAGAGTTGAGTACCACTGCTGTAGACCATTCCATCCCACTGAATCGTCTTGGAAGCACACTGTCTGGCCTTGTCCTATCCTGATTCAAGGTTATCTTTCGGATAGCTTTGAGTTTGTCTCTGTTGGGGAGGTAAAATAGGCGTTATCGGAAGTTGTCTGTGGTGTTCCACAGGCCCCTTGTTGTTTTTCATTATATATGGTACCATTAGGTGACGTTATCCGCAGTCATGGAGTGAACTTCCATTGCTATGCTGATGATACCCAGCTATATAAGAACATAAGAACATAAGAAAGTTTACAAACGAGAGGAGGCCATTCAGCCCATCTTGCTCTTTTGGTTGTTAGAGGCTTATTGATCCCAGAATCTCATCAAGCAGCTTCTTGAAGGATCCCAGGGTGTCAGCTTCAACAACATTACTGGAGAGTTGGTTCCAGACCCTCACAATTCTCTGTGTAAAAAAGTGCCTCCTATTTTCTGTTCTGAATGCCCCTTTATCTAATCTGCATTTGTGACCCCTGGTCCTTGTTTCTTTTTTCAGGTCAAAAAATGTCCCCTGGGTCGACATTGGGGCAGTTTACAAGCAAAAACTGAAAAGCGTGACAATAGATCTCTCGCGCTTTTTTGGTCATGACAGTTCTGCTTCCACGTTTACATGAGAGTTTATTTTAGAGAGAGAATTTAGTCGTCCAAATGCAAACGACCTCATTAATAATAAAATAATGGGAAGGTTTATTTAAATATCACCAAACGCGCTGAAAAGAGATGCTGCGCGATAAAGGATATCGTTCAAATAATGCATAGGGGTTTACATGAGGCTTTACGCGGTAGGCAGAGATGAAGAGAAGGTTACCCCCCATCTGTCTAGAATGCAAAAGGCCTGCAGTTAAAACGGTTCATGCTGCCAAGAAGAAGAAAAATAATAATAGTTATTACTATTATTGTTTAGAATTAGTTGTTCTAGAAATGGTAGAAGTAGCACGTGTACAAAAACCGACAGCAGTCACCAATTCCCTTATGCTTCTTAGGCTACTGATGTCCTTTCACACACCCATATATATTAGTCTTAGCAAACTGCGTAAATGTTAATGTACTAAACAAAAGTATTATGCGTTCAATAATCACAAATATGCGTTAATGTGGAACAAATATATTAAAAATAACTCATGATGTGTTGGTTTCAAACACAGGTACTTTGTTGAAATATTAAAATTAATTATGCAGAAAATGTGGAAACTTACACAAACGCTGTTAATATAATAAATACATAATTTGTGTGTATTTGCTAATTAGTTATAAGGGTATATAAAATCAGTTCTCTTGTTATTGTGCGCAGAAATTCGGCGTGCAACGCAACGATCCTGCCTGGCAGCGGTGTGTGCAATCAGACGGTACATCCTTCTGTACTCCAGGCGCATCAGACGATGCTCCTGGATCAGCAGCTACAGCAACTACAGCGTTCAAACCAACGTTAATTTAAAGAAGAACAGTTGTGAATTGATCCAAAGCTTTTGTTTTACATGTGAATCCTAAGAATAATATGTGAAAAACAAAACATATTGCACATGCGCACACACTTAGCCCGACATGCGTAAAATGACTTGATATCCCCAATCATTTTTTCACAAATTATTATTAGGATTCACATGTAAAACAGAAGCTGTGAAACAATTCTCAACTGGTCTTCTTTAAATTAAAGTTGTTTTGAAAATGCTAGCTGCTGTGGTTGGGGATATCAAGCACTTTTAATTGACGCTGGGACGGTGGTGTGTATGTGCGATATGTTATTGTATTCACAAATTATTCTTAGGCTTCACAGGTAAAACACAGACTGTGAAACAATTCACATTTGGCATTCTTTAAATTAAAGTTGGTTTGAGCGCTGTAGCTGCTGTGGTTGAGGAGATAAAGCCATTTTACGCGTGTCAGGTAGGCTGTATGCGTATATGCGGTATGTTATTGTTTTTCACAATGTATTTGTTTGATTCACATGTAAAGGAGAGCTTGTGAAACAATTCACAACTGGTCAATCTGGTGTTGCGTGCTGTAAGAAGGGGTGTGAGCTTGAAACATCCTGCGGGAAAAAAGCTACATTATTCGTAGTATTATTATTATGATAATAATGCTGGTCATAACGATCTAGTATTTCTTGTTTATCGTTCATAATACACTGAAATGAATAAATACTGGTATAAATCAACCTCTCTATATGCAATTAATATATAATGTAGCCGAGACCATCATCAGGAGAAGCGGATTGATAATAATGGATGGATGGATATTTAACTGATTTGTATTAGTAAGACTGGGATAAGGAAAATCTTACGCTACAGAGGAGGACAGAAAGACCGTATCCCAGAGAAGAGCGTTCTTTTACATAGGGGAAGTGGAGGAGGTATCGTGTTATTCATGAATGTCTATCGTTAAGTATTTTGCACGACTGTGGAGTTTGTTGCTATGGGACTAATTAGGCCAATTAGCGCACTAATGACACTTAATTCACACACTTTTTTGCCGTGCACTTTTGGAACTAGCACAAGCATGTGTCATTTGCGCGTGACACGTCATGAATGCACTATAGTAGCGCGAGTAAAACTTGCATGGAAACACCGCCATTGTCTATACCTTTTAGGGATTTTGAATGCTTGAATCAGATCACCGCGTAGTCTTCTTTGTTCAAGACTGAATAGATTCAATTATTTTAGCCTGTCTGCATACAACATGCCTTTTAAACCCGGGATAATTCTGGTTGCTCTTCTTTGCACTATTTCTAGAGCAGCAATATCCTTTTGTAACGAGGTGACCAGAACTGAACACAATATTCTAGGTGAGGTCTTACTAATGCATTGTAAAGTTTTAACATTACTTCCGTTGATTCAACACTTCTCACAATATATCCGAGCATCTTGTTGGCCTTTTTTTATAGCTTCCCCACATTGTCTATGAAGACATTTCTGAGTCAACATAAACTCCTAGGTATTTTTCATAGATTCCTTCTTCAATTTCAGTATCTCCCATGTGATGTTTATAATGCACATTTTTATTGCCTGCGTGCAGTACTTTACACTTTTCTCTATTAAATGTCATTTGCCATGTCAAAATATTGACAACAGGTAGGCCTACTCGGGGCACACACTGTAAAACTATTCACTTTTGTTGCCCCTACACTTCACAGTTTTGTTCCTGGAAATGAAAGCCAAAGTTTGAAAGCCCTGAAATTAAGAAAAAAAAGTTTGCTCGGTGTGTGAGTTATATTCTTTAATTTTACAATTATTTGAGTCAAGAAGAAAACATTTACAAAGCGCTGAAATGAAGAAAAAATAATAAATACATGTTTGCTCTTCATGTTATAGTATATAATTTTAGACAAGCTCAAGAGTTTGTTACAACTATTTTAGTTAAGTACAACTATGCTAGTGGCAACAAAATTTTGAAATGAAAAAAAGCCAAAACAAAATAAATGTGTGTGTTAGTTATATTCTTCCAAGCTACGGTGTTCAAGAGTTTGTTATTTTAGCCACGATGAAAATAGCTCAACTTTAGAGATGGCAGTTGGGCCCCTCATTAGATGGGGTGGGTGTTCTTGAGAATGTCCAGTCTGTGACAGTCAGCTAAGAAAATATGGTGTTTTAAGATGCCAAGTGGCCAACCAACCTCGTGGTGTTCACATTATTGTCCTTTTAGAAACGCTTTTGTGTCAATGTTCTGCAACCAACTACTGTGTAGTATTGAAATCTTTAAAAACAATAAACATGTTAATTTAAAAAAAATAATAATCAATTTTATTTATTACAAAACATTTCTTACAAAACATTTCAAATATTTACAAACAGGTACTTAGTCACATCCTGTGAAACTGTTCACTTGTATTGCGCTTACACGTTACAGGGTGGATCCACTGCTTTCTGTTATTTATATGCAACACAAACATAGTTCGGGTGTGTGAGCACATATTTTACATTTTGTATGCGTACATTTTGTCTACAAACACTCATGTATCCAAAATAAATTTTATATATATATACAGTACTTTACGCAGATGTTAAGCCTTTTCTTTGCAAAGAATAATTTGTGAAGGTATCCTAAATTCACTTTCAGGATTTTTCTTGGTTTACAAATTGACTTGTTAGAACAGAGTGCAAAAAACAAGGGGTGATGGTGTTCTTCTTTAACTTGTCGTCTCTCTAACTTACACCCACCTTATCTGGGGCGTGATGCAGTCACTTGATAACCACGTTCTTCAAAATACGGTATGGAGACTCTTTGACAGAGGGGCCCTCAAAGTTTGTGAAAATAAAAAGCCAAAGATTGAATGCAGGAAAATAAATATCTCCCTCAGCTGGGAGGTAGTACCACCATTTCATTTTCACCAGGGGAATTATAACATGACTGAAGTAAAACAGAGAAACTAGGTACCAATGTCACCTCCATAATATAATGTGCTTAATTTACATGATCAAATTGTATCTAATGCTCATTATATTTAAGTAGAAAACACATGCAGTAGACAGAACATAAATATTCACTGGCAAATTGAAACCTTTTATTTCTTGTTGGCTCTAACAATGATAGAAGAAGCATTTTTAGCTACCAGGGGCATTGGGCCACAGCCAATTAAGCTGCATGGTACAGTTTACAGTTTATAAACTAAGTAATATAATGTATTACAATCACATTTTGACCCTTTCTAGGCTGTTTTTTAGAGATGTAATTTCATCTAAAAATAAGTTACTGAGCATTCTTCTTAGTGACTCACGACCAAATCCTAATATACCGTGTGACAAGTTGGCGTGTGACGTCAGACCAGAAACAGGAAGTAATACACAGAACAGAGACGTGGGGTTTTGCTGAAGCTGAGCACTTGGTTGTGCTCAGCATTTAATAAACAAAGTAAAAGGTTTAAACAAACAGAACACAAAACACGACCACGGCACTTACGCCAAAATAAATAGACAAACAAAACGAACTATACAGACAAACACGGTGAGCAGATACTTTCACTAATACTTTTACAACTATCACCTCCGTCTCCTATCCCGTTCTCCACTCACCAAACACACCACCCGAGTGAGTGAAAACATGCAGCTTTTATGCAGTTGTACCGAGACTCGATTGCTAGCCAATCATTCAATTGGAATCTCGGTACAACTGCACGTGAATTAATTAAGTGTACTCCCGTGACCACACATTACATTTTAACCAGCACGTGAAGTGATTTGTGCCATCCTCGTGCCTAAATACAAATCTACATTTTTAAATACACGTGAAACACAGACCCGCTTATATCCCGTGTACCAATGATTATACACCAACATTTACACACAACACGTAACACACAATATACACAGGGGGGGGGGGGCACTTTGCCACAACCAACTAATAATAATAATTTATATTTAGCACTTTTTCACATTTGTATGTCTTCTACCATAATCGTTTCAATGTCAGCTAGAAACGAAGTCACTATACACACACAGTACAAAAGTAAATGTTTGTGGCATCTATACAAGCTTGGGGTAGTTCTAGAGCCTGGGGGTTAACTTTTGAATAAAGAAGGTCCCTGGTTCAAATGTCACTGGAGAAGTTTGTTTGGACAATTTGTTTCAGTATTTCCAACAGTTTCTAAGATACATCTTGGAATGATTTTGAAAATGACAGAGAGAGATCCATTGTGACCACGTTTGTAACACGTTTATTTAAGTGCGTTCTGAAGCCTGACGCTTGTCACAACCTGAGCAATTAAGATAACAGACAACTCTGTTGCTGAGCAGAGACGCCAACAACCAAGGATAAATGAACCACCCTAAAACTTAATGCATAGATATTTTGAATGACGCTTAGGCAAGCACAAGGTCAAATGCATTGGTTCAAATACACAAGGTTAACATTGATACTGAAGAAAATGTGTCTGTCAGAAAACATAAAATGTAGGGATATCACAGATTCAAATGACAAGTGTCAAACGTGTAAACATACTGTTTATCATTTATGAATAAACTTGTTTTGCTATGAAACTAATATGAACTATGAATATGCCTAAAGGAATTGCAACAAACAGCCATAAAAATATATATATTCATTAATACTTCTAAGTAAAGAATTCACAAACACACCTTCAAAATGTAGAGTTATTTTCTTGTTCCAAATGGGCCGACAGCCTTTTTTAAATGTCTTGCATGGAAACTGCTTTGTTTCACTGGCTCAGTTGTTACATCAACTTACATGCACAAGATGTTTTCTATTTTCATTCTATTTTGTTATTTTATTACAGCAAAACCTGGAACAAGTGTGACAACCGGTTAGTATTTATTTTGTCAAAAATGTGAGCAAGTTTATCTTTGACATAAATTTACAAATCCCTACATTTATAATAAAGAATTAACAGTTAACTTTTCTTCATGTTGCACAGGATATTTGAGTTAATTATCTCAAGAGTGCGATGTACGGCAGAGGCATCGACAGACATGTTAACACATGTACGCTACAGCGTTTGACAGCTAACCAGTTTGTATAGGCATAGCGGATGGAGCAAACTGAGGAGGAGCCGCTGCTGTCTCCAGTGTTGGTGGTGCCACAGCCATAACAGCCTCAGGAGCCGCTACATCTGTGGAGCACGGCAAAAGACAGCTGCACATCGAGAGGGTCCAGCACTGCCGGAGGGCCCAGCACCCCTGATAGCATCGCCACTGCTGGAGTGCCCCATAACTTCCCCCACATGTTCAACAATAACAGCAGGTATCAAAATCTTCATAAGAGAGAAACATTAAAGAATACACAAACAATAGCTGCACCAGGTATCTTCCTTCAAAAGCCCCCCATATATAAAGTATTTAATTCACCCAGTAAATACAATATATGTGTACATTAATAATTGATTTAAGTCCCATATGCACAATGATATCCAGAGTTAAAGTTAAGAGTCCCTCTTTAGTCAAAAAAAAATCCACAAATGGACTTTTACCAAAACTGTAAAGGAGAAAGAAAAATGAACCATCTTTTGAGCTTTCTGTATCGAGGTGCTCGTTTAACCCCAATCAAAATTGAATGTATTAAATTGGACTGCAAATACTCTGAACTAAAGAAAACAATAAAACAAACTGAAGCTATTTTTCACTGACTTTCTTTTCAGAGTTTGGTTGTTCAGCGGTAGTTTAGAAAGATGAGCCATTCTAACTAACCCGGAATGAGCAAGAACCAAAATCCAAACAGGAAAAAGGAGCACATTTAAAGAGAATTGAACCCAGACCCACGAGACATGGCTTAACACCCATTTAGATAATAGCTAAAAACAATTACTGTTTCATCAGACCACCCATGTTATTTATTTATAGGAGGCTGTGTGGTCCAGTGGTTAAAGAAAAGGCTTGTAACCAGGAGATCTCGGTTCAAATCCCACCTCAGCCAGCCACTGACTCATTGTGTGACCCTGAGCAAGTCACTTAACCTCCTTGTGCTCTGCCTTTCGGGTCAGATGTAATTGTAAGTGACTCTGCAGCTGATGCATAGTTCACACACCCTAGTCTCTGTAAGTTGCCTTGGATAAAGGTGTCTGCTAAATAAACAAAGAATAATGATAATATTTACACAAATTACTTAAAGTATAACGTTAGGGACAATTAATATATTCAACTAGCAACCATAGAGGACCAATAAACAGAACTTACTGAAGGGTTTGGTAAGTGGAATAATTTACCATGACATGTAATTTAAAATTCTTGAATTTATTTTCATAGAACACCCTTGTCTATTTAGCAAATTACTGAGAACAATACGATTGCCTGGCCATGCAATTAAGTGCAGCAGGCAGCACGCTTCTTGTGCTGCAGTGTGTAGGAAATGCTAGTTTAATATTAGACACACCAGTGTATACGTCACACTGGCATATTAGTCGCTCCCCTTTTATTGGCCCATAAAAATGCCTAGAAAATCGACTTATACCACAGTTTTTACGGTAAGTCTTTTTACTGATCAGACTAAGCAGGGTTGTCAAAAAGTATTGCAACATGACCATTGATACAATTGAACCCTCTTTATCAGGATGACTATAATGCTAATCATTGCAAGAAGGTCAAGGACAACTTCCCGACTTTCTATTTGTCAGCACTTTAACCCATATTAGTTGTATTGTTTGCAAAATATGTCCAGGTATTTTAGTACTTGCACTGGCTACCTTACTGTTCACTGTAAGTCTCTTTTTGGCCAGACCATCATACAACTTTATTCACTAAATGCCAAAAGAAACTACAGAAGGGCAGTGGAACCACAATATTTTATTTCTCACTTTAAATGTAATCTTTGATAATAAGTCATTTATAAGGGAGTGAATCTTGCATCCCTCTGTTGCTGCACAGTTATACGTCTCTTTTGACAAAGTTGTTATATCGGAGCCATCTTGAATAATTCAATTTATAAATAATTAAAGTATTCATGAAACCTATGGGAATGTGTATAAACACAAAACAGTCCTTTTGTGAACATGGTCCTTTGTTTCTTTTTTAGTTTTCTTTACAAATGCCAGGTCAATGAAAACTTCATAAAAGCAGAAATAGAATTTGTCTCGTCCATTGCTAAATCATTTTCTAGGCCAATATTACTCAAGCAACATCAGTGAACCCTTAATGCTTGTGAGCTTTTACAAAAGACAGATATCAAATAACGTAACAGTTTTATACTTATCATTAGTGTTTTGTCCCATGAACAGACTCAACCTGCTACCAAGAAAACAATGTGACTGTACTGTATTTGTGTCTATATATACAGAATGCACACTTCTTTTTTTTACTTTCTAAATTTTTTATAATTTCTTTTTATCTAACTTAGTCAAACCTATTTACAACGTACCTGGGATATAACATACACACGGATATAAAAACCAGTATCATGGAACCGAATAAAATCATATTAAATCCTGTTTAAATTCTCCTTTTAGTACATTACTCTGATAGTGCATACTTCCTGTTGTTACGCGACGCACGCGATGGCACGCAGTGGTCTGTGCTGCGCATACTCATAGGCCTACTTCTTGCTGTTTGAACTTGACCTTGCTCTCTATTACTGTAATGTATGCAGTATTATCATGGCCAGCTAAACGATCGTCAATTTCACTTAAGGACAAACTGTATATTATTGGAGAAATCTTAAAGGGACGAAAGTAGTCAGAATTATGAATTACTGTATTAAATAATTAAAATACAGAATGTTACATATTGTATAGTAATGTACAGTACTAGTAACATGTCACATTGTTTTATATTGTTTCTTCTGTAATAAACATTTATACTACATACATTGTATATGTACATTAATCAAATAGTACTGTACTAGGTTTTGATTTTGTGCTGATTTGCTGGGTATGTGCATGTATCTTGTTATTACATACCTCGGTTATAACATACAAGCTTTATACAAGCCTTTTTTTTTTTTTTTTACAAACAGAGGCAAAAGCTCAAAAACTTGTGCGAGCTCCAAGGGGCTTGTTAGCTGTACTCTACTTATCATTGACCCCCTACAAAGCTGGATTGAACAATTATGTAACTTGCCACCACTAAAATCACCAAACAAGAAATAAACAACCCAGGTATTTAATATAGGTGCTATTGGATAGTCTTACATTGCTTTAAAATTGTAATTGTGATAGATGTTTTTTTGTTTGTTTGTTTGTTTTGTTTTCAGAAATCAATTCTGAAAATGCTAATAAACAATTTTGGAGTAAAACGCTTTCAAAATCTGTCCCCATGTGTTTTCAGTGCCCACTGCTTATTAAAAGACATACATGATTAGATTCTCAAAGCTATACTTGTCATTTGCACATTTTATTCAGAAAGGGAAAATGCAGCCAATAATGATACTAAGCCAGAAAAAAAAAACACTTCAGGGTGAGGAACAGTAGCAGAAACATTTTCATATACAGTATGTGTAATATATGTTTTGTTTTATGCATGTAAACCAAGCTTGCATTTTTTAAAGAATGTTTTTCAAAGTTTGTTTTAGGAATACAATTTCTTAGTAAACTGTAATTTTAATTTTTATAGTTTTAAATTATGTTCTGTCAAATTCTTTTTTTATTTTACTAAGAGTATTACTTCTTTTAGTAAAATAAGAAATAGTAGCCCCTGTTTTCTTTAAATATTTTTATTTCAATACAGAGATACTGTATACATCAAAGCAGACACTCATAAAAGGCCCCCATGTGGTACCCATACCTTCCAAAACTGTGTTGTAAACAAGATACAGATATTACTGCTTTGCTTCAGCCAAAGTCTTTAGTTTCTTTTATTAAAAAAATGAAATAATTTTCTGTATTCAATGTAGTAAATCTACATGCAGCTTTGCCTGTAGAATAACAAACTACAGTTACATACAATGCAGTTTCAATTATAGTGATCATAATTAAAATTTCTCTAAAAGCAGTTAAACTGCAGTTACAATGCATGTCAGCCACAATCCATAATCCGCTGGCTGAATGCAAGAATATTTACAAATTTCAGTACAATACAGTACAAATTTCCCTGAAATTAAGAGACGCCTGAGGACTGATGCACATATATATATTTTTTTTTAGTTACAATGTATTTTTCTGTATTTACATCTGGGCTGAGTTGAATTCATTTCATACAGTGAATGACAGTGAATGGTTTCAGGCAGCCACAAATTTCCATTCCCTTTGGTTAATTCTTTTACAACTTAGTTTAAAATAACATAGTTTATACCTAAAGGGCATGCTAGCTTGTGTTGTGGATTTACTCTCCTCTATCCAAAGAGACTCAGGATTCAGGTTGATTATCCAGATATTTTAATCAGTTTATACAAGGGAAGAGTCTACAAGAGACTGTTAACGTACACAAGGGTTACAGTAGATTTTATACAGTGTTTTACAGGGAAGGGTGTGTCTCTGGGTAGGATGTCACAGAAGTTTGTGATAAGGCCTTTTGTTCATTACATGTCGTTCCAGCTGTGCTGTAGTTTACCTGAACCAATTGTCCTGGGCAGTTCTTTCCTGGGGCCAGGGTGTAAATCCTTTGATCTGATGGGGTGTCGAATGTGGTGTAACTTCTCTCCTGTCTCAGGCAATCCTTCGTTATCACAGCACAAGATAGAATCAGAACAGAGACCGTCTCAGAGTTATCAAAGTTGGTGTCCTGGGGATGGGGAACACTGTTGTTCACAAGCCCGAAGGGCCAGCTGCAGCTGATGCAATCACTGCTTGCTACAGTCTCAAAGGCACCTCACATTCAATTAGATGTATATAGAAAGACAAGATAGACACATAACACAAGATTTCAATAATTTTCCTCTTCACTTGTAACTCAGATTACATGGCAGTTTAGGCAATTGTAATACAGAATAGTAAAAGCACTGGTGTTGAGTTTTATTTTTATATTAGACAACTTATGACTGCTAAAGACGTAGCATCATAAACCATGTTAGATAAAATTCCAAAAAGAAAGGAACAGGCAGGAACAAATCACATAGTTAAAACATTTTTAAATGAACTGGTAAATGTGTGAAACTGTGAGATTATATATTTTGTTATTTTTTCCTTATTAATTATTTCAATTCATTAGAATCGTAGACGATATTTAAACTGGATGTCTCTGACTGGTTGCATAGATCCAAAACCCCAGCGTGTGACATCAATGGAAGGGATTTCCTCATCAGGGTTTTCCAGCTCAAACTCAAAATATGTCAGCATGAGAAAAACAAACTGTTTGAGCTCATTTGTAGCAAAGAAGCGTCCCGGGCACATAGTGACTCCAGCACCCCAAGGCATGTTATAATATTTCAGCTTCTTACCATCTTTGTAAAAGTCAGTCTTTTGATCCCCTCCGGGTCAAGAATCGGTCATATTTAAATTTGTCTGGGTCGGATGTACGGTCGGGTCCATCTGCACTGCAGTGTATGGGAACAGCGCACTCTGTCCCCTCTCGTATGCTGTACTCGCGTCCATCTGCCATCCTGAGTTTCATGTCCTGCATGACAGCCCTGGTGAGGACAGGGGCAGCAGTTAAGCGAAGGGTTTCCTCCACTGCACTGTCCAAAATGGGAGTCTTGAGAAGCATGTCTCTAGTGAGATTAATTAGTGGGCCCCAGATGTGACCTCTTGGCGGTTTCCTTTAAGAGCTGGTCCACTTCCCCTGGACTGCCTTCATGGCTTCACGATGCTTCATGAGGAACAGTAGCAGCCAGAATGCGGATGGACCAGTGTTGCCTTGGGAAGCCCAGAGGAGCAGAAACATGTATCTGTCCTGCATGGATTCCTTCATTCCATTCTCAGCTCTCATCTGCTGCTGATCCAACACCCAGCCACTGATGTTGTCTTTGTTAGCTACCTTCTGCACAGACAGTATGTCCCAAAACAACCTCTTCAACCTCTCTGCTTCCATCTTTTCCTTTGGTGGCAGCACTCCATATGCCAGCCGGGGGAAGAGTCTATCGTACTTGCGGAACTCTTGGAACAGTTCCTCAGATTGGATCCGGTCTTTCTCTTTAGCTTTCTCCAAACTGCCAGCTTCCTTGGCAGTCTCGTTGCCGAAAAGTGCAAGGTAGCCAGCCCTGAAGACAATGTTGTAGCTATAGTTGAACAGTCCATCCTGGCTCCATGCTGTCTGCTCTTTCTTCGAGCCCACACTATGCAGCATCAGGTTCTGCAAGTTCTCCATCATTGCCTGGGTCATAACCACCAAGCCGTCCCCCATCAGGTGCTTGTTACTGGAGGTTTGCAAGAACTTGTGATCATTTTCCATTGCATGATATCCAAAGACCTTCTCTACCAGCTGTACAGCAAACTTGTTAAAATCAAGCTTGGCTTTGGCCTCTTTCACTATAGTGCCAAAAGAAAGGGGTCCATGAGGAAGGTGAGGTAGTGACCTGCTAACTGCACAGTGAAAATGCTCCCATGCTTCTTTGCATCTTCTGCAGGAACTTGGCTGTGTCCCTTCGGAAGTCCAGCACGTGGCCCAGCCATGGTATGGGGCCCTTGTCCAGGGAGGCTCTCCGGTCGTCTTTACTGAAAAGCTCCCAAGAAATACAGGCCGCTAAGGATGGAGATTAGCAAGGCAAGGAGGACTGGAAGCAAGAGAGACATTGTGTCTTCTTGTTACTCTGAGCACCGCTCTGACTGACTGAGAGCTAAGAGAAAGCTGCAAATAACACTAGACACTAGCTCCTCCCTATAGCCTGCTAGCCAATCAGGGCGATTACTACTTTTAAAAGTTGTATCTGTATGTTTGCAATGTTTACTCACTGTACAGATCAGCAATATTGGGAAGTTATCTTTTTTTTTACCATCAAATGAATCTTCAACATTAATTTCAACCTCAAAACACAGATCACATATCCATTACTTAATGTTTTCAAATCATTGGATTACATGCTTGCTTTTTGTTTATAATCATCTGTATTTCTAGTTTTCTTTGTAAAGATTTTAGTTTAACTACCCCGTGTTATGGAAAAGTTACATTTTACTGTCTGTGCAGTTTGCTGGCTGTATTAGGTCTCTAGGACTTATAGAACTTGAGATATAATGTATTAAGTTGTTTGTGCTTTATGAAGTATTTAGTTTCATATCAGAGATAAAACTGTTGTTGTGCATATTTTTCTCTCTCCTCTTAGCAGGTGCAGACGACAAAACCATATAAGGAATGGAAAGTTTCTAACTGCTAGCTAGACAGAGGAAGTTCTTTTTCTTTTTGTAACTGCAAGCTGCATCCGTGACATTTCTTAAGAAATGTCACCGATTTTAGTCAGAATATGTAAGACATATTCTCCTCTTAATCTTCCAAGCTGTTGCTATCCTACGTATACTGAGTTAAGCTTCTGTGATTGGCTCGCAATAACTGTAGGTTGCAAGGTATATATTATGTTTGCTGGCTCTGCGTAGTCAGAACTCTACTCGATGTTTTTCTAACAGCACGTGTGTTGAGAGTGTTCTCTAGTTTGCAAACTATTACACTTCATTGATCAACCTGTTTGGTCTACCGAGTCTTTTCTAGGAGAAGTAAAGAAACTTCCACCACATTTTGGCGCTGCGAGCAGGGTCCTGAACTCCACCCGTTGATCGTCCTGGGGAAGAAGTAAATCACCGGTGAGACCTGAAATTATTGACTCGGGTCAGGGCGAGTGTGTCCGTTTTAAGTCCTTGGAGGGCGATGACGAGGTGGATAAAGGATCCTGAAGAAAACTGAGACAAGGGTAGGACCTGATTTTGATTAAATTAAGTTTGATTGGCGCCTGAGTGGCGACGATTCACTCATAATAAATCGTCCAGGGAAGTGCCGGCTGGAAAACAGTGACTTTCGTGAATATAAAGTCTGAGACTGTTAGAAAGTAGACGTGCCCGTCTAGCCTTAAGGAAAAGTTAATTGATCCTAGACTCCAGCCATTTAGAAGAGTCGGGACCTGGGACAAAGTCGGCTGATTTGGACTGACCAGACGGACTCATTGCATATAGTCTGGGCTGATCTCAGTTACATGCGTCATAACAAAAAGATAGACTAGGCTGATTTTCAGTAACCATTTTTGAGTCCAGCGGTCAGGACTAAAAAAGTTGACAGAGTCCAATATTGGTCTGACTGAAAGGCGATTGTGAGGTGGACAGGGGATAAGTGGGCAGGTGTTCCACTGTAAAAGAAATCCTAGTCTGGGAGTAGGTGAAAGAGCCCAGGGGATAAGGACCGATTGGACTGACTCCGGTTGACAGAGTCCGCCTTAAATTAATAACGTTGAAGGACAGGCTGGGCTGGGATTGGTTGACAGAGTCCATAAAAAGAAGAGAAAACCTAGGTAAAAGAAAAATAAGTATTAATGTGATTTAATATGATATTCTAAGTCGTTAAATTGGTTGGCTAAAACGTATTTCTGTTTATCTGTCCATGTGCACATTTTGTTCATATTGAATATGAATGTCAGAATTGTATTTTGAATGCATCTGCTGACTTCCTTTGCGCCGCGTATTAAAGCTTATAAGATCAGTAGAACAGGCTGTCTTATGTCGAGTCTTTTCAAAAAACCCCACTACAGTTTTGACGTCACAAACAGTTTGCAATTAGTTGTCGCGCTGACTTGTCTGTTATCGACTGTCCAAGGAGGATGAGTATGTTTTAATTACCATCCCCAATATTTAGTAGATCCAGTCGCTAACAGTTGAGTTTGTAACTTGACAGAGTATTTAAAGAAACTTTGTGGGTGTTTGTTGGACCGGGACTTGAGACTTGACAGAGGACAGGTTAAGTCCCAGTAGACGGGCATGTAAGGTCTAGTGTTTGCCGTCGTGGCACTGTTGTACCGTATTTAGTGTGGGTAGTATCACAGGCTGCGGAAACCTATTGTTGAGTATTTAGTGTGGATTAGTATAATAGGAAAAGAGGGCAAAGTAACAGCCGTAGGCAGCAAGGAAGAATCATTCCTTGCGAGGTGTGATTGGTTGACCCGGGTCGTGTTGTATTAGTTGTTTGTGTGTTATTGTGTTGTATTGTATTAATTCAAAAGTGTGTTCAGGAGGGTAACTTGAAGTCAATATAAACATATTGAGTTGTATAAAGAGTGTTGACCAAAAAGAGTCAGATCAAGTGTTTGTTCAGGTATTAATTAACGGACTGGGTCCACATTTGCAGAAGGCAATTGAATTGGGCAGTAGGAGTTGAAAACAGACAAAAGGAATATAAAATGAAAATAAGTGCTGTACGATTTGATGGAGTATGTCAGAACTGTGGTAAAATGGGACATAAAAGGTCAGATTGCAAACAGGGGCAGAAGCCTAAATGTGACGATTGTGGTAATCTCAGGCATAGGCGCGGTGATTGTTTTGCTATAGGACTGAGTAAAAGAACTGGACAAACCAGACAGTCAGCTAAAGTGAAAGCACACAGTTAAGTAACAGATCCTCTGTCTCTAGGCAACAAAAAGGCTGACAAGCTAGCTAAGGAAGCAGTGCGGTTTCCTGTTAACCACAAAACAGCAGCTGTGTCACTAGATATATTTTGTCATGCTTGCACAGGGTGCCGACGGTTCTATTAAGGATCCGGGCAAGAAACAGCAGTCTATTATAGACACACAAAATAGACACAAGGAGGGAAAAGAGATGTCGATGGCATGGTCGATACATTGTGCTGATGGTGACACAAACTAGTGTAGCAGAGAAGCTCCCACATGGGGTTAAGTGAGTACATTGGACACAGACCAAACGGTACCACCGCGTGGATACATCCCAATTTGAATTTGCTGACACTGAATACCCCGAAACTAATGGCATATCTCTTTCCACAGACGGCGGGAGCAGCAACGGACAGTAACATGATTTGTGTTCCAGGTATTATGTCATTACAGTAGGAGTCGGAGAGGATTACACACCTCTGGGCATGGAACGAGGCGTGTACAAAGAGACAAGCTTTGGGGGCCCCCTGGAAGAACTGCATGTGAATCCTTAGACAACGACAGGGTAATGGTTGGAAACAAAGACCACTTCCCTTCGAGAGTGACATAGAGGGAACGTGGCAACCTGTGCGTTTGATAAGCCAGAATAATACAATGACTCCAGCACAGTTCGAACAATGTCCTACTTGTGATATAACAGTGGGAGGTGTCTAGTATGAGTCAATATGCAACCGAACTGTAAGCAGTAACGCGTCATTGGAGGTGGACTGTCTCTGGACGACAAAAACTATACCAAACAGTGACAACAGGAGCAAACTAATGCAACAAGGCGAGAGTAAAAACGGCAGAATGTGGGGGTGCACCCACGACAGTTATAATTGGACATGTGTTAATGTGTGTGTTACGGTACTTGGGAAAATACAGGGTATATGGGAGGTATGAAGCTACAGTTCCACTCCACTCAATGTCCCCCGTTAATGCCCTTTCCCCCAGATGGGTTGGTAACTGTGAGGAGGGCAAAACCATTTGTGATGGGAGTAACCTGGTTGCAAACATTGGTAAGAATAAACATTGAAGATATCAAACGACAATACACCAAAAGGTGTGGTGAGTTTAGACTATTAACTAAAATATTGAATAAAACCCTAAATCATGAATTGGATACTTACCAACATAACGCAGGTGGCCGTCAAAGGAGGGGTCTGATTGACGACATTGCTGGGTGGTTCGGGGCTGTGGATTCAGGCCTGAATTCCATAGATAATATACAGCAGAACAATGAAAACCATGGCCAATTTCTGAAAACAGGCGATGCTATTCAGAGATTGGCCATGGCTGAACAAATGACTGGTGAAACACTGGATATTACAACAAATGTCATGAGAGAGACGGTTGACGCAATAATTGAAGATGTAAATTTGACAGCTTGGAGAGAACAGATATTACGTGGGTTAGCTAAGACCGGATACCCAGTGTATCCAGAGTTTCAGGATAATATGGTGATATGTACTGAACGATGTGTAGAAGATAATTGTTTTATTTTAATAGTGCCACATACCACCAGTCGGGTCCACCACAGTACCGGGATAATGGTCAGTAGCCTAGGGGTAGTAATTGGAACATGGGTTATAGTCCCACAAATAACATGGGTTGGTCAGTGTGCCCAAGGTGCCACCCTGTACTTCAAGGCCACTGAGTGTATTGAATTTGGTGATGCTATTCTGTGTGACCATGCTGGCAGCACTAACCTGTCAATGTAAATGATGGAAGCAACGGTACACCCAAACTTAGGGTACAAAAGATGCACTCAGATGAGGAATGGAACATGGTGTGCTATCACCTCAAGCATGGGGGTGGGAAGTAGCGGCCAGGTATGCCTCATGTCGCCGGCCGTGTGTTTTCACCCTCAGGGTGTTGTGACTGTGGGACACCTGAGCATGCACCCCACTCCACCTATTAACATCACAGGCATTATCGAAGATGCTGAAGAATGGATGAAGACAATTAATCATACAGGTATGCTGATGGCATTGGCACACATTAACAAGCAGCTTATGGACGTTCACTCAAGAGTAGTGATAGCTAGAGTGCAGGCGTCGCTGGCAGGCAACACTGGTCAACTGATATTAGCAGACGCCCGATTATGCGGGTGGGATATCCTATGTGGATTAGCTGGAGAAAGTGCTGGAGTGGACTGGGCTGACTGGTGGAGTGTGGCGGGACATGTGTCCTCGCTTATTTCATTATTGGTATTGCTTATTGCTATGTTATTATTTTGCTATTTGAAATATGTGCTTAAGAAACAAAAGAGATTACTTACAGGGCTAGCCAATGAAGTATTATGTCCCCGCATATGGGGCTATCAACCACTGAAACAGGATGATACAATTCAAGTTTAGCACCCTCACTGCAGAACTTAAAGAAATAAGGTTAATAGTATTACAAAATAGAGCGGTTCTAGATTATTTACTAACCACTGAGGGAGAGTGCAACAATGATGAGGGTGATCCATTTGCTAACATAGATGTAACTAGTGTGTGATTGTACTGAATAGTACAAAAGGAGGGAGTGTTATGGAAAAGTTACATTTTACTGTCTGTGCAGTTTGCTGGCTGTATTAGGTCTCTAGGACTTATAGAACTTGAGATATAATATATTAAGTTGTTTGTGCTTTATGAAGTATTTAGTTTCATATCAGAGATAAAACTGTTGTTGTGCATATTTTTCTCTCTCCTCTTAGCAGGTGCAGGCGACAAAACCATATAAGGAATCGAAAGTTTCTAACTGCTAGCTAGACAGAGGAAGTTCTTTTTCTTTTTGTAACCGCAAGCTGCAAATATGTAAGACAGACAGGTGCTTGCAAGTAGGACAAAGTTGTTTTTGTTGTATATGATTGGTCTCCTCTTAATCTTCCAAGCTGTTGCTATCCTACGTATACTGAGGTAAGCTTCTGTGATTGGCTCGCAATAACTGTAGGTTGCAAGGTATATATTATGTTTGCTGGCTCTGCGTAGTCAGAACTCTACTCGATGTTTTTCTAACAGCACGTGTGTTGAGAGTGTTCTCTAGTTTGCAAACTATTACACTTCCTTGATCAACCTGTTTGGTCTACCGAGTCTTTTCTAGGAGAAGTAAAGAAACTTCCACCACACCCGATAAAAGAAAACAACAGGCTGCATCAGATAGTAGTTGTGGAGGGGGCGTTGGTATGCCTGGTGCTAAATCACCTTTGGTAATGTAAATAAACTGGCTAGGCTAGTTTCTAAGGAAGTAGATGTACATGATTGTAAGATTATAAAATACTGCAAGGATCAGCATCACCTATCTGAAGATGGCGAAACTAAGTCTCCCACTAATGTATCCCATTGTGTGTTGGGTTTGCTGTGATACATTCACCCAGAGATCATGTTATGATAACATTTAACCGAGATGTTACAGTATCCTACAGTAATGTTAAATTATACACAGAAATATGATTTCTGGGTTAATGTATCATAGTAGCATGACAGTTTTTATTGGGAAAAGTAGGTTGGTAGATTTATGCATTGCTTAAACATATCTTCAACATAAAAAGTATTTTTACGTATCAGCCTAAGCAGGGTTGTCAAAAATAAATTTTGCAACATGACCATTGATACTATTGAACCTCTTTATCTGGAAAAAGTATAATGTTAATCATTGCAAGAAGCTTCCCTGAATTTATATTTTATTGCACTTTTTTAACCCTCATTAGTTGTATTGTTTGCCATGCATTTTCAGGTATTTTAGTACTTGCACTGTCGTGCCTTACTGTTCACTGTTTGGATGGTCCATCATAATTACTATTTATTTCTTAGCTGGCACCCTTATCCAGGGCAACTTACAAATGTTACAAGATATCACATTATTTTTACATACAATTACCCATTTATACAGTTGGGTTTTTTTTACTGGAGTAATCTAGGTAAAGTACCTTGCTCAAGGGTACAGCAGCCTCCCCACCAGGGATTGAACCCATGACCCTCCGGTCAAGAGCCCTAACCACTACTCCACACTACTGCCACTGCTTGATATTTAAATTATCTGCTGTCAATAGAACGTGATGGAAAACAGCAATACCTTATCAGGTGTATCAAGGTTTAGGTTTATGCTGTTTACACGTGTCAAATGTCCCTCTTGATAAAGGACTAACCCTCGTAACCCTTGTGAATATGGATACATTTGTATATGTTGAAGGTATTTACATTGAAGGAGCAGTTTCAGCTAAATACTGTATCTGTGAGTTGCCAGTGACCTAACTTAAAGTTTACCATGTTCATTGTTTTTAATTTTTTCATTTTCACTGTTTTTAAAATCTGTTGCCATATTTTATTTTATTTATTTTTTTTGCCACGCCTACCTATGCTGTTGCTTGCATTTCCTATGACTTTTAGTCAAATACTTAAATACATGCAATCGCCGTGAAGATATTGTCAGCAGTGGTGCTGGGCAGAAATATAAACTCAGTGCACCAAGAGACTGTCTGATTGCTGCTGACTGACT
This sequence comes from Acipenser oxyrinchus oxyrinchus, assembly GCA_030684275.1. NCBI lineage: Eukaryota > Metazoa > Chordata > Actinopteri > Acipenseriformes > Acipenseridae > Acipenser > Acipenser oxyrinchus. The sequence continues at coordinate 22,844,604 of CM060250.1, forward strand.
GCTGATATCCACACTGACCTGTTTGATTCTCCATTGTTATGTTTACGACTCCCTGTTAAAACAGTAATGTAGCGTGCATGGGGGAAGGCAGCAGTAGGGCTGGTAGGTGACGTAATCACACACAAAGACATAAGCCCGATATATGCTCCTTGCAAGGGAGCCGGCTCTTTTGTACAGCGGTATCGGCGCTATGCTTTAGTGCGAGAGGTCCCGGGTTCGCGCCTGCTCTCCGCCTGTGTGTGGATTGCCTTGCCCTGTGTGATGTGTCTGCCTGTGGGAACCAAGATCGCTACAGTAACATGAGTTTCCCCACAAGTCGAATATGTAAATTATGTTGTAGTTCATTGTTATAGTTACATAATTAAGCAGTTGGATTTACGCGATACAGCTGACCTTGGGTAAGTACGTTGGCTGGAATAGAGATCGGGAATCAATTAAATGTACTTGAGATATGCATTGCTTTAGAATGGAGTGTAGGAGCAAGGAACGGTATTGCCGCAAATGTAAACAGTGCGGCCGCCATTACGCTGCATTCAGTGCAGCCATGGACCTGCTGTATGTCTGAGGATCGCCATTACACTGCATTCAGTGCAGCCACGGTCCCCCTGTATGTCTGAGGGTTGCCATGGCTGTCAGTCGACGTAACATCGTGGCGGCCATTTTGCCGTACTTACGGAGGCGGCCATTTTAGGCATACGGAAACCGTTATATTGACGACTAGAGCATGCAGAATGAAGATAATGGTCATATTATGATAGTGGGAACGGATGAATGAGTTGCAATTGATTAATAAACTGTGTTATGAAGTGGCTTAATTTGGAAGTTTGTGAAAGTTACATTATATGGGTTTTAATAACAATAATACTAGAGATATAAACTCAGTGCACTGCTGACTGACTGATGATATCCACACAGACCTATCTGATTCTCCATTGTAATCACATTATACATATATATGTAACTGTATATAAAGGGTGATTCCTGGGCTACAGGAGAGACTTCTTTATATTTGGTATGTAAATGTATCTTTTGTGTATACAAACATTACACCCGTAATCATTTTTTCTATTCCTTTTCTCTAATTATATATTTATTAATATATATATTTTCTTGACGTTTCTCTTTCATTTCTTGTTTTATGACTGTATTGGGACATATGAAAGCTTTTTTTCAGGCTGTAACTGAAACATTCAAATGTATTCTCTCTGTTAGTGTCGACATATTGCTGTAAAATCTGCACTGAAAATTAAATTGAACATTGAAAACTCCCTTACTCCCCTTTGCCTCAGGCCAGATATTTCTATTTTATTTGTAATTTTACAACACTGTTATTTTCTTTTTCTTTTTTTCTTTTTTTCTTTTTTAAATTTAGTATTCGCCAATTTTTTATCCCGGTTTTCTCCCCAATTTAGCATGCCCAATTATTATCTGTATCCTCGGCTCACCGCTCGCAACCCCCACGCGACTCGGGAAACGGAGGCTGGAACACGCGTCCTCCAAAACGTGCTCCTGCCAAGCCGTCATTTTTCGCACTGCATATCCACAGCAATGCCACCAGACCCATAGTGCCGGAGGACAACACAGATCTGGCGGCTCCACTGCAGAAACACAGGCGCCCTATCGCCCACAGGGGTCGCTGATGCGCGGTGAGCCGTGGATTCCCCTGCCAACCTAAGCCCTCCCTACCCGGGCAGCGCTCAGCCAATTGTGCGCCCCCCCCTAGGAACTCACGGTCACGGTCGGCTGTGACATAACCTGGATTCGAACCTGCGATCTCCAGACTATAGGGCACATCCTGCACTCTGCGCGGAGCGCCTATACTGGATGCGCCACTCGGGAGCCCCACACTGTTATTTTCTTATCTGTTACAAAACAGTTGAATGTTCAAGAATTGTGAAGGGGTCCTGCAGGAATCACAGCAGGATCTTTACTCCAGTCCTGCAGGAATCACAGCGGGATCTTTACTCCAGTCCTGCAGGAATCACAGTGGAATCTTTACTCCAGTCCTGCAGGAATCACAGCGGGATCTTTATGCCAGTCCTGCAGGAATCACAGCGGGATCTTTACTCCAGTCCTGCAGGAATCACAGCGGGATCTTTACTCCAGTCCTGCAGGAGTTATAGCAGTAATGCAGGAGCTGCAATTATGTCCTCATCCAAATCCTGCAGGAATTGAGACAGTTCTACAAAGCACACCAATTGTGTATTTGTATACTATTTTGGCCCATGGGCCAGTACTACAGTAAAACATTTGTATGTGGAAAGAAAGTTGGCATGTCAACATCGCAGCTGCTTTGTCGTTATTTAATTATTTTTCATTGGATGGAAAGACTCCAATTATTCAGACTGATTCATGTGGAAGGCTGTAATGACCTTGGGAATGAAAGCAGGGTTTGTACGCAGTGACACCTGCTGCCATTGTCCCAAATATGCATACAGGATCTGTGCACCGACAGCGCCTGCAGCTGTCGGACCCGCTTTGCGGAGATGATAGCCAAGAGGAAGGCTATCTTCATAGACAGATGCTTCAACTCTATAGAGTGTATAGGCTCAAACGGTGCCTCCATGAGAGCCTCTAGTACAACATCAAGGGTCCATTCAGGGAGAATGGCCCTCCTGGGAGGGCGTAAACGCCAAGTGCCTTTGAGAAACCGGGTAGCCAAAAAATGCGCACCTGGAGATACCGAATCTACAGGGGCATGGCACGCAGAGATAGCCGCTAAATACACCTTCAATGTGGAAGGTGAAACTGCAAGATAACCGGTATGGGGCAAAAAATTGGGTCATGACCTCCAGTCAGACACCAATTCTGAAAATACTTCCACTTATAGGTGTACAGCGACCTAGTGGAGTGTGCCCTAGCGCTCTGTAGAGTTCCCACAACCGCGTCTGATAGCCCTAGGGCTGTCCAGCGGTCCCGTTCAGGGGCCAGACCCATTATTGGAATCTCTCACCTGACTGAGGAGATCCAGGCGAAGTGGGATCTCCCAGGGCTGGCCTTGTATGAGCTGGCATAGGGTCGAGAATCAGATTCTCCTGGCCACCGAGGGTCCACTAGGAGAACTGTCGCTTTCTCTAACCAGACCTTCTCCAAGAAGGCCAGGAGCAACGAATATGTTAACAGTTGGTTACTAAAAGCAATTAGCAGCAGCTTTTCAAGAATTAAACCACAATTTCAGCAGTGTTCTGCCATGGATTGTCACAATACAAAACTATTAGTATATTATCTAATGGAAGTCTGTGTGGTCCAATGGTTAAAGGAAAGGGTTTTGTAACCAGGAGGTCCCTGGTTCAAATCCCATTGTGTGACCCTGAGCAAGTCACTTAACCTCCTTGTGCTCTGTCTTTTGGGTGAGACGTTGTTGTAAATAACTCTGCAGCTGATGCATAGTTCACACACCCTCGTCTCTGTAAATCGCCTTGGATAAAGGCGTCTGCTAAATAAACTTAATAATAAAGTGATAATACAGCAGAACCTATAATATCCAATCATGTAAGATATGATACCTTCAATGGACCTCTGGTATGTGTCATTTACACATGCTGGTACCACTTGAATGGTACAGATGGAAACTGATCAATGCACATTTTATTATAGAATGGATTCATTTGCAGCTAAAAGCCAGACACTATAAAAGACGGTGTGTCTTAGAAGGCAGTTTGGCTTCTTACATGCTGTTACTTGATGCAAAACAAACTGCCCAGTTTAACCATGCTCAATAAAAGAAAACAAGAAAGCAAGGGGTTAATATAATTACTGTGTCTTTTAAAAGCTGAAACACGATTTTTCTTTTTTTTTTTTTTTTTTGACCTCCAAAGCCAGTTTGTGTTTGTGTGAGTACTTTTTTGTTGCTGTTGTTGTTTTAAACATACTATCTGTAACAGGCTAACATGCACCTATGGTGCAAAAAAAACCCAACCTGTTCCCTTACTTTAGCGTTGACTGAGAAATCATGGTAAGAACTGTTTTTGGAATGCTGTTTTGTAAATTGCCAAATACTGTATTAGAGTGCTTTGATTTGCAATCATTTTCACTGATTTTCTTTGTATAGTATAGGTCCAGTACCGTACTTTGGTATTTTATACAAAGATGTACTTGAATTTGTTCATTTATAATGCACTGACCGTAATAAAGCAGCTATAATGCAGTACCTCTGAGATATGATATTTTCACATATCTGATGGGCCCCTGGAACCAATTAAATCGGGTATGACAGGTTCTACTGTACTAATGTTATTAGTAAACAGTAGCAAAGATAAAGAAACAATAACAAATAGTTTGGCTAGAAAGGCATCTATTTTGGACTTCTGCATGGTCGACTGCTGGCTTGACGTTTTATGTCATTTGTTTTAAAGAGGCTACGGGACGTAAGTCCCTTTCCTATAAACAGTAATCCAACTCCTAACAGAGCCTCCCCAAAATGTGTGACTGATCAGGCATTTGGATAATGAAAATTAGGTTACGCTGGCTTACTAAAACATAAGGTCCTAATAGGGTCTGCAAAATCTGTTCTGCAATCAGTCGAAACCTGTTTGACCCCTAATGAAGATGTTGCTGACAGCCTATAAACACATGGCTTCCTTCCAAGTTGGCTGCATATGATAATATTAGGAAGGATTCCAACTAAATACTAAATCACAATATGCAATTCTAATTATTTTTTAACTAAGTGTTCTCTTCCTAATTGGTTTCCCCCAGACATACTGTACAATTAAATTGTTTGGCAAAAGCAATAATGTTTATAGTGTTTAGGTTTTTGCTTGCCAAAGTTCACATAGCATGTTCTCTAATGCCAGCCAATTCAATTCTTTGAACAATTCAATTTTTTGAACTAGCACAATCTGGCTTCTGTGTATGCCAGTCTTGCGTAAAGTAAATAACACATGGAAAATGATGCTCTCAGCAAAGACGTTCTTGCTTGAATCTTCAGGGAAGGCTGTGGTTTTTGTTTGCTGTAGTACTGTACTGCACTTCCTTTTGAAGCTACTACAGAACGAAGCCAGCAGATGGCACTATAAAACCACAACAAAGGAGCACCGGCATTGTTGTACACATTCAAAAAATCTCTAAAACTATGATTAACATATTTATTTATTGTACTTGTGGCAAATGTATGTGTTTGTATGGAACCCCTAAAGGAAATTAAAACATTTTTTTTTAACTGGTGCTCAGTATCTCATCCACAACAGTTAATGTACCATTCTCACCATGTAGTACCTTGTCAGCAATACTTAGTATCTCATGAGTACTACTGAAACACAGATTCATATTTACAGTACGTACAGCAGGATTATAATCAAATTCTTTCTTGTTTTCCTACCAAAACCAAACAAGTTATCAAGTTACTGAATCCCGAACAGGGCCTAGCATTAGAAATCTGTTTAGACTTTTGGGGTGCCTGACCACGATGAAGTGAACTATGCCTTATTGATTTTTTTTTTTTTTTTACCAACTTTGGCTTTCCATTAGTTATCATTTTTCTAGATCTAAGTGCTGCATTTGATACTGTAGACCAGTGGTACTCAACTCTGGCCCTCCAGATTTATTCCAGGCCCTAAATTAGTTAATTGCCTCTTAACAGCTTCGATTAACTATACTACAACCTGCTTGGAGTAAAAACCTGGACTGGATTAGATCTTGAGGGTCAGAGTTGAGTACCACTGCTGTAGACCATTCCATCCCACTGAATCGTCTTGGAAGCACACTGTCTGGCCTTGTCCTATCCTGATTCAAGGTTATCTTTCGGATAGCTTTGAGTTTGTCTCTGTTGGGGAGGTAAAATAGGCGTTATCGGAAGTTGTCTGTGGTGTTCCACAGGCCCCTTGTTGTTTTTCATTATATATGGTACCATTAGGTGACGTTATCCGCAGTCATGGAGTGAACTTCCATTGCTATGCTGATGATACCCAGCTATATAAGAACATAAGAACATAAGAAAGTTTACAAACGAGAGGAGGCCATTCAGCCCATCTTGCTCTTTTGGTTGTTAGAGGCTTATTGATCCCAGAATCTCATCAAGCAGCTTCTTGAAGGATCCCAGGGTGTCAGCTTCAACAACATTACTGGAGAGTTGGTTCCAGACCCTCACAATTCTCTGTGTAAAAAAGTGCCTCCTATTTTCTGTTCTGAATGCCCCTTTATCTAATCTACATTTGTGACCCCTGGTCCTTGTTTCTTTTTTCAGGTCAAAAAAGTCCCCTGGGCCGACATTGGGGCAGTTTACAAGCAAAAACTGAAAAGCGTGACAATAGATCTCTCGCGCTTTTTTGGTCATGACAGTTCTGCTTCCACGTTTACATGAGAGTTTATTTTAGAGAGAGAATTTAGTCGTCCAAATGCAAACGACCTCATTAATAATAAAATAATGGGAAGGTTTATTTAAATATCACCAAACGCGCTGAAAAGAGATGCTGCGCGATAAAGGATATCGTTCAAATAATGCATAGGGGTTTACATGAGGCTTTACGCGGTAGGCAGAGATGAAGAGAAGGTTACCCCCCATCTGTCTAGAATGCAAAAGGCCTGCAGTTAAAACGGTTCATGCTGCCAAGAAGAAGAAAAATAATAATAGTTATTACTATTATTGTTTAGAATTAGTTGTTCTAGAAATGGTAGAAGTAGCACGTGTACAAAAACCGACAGCAGTCACCAATTCCCTTATGCTTCTTAGGCTACTGATGTCCTTTCACACACCCATATATATTAGTCTTAGCAAACTGCGTAAATGTTAATGTACTAAACAAAAGTATTATGCGTTCAATAATCACAAATATGCGTTAATGTGGAACAAATATATTAAAAATAACTCATGATGTGTTGGTTTCAAACACAGGTACTTTGTTGAAATATTAAAATTAATTATGCAGAAAATGTGGAAACTTACACAAACGCTGTTAATATAATAAATACATAATTTGTGTGTATTTGCTAATTAGTTATAAGGGTATATAAAATCAGTTCTCTTGTTATTGTGCGCAGAAATTCGGCGTGCAACGCAACGATCCTGCCTGGCAGCGGTGTGTGCAATCAGACGGTACATCCTTCTGTACTCCAGGCGCATCAGACGATGCTCCTGGATCAGCAGCTACAGCAACTACAGCGTTCAAACCAACGTTAATTTAAAGAAGAACAGTTGTGAATTGATCCAAAGCTTTTGTTTTACATGTGAATCCTAAGAATAATATGTGAAAAACAAAACATATTGCACATGCGCACACACTTAGCCCGACATGCGTAAAATGACTTGATATCCCCAATCATTTTTTCACAAATTATTATTAGGATTCACATGTAAAACAGAAGCTGTGAAACAATTCTCAACTGGTCTTCTTTAAATTAAAGTTGTTTTGAAAATGCTAGCTGCTGTGGTTGGGGATATCAAGCACTTTTAATTGACGCTGGGACGGTGGTGTGTATATGCGATATGTTATTGTATTCACAAATTATTCTTAGGCTTCACAGGTAAAACACAGACTGTGAAACAATTCACATTTGGCATTCTTTAAATTAAAGTTGGTTTGAGCGCTGTAGCTGCTGTGGTTGAGGAGATAAAGCCATTTTACGCGTGTCAGGTAGGCTGTATGCGTATATGCGGTATGTTATTGTTTTTCACAATGTATTTGTTTGATTCACATGTAAAGGAGAGCTTGTGAAACAATTCACAACTGGTCAATCTGGTGTTGCGTGCTGTAAGAAGGGGTGTGAGCTTGAAACATCCTGCGGGAAGAAAAGCTACATTATTCGTAGTATTATTATTATGATAATAATGCTGGTCATAACGATCTAGTATTTCTTGTTTATCGTTCATAATACACTGAAATGAATAAATACTGGTATAAATCAACCTCTCTATATGCAATTAATATATAATGTAGCCGAGACCATCATCAGGAGAAGCGGATTGATAATAATGGATGGATGGATATTTAACTGATTTGTATTAGTAAGACTGGGATAAGGAAAATCTTACGCTACAGAGGAGGACAGAAAGACCGTATCCCAGAGAAGAGCGTTCTTTTACATAGGGGAAGTGGAGGAGGTATCGTGTTATTCATGAATGTCTATCGTTAAGTATTTTGCACGACTGTGGAGTTTGTTGCTATGGGACTAATTAGGCCAATTAGCGCACTAATGACACTTAATTCACACACTTTTTGCCGTGCACTTTTGGAACTAGCACAAGCATGTGTCATTTGCGCGTGACACGTCATGAATGCACTATAGTAGCGCGAGTAAAACTTGCATGGAAACACCGCCATTGTCTATACCTTTTAGGGATTTTGAATGCTTGAATCAGATCACCGCGTAGTCTTCTTTGTTCAAGACTGAATAGATTCAATTATTTTAGCCTGTCTGCATACAACATGCCTTTTAAACCCGGGATAATTCTGGTTGCTCTTCTTTGCACTATTTCTAGAGCAGCAATATCCTTTTGTAACGAGGTGACCAGAACTGAACACAATATTCTAGGTGAGGTCTTACTAATGCATTGTAAAGTTTTAACATTACTTCCGTTGATTCAACACTTCTCACAATATATCCGAGCATCTTGTTGGCCTTTTTTTATAGCTTCCCCACATTGTCTATGAAGACATTTCTGAGTCAACATAAACTCCTAGGTATTTTTCATAGATTCCTTCTTCAATTTCAGTATCTCCCATGTGATGTTTATAATGCACATTTTTATTGCCTGCGTGCAGTACTTTACACTTTTCTCTATTAAATGTCATTTGCCATGTCAAAATATTGACAACAGGTAGGCCTACTCGGGGCACACACTGTAAAACTATTCACTTTTGTTGCCCCCTACACTTCACAGTTTTGTTCCTGGAAATGAAAGCCAAAGTTTGAAAGCCCTGAAATTAAGAAAAAAAAGTTTGCTCGGTGTGTGAGTTATATTCTTTAATTTTACAATTATTTGAGTCAAGAAGAAAACATTTACAAAGCGCTGAAATGAAGAAAAAAATAATAAATACATGTTTGCTCTTCATGTTATAGTATATAATTTTAGACAAGCTCAAGAGTTTGTTACAACTATTTTAGTTAAGTACAACTATGCTAGTGGCAACAAAATTTTGAAATGAAAAAAAGCCAAAACAAAATAAATGTGTGTGTTAGTTATATTCTTCCAAGCTACGGTGTTCAAGAGTTTGTTATTTTAGCCACGATGAAAATAGCTCAACTTTAGAGATGGCAGTTGGGCCCCTCATTAGATGGGGTGGGTGTTCTTGAGAATGTCCAGTCTGTGACAGTCAGCTAAGAAAATATGGTGTTTTAAGATGCCAAGTGGCCAACCAACCTCGTGGTGTTCACATTATTGTCCTTTTAGAAACGCTTTTGTGTCAATGTTCTGCAACCAACTACTGTGTAGTATTGAAATCTTTAAAAAAACAATAAACATGTTAATTTAAAAAAAATAATAATCAATTTTATTTATTACAAAACATTTCTTACAAAACATTTCAAATATTTACAAACAGGTACTTAGTCACATCCTGTGAAACTGTTCACTTGTATTGCGCTTACACGTTACAGGGTGGATCCACTGCTTTCTGTTATTTATATGCAACACAAACATAGTTCGGGGTGTGTGAGCACATATTTTACATTTTGTATGCGTACATTTTGTCTACAAACACTCATGTATCCAAAATAAATTTTATATATATATACAGTACTTTACGCAGATGTTAAGCCTTTTCTTTGCAAAGAATAATTTGTGAAGGTATCCTAAATTCACTTTCAGGATTTTTTCTTGGTTTACAAATTGACTTGTTAGAACAGAGTGCAAAAAAACAAGGGGTGATGGTGTTCTTCTTTAACTTGTCGTCTCTCTAACTTACACCCACCTTATCTGGGGCGTGATGCAGTCACTTGATAACCACGTTCTTCAAAATACGGTATGGAGACTCTTTGACAGAGGGGCCCTCAAAGTTTGTGAAAATAAAAAGCCAAAGATTGAATGCAGGAAAATAAATATCTCCCTCAGCTGGGAGGTAGTACCACCATTTCATTTTCACCAGGGGAATTATAACATGACTGAAGTAAAACAGAGAAACTAGGTACCAATGTCACCTCCATAATATAATGTGCTTAATTTACATGATCAAATTGTATCTAATGCTCATTATATTTAAGTAGAAAACACATGCAGTAGACAGAACATAAATATTCACTGGCAAATTGAAACCTTTTATTTCTTGTTGGCTCTAACAATGATAGAAGAAGCATTTTTAGCTACCAGGGGCATTGGGCCACAGCCAATTAAGCTGCATGGTACAGTTTACAGTTTATAAACTAAGTAATATAATGTATTACAATCACATTTTGACCCTTTCTAGGCTGTTTTTTTTAGAGATGTAATTTCATCTAAAAATAAGTTACGAGCATTCTTCTTAGTGACTCACGACCAAATCCTAATATACCGTGTGACAAGTTGGCGTGTGACGTCAGACCAGAAACAGGAAGTAATACACAGAACAGAGACGTGGGGTTTTGCTGAAGCTGAGCACTTGGTTGTGCTCAGCATTTAATAAACAAAGTAAAAGGTTTAAACAAACAGAACACAAAACACGACACGGCACTTACGCCAAAATAAATAGACAAACAAAACGAACTATACAGACAAACACGGTGAGCAGATACTTTCACTAATACTTTTACAACTATCACCTCCGTCTCCTATCCCGTTCTCCACTCACCAAACACACCACCCCGAGTGAGTGAAAACATGCAGCTTTTTATGCAGTTGTACCGAGACTCGATTGCTAGCCAATCATTCAATTGGAATCTCGGTACAACTGCACGTGAATTAATTAAGTGTACTCCCGTGACCACACATTACATTTTAACCAGCACGTGAAGTGATTTGTGCCATCCTCGTGCCTAAATACAAATCTACATTTTTAAATACACGTGAAACACAGACCCGCTTATATCCCGTGTACCAATGATTATACACCAACATTTACACACAACACGTAACACACAATATACACAGGGGAGGGGGCATTTTGCCACAACCAACTAATAATAATAATTTATATTTAGCACTTTTTCACATTTGTATGTCTTCTACCATAATCGTTTCAATGTCAGCTAGAAACGAAGTCACTATACACACACAGTACAAAAGTAAATGTTTGTGGCATCTATACAAGCTTGGGGTAGTTCTAGAGCCTGGGGTTAACTTTTGAATAAAGAAGGTCCCTGGTTCAAATGTCACTGGAGAAGTTTGTTTGGACAATTTGTTTCAGTATTTCCAACAGTTTCTAAGATACATCTTGGAATGATTTTGAAAATGACAGAGAGAGATCCATTGTGACCACGTTTGTAACACGTTTATTTAAGTGCGTTCTGAAGCCTGACGCTTGTCACAACCTGAGCAATTAAGATAACAGACAACTCTGTTGCTGAGCAGAGACGCCAACAACCAAGGATAAATGAACCACCCTAAAACTTAACGCATAGATATTTTGAATGACGCTTAGGCAAGCACTAGGTCAAATGCATTGGTTCAAATACACAAGGTTAACATTGATACTGAAGAAAATGTGTCTGTCAGAAAACATAAAATGTAGGGATATCACAGATTCAAATGACAAGTGTCAAACGTGTAAACATGCTGTTTATCATTTATGAATAAACTTGTTTTGCTATGAAACTAATATGAACTATGAATATGCCTAAAGGAATTGCAACAAACAGCCATAAAAAATATATATATTCATTAATACTTCTAAGTAAAGAATTCACAAACACACCTTCAAAATGTAGAGTTATTTTCTTGTTCCAAATGGGCCGACAGCCTTTTTTTAAATGTCTTGCATGGAAACTGCTTTGTTTCACTGGCTCAGTTGTTACATCAACTTACATGCACAAGATGTTTTCTATTTTCATTCTATTTTGTTATTTTATTACAGCAAAACCTGGAACAAGTGTGACAACCGGTTAGTATTTATTTTGTCAAAAATGTGAGCAAGTTTATCTTTGACATAAATTTACAAATCCCTACATTTATAATAAAGAATTAACAGTTAACTTTTCTTCATGTTGCACAGGATATTTGAGTTAATTATCTCAAGAGTGCGATGTACGGCAGAGGCATCGACAGACATGTTAACACATGTACGCTACAGCGTTTGACAGCTAACCAGTTTGTATAGGCATAGCGGATGGAGCAAACTGAGGAGGAGCCGCTGCTGTCTCCAGTGTTGGTGGTGCCACAGCCATAACAGCCTCAGGAGCCGCTACATCTGTGGAGCACGGCAAAAGACAGCTGCACATCGAGAGGGTCCAGCACTGCCGGAGGGCCCAGCACCCCTGATAGCATCGCCACTGCTGGAGTGCCCCATAACTTCCCCCACATGTTCAACAATAACAGCAGGTATCAAAATCTTCATAAGAGAGAAACATTAAAGAATACACAAACAATAGCTGCACCAGGTATCTTCCTTCAAAAGCCCCCCATATATAAAGTATTTAATTCACCCAGTAAATACAATATATGTGTACATTAATAATTGATTTAAGTCCCATATGCACAATGATATCCAGAGTTAAAGTTAAGAGTCCCTCTTTAGTCAAAAAAAATCCACAAATGGACTTTTACCAAAACTGTAAAGGAGAAAGAAAAATGAACCATCTTTTGAGCTTTCTGTATCGAGGTGCTCGTTTAACCCCAATCAAAATTGAATGTATTAAATTGGACTGCAAATACTCTGAACTAAAGAAAACAATAAAACAAACTGAAGCTATTTTTCACTGACTTTCTTTTCAGAGTTTGGTTGTTCAGCGGTAGTTTAGAAAGATGAGCCATTCTAACTAACCCGGAATGAGCAAGAACCAAAATCCAAACAGGAAAAAGGAGCACATTTAAAGAGAATTGAACCCAGACCCACGAGACATGGCTTAACACCCATTTAGATAATAGCTAAAAACAATTACTGTTTCATCAGACCACCCATGTTATTTATTTATAGGAGGCTGTGTGGTCCAGTGGTTAAAGAAAAAGGCTTGTAACCAGGAGATCTCCGGTTCAAATCCCACCTCAGCCAGCCACTGACTCATTGTGTGACCCTGAGCAAGTCACTTAACCTCCTTGTGCTCTGCCTTTCGGGTCAGATGTAATTGTAAGTGACTCTGCAGCTGATGCATAGTTCACACACCCTAGTCTCTGTAAGTTGCCTTGGATAAAGGTGTCTGCTAAATAAACAAAGAATAATGATAATATTTACACAAATTACTTAAAGTATAACGTTAGGGACAATTAATATATTCAACTAGCAACCATAGAGGACCAATAAACAGAACTTACTGAAGGGTTTGGTAAGTGGAATAATTTACCATGACATGTAATTTAAAATTCTTGAATTTATTTTCATAGAACACCCTTGTCTATTTAGCAAATTACTGAGAACAATACGATTGCCTGGCCATGCAATTAAGTGCAGCAGGCAGCACGCTTCTTGTGCTGCAGTGTGTAGGAAATGCTAGTTTAATATTAGACACACCAGTGTATACGTCACACTGGCATATTAGTCGCTCCCCTTTTATTGGCCCCGCAAAAATGCCTAGAAAATCGACTTATACCACAGTTTTTACGGTAAGTCTTTTTACTGATCAGACTAAGCAGGGTTGTCAAAAAGTATTGCAACATGACCATTGATACAATTGAACCCTCTTTATCAGGATGACTATAATGCTAATCATTGCAAGAAGGTCAAGGACAACTTCCCCGACTTTCTATTTGTCAGCACTTTAACCCATATTAGTTGTATTGTTTGCAAAATATGTCCAGGTATTTTAGTACTTGCACTGGCTACCTTACTGTTCACTGTAAGTCTCTTTTTGGCCAGACCATCATACAACTTTATTCACTAAATGCCAAAAGAAACTACAGAAGGGCAGTGGAACCACAATATTTTATTTCTCACTTTAAATGTAATCTTTGATAATAAGTCATTTATAAGGGAGTGAATCTTGCATCCCTCTGTTGCTGCACAGTTATACGTCTCTTTTGACAAAGTTGTTATATCGGAGCCATCTTGAATAATTCAATTTATAAATAATTAAAGTATTCATGAAACCTATGGGAATGTGTATAAACACAAAACAGTCCTTTTGTGAACATGGTCCTTTGTTTCTTTTTTAGTTTTCTTTACAAATGCCAGGTCAATGAAAACTTCATAAAAGCAGAAATAGAATTTGTCTCGTCCATTGCTAAATCATTTTCTAGGCCAATATTACTCAAGCAACATCAGTGAACCCTTAATGCTTGTGAGCTTTTACAAAAGACAGATATCAAATAACGTAACAGTTTTATACTTATCATTAGTGTTTTTGTCCCATGAACAGACTCAACCTGCTACCAAGAAAACAATGTGACTGTACTGTATTTGTGTCTATATATACAGAATGCACACTTCTTTTTTTTACTTTCTAAATTTTTTATAATTTCTTTTTTATCTAACTTAGTCAAACCTATTTACAACGTACCTGGGATATAACATACACACGGATATAAAAAACCAGTATCATGGAACCGAATAAAATCATATTAAATCCTGTTTAAATTCTCCTTTTAGTACGTACTCTGATAGTGCATACTTCCTGTTGTTACGCACGCACCGCGATGGCACGCAGTGGTCTGTGCTGCGCATACTCATAGGCCTACTTCTTGCTGTTTGAACTTGACCTTGCTCTCTATTACTGTAATGTATGCAGTATTATCATGGCCAGCGCTAAACGATCGTCAATTTCACTTAAGGACAAACTGTATATTATTGGAGAAATCTTAAAGGGACGAAAGTAGTCAGAATTATGAATTACTGTATTAAATAATTAAAATACAGAATGTTACATATTGTATAGTAATGTACAGTACTAGTAACATGTCACATTGTTTTATATTGTTTCTTCTGTAATAAACATTTATACTACATACATTGTATATGTACATTAATCAAATAGTACTGTACTAGGTTTTGATTTTTGTGCTGATTTGCTGGGTATGTGCATGTATCTTGTTATTACATACCTCGGTTATAACATACAAGCTTTATACAAGCCTTTTTTTTTTTTTTTTACAAACAGAGGCAAAAGCTCAAAAACTTGTGCGAGCTCCAAGGGGCTTGTTAGCTGTACTCTACTTATCATTGACCCCCTACAAAGCTGGATTGAACAATTATGTAACTTGCCACCACTAAAATCACCAAACAAGAAATAAACAACCCAGGTATTTAATATAGGTGCTATTGGATAGTCTTACATTGCTTTAAAATTGTAATTGTGATAGATGTTTTTTGTTTGTTTGTTTGTTTTGTTTTCAGAAATCAATTCTGAAAATGCTAATAAACAATTTTGGAGTAAAACGCTTTCAAAATCTGTCCCCATGTGTTTTCAGTGCCCACTGCTTATTAAAAGACATACATGATTAGATTCTCAAAGCTATACTTGTCATTTGCACATTTTATTCAGAAAGGGAAAATGCAGCCAATAATGATACTAAGCCAGAAAAAAAACACTTCAGGGTGAGGAACAGTAGCAGAAACATTTTCATATACAGTATGTGTAATATATGTTTTGTTTTATGCATGTAAACCAAGCTTGCATTTTTTAAAGAATGTTTTTCAAAGTTTGTTTTAGGAATACAATTTCTTAGTAAACTGTAATTTTAATTTTTATAGTTTTAAATTATGTTCTGTCAAATTCTTTTTTATTTTACTAAGAGTATTACTTCTTTTAGTAAAATAAGAAATAGTAGCCCCTGTTTTCTTTAAATATTTTTATTTCAATACAGAGATACTGTATACATCAAAGCAGACACTCATAAAGGCCCCATGTGGTACCCATACCTTCCAAAACTGTGTTGTAAACAAGATACAGATATTACTGCTTTGCTTCAGCCAAAGTCTTTAGTTTCTTTTATTAAAAAATGAAATAATTTTCTGTATTCAATGTAGTAAATCTACATGCAGCTTTGCCTGTAGAATAACAAACTACAGTTACATACAATGCAGTTTCAATTATAGTGATCATAATTAAAATTTCTCTAAAAGCAGTTAAACTGCAGTTACAATGCATGTCAGCCACAATCCATAATCCGCTGGCTGAATGCAAGAATATTTACAAATTTCAGTACAATACAGTACAAATTTCCCTGAAATTAAGAGAGCCTGAGGACTGATGCACATATATATATTTTTTTTTAGTTACAATGTATTTTTCTGTATTTACATCTGGGCTGAGTTGAATTCATTTCATACAGTGAATGACAGTGAATGGTTTCAGGCAGCCACAAATTTCCATTCCCTTTGGTTAATTCTTTTACAACTTAGTTTAAAATAACATAGTTTATACCTAAAGGGCATGCTAGCTTGTGTTGTGGATTTACTCTCCTCTATCCAAAGAGACTCAGGATTCAGGTTGATTATCCAGATATTTTAATCAGTTTATACAAGGGAAGAGTCTACAAGAGACTGTTAACGTACACAAGGGTTACAGTAGATTTTATACAGTGTTTTACAGGGAAGGGTGTGTCTCTGGGTAGGATGTCACAGAAGTTTGTGATAAGGCCTTTTGTTCATTACATGTCGTTCCAGCTGTGCTGTAGTTTACCTGAACCAATTGTCCTGGGCAGTTCTTTCCTGGGGCCAGGGTGTAAATCCTTTGATCTGATGGGGTGTCGAATGTGGTGTAACTTCTCTCCTGTCTCAGGCAATCCTTCGTTATCACAGCACAAGATAGAATCAGAACAGAGACCGTCTCAGAGTTATCAAAGTTGGTGTCCTGGGGATGGGGAACACTGTTGTTCACAAGCCCGAAGGGCCAGCTGCAGCTGATGCAATCACTGCTTGCTACAGTCTCAAAGGCACCTCACATTCAATTAGATGTATATAGAAAGACAAGATAGACACATAACACAAGATTTCAATAATTTTCCTCTTCACTTGTAACTCAGATTACATGGCAGTTTAGGCAATTGTAATACAGAATAGTAAAAGCACTGGTGTTGAGTTTTATTTTTATATTAGACAACTTATGACTGCTAAAGACGTAGCATCATAAACCATGTTAGATAAAATTCCAAAAAGAAAGGAACAGGCAGGAACAAATC
The DNA here is from genome assembly GCA_030684275.1 of Acipenser oxyrinchus oxyrinchus. Taxonomy (NCBI): domain Eukaryota; kingdom Metazoa; phylum Chordata; class Actinopteri; order Acipenseriformes; family Acipenseridae; genus Acipenser; species Acipenser oxyrinchus. The sequence goes on from CM060250.1 coordinate 22,861,720, forward strand.
ACATAGTTAAAACATTTTTAAATGAACTGGTAAATGTGTGAAACTGTGAGATTATATATTTTGTTATTTTTCCTTATTAATTATTTCAATTCATTAGAATCGTAGACGATATTTAAACTGGATGTCTCTGACTGGTTGCATAGATCCAAAACCCCAGCGTGTGACATCAATGGAAGGGATTTCCTCATCAGGGTTTTCCAGCTCAAACTCAAAATATGTCAGCATGAGAAAAACAAACTGTTTGAGCTCATTTGTAGCAAAGAAGCGTCCCGGGCACATAGTGACTCCAGCACCCCAAGGCATGTTATAATATTTCAGCTTCTTACCATCTTTGTAAAAGTCAGTCTTTTTGATCCCCTCCGGGGTCAAGAATCGGTCATATTTAAATTTGTCTGGGTCCGGATGTACGGTCGGGTCCATCTGCACTGCAGTGTATGGGAACAGCGCCACTCTGTCCCCCTCTCGTATGCTGTACTCGCGTCCATCTGCCATCCTGAGTTTCATGTCCTGCATGACAGCCCTGGTGAGGACAGGGGCAGCAGTTAAGCGAAGGGTTTCCTCCACTGCACTGTCCAAAATGGGAGTCTTGAGAAGCATGTCTCTAGTGAGATTAATTAGTGGGCCCCCAGATGTGACCTCTTGGCCGGTTTCCTTTAAGAGCTGGTCCACTTCCCCCTGGACTGCCTTCATGGCTTCACGATGCTTCATGAGGAACAGTAGCAGCCAGAATGCGGATGGACCAGTGTTGCCTTGGGAAGCCCAGAGGAGCAGAAACATGTATCTGTCCTGCATGGATTCCTTCATTCCATTCTCAGCTCTCATCTGCTGCTGATCCAACACCCAGCCACTGATGTTGTCTTTGTTAGCTACCTTCTGCACAGACAGTATGTCCCAAAACAACCTCTTCAACCTCTCTGCTTCCATCTTTTCCTTTGGTGGCAGCACTCCATATGCCAGCCGGGGAAGAGTCTATCGTACTATGGAACTCTTGGAACAGTTCCTCAGATTGGATCCGTCTTTCTCTTTAGCTTTCTCCAAACTGCCAGCTTCCTTGGCAGTCTCGTTGCCGAAAAGTGCAAGGTAGCCAGCCCTGAAGACAATGTTGTAGCTATAGTTGAACAGTCCATCCTGGCTCCATGCTGTCTGCTCTTTCTTCGAGCCCACACTATGCAGCATCAGGTTCTGCAAGTTCTCCATCATTGCCTGGGTCATAACCACCAAGCCGTCCCCCATCAGGTGCTTGTTACTGGAGGTTTGCAAGAACTTGTGATCATTTTCCATTGCATGATATCCAAAGACCTTCTCTACCAGCTGTACAGCAAACTTGTTAAAATCAAGCTTGGCTTTGGCCTCTTTCACTATAGTGCCAAAAGAAAGGGGGTCCATGAGGAAGGTGAGGTAGTGACCTGCTAACTGCACAGTGAAAATGCTCCCATGCTTCTTTTGCATCTTCTGCAGGAACTTGGCTGTGTCCCTTCGGAAGTCCAGCACGTGGCCCAGCCATGGTATGGGGCCCTTGTCCAGGGGAGGCTCTCCGGGTCGTCTTTTACGAAAAGCTCCCAAGAAATACAGGCCGCTAAGGATGGAGATTAGCAAGGCAAGGAGGACTGGAAGCAAGAGAGACATTGTGTCTTCTTGTTACTCTGAGCACCGCTCTGACTGACTGAGAGCTAAGAGAAAGCTGCAAATAACACTAGACACTAGCTCCTCCCTATAGCCTGCTAGCCAATCAGGGCGATTACTACTTTTAAAAGTTGTATCTGTATGTTTGCAATGTTTACTCACTGTACAGATCAGCAATATTGGGAAGTTATCTTTTTTTTACCATCAAATGAATCTTCAACATTAATTTCAACCTCAAAACACAGATCACATATCCATTACTTAATGTTTTCAAATCATTGGATTACATACTTGCTTTTTGTTTATAATCATCTGTATTTATAGTTTTCTTTGTAAAGATTTTAGTTTAACTACCCCGATAAAAGAAAACAACAGGCTGCATTAGATAGTGGTTGTGGAGGGGACGTTTGTATGCCTGGTGCTAAATCACCTTTGGTAATGTAAATAAACTGGCTAGGCTAGTTTCTAATGAAGTAGATGTACATGATTGTAAGATTATAAAATACTGCAAGGATCAGCATCACCTATCTGAAGATGGCGAAACTAAGTCTCCCACTAATGTATCCCATTGTGTGTTGGGTTTGCTATGATACATTCACCCAGAGATCATGGTATGATAACATTTAACTGAGATGTTACAGTATCCTACAGTAATGTTAAATTATACACAGAAATATGATTTCTGGGTTAATGTATCATAGTAGCATGACAGTTTTTATTGGGAAAAGTAGGTTGGTAGATTTATGCATTGCTTAAACATATCTTCAACATAAAAAGTATTTTTACGTATCAGCCTAAGCAGGGTTGTCAAAAATAAATTTTGCAACATGACCATTGATACTACTGAACCTCTTTATCTGGAAAAAGTATAATGTTAATCATTGCAAGAAGCTCAAGGACAACTTCCCTGAATTTCTATTTTATTGCACTTTTTTAACCCTCATTAGTTGTATTGTTTGCCATGCATTTTCGTACTTGCACTGTCGTGCCTTACTGTTCACTGTTTGGATGGACCATCATAATTACTATTTAATTCTTAGCTGGCACCCTTATCCAGGGCAACTTACAAATGTTACAAGATATCACATTATTTTTACATACAATTACCCATTTATACAGTTGGGGTTTTTTTACTGGAGTAATCTAGGTAAAGTACCTTGCTCAAGGGCACAGCAGCGTCCCCACCGGGGATTGAACCCATGACCCTCCGGTCAAGAGCCCTAACCACTACTCCACACTGCTGCCACTGCTTGATATTTAAATTATCTGCTGTCAATAGAACGTGATGGAAAACAGCAATACCTTATCAGGTGTATCAAGGTTTAGGTTTATGCTGTTTACACGTGTCAAATGTCCCTCTTGATAAGGGACTAACCCTCATAACCCTTGTGAATATGGTTACATTTGTATATGTTGAAGGTATTTACATTGAAGGAGCAGTTTCAGCTAAATACTGTATCTGTGAGTTGCCAGTGACCTAACTTAAAGTTTACCATGTTCATTGTTTTTAATTTTTTCATTTTCACTGTTTTTAAAATCTGTTGCCATACTTTACTTTATTTATTTTTTTGCCACGCCTACCTATGCTGTTGCTTGCATTTCCTATGACTTTTAGTCAAATACTTAAATACATGCAATCGCCGTGAAGATATTGTCAGCAGCGGTGCTGAGCAGAAATATAAACTCAGTGCACCAAGAGACTGTCTGATTGCTGCTGACTGACTGCTGATATGCACACTGACCTGTTTGATTCTCCATTGTTATGTTTACGACTCCCTGTTAAAACAGTAATGTAGCGTGCATGGGGGAAGGCAGCAGTTGGGCTGGTAGGTCACGTAATCACACACAAAGACATAAGCCCGATATATGCTCCTTGCAAGGGAGCCGGCACTTTTGTACAGCGGTATCGGCGCTATGCTTTAGTGCGAGAGGTCCCGGGTTCGCGCCTGCTCTCCGCCTGTGTGTGGATTGCCTTGTCCTGTGTTATGTGCCTGCCTGTGGGAACCAAGATCGCTACAGCAACATGAGTTTCCCCACAAGTCGAATATGTAAATTACGTTGTAGTTCATTGTTATAGTTACATAATTAAGCAGTTGGATTTACGCGATACAGCTGACCTTGGGTAAGTATGTTGGCTGGAATAGCGATCGGGAATCAATTAAATGTGCTTGAGATATGCATTGCTTTAGAATGGAGTGTAGGAGCAAAGAACGGTATTGCCGCAAATGTAAACAGTGCGGCCGCCATTACACTGCATTCAGTGCAGCCATATTCCTGCTGTATGTCTGAACATCGCCATTACGCTGCATTCAATGCAGCCATTGTCCTGCTGTATGTCTGAGGGTTGCCATGGCTGTCAGGCGACGTAACATTGTGGTGGCCATTTTGCCGTACTTACGGAGGCGGCCATTTTAGGCATACGGAAATCGTTATATTGACGACTAGAGCATGCAGAATGAAGATAATGGTCATATTATGATAGTGGGAACTGATGAATGACTTGCAATTGATTAATAAACTGTGTTATGAAGTGGCTTAATTTGGAAGTTTGTGAAAGTTACATTATATGGGTTTTAATAACAATAATACTAGAGATATAAACTCAGTGCACTGCTGACTGACTGATGATATCCACACAGACCTATTTGATTCTCCATTGTAATCACATTATACATATATATGTAACTGTATATAAAGGGTGATTCCTGGGCTACAGGAGAGACTTCTTTATATTTGGTATGTAAATGTATCTTTTGTGTATACAAACATTACACCCGTAATCATTTTTTCTATTTCTTTTCTCTAATTATATATTTATTAGTATATATTTTTCTTGATGTTTCTCTTTCATTTCTTGTTTTATGACTGTATTGGGACATATGAAAGCTTTTTTTCAGGCTGTAACTGAAACATTCAAATGTATTCTCTCTGTTAGTGTCGACATATTGCTGTAAAATCTGCACTGAAAATTAAATTGAACATTGAAAACTCCCTTACTCCCCTTTGCCTCAGACCAGATATTTCTATTTGATTTGTAACTTTACAACACTGTTATTTTCTTTTTCTTTTTTTTCTTTTTTTCTTTTTTAAATTTAGTCGTCGCCAATTTTTTACCCCGGTTTTCTCCCCAATTTAGCATGCCCAATTATTATCTGTATCCTCGGCTCACCGCTCGCAACCCCCCTGCGACTCGGGAAACGGAGGCTGGAACACGCGTTCCAAAACGTGCTCCTGCCAAGCCGTCATTTTTCGCACTGCAGATCCACAGCAATGCCACCAGACCTATAGTGCCGCAGGACAACACAGATCTGGCGGTTCCACTGCAGAACCACAGGCGCCCTATCGGCCACAGGGGTCGCTGATGCGCGGTGAGCCGTGGATTCCCCTGCCAACCTAAGCCCTCCCTACCGGGCAGCGTCAGCCAATTGTCGCCTCCCCTAGGAACTCACGGTCACGGTCGGCTGTGACATAGCCTGGATTCGAACCTGCGATCTCCAGGCTATAGGGCACATCCTGCATTCCGCGCAGAGCGCCTATACTGGATGCACCACTCGGGAGCCCCACACTGTTATTTTCTTATCTGTTACAAAACAGTTGAATGTTCAGGAATTGTGAAGGGGTCCTCCAGGAATCACAGCAGGATCTTTACTCCAGTCCTGCAGGAATCACAGCGGGATCTTTACTCCAGTCCTGCAGGAATCACAGTGGAATCTTTACTCCAGTCCTGCAGGAATCACAGCGGGATCTTTATGCCAGTCCTGCAGGAATCACAGCGGGATCTTTACGCCAGTCCTGCAGGAATCACAGCGGGATCTTTACTCCAGTCCTGCAGGAATCACAGCGGGATCTTTACTCCAGTCCTGCAGGAATCACAGCGGGATCTTTACTCCAGTCCTGCAGGAATCACAGCGGGATCTTTACTCCAGTCCTGCAGGAATCACAGCGGGATCTTTACTCCAGTCCTGCAGGAATCACAGCGGGATCTTTACTCCAGTCCTGCAGGAATCGCAGCGGGATCTTTACTCCAGTCCTGCAGGAATCACAGCGGGATCTTTACTCCAGTCCTGCAGGAGTTATAGCAGTAATGCAGGAGCTGCAATTTTGTCCTCATCCAAATCCTGCAGGAATTGAGACAGTTCTACAAAGCACACTAATTGTGTATATGTATACTATTTTGGCCCATGGGTCAGTACTACAGTAAAACATTTGTATGTGGAAAGAAAGTTGGCATGTCAACATCGCAGCTGCCTTGTTGTTATTTAATTATTTTTCATTGGATGGAAAGACTCCAATTCCACAGACTGATTCATGTGGAAGGCTGTAATGACCTTGGGAAGGAAAGCAGGGTTTGTACGCAGTGACACCTGCTGCCATTGTCCCAAATATGCATACAGGATCTGTGCACCGACAGCGCCTGCAGCTGTCGGACCGCTTATGGAGATGATAGCCAAGAGGAAGGCTATCTTCATAGACAGATGCTTCAACTCTATAGAGTGTATAGGCTCAAACGGTGCCTTCATGAGAGCCTCTAGTACAACATCAAGGGTCCATTCAGGAGAATGGCCCTCCTGGGGGCGTAACGCCAAGTGCCTTTGAGAAACCGGGTAGCCAAAAATGCGCACCTGGAGATACCGAATCTACAGGGCATGGCACGCAGAGATAGCAGCTAAATACACCTTCAATGTGGAAGGTGAAACTGCAAGATAACCGGTATGGGGCAAAAATTGGGTCATGACCTCCAGTCAGACACCAATTCTGAAAATACTTCCACTTATAGGTGTACAGCGACCTAGTGGAGTGTGCCCTAGCGCTCTGTAGAGTTCCCACAACCGCGTCTGATAGCCCTAGGGCTGTCCAGCGGTCCCGTTCAGGGGCCAGACCCATTATTGGAATCTCTCACCTGACTGAGGAGATCCAGGCGAAGTGGGATCTCCCAGGGCTGGCCTTGTATGAGCTGGCATAGGGTCGAGAATCAGATTCTCCTGGCCACCGAGGGTCCACTAGGAGAACTGTCGCTTTCTCTAACCGGACCTTCTCCAAGAAGGCCAGGAGCAACGGTACTGGCGGGAACGCGTAATGGAGCGTCCTGGGCCACTCATGGGCTACGGCGTCGACGCCGAGTGGACCGCATAAGCGGTGGAGGGAATATCACAAGGGGCAATGTATCATCTCCGCCGAGGCGAAGAGATCGACCTGCACCTTCCCAAAGTGGTCCCAAATGCGCTCCACCTGCGGATGGAGTTGCCACTCTGACGGATGTGCACCCTCCCTTGACAGGAGGTCCGCTGCTCAGATCGTCACTCCGGGAAGATGTATCGCCTGTAGATTCCATTGTGCTCAAGTCAGGAGCCGTAAGGCCTTGGTGGTTGACATAAGCCACCACTGATGTGTTGTCGGTTCGGACTAGCACATGTTTCCCGTGCAACACCGGAAGAAAGTGCTGGAGAGTCAGGAAAACAGCCTGCAGCTCTAGCATATTTATGTGCAGGGCTATCCAACGGCCCGACCACGTGCCGCAGACTCCTCTGCCTTCCCAGACCACACCCCAACCTAAGTTGGAGGCGTCCGTCATCACCACTTGGCGAGATAACACCACCCATCCTCACCCCCTTGCGCAGGTGAGAGGGCATCCTCCACCATCGTAGGGCCGCAGAGCACGTGTGAGACACAGTCAGCCGACGGTGTCTATCTCGCATGGGGTGTAAATGGAATGCATTGAGCCACGCTTGGAGCGGGCGCATGCGTAAATAGACCCAGCTTGATGGCTGATACGGCTGCAGCCGTCAGACCCAACAGTTTTTGGAACCGCACCAAGGGGACAGTTGATCCCTGTTGGAACAGGGAGAGGCAACCCTGAATAGCTGCTACTCTGTCGTCCGACAGGTATGCGTGCATCATATTGGAGTCCAGCCGGAGCCCCAAGTACGTAGTGCACTGCACCGATATAAACCGACTCTTCGCATCGTTGATGGTGAGGCCCAGCCTCATGAGATGTTGTGTCACAATCGCCATGTGGGCCACTGCTCCCTCTCGGGATTGAGCACAAATCAGCCAGTCGTCGAGATAGTTGAGTACTCTGATCCCCTGCAATCGCAAGGGGGGCCGGATAGCATCAACACACTTTGAAAATGTATGAGGAGCTAGGGAAAGGCCGAACGGCAGCACGCAGAACTCGTAAATGCTTCCCTGCACAGCAAAGCGGCCACTTCCTTTTTGAGTACCGAGACCTGAAGAGGGTCCGACATGGGTGTGTGCATGACTCCTCGGAAGGGGGGAGGTCTTAAATGGGACACTGCTGCTATACCCGTGAGCAAGGTACTTTACCTAGATTGCTCCAGTAAAAACCAAACTGTATAAATGGGTAATTGTATGTAAAAATAATGTGTAAAAAATAATGTAATTGTATGTAAAAATAATGTGATATCTTGTACCAATTGTAAGTCGCCCTGGATAAGGGCGTCTGCTAAGAAATAAAATAATAATAATAATAACTGTTGTGCACGGAAGTGAGCACTCAGGTGTCCGAGGTGCAAGCGTGCCAGTATTGCAGCTGTTGTGTGGTGAAAGGATGGATCTGAGGCCGCAAGCCTTCAGAGGCTGCTGAGGTTGGGGCGGGGCACCCCGAGGTGGCTGCCTAGGGCGACGACCCTGGAATTGGGCAATGGTGGCAAAGTCTCTGAGGCAATCCTCTTCTTCCTCCATCTCTGTGGGGAAGGCTGCTAAAGATAGCATGTCCTCCTCCACCATCAAAGGCTGTGGCTCCGGCTCGGCCTGGGCTCCCATGGAAGACCCAGGGGCCGAAGCTGGTGCGGTTGGTAGCAGGGCCAGGACCTCTACCGGTGCCGCAGGAGCTTGCTGCCTCGAAGGACCTGGGCCATCTGCTCCTTGAGATAAATAATATCTATCGCCTGCCTTGAGTGCTTCACCCTTCTCGTCTGGGGGGAGGGGGAGCGACTGCGAGGTTTTGGCACAGGAGCCTGAGCCTGGGATGGGGCCCCGAGGGCAGCTGACGGCTCTGCCATGGGAGACTGAATGTTTATCCCCATGTCCCTTCTGAGCCTATTGCGACGTACCCTGGGTTGAAAAGCCGCGCATATGTCGCAGAAGTCCTCTCGGCCCATGGCCTTCGTGGCATGTTGGACCCCTAAGCATCGCGTGCACTAAGCACTGTGCGCACCGAGTATCGTGTACACCGAATGCACAGAGGCAATATGCACCGAGCACTATACGCACTGAGTGCACTAAGCACCGAGCGCACCGAGTGCACCGAACACCGTGTGCACCGAGGTAACACAAGCACCAAGGTGCTATGCTCAAAGAGCGTCGTAATCAACGAGTGCACGGCACCGGCGCACCTTGTGCACCGGCGTCGAGTGCACTGAGCACCATGTGCACCGGGGTAACATATGCACGAGGCGCTATACGCACCGAGGGCACCGAGCACCGTGCGCAACGGGTGCACTGAGCACTGAGCACACCGTGTGCACCGAGCACCACGTGCACCAGGGTACCGAAGCACCTGGGGGCAGCTAAAGCAGTGGTGCCTGCCCTAACCGCGTCTAGTCATACACCTGGTCAGCAATAACAACAATATTACAGGGGAGCACACTGCTGTTGTTGTTGATTTTTCGAAGGCCCGACACACCAAGGTGGGCGGGCCCAGGCAGCCGGTTACTCTACTCTACAGTGGGTCTAGAAAAATACAGCCCGTGGAGGACAAAGCCTGCTATTGACAGCGGGGGTAAGGCAGAGCCTAGCCCCGGTGGAGGACGTGCTCTCACACGAGTGAAAGACTGTAAAAGACGACAACACTCAATCCTTTAAATCAATACTGGACAGGCAGTTGACTCACGTACTACAGATAGGAAAGTAGCAGCCTGCAATGCAACCGCGCGCAGTTTGCTGAGGAAGAAAGAAAGAAAAAGGCTAAATCAGGAGTCACTGATTCTGTGAAAGCGTCAAGCCAGCTTTCAGCCTGAAAGGCAAGGGAACTGCAGTAGACGCAAAGATTCTGGCTGGGGATCTCAAGCACAATAGAAAGAAAGAAAGGCTGATGTACAGGTAAGTAAGCTGGGCTGAGTTGAGTGGGGGACAGAGGGGGGTGATGCTGGGACGCCAGAATCACCGTCGAGCCCTCTTGAGGTGTCGTGGGCTAGTCGACGAAACACCGAGGATGGAAGGTGCCCACTTGAAGACCCCAGAGATGTACCCTACTTAGCTCAATCCAGGCGGTTGTCATGCTGATGCGCTGGGAGACCGCACTATGGTTGATCCCGGAGCCAGCATCGCAGCCGTTGTGTGTGCTGATGCGCTAGGAAGGCAAAATAAGCTGATCCCTGGAGCCAGCATTACACTTCAGCCATCAACACCAGACAGAAGGATATCTACATCATCATATGGAAGGAAGCGCAAATGGATGGAGACACATATGGATCACATTAGTTTACTGTGAAGCTACGTCTTAGTTGGTGCTTATCTTGGCGAGAGCCAAGTTCAAATCAGCATGAAGTTTTAACATCTACTCTCATGTAATGGAAATCATTCACTATACGCTCAGATATCAACACAGAGGGTCTTACCTTACCGTCTTGACAGGCAAAAAGAGAAATGGCTTCCACGGTATGACGATTTTAATCCCTCGGTAGGCAGGACTGAGGGCGTCATCCCAGGAAGGGGCCGAACGGCAGCTCTGGTATAGAGAGCCTAGAAAATACCTACCAATAGGCAGGCATATCCCATAAGTAATGTTGTTGTTGGTGGTCATCTTCGAATTGAAAGGGAACTGACATTTTCACGGAGAACTACATATTACAGGGCAATCAGTAAATCAGTGTTAACCGTTGAAAAAATACAGTCTTACTCATAATACATAAAAGTAAGACCAAGTGATTATCCGATAAAATGGCTCTGCAGTACATACCAGAACCAGATTCAGCAGTTGGGAACGTCTGATCTAGCTGCCCTGTGAAAATTGCGGAAATTTTCTTCAAAATTCACGGCAGTGTCACAGGTAAAGTATCGTACTTCGCAGAATGTGCACAGAACTATTTTATAAATGATGTGTACAGATTATTATTATTTTTAAAACATCAAATATAGAGATACATGAGATTAACAGCCTGTAGGTAAAGTGTATCTGCAAGGACAGCTTTCAGTTCCAGTAAGTCAGATGCATGTTCATCATTTAGGTCTAAAACAAATACAATGTGTAACCCATACTGGTCTTGGGCATTATTCAACTCGTTAGTGACCATTGACTAGCAACCAGACTGTTTTACCAATTCCATAATCTCCTGCTTGTGATACTCGGCAACTTTAGGTAAGTAGCTATTCATGTCTCAGCTGGGCTGATGAAGGAATCACTCCACCATTTGCTACACTCAGGGCTCTATTCATCAAAGTGTCGGTTTCAAAATTCTTTATTATGAATAGATTAAGAACGGTATAAGAACTGTTTGTGATTCATCAAATACGTATTTCGTCGCAAGTAACAAATGAAAGTGCAAAATGTCTTGATATTTTTCAACATTCGTTGATCCTTCTACAATACAAAGGTCACCACGGAAAACAAGCCCACACATCCTCCACCATGTTTAACACTGGGCATGATGTACTTTTCTTTAAATACTTCTCCCCTCTTCCTACAAACATTGTCGCTTTCTTGGTGAAAAAAATATATTTTGGATTCATCTAACCATAACATCTGGTTGAAGAAATCATCAGGGATCTCCAAGTATGCAATGGAAAACTCCATTTGTTTTCTTTTGTGTTTTGTTTTTAACAAAGATTTTCATTTTGGTTTTCGCCCATGGACATTCATATTGTTAAGGTATAATTGAATTGTTCGCTCATGAATTTCTTGACCATCTTCTCAATTCTTGTGTCAAATATTTTGCAATAATCAGAGGATTTTGCCGGGCTGCTTGAACGATTCTTCTTCCAGATTTTGCAGAAATCTTTCACACCTGGAGCTAGTTGCAGTAGTTCCTGTTCTCATGTATTTGTCAATAATAGCCCACACAGTGCTTTTCAGTAAACCAAGTATTTCTGCTATTTTTCTGGTAGTTTCTCCTTTTTCGATTAGTTGTGTCACTGCCATTTTGAGATCGCTGTACTCTTTAGTTTGAACCATTTTTGTTGCTTTTTTGAATCACACTTTTCCAATTTATTTTTCAGAACTTGATGATTATGTATTTATTTATTCAATAATTGTCAATAATTAGCAATAAATGGGTTTTATACAAAATATGTTGATTGCCCAAATACTTTTTTCTTTACATTAGAATTGTAGTAATTCAAAATGGGTTATTTTTGTTAAAGTTCTGATGCCACCTTTGAATGTAAACATCAATCTCTCTTACCTAGTTTCACTTGAAGAAGAGACCTTTAAGGTCTTGAAAGCTTGTGATTAATTATTGTTTAGTTAGTCCAATAAAAGGTATCACATCTCCTTCTCTTTGTCTATCATCTCTGGACTAATACGGCTACCATTTCATCTATCAATAGAACAATTAGAAATGATAGAAATCACTTTCTTTGTGTTTTTGTCTTTTTTTGTTAACTGCCCAAATACTTTTGTTACTCATTTCTTCTCCATTGGCTGTATTGTTCAATGTGCCTGTAGTTTCTTTTGATCTGCCTTGTTGGTGGTGCAGGCCTCTAATCTATATACAAATATGAGTTGAGCAGTCTAGGTCAAAAGTGGCCTGGTGGCTTTTTCACTCACCAATAAAGTTTAAGTGTCTATGTGTCAGTTTGTAGACAGGCTTCAGGGTGAGGCGTGAGGGGCTACTTCAATGTTCTTATCCATACTATATGAAGCTCACAGAGGACACAGCATGATAATACAAAATAGGACACAAAAACTAAAAGTTGAAAGCTTAGAGGGATATAATATGGGGTTAACTGTAATTATGTGTCCGGATGAAAGATTAAAATCATATCTGGGATGTGGATAGAAGAATACTACCAACCAAACAAATTTTGAGTGCCTTTATTCAATTGAGCCAGTAAAACATGGCTATAATGATATGTTTTATTGGAAATAATATTGTATTAATTCTGTATATACAGGTGGAAAAATGCTGGTGTATCTAAAGGTTCTTGGCATTGACCCTAATCCAGATATGCAGGTATAGCTTGTTAATATAGATAAGAGTGGCCTTGCACACACATAAGAAAACACTTGCAATAAGATGATGGAATGAGTTGTATAGTTCTGTTGCAGGAAATGTGGGGGGTGTATTCACTGCTGTAGCTTATATAAGGAACAGCAGAAGGGGGAATGTGTGAAAATGTATTGATATATTGGGTAAAATTCCACGGAGAGTTGAAATTTGGTTTTGTTTGCTAAATGTGCAACAGCTGGTTTGTTGCTAAATGTTAACCAAATGTTGATTGAAAATGTAATTGCATATCACGTCCATTTATATTACGTTTTGTTACCCTTGAAAATATGTAATAATTTCCCATTGTTTACATGTTTTTTAATTGAAAATACAGTTAATCTGAGATCAGGTCAGCGCGAACACCCAAATAGTCAAGTACCAGGAGATCATCCAAGATTATGCACAGGTTGACCAAGGTGTACTTCAGTTTTGGGCTGATAACCGCCAGAAGTTCCCAAAACTTCACCCATTGGCTGTTAAGGTTTTGTCAGTCCCTGCATTTACCTATTGAGTGTGTGTTTGGCAGATGTGGCATTATTATGCGCCCTCATTGAGCACATCTGGGTTCTAAAATGCTCTCATAACTGATAGTTTTTTAAGTGTAATCAAGGCTGTAGCAAGGCAGTAAGAAAGCCCTGCATATGAAAAGTGGGCAGGGCAAAACCCTGCTGTTTAAATGTATTGTTTTTTTTTTTAGAAAGGGGTCTCTCCCTCCGCCCCTGTGTTATTTTGTATTTGTGTATTATGATTTATTTATTGTATTTATGACGGTGTGTATATATATATATATATATATATATATATATATATATATATATATATATATATATATATATGACAATGGCGCTGTATGTTATTGTATTGTTTTTATTTAAACATGTTCTGGCAGAGGCGAGGTTGGTCACTCGTCCTCTGCCAGGAGTAATTTAAAAACCTTGTTTAGAAGGTGGCCATCTCCCGAATTAATTCAGTGATTAATTTGTTGCTAAATCGGGAGATGGTCACCTGCATATAAACCTGCAGCGCTCTCGGTTCTGGGTGGGTGTTCGAGAGGAGGAACAGGAGCGAGAAAGGAGTGTAAAAGTGAAATTAAAAATATACAGGATCAGTGAAGGCATTTGCCCAGCCTGACCTGTATTGGCTGTTGTTTTGTGATTTTTTTTTTTTGTTTAACCTTTTGTTTTTGTTCTGTGAGCAAGTGTTTTTGTTTAAAAGGGGCAGCAGTGTGGAGTAGTGGTTAGGGCTCTGTACTTGACCGGAGGGTCGTGGGTTCAATCCCCGGTAGGGGACACTGCTGCTGTACCCTTGAGTAAGGTACTTTACCTAGATTGATCCAGTAAAAACCCAACTGTATAAATGGGTAATTGTATGTAAAAATAATGTGATATCTTGTAACAATTGTAAGTCGCCCTGGGTAAGGGCGTCTGCTAAGAAATAAATAATAAATATTTTATTTTGTTTTGTCATTTAAATAAATGGCGCAGTGAGTCTTTTTGCCCTGCAGTACTGCATTTGTTTTTTGTTCCTGCATCTGGCTTGACGTCACCACAACGTCATCCTGTCACAAAGGCAAACTTGGTTACTGACTATAATGTAGGCAGTTTGTGTTGGTACATATGTGGTAGCTGCAAAGGATAAAAAGAAACCATTTCTAAATCTGTGGGGCTTTTTTTTTTTTGGACTTATGGGTAAAACATGTTTTTGATCATAAATCTTTTTTTCCGATACTTAATGATAGGAATTATAGCATAGCAGCAACATGCATAATCAGTCCTTATGTTACTCATTTCTTCTCCATTGGCTGTAATGTTCAATGTGCCTGTAGTTTATTTTGACCTGCCTTGTTGGTGGTACAGGCCTCTGATCTAGTAAAACCGAGTGTTAACCATGAAATTTTGTTCTCAAAGTTATTCCCTTATCTATCCAGATTCTCTGTAGTTTACCAAGTAAATATATTGCTTAGTATGCTGCTTTAAACGCATATTTGTTTTGAATATAGGGCCCCTTATCTTTTTCTCACTTCATGTATTCTGTTTGGGTGTGTTTCAGTGCTTTAGCATCATCTTTGGTTTCAGCACTAACAACGATACCATGTGTAAATCATAGATCTTTCATTTGGTACACATTTACTTGAATACCCAGATTTGAACATTCTATGAAGGCCTCAGTCACAGTGCTTTCCACATAAAAATGAAACAGATCCGGTGACATCAGACAATCTTTTTGTATGCTTACCACAGTCATGAACAGCTCTGTAAAAGTATTTCCATTTATTTTTATTGTTTACACAGATATGAATGTATTGAATGTAGTATTATTTAGTAGATGTAGTGATATTATTATTATTATTATTATTATTATTATTATTATAAATTATACTATCCAAAATTCAGCCAGTCAACTTTTTGTTGGACTCGAAGACTCGACTCAGACTTGGACCCCTGAGGACTCGGTCTTGGACTCAGACAGTCCAGGTTTTGGTCTTGACTCGGACTGGAATATTGTGGACTCGACTCCAACTGTTGTACACATACTGTGGCAAGGGATAATGCTGGTTTAAACAGTAACTTGACATGTAAGGTTATTTGAGGTAATAGAGGGGGAGGGGGATTGGATTTATGACATGGTCAGAGTCTATCTTTGATACAGTGATTTCAGGAAAATGATCCAAATATCTAATCAGTAACAGCAAGTTCATGAGGTACAAGGTTACATACAATAAAGTTGAATAGTTACAATATGCTTCAAGACTTAAAGCAACAGAAACAGAAGTGATACAGTATATAGTTTGTACATCACTGAAAGCAGGGTGTTAGATAGTGACTTTAAATATGCCTAGGTGTCTGTTTGTATGACTCATTTTTATTATGTAAAATCTAAATACAAACTTTTATTAACTCACCAATGTACTGCATATTTAAGCCTGATACGTGTTTTCTTTGTAATTATTACATTTAACATCTAATCATGTAGTCTAAATATGTTCATAACTTGGGTATTGTAAACAGTACAGATTTCATTTACCTTTGCTAAAGGCCACTTTATTAGAAGGTTTATCTACATACCGAGTCTGTGGGCTGTTCAGAAACTAAGAACATAATTGAAAGCTATCACAGTGAACACACAAGTAAA
Organism: Acipenser oxyrinchus oxyrinchus; assembly: GCA_030684275.1. NCBI lineage: Eukaryota > Metazoa > Chordata > Actinopteri > Acipenseriformes > Acipenseridae > Acipenser > Acipenser oxyrinchus. The sequence continues at coordinate 22,877,643 of CM060250.1, forward strand.
TTACACACACAAAATCAACAGTTTCAATGAAAAACTTGAAATACTCTAGTAGAAACTCTTGGAAACGTAAGCGGAAATGGCATAAATATTTCATCGAGCGCTTCTGCGACATTTTTTTAAAATCTAAAGCCTGAGTTAGAAGAGCACGACTGTAATCAGGTCCAAGTTCCCTACAAGCCTTATAGCTCAGAAGTAGGACTTTCAAACTTACAAGTAGAAAGTAAATAACGCAGGCAATTTACCATATCCAACTACACACTTAAACTGGTGATAGAAATTCTGTAATGAATTTTGGCTCGCCACATATCTGCACTGATGTAAAACGATGTGATGTCATCACATTGTCAAGTTCCATGTCTGTTTCCCCTGGCTTTTTCTTCTGTGCTGCTGGAAACACAACTCCTGGTTGTTTATGTCAGTTTAGGCATAAGATGAGACAGAGTGGAACATGACCCTTGCTGGTTTGCTCCTTGAATATAAGCATTATGTCACAAGAATACTTTTAAACCTACTGATAAAACTGAGGGTGTGCAATAGCCTTAGTTGCAGGTTGATATGATGAGGGCAGAGTCCTAACCCGCAATCCGCTGCAACACCTTCTTTTTATACCCAACCCGACCCAAACCCGCAAGTGTTTGTCCTGCACCTACTGCCTGTGTCGATTGACTCCTCTCACATTTACATACAGATATCTCTACCATTCTCCACAGATTTAATTTATACAATAGGCTATACAGCGTGGTAGCTCCCTCTAGTGGTCTGGACATATTATAACAGAGTAACATATTAACTGTCTAATTACTTATAAATACCTGTATATTACATTGGTGCCACCAGTTGAAGGGAGCTACACCTGTGCTTTCGCAGAGATGATGTGCCAGTTTTGTGGCTGTCGTTTACAAAAACATGATGACAGATTTTACAACCAACAAATCCAGTCACATGTTAATTATTTTCATTCGGATTCCAAAGTAACTCCACACTTCTGATTTACCTCTTGAACTAGTACCCACCACATGATATATAAACCCTGTGCTATCTTTTCTTTCACCTCGTCCACAGACATGTTTAATATCATCAAGCAGAAAAGGAGCTCGCGACGTATCAAACAAGCGGCTAAACAAACCGAGAACGCTAGTCAGCTGACTCCTCCCTAAACGCCTCCTGCTTGCAGGAAATACATCTACCCTCTACGCTATTTGGGAAATTGTTACAGACGAAAACGTTTTGGTGATTCAAATTCATACCCGAGACTAACCCGAAAATGACCATTTCTGACCCGCACCCAAACCGCAAATCGCGAAAAGGTTCGCATTCCGACCCGAACCCGACACGCTTTGCGGGTACCCTACCCGATGCAGGACTCTAGATGTCTTCCAAGCGCTACTGACTACTTCATGTAAAATATTAAATATAAAATTGACATCCGCCTACACAGGATTAAAGAAAAAGCAGCTGTACTAATATCTTAGTCTAAGGATATCTGATGTAGATTCATACACATGTAGTAGATTCTCTGCATTAAAGCTCATATTATTAATATGGTTACTATCTGGAGTGATGGAGATGTAGAATATGTATTAATTGCCTGCTCATTACAGTAAATATAATTGTCTCAGCCTTGACCAATAGTCAGCTACTATTGCGCAATCGGTGCCACTGCGCCCGGGCCCTGAGTCCGAAGGGGCCCTTCTGACAGGGCCCAATAATAATAATAATAATAATAATAATAATAATAATAATAATAATAATGCAATTAGAAGTCTTAACCACAAACATATTTTTGTCAACGGTAGCGACAATGAACATTGCAAAACCTGTAATTGTAGCAAAGGTTTAAACTAACAATGAATAACAACACAGTGTTGCCACTCAAATGAATTTCCATGCATCATTTCCTTTGACAAAAATGTAACAAAGCGTATCAGTGTGAACTAGCAGGTAGTAATTTTTAAAGGTTGCCACTGTACTTACATTTGTTAGGGTTGGTAACAGTGGGGGAGTGGGGGTGTTCTGACAATCTGAACTACCTGCCCAGGATTAGCTACCCAGTAGCTCAGATTGTCAGACTAGTCTGAAAAACTGTGCTACCCCTCAGAATGAGCTACCCTGATTGAAGTATAGCAGAGGTTCATTCAAAGGCAGTAAACTATACCCTGAGAAGCTTGCAGTCTATAGTGTCTATACATTTTTTTTTTTAAATATGCTTTTTTAAAGAATTTTTAATACTATAAATCAGGTGATGCTTTGCGATGTGTCTGCGAGTTAAAGAGGGGGTGTACTATCTCTTTTTCATGCTACATCGGTTTTGGATAGCCCATGCATGCTTTTCTAAGCTAATATTTTTTAACTTACTGAAAATGGTAGCTCGGATTTATGGGCGTGTATCGAAGAGGGAGGAAGTAAAGTAAAAAAAATATCACACCGCATGCAAATTTTGTGTGGGTATGTGTACTTTGTGTAGGTAACTCATCCTGAGCAGTAGCAGAACAGGGGCACCTACGTGCGAGGGAAAACACTTGTTAGCTGTCACTGCTTGTTATTCTCAATGCTCTGAGTACTCTGTGAGTCCATGCTATTGTTGGGGTTTATATTCGCTTTCTTTTTTATAATTTAACATGCCAAGAGAAATTTTGAGTGGTGCGGCAAAGAGAAAAAGATGCCGAGATAAAAGAGGAAAGTTTAAGTAAGTTGCCTAAAATTGACAATTTTTTTAAAAGTCGAAGTGATAGTGATGCCAACATCGTAGCTGAAGAAAATAGTGACTCAGAATTCAAAGAAAAAGTGTTGGACGATTTTTCTGCCAGTTTTTATGACCTGTGATGATGTTACGGCCTCACAAAGTAGACCAACTTCTGATTCGTTGTCTTCAGCTTCTGTTTCAACATCTCAGAGTACCCTACTGACGAAGCGAATTTCTGAGATAATTTAAATTCTCAAGAGAAAGGTTTTGTTTTACAACATGGGCCCTGTAGGCTCGTTATGAATTTTCCACCAGATTCGTGTGGGTCTAATAAAGGCCAAGGTTTTAACTCAGTGTACTACAAACAAATATCAAAGGCAGGAATGAAACTTCAGCGTTATTGGCTTTGCTATTTATTTATTTAATATTTATTTTTGTTATTTGCCAGTGTTATTGTGAGCCATGCTGGTTGTTTAGGGATCAAAGAAAGCCATCTGATGTGTGGACACGTGGTTTTTCAGACTGGCAGCATTTGAGGAGAAACATTGATCGCCATGAAACATCATCAGCTCACGTTCAAGCCTGTGTCATTTATGAGCAATGGCGCTCACATGGAAATTTGGACGCATCTTTAGAAGCACAAATCAGGCAAAAATCTAACTATTGGCGCCAAGTGCGTGAGAGAGTAGTTAATGTGACGCGAACCCTGGCGTATATAGAGTCAGTTATCCGATCTTTGATCAACTGTACTGTATAATCAACCGAACGCACCTGTAATCACGTGATGAATTACGTGTGGTGTATTACGCACACAGCTTCTGCTGCTAAAACAGCTACAAGATTTAGCTGCTAAAAAAAACGACCAGCGGACTGAGGCAAATGAAAGTTACAGAATTATTCAGACGAGCAAAACCTTAGATGGAGCATTGTGTGCTTTAAATTGTTGCAGTAAAGCAAATTAAAACAGGCACCTCGTTCTTGATTTTTCTTCTATTACGTCAATAAGGGCTGGAGATCCTGTCTATGTTATTGAGCAGCAAAGAACTTTTATTTGATTAATTTCATTTGCACTTTATTACAATGCCTTAACAGCAAGTATCAAAGTATAGAAACATTTTACTACATTTTTGAAGTTTAATGATTCCTGAAGTTCTGTAATGTGTCAAAGTTGTACTGAATTGTATTCTTTATATATATATATATATATATATATATATATATATATATATATATATATATATATATATATATAATGCAGATAAAATACAAACAGATACAACAATAACAACTAAAACAGATATATACATATACATATTATAAAAATGCCAGCTCAAACAAATGTTTTTAGTCTGGTTTTAAAAACAGCTCAGCTTCCCTTACCTGTGTTGGTAGCTCATTCCAAAGTTTGGGGGTTTCTATAACAAAAAGCCCTTCCTCCCCACTTAACATACTTTACTTTAGGGATAACCAGCAATCCCATATTCAGGGATCTAAGGTTACGATCAGGGATATATGGGGTAAGCAGTTCTCCTAAATAGGTTGGTGCCAAGTTATTTAGGGCCTTATAAGTTAATAACAGTATTTTAAAATCAGCTCTAAAATTTACAGGAAGCCAATGCAAAGAAGCCAACACTGGGGTGATATGTTCCCCTTTTCTGGTTTTAGTCAAGCAGCATTTTGAACCAGTTGCAAACGAGACAATAAACATTTTGGGATGACAGAAAATAACGCATTACAATAATCAATTCTGGAGGATATAAAGGCATGTACTAGTCTTTCAGATGTAGAAATGATAGGTCTAAGTTTTGCAATATTTCTCAAATGATAAAAAAGACGATTTTGTAATCTTTTTGATATGTTTCTCAACTAAAAGAGTAGGGTCGAAGATCACACCTGAATTTCTAATTTCTAGTACAGGTTCAGAAGGTAGTCTGCTGAAATCTAGACCAAATGATCCAGGCTTATCTAGCTGGTTTGATGAACCCACTAACAAAACCTCAGTTTCTTTCTGCATTCAACATTAAGAAAAGGTAGTTGAAGGGTGCTTTATTGGACAGTGATCTAAGATTAAATAATGCCAAACGAAGATTATTTATTAGTTTTATTTGGCCAGTAATAATTGGGATATTTATAAGGTTATTATAACAAACTCCACAGGGTCTATTAAAATGTAATACTGTGATATGAGAAGCCGACACAACTTCAATGGGGTAAGCCTTTTTTAGGTTTTCTGGAGATAAATTAATTGAGATTGTCTTTGCTGAATAATGTTTCTCACTAGTACCTTGCCCTTCCCTAGATCTTAATCTAAAAAATCCTTTAAGTAGTTTTCAAAATGTGCAGCGAGCCTACTTGCCCCAGTATTGTTCAAATGAAGCCCATCTTTAATATAGTTCTTTAAAAAAAAAAAAAAAATAGTCCCAGTTCTTAATGTGTCCTGTCTGTTCTTGAACACACCACCCAGCTAACCAATTATTTATTGATAAAATTCCACTATATTGTTCATCACCTCTGCCAAAAACAGGCAGTAGGCCAGAAAGAATGGCTTTGCAGTTTAGCTCTTTCAGTTTCTTAGTTAGAGATTTAAGTCTTTGTTTCGTCACTTCTGATTTTTTATCTTTTATGTCATTAGTACCTACATGCACAATTACTACCAGCCCCGTTTGTGATTTATTGGAACCATTTACCAGTTTGTGTATTCTAATATCAATGTCCTGAATGTTTGCCCCTGGAAGGCAGGTTACAGACCTGTTCAATGGACCTTTACAAGTGAAATCACGATCAACATAGCGAATTATAGTCACCTACCAATAAAACATCCACATTGCTTTCTGTAGTGTCAAAATTTTGTTGGATAATACAATTCCCCCTGGTTGTTTATTTTTAGGTGTTCTATGACTTTTCCTAGCTGTCACCCATGGACTATTCAAGGTAACATCCACTCTATGGCCATGGAGTGTTTGATAATGAGTTTGGTTCCTCATGAGCATTTGAGACCAATAAGTTAGAGGTCTCACTTACAATATTTGAAGTTAACCAGGTGTTGTTTATCTCATGAACACTGTTTTCTATAAACTGCTCACTTATATATATCTCTGAATGTTACGATTTGATTTTCAAGTTCAGCGACTTTCTGTGTTAATGTATTTATAAGAGAACATTTCTGACAATAAAAGACTTCCAAAAATTGTGATGGATCAACAACTATATACATTTCGCATGAGCTGCACTCTATAGCATGCATTGCAGAGATCATATTTATTATAATACTCGTCTGATAATCGTAACATTTTATCAAATCTGGGCGGCTGCAGAATGCTTCCAAGTCGCTGACAAGCGCAGACAAGCTCTGCACTTGCCGTGCTGCGCTTGCCTGCGCTGTGGTTGTTATGAAGCTGTCAATCCTGAACTTTCCCGCATGGTCTCCGCTGTCACCAGAGGTTGCAAGTAGTGTAGGGAGATGGAGTTGATTCAAGCTATAGTTTCAGTGAGCAGTGAGCAGTGTATATGAATAAAAGGTGTGTGAGGTACACAGGTACACTACACACAGCATCTAATCAGTAGGTACTTGTGTACTAAGTACTTGTGTATGTTAACTTTATTCCATACCTTATTAAAGGTAAAGTAATTGTTATTAATACCTGTTTGATTATCTATACAAATTGATTATGCTAACTAGTATCAGTCCCAAACAGTTTGGATAATTATAAAATAATATAATTATAATATAATGTATATAAGGGTATGTTTGTTTGCTTGCTTTACAATTAAAATGGCTTTTTGCATAAAGTATTAGTCATATAATTGAGTCTTGATTATAAGTTTTCTTTTACAGTTTTATGTTTTATGTTTTAAATGTTTTGTAGCACTAAGCTTTTATATAAGCAAAATTAGAAAATCCTCTAGTCTGCAACTTATGACATATCATGTGAAAGTTGTGTGCAACTATTCAGCAACAATCACGGGAAAACAGAAGAAATCCTGTCAGGATTTTGGTCAGTGTTTTCACAAGGGGCCCAGTGGGTACCAATGCAATAGGCTCATTCCTCAACACAGCGGGTGTATTCACCAATGTGTCAATCAAGACAATTTGCTATGTGCTCCTGGAATGGTGATGTTTGCAGAAATCTAAAAAGCACAACTCTGTTACGAATGGAAGTGCCTGACAGTTTAAATGCAAGTGCATTGTTACAAAGTCAATACATGACTAATTATTAAGTTAACATTTTAAGCTGTTGTAACTATAACCTGCTTGTCTTTAAAGTTAAGAAACATCTACTGAAGGCTGTGTTTCAGGTATTATCTGTATCATTTTTAGCTCAATCATTTCATTCTGAGTTGTGGGTGGACTTGTGCTAGAAAACTTTAAAGAATAGTCTGTTCCTCTTCTGCAAATGTTTTTTGCAATGTTATTAAGGTATTTCCTAAACTTTTTGTTCACAAAAGCATACAGGAAGGGGTTTAGGCTGGAGTGGACAAAAGCAAGGCTCTCTGTCACTTGAAGGGCGAAGTCCAAGTCCTTGCTGATCTTGCAGTCTGAAATCACACGGAGGTCTTGCAGGGAATGCAAAAACAGGACCACGTTGTAGGGGAACCACAGCACAAAGAAGACAACCACTAAGGTGACGACCAGTTTTAAAGCTTTGCTTTTTTGCTTGGAACCAGTCTTGTTTATGATGCAGGCTATACGCAAGTAAAAGAAAAATATGGCTAGAAAAGGTAGGAGGAATCCAAGAACGTTGAGCTTGAACTGGAGGATAACCTTCCATACTGACATATGTTCATCACCATAATCATGGATGCAGATACACTGCCCGTCATGATGTTGCAGCTTGATGAATACAGAATCAGGAGCTGAAGCCAGGATGGAGATGCCCCACACCACAGCGCATATTATACAGGTCTTGAATGTTGTCCTAAGATTTTTGGTGGAAAAGGCCCACACAATTTCTAAATACCTGTCCAGGCTCATGCACGTTATGAACAAAATGCTGCTGTATAAGTTTATTGTGTAGATCAGGGTTATCACTTTGCACCCGATGTTTCCAAAATACCACTGGGACTGGGCATAAGCAGCCCAAAATGGAAGTGTGGATGCAAACAGCAGGTCTGAGATGGCCAGGTTCAGCAGATATATGTTAGTCATACTTTTCAGCTTTATGTACCTAATCAAAATGCCTGCCAACAGCCCGTTTCCAATTAATCCAAACACACACACAAATGTATACAAAACTGGGAGGAATATTCTTCCAAATGCTTTGACGTCTTCCTTTTGGCACACTGCATATAGTAGGTAGTCTTCATAATTGTAATATCCATCTTCCTCCCCAGAGGTTCTGCTTGTTGTGGAATCCATATTGATTTACACTGAAAAGGGAAAGAATTGACTGTTTAGTGAATACAGTGTTTCATTTATACTGATGAAGGCGCTTGTCTATGCATTTAACTCACTGTTTTAATAGAACCCAACAACTTTTCAAAGAGCAGTGTTTTGTTCATGCTTCCTTCATGTTTTATAACACTTTTAAGAGTGTAGAAAATACTGTGACCCCTGTTTAAAAACACCAGCTTTCTAATGCTGATAAACAGTGTGGAGTGACAAGACATTAAACTGGGGGTTGAAATCTGCAGACTCTTCTCAAGGACGGCCAATAAAATAGAGTTTACCACATAATTGTTTACTACTGTATTGCTTATCCAAGTACACAAATCAATGGTTAATATCAAGGCTATTTTATACAGGAAACTGTTGTAAGTCCATTTGTTTTGTTTTCACAGCAATAATAATTATTAGAAATGGCTTTAACCTGGAATACCTGCAAAAAGATGTAGCCTAAAGCAGAAGACCATCGTGTTTATGTCAAAGTATAAAAATGTGTGGATTTTTGGTAGCTTGTTACAAGTTTATAATTTAGATTTTAAAAATACCTTGATAAAGTTGGTTACTCTCCAAAGTATTTGCAGTATCTTGAGAATGTTTCCCCTTTCTATTAAAATATTTTTCTTCACAAGCTGTCTCGCGGTACAGTATCCAAAATGTGTATTGCTGTCACACACACACTAATAATAATACAAGGCTTTTTGTTTGTTGTTTACAGTGCTTAATTTGTGCCGGAGCATGCAGGGAAACAGCCCCAGAACCTCTGGGCGTGCAGTCATATTCCCGGTAACTCTAGTTAAAAATCTCATAAAATGCTTTCTTTTTAAATTCTCAACACAGTTGTATCAAGTCTGCAAGTTCTTGCGCTAAAGACAGACAGTCCGCTGCCACGTTTAGCCTACTTTATTTAAATTACTTTACGATTTGAGCTTGAGTGCCTTAAGTAAGATGACAATGGCTGCAACTCTATTGTCGTTTTTAATACACAAATAAGCTTACTTGATTTGAAAAAAGGCAACTTCTTATACTACTTGGTTTGATTAAATGAGTAGTACATAACAAAATATGAAAGCTGAACATTAATTTCAACAAAGAACAACGACAACCTTTTAATGAAAAAAACAGCCTATTTTGTCTTTCACCTCCGGTGAGTAAACAAGGTAAGTATAAACTAACCTTCTCCAGTTGTGTGATTGACTCTTAAGAGATATCTCTATCGAGTTCGCCTGCAGTTCCCTTGCAATTTTATTGCTGGAAGTGGGCTCAGCACTTCCCTGAAATCAGAAACTTGGCAGCCGAAGACTTGGTAACGCTACGCGTTTTGATTGTAGTCTGCTTTCACTTGCTGCATGTGCTTCCTCTTCTTTTTGCAGCTGTTTTGAAAGTAAAAGAGAAGGGAGAACGTGGTTCTCCAGCGACACCTAGCTTTGCTGCGCGCCGTTTTTCAATCGAAAACTGCGAGACCTCGGCACGCCCACTCGCTGTGAGCAGCCTAATGCCCCTAGGTTGTTTGTTACTATTGTATTTTCATTACTGCTTACAGTAATAAAAAAAGACCCTTACACTCCAGCTTGCTTTAGAGTGTCTTTGTGTGCTACTGCCTTGCAGTTTAAAAAAAAAAAAAAAAAAGCATGCTTCCGACTGTTGAGCAGACCCTACGCGTTTCTCACCCATAAAAGCAGTCTGTAAGTCCAATATTAATAATTGTAAGAAAAAGAGAGTCTCTTTCTCATCAGACTACAGTGCTCCACTCCTCTGTAAGCTTCGCTGACTGTATAAGCCACAGACTAGACACACAGCTCAGTACTCTCGGTGCTTGAAGTCCTCAGTACTTGGTGCTCAGTGCTTCAGCACCCCAGTCAGTGCCCTTGATGCTCCTGATGCCTCAGAGCCTCGGTGCCTATCCCTCAGTGCTTAAACACTCACTGCATCGGTGCCGTTGATGCTGTGGTGCCCTTGATGCCCCCTGTCTGTAGGCAGTGCTCCACGCCGTTGCAAGCTACGCGCTGCCCCGGTCCTGTGACTGCGATCCAGACTAGGCACCCTTGTCAGTATCCCGGTGCCTCGATGCCCTCTGCCTGTAGACGGTGCTCTACTCCGCTGTAGGCTACGCGCTGCCCCGGTCCTGTGACTGCGATCCAGACTAGGCACCCTTGTCAGTACCCCGGTGCCTCGATGCCCTCTGCCTGTAGACGGTGCTCTACTCCGCTGTAGGCTACGCGCTGCCCCGGTTATGTGACTGCATGCAGTCCAGGCTAGACATCCTTGTCCAATTGCTGTGATCGAGACTGTGTTAAACAGCTCTCTCTTGAGTTTTCTGGAGTTCCCTTGCAATTTTATTGCTGGAAGCCGGCTTGCCACTTCCCTGGAATCAGAAACTCTGTTTCTGTGAACTGAGCTGCGTTTACTCTTTTTCTAATCGCTTTCCGATTGTAGTCTGCTTTTCTAACCTTGCAGCACTTTCTGTTTTGCGTTTTCTCCTCTGTTATTGCAGTTAAAAAAAAAGAAAGAAAAAGGAGATGTGTGATCCTCCACCGGGCCCCGGCTGTGCTGTGCCCCGCTGTTGAGTGGCATCCGCTGGCTTGTTTCAGCCCACCTACACGTGTTTCCGCGGTGACTGCTATTTTGCCCTCACAACTTTACTGTTGTGTGCATGTATGTGTTTTTTCTTTACTGCTCAACTCCGGCATACGCTACGCGCTGCCCCGTTGTGTGACTGCACGTGGTCCAGAACCAGGTTATTGCCACGCTGCACAGTGCGCTTCCCTGTACTGCTCTCCTGAACGCCATTGGTGCTGTGCAGACATCACGCATGGCTAAAAAAGCTAGCATGGCTCAAGCCCTTGCCCTGGCCCTGGCCCCGGCTCAGCCGATAACGCCGGCCCTGGAGCTGACCCCGCCTGCACCAGTGGTCGCCCCGGATGTTACAGAACTGGAAGTCAGCATTGCTGAGGAGGACCATGATGCGATTTCGATCATGGCCTCATGGGAAGTTGGCTCCTTCCTTCAGAAGCAGCCCCTACCTTCCCTGACCATTTCTCTGGACCAGCGGTTGAGGAATTGCTGCAGCGCTCTCACCGAGAACGTAGTGCATCTCGGCAGGTAGCCTCAATGCTCCCCTCCTGTACTCTGGTATGGGAGCGAATGAGACACTGGCGTCCATCGTACTCACCAGGCTGTCAGACCGGGCGAATGGTTTATCACAGTGGACCGAAAGGACGCGTATTTCCACATTCCCATCCATCCAGCGCAAAGGAAATATCTCCGCTTCACCTTTCAGGGGAGCGTTTTCCAGTTTTCTGTGTGGCTTTTCGGCCTCTACTTAGCCCCCCGCACATTTTCAAAGTGCATGAATGCCATCCTAGCTCCTTTGCAGCTGCAAGGGATCAGGGTGATGAATTACCTGGAGAACTGGTTGATTTGTTCCCAGTCCCAGGAAGGAGCAGTGGCCTACACAGCCATTGTGATGGAGCATCTGTCTAGGCTGGGTCTCACCCTCAAAGCCAATTAATACCAGTGCAAAGTACGATCTACTAGGGTCTCCGGCTGGATTCCATTATGATGCAAGCCTACCTGTCGGACGACAGAGTAGCTGCTATTCACAACTGTCTGGCCCTGTTTCAACAAGGGTCCACAGTACAATTGGTGTTGTGCCAAAAATTACTGGGTCTGATGGCTGCAGCTTCGTCAGCCATCCAACTGGGGTTACTTCACATGCGCCCGCTTCAAGCGTGGCTCAATGCCTTTCGGCCACACCACAACCTCGACAGACACCATCGGCTGACAGTGTCTCGCCTATGCTGGAAAGCGCTAAGCTGGTGGAGGCAAGCACCTACCACCTGAGCAAAGGCTTAAGGATGGGAGTGATTTAAACAGCAGAGATGACCCATTGCCCCATGTGGTTCTCCCTCCGGAGCTGCAGAGGTCCACTAGGCGTTGATGAATGACCCAAAGCACTTTTGTACGCTTTCCTACCTAAAACGCTGCTCCCTGCCTTCCTCGAGATGGTCAGGAGAGACGAGGCAACAGTTCTCCTGGTGGTCCTTGAGGTTGCACGCTCACACCACCAAACTAGATGGCGGCAGCAAGATGTCCCTCAGATGCTGTCTGCTCATTCTCCCTCACGACGGCTTTGGTATACTTTCCTAAAAGTATTGTTTTGGCGGTCATCTTCGAATTGAAAGGGAATGATAGGTTACAGATGTAACCCTGATTCCCTGAAAGAGAATGCAAAAGAGACTGAAGTCTCCGTGCAGTGACTATTTATTACCTCGGGGGGCGGGACCGAGGACGTCACTCCACGGAGGAGCCTATTGGCAGCTTTGATATAAAATGCTCAGTAAATCCCTGACAAGTAGACATATCCCAAAAGTATTGTTTTGGCAGTCATTCTCTCTTTCAGGGAACCGGGGTTACATCCGTAACCTATCGTTGTGTTGTATATGTAGCTGTGGAAGGGTGGTGGGTAATTCACTGACACACGGGAGACGCAGTTGATTTTGACAGCACCGCACAGGTGCCCAGTTTTATTTTAGTGGGGCAGTTCCACGTTTTGGCCCGCAGAGGGCGCTGTTGTCTGTGGTTTGACTATCACCAATGATAGACAGAACCACAGAGATACCAGTTGTGGTACCGTTCTAAATTATAGGCGCACTCGCAGGTGCTCAAACAAAAAAATAAGCAAAAGGAGAAAAGAACAAGGAAAATAAAACACAGTAATCAAAACTACAAATAAAAGGTGCTGCACTCGGCAGCTTCACCCCGACCGTCGCTACCCGCACGGTCCGGGTCTCCGTCCTACCCTCGCCGCTCCCTCAGACTGCTAAAACAAATACTGATGGGGTCTGCCCACGGTTTTCCCAGCTAACCCTGTTTTCTTTCTTATGTCTTTGGTTTCTTTTGGGGTTTTCCTCCCCGGCCGTGTCTCGGACCTGGACCACAGCGTCTGCACGTCTTTTTTCTCTCAAAAGGGCAGACCTGAGGGAACAGCAGAATGTTATTTTATAGGGCCAGCAATCCCCCCAAGACCTGCCGCTCAGCCATTCAGAGAGAAGGAAAGCCCGCACACCCACTCTCCCCCCTCTCCGTGTCACTGCCATGACTGACAGGCGAATATTGACGGGCTGCTGCCCTCTTCCTGCAGCACTTCGAGCACATCAGAAGAGTCAGTACAGGTCTCCCCCTGTTACAGTAGCACATTGTATTTTAATACTTGAAAACCCTGTAAATCGCCTTGGATACAGGCATCTGCTAAATGACACAATAATAATCTTGGTAATGCACTGAAATGTCCCTTTGGATTTAAAATATATATATATATATATATATATATATATATATATATATATATATATATATATATATATATATATATATATACAGTACTGAGCAAAAGTTTTAGGCAGATGTGAAAAAATGCTGTAAAGTAAGAATGCTTTCAAAAATAGACATGTTAATACATTATATTTATCAATTAACTAAATGCAAAGTGAGTGAACAGAAGAAAAATCTAAATCAAATCCATATTTGGTGTGACCACCCTTTGCCTTCAAAACAGCATCAATTCTTCTAGGTACACTTGCACAAAGTCAGGGATTTTGTAGGCATATAGTCAGGTGTATGATTAAACAATTATACCAAACAGGTGCTAATGATCATCAATTCAATATGTAGGTTGAAACACAATCATTAACTGAAACAGAAACAGCTGTGTAGGAGGAATAAAACTGGGTGAGGAACAGCCAAACTCGGCTAACAAGGTGAGGTTGCTGAAGACAGTTTACTGTCAAAAGTCATACACCATGGCAAGACTGAGCACAGCAACAAGACACAAGGGAGTTATACTGCATCAGCAAGGTCTCTCCCAGGCAGAAATTTCAAGGCAGACAGGGGTTTCCAGATGTGCTGTCCAAGCTCTTTTGAAGAAGCACAAAGAAACGGGCAACGTTGAGGACCGTAGACGCAGTGGTCGGCCAAGGAAACTTACTACAGCAGATGAAAGACACATCATGCTTACTTCCCTTCGCAATCGGAAGATGTCCAGCAGTGCCATCAGCTCAGAACTGGCAGAAAACAGTGGGACCCTGGTACACCCATCTACTGTCTGGAGAAGTCTGGTCAGAAGTGGCCTTCATGGAAGACTTGGCGGCCAAAAGCCATACCTCCGACGTGGAAACAAGGCCAAGCGACTCAACTATGCACGAAAACACAGGAACTGGGGTGCAGAAAATGGCAGCAGGTGCTCTGGACTGATGAGTCAAAATTTGAAATATTTGGCTGTAGCAGAAGGCAGTTTGTTCGCCGAAGGGCTGGAGAGCGTACACGAATGAGTGTCTGCAGGCAACAGTGAAGCATGGTGGAGGTTCCTTGCAAGTTTGGGGCTGCATTTCTGCAAATGGAGTTGGGGATTTGGTCAGAATTAATGGTCTCCTCAATGCTGAGAAGTACAGGCAGATACTTATCCATCATGCAATACCATCAGGGAGGCATCTGATTGGCCCCAAATTTATTCTGCAGCATGACAACGACCCCAAACATACAGCGAAAGTCATTAAGAACTATCTTCAGCGTAAAGAAGAACAAGGAGTCTTGGAAGTGATGGTATGGCCCCCCCTGAGCCCTGATCTCAACATCATTGAGTCTGTCTGGGATTACATGAAGAGAGAGAAGCAACTGAGGCTGCCTAAATCCACAGAAGAACTGTGGTTAGTTCTCCAGGATGTTTGGGCCAACCTATCTGCCGAGTTCCTTCAAAAACTGTGTGCAAGTGTACCTAGAAGAATTGATGCTTGATGCTGTTTTGAAGGCAAAGGGTGGTCACACCAAATATGGATTTGATTTAGATTTTTCTTCTGTTCACTCACTTTGCATTTTGTTAATTGATAAATATAATCTATTAACATGTCTATTTTTGAAAGCATTCTTACTTTACAGCATTTTTTGACACCTGCCTAAAACTTTTGCACAGTACTGTATATATATATATATATATATATATATATATATTCTCCAGCCATATAGGCAGCTCGAGGTGGATGGATATGGCACCTGGGGAAGGGGGTTTCTGTACTTGCTGTCTCCCCGGGGCTGATGGTGCCCTGGGTCCGGCCAGGGCAAGAGCTGGTTCTCCAGGGATATGGAGTTCCCCCACAGACAGGTCGAGCTGGCTGCCAATACGGCGGAGGAAATTCAGCCCAAGAGTGCACGGGTCTAGGACTGGGGCAATCCACACCGGATGTTTCAACACCTGTCCCCCGATGTGGATGGTCAATGTCCACTACCCCCCCATCGGCGCCAGCTCCCCCGTCGCTGTCCGCAACTGGGCAGTGGTCGCCTCCACTGGAGCCGGCCCCCACTGGTTTTGTTGTAAGATGTCCAGCCGCACAAGGGTGTCTGTTGAGCCTGTATCAACCAGGGAGTCAAGACCCCCCCCTCCCCACTTCAATTGAAAGGTCGACTGGGACGCTTTTCATGGGGGGGGTTAAAGACAATTAAAGACAGTAGTACTTTTTTTAAGGCACATGCAGAGGACATGCAGAACAACATTAAGCTGAAAACTCAGTTTTACAATGTATGTTTTAGTCTGTAAGAAAATATATTATTTTTCAGTTACTTTTGTAACTGTTGAACACCTACAGACTATAATAAAAATTACTTTGACTTGCAGTTTCTCACTATTGTTATCTCAAGAAGACACTAGACAAAATATTAAAACAGAAGCCCTTTTTTATTAAGTCATAAAATGTAACATATACATTGTATTATAACTCCTAGTATTCACTAGTTAGGATGGACAGTAATATGTGCAGTCGATAAACGTTCTCCGTCTCTCTCTCTCTCTGTCTCTCTCTCTCTGTCTGTCTGTCATTCACTCACTTTCCAACTCTCCTCCCCATGCTCAGGCATGCCCTCCTATTTATCTCTTTCTAAACCGTGCCCTCCATCCGCCCTTACCAATACCCGGCATGCCATTTGGACCCCAATCTCCCACCAGCATTCTGGGGGTGCAAATGTATGTCCAGGATTGGTGACCCCAGACAGACAGGCAACCAACACTCCCCCCTCCCCTTGTTAGCTCGCAGCCTGGCACAGCAAAACAGTACAACATGTGAAACAAACATAAAGGACAAACAACCAGGACAGTCAACAAGTCCTTTTTGCAGCGCAAATGCCTGGGTCGTTACAATATCTTAAAAACCATAGCTGCACAAACGTTAGTTTCAACGGCATAAACCGGCACAAACGAATGATATATGACTCAACCTTTGTACTGTTTATTGGGGGGGCCAACTTCACAGAGCTATCCAAAAATCATCTGTTGAGTGTTCCAGTTTTGGGTTCCAGCTAAAGTTAGCTGTGATTGGCTGAACATGTCAGCAGACAGCAAGCGCAAGCCCCGATTTCCTCGATGGAAGTGAGCGAGGCTGAGGGGAATGATTGACACTTTGTGCTTGCACAGTTCAAATAAAATTTATTTAAATAAATTGTGGAGCAAAAGTACACAGCTCAAATAAAGAAATTGCGCCCCCTTTCATAAGTTGAATTTTCATTTAAGGGAAGCTGTTTTTTTTTGTACACAGCTCAAATAAAGAATTGAATTTCAATTTAAGGTATGCTGTTTTTTATCTTTGAGTAAATTTAATTTCGATTTGCGTATGCTGGTTTGTTGTTAATAGATTCATTTGTTGTTGATAGATGAGTTAGTATTATAATATTCACTTTTTGTTATTTTCACCTCATATCAACGATCCCTCCCTTTAATTCAGAAATTCGTGCATGCACAGTATATGCAATAGCAACTTTTTTTTTTTTTCACGGCCTACCAGTTTCCATTGACAAATGGACAGTTTGCAAAATAAAACTATCATAGGAAAGCACACCAAGATGGAACATATGATAGGTGCAGGATAGGATAGTAGGGCGAATCATTCATTGTTTTATTTTTAACTTAAAAAAATACATGGAGTTACATGATTTGTATCGAATACCAATAAATGCATACAACTAACAGTTTTAATTAAAATACATAGTTTTTTTTGGAATAAGCCAGTAGGTGGCAGCAATAAACAAAGTTGACTGAAGCAGCAATACAATAAAAAAGAAAATTGGATGTTGAGCGACTATGTAAACCCAGTAACGAGTTTGGGAATTGCAGCCAAAAGGCATGCACTTTTTAAAGTTTTAAATATACAATTTACTAACTCAAGTACTTTGTTAAAAATAAATAAATAAATAAATAAACTAATTTGGGTTATTGCTATTTGAAAAATACCCAGTAAAATCCCTTGTTTTAAATATTCTAACAGTTAGAAATGCATTGAAGATAATCATATTCACTGTCGCCGCTGGTATGATCAATTAAATATAGGCATTGTAAACCTTTTAAAAGGTGCAGCTTTCAAAATACATGTGTGATGATTAAAACTAGTCAAACTGCTTCACACGTATTTACAAAATTATTTAAAAAGCTCGTAACTTCTTAACAAAAAAGTACCTCCATAAATGGTAAAAGAAACACTGTACACAAAACGCTAGAACAACTACGTTGGTTCACAGTTCTGCACGTATTAACTTGCGTGCCAAGAAATAGCACACACTAAAAAAAGGGGTGGTGGCTCTATCCATATCTGATTGGCTTGCAAGTTTTGGAGAAGGGTACACGTGCAAGACGGACGCACCACGACTTGTATGGGTGATTGGTCTGCAGGGAAGTCCGTCGATGCAGTGTGCATTGTGGGAATTGTAGTACACTATATCAAAATAATAATAGGCCTAATCTACCCGCTACCAAACCACGCCCGGTCTTGACTGCTTATAAATAACAACACGTATATGTTAAGGAGCGTACGTGTCTCTAAATAAATCTAGGTGAATCGTGTTTAAACATGCAATCGTTTTAAAAAGCGAAGGCTTGGAATAGGATATGAGGCAGATTTTACATTATACAGATAGGGGATAAGGAAGTGCTTACAAACGTACCACGAAATGTTCCTGTCAGGACACTGCACTCTGATTGGCTATCGTGTTATTGTTAATAAAACAACGAATAATCCTGCACCGAAACCCTAACCTTAAGGTCAATATCCTATACCGCAGCCATTATACATCTAAAGTAGTTCATGTTTGACAGTGAATAGGCGTTTTTGTTACTTTTTTAAAAAAAAAAAGTGACCTCTTCCAGAGGAGCAAACTGTACAAACTGTCTTTTTAAATAAATGGGCCTTGTCTTTACTGGCACTTGTCACTACAATTTGAGTGTATTGGAGACCCTCGTTTTTTCCTGGGATGTATTACTCCCCTGCAGGACAGTTATGGAAAGTCTTGTAGTTATCCATCTCAGTGTGCTCACATAAATACACTAATCTGGGCACACCGTGGGCCATTTTAATGTCTCTAATATAATGTGGACTTGCCTCCATATCTGACACTTTCCACAGCTCTTTGTTGTTTTCTCAGTCAGTGGGTATTTGCAACAACAGATTAGACAAGGAGCCTACCTGAACGAACTCCAGTATTTTATGTATTCTCCACACCTTGCCAGGCTCAAGGGTTTTGATCAACTCCATGACAATACCCAAATAAAAGAAAAATTACGGTAACACACAGCCCAAAACAACATTAAGGAGGGGGCAGCTCTAACCTTCTATTAATGCCGAAGCTGGACACACTAGGGCTATCATGCAGTCAGAAACACCCACAGACACGGCACACAATAAAGAGCATTACAAATTAAAAATGAACAACAAACGAACAATAACAATCCCGTGGGGCACTGCTGCTGTATCCTTGAGCAAGGCAGTGTACATTACCATCGTCGCTCCAGTAAAATTAACCCAACACACACACACACACAAACACATATATATATATATGTGTGTGTGTGTGTGATTAGTTTACTGTATGACTAACTAATATTGTAAGATTTCATAAAATGAAGACGTTCGACTTTTTGGGGTTAAGTCCTAGCTATTATTATTATTATTATTATTATTATTATTATTATTATTATTATTATTATTAACCAGAAATCGGCCGGCAGGTTGTATGGGCATTGCTTTAAACCTACAACACCTAATTTGTATCAATTCTTTTTTTTGGTCACGAAGGTTGTCAACATAATTAGCCACGTCCACCGGTCGAATGTTACAGAGCTTGACAACGGTTTGTTTTCAGCGCCTACAGGTTGCTATGCAGAAGTCACTTGACTCCGCGCAAACCTATTGAAAAAACATTTTGAATGCATTAATGGGGTCTTTTATCTACGTTAGTGTAACAGCCTGGCTGCATTTTCTCTGCAAAAAGCCTGTACCAAGGCTGTGCGCCTATTTGAGTGATTATACGGTTTTCTTTAAGTACAAAGTTTGGTTTAACTTCGCTTACAATAGAAACTACAACTCCCAGCAATGTCGTCCGTTGTGAAAAGGTCAGAGTTCACGCTCTTTTTTTGATGCAATACTTACGTCAACTTTTTATTTTATTTTATTATTGTTATTTTAATATCCGACTTTTAAAAATAGACGTGATACCAGCGAACAGTTAAACTTTGTGAGCTTGGTTAAATATATTGAGTTAAAATATTACGAAACTAGGGGGTTTACGTCACCTTGACATTTTCCTTGTGACACAGCCGGTGTTTTTTTTTCTTCTTCTTTTTAGCCGGTTCCATAAATAAAAGTAGAGCAGTACAGTACCACAGTATCTCTGTACGAAGAAGATAACACCAACTACGCTGTTCAGTTTGAAGACCACTTCCTAATTCTACATTAAGGTAGGCCGACTACTTAACATGACCAGAGTTTTAATATAAATATAAGGTATGTTTCTGATGTGTTCGACATAATCAGCATCTAACAATCCGTTTTATATAACGTTATAGCATGTGTAAGTTACTTGTGTAGAATTTCAGTCAGAATTTATTTTCTGTGACAGTGTAGCTACCACGTCTTCATATATATGAAGCAGTCGTCTTCTTTTTTATTTATTTATTTTTAATAGTAGGGTTTCACAAATTTGTGATTTATTTTTTAATTCCTATACTGTATATCAGTAGGCCCAGCAAGTCGGTGTAGGTGTGGTATATTAAAATAAAACAATAAATAAATAAAATAAAAAAAATAAAAAAACCGGGGGCGCACAGATGAAGATTCATTTTGTCAATCCCAGTGAAAACTGACCAGAGCCTTCACCATTGTGGTATTTGTGGTATGTAAAAATTATATAATTTAGTTGACGTCGTGTTTTTTTTTTAATAAAAGTAAAGTTGAGTATAGGATCTATATGTCGCATTTTCTTGTTTTGCTAAAATATTCGTTATGTCGCTGGGTTAATTTAGTTTTACGGATATCGGAAACAAACCTCCCAAATTGCTACAGCTGCGCACTTCACCTTGAAGAAGTCGCTTGACCTCAGTTCCCTGAGCAGCGTAACCAAACTATATGCAATTCCTACTACAATCCGTAATTTATTTATTTTTTTTTCAAAACCATTGGCAACACATCAGGTGTATTTGGAAACTATATGACAAAGTTGCTGGCTTTTGTTGTACAGTAAGGTCCAGAGGAGTATAATTATTTCTATAGCAACTGGGCAAATCTAATTGATTGCCAAGATCCTTTCTTAATATCTTTAAGGTTTTTTGTTGTTGTTTGTTTGTTTTTTTGTTTTGTTTTTTGTTTGTTTTTTTCCCCTTATAGGGCAAACTGAATAGTTTAACTTATGACCTTAATGGGTAGACTGAAATAGACTTCCATCCGGTACAGTTAGCCCAGCCCTTTATAATCAAAATACAACAAACATGAAATTCATCAGACACATCTATTACTGATGGATACTGGGGATAAAATTGTGGTACATACAACATCAGGTTGTTTTGTGCTTTTTTTTCTGGAAACTTGGTTATTTGTCAATAATTTGTGTAATTTGTATAACCAGTTTTTCTTTCAGATAATATTGAAATGTAATATTAAAATGTAGAAGGGGGATTTGTCATTTAGCTTCAGGTATTTCTACTCTTTTCAAGACTGTTCACTCAGATATTGAGTCACTGTCTGGGTCACCTTTTGTGACCGCTGCAATTGTAACTTCCTGTGAGCTGCTTTATTTCCTTAATGATTTTGCTGTGTCATTACAATATTGTGTCACCGCCATTCATCGGAATTGTTCATATACAGCAGCAGGGTAGTGTCCCTCATTGCACACCTATATCGTTTGCATCAACCAGATATATGTGACTCGCATGTTAGAGGGAATTATTTTTTTGTGTGTTACAGCGATCATGTCTTCCATTATATCTGCTTACCCGGATGATAGTCAGACGTCAAAGTTCTGGCAGAAATCAAAGGAGTCTCCATTTGTTCCAGTTGGTATGTTGTGATTTATTATTTTATTAAAACAATGCTGTAGGTGATCACAGTTGCAGCTTCAGGCAGACTGGGAAGGAACGGTGTTTTGTTGCGTGTAATTATACTTCTCAATAATGTGTTATACCCTATATTATCTTCCTGGCAGAAGTGGTACATTCAAATTTGTTAATTATTCTAAATTGCATGTGCAGCCTTGTCAAATTCAGTATGCCCTTCCTGTTGGTGTAAAAATGTCTGCTACAGGAAACGTGTAGTTAATGGGACCTTCCATCTAGAACTGATGGATTCTGGGGATAAAATTGTGCTACAGGTAAATTCGGGTTACCCAAAGCATTTGTCTACCTGAAGTAGCTTCTTATAAATGTACATACTGATATGGGTTATGTTAGGGGGGATTAAATCTGCATGTACAGCTTGTTCTATTTGTTGTTTACCTTTATTGAAAGGAATGGCAGGTTTTGCTGGGATCGTAGCTTTCGGCCTGTACAAGATGAGGACACGAGGAAACACTAAAATGTCTGTCCATCTTATCCACATGCGTGTGGCAGCGCAGGGATTTGTTGTTGGAGCAATGACTATTGGTAAGTAGCAAAGCATATGCACCCTTGTCAGATTTAGTATGTCTCTTATGGTCTATACAGAAAACTGGTACTCCATGGGCCCCACATTTCTCAACATATGGGTACTGGGGATACAATTGTGGTACTGCCACTTGCTCTGCTCCTACATAGCAATGCCAAAGCAGATCTAGATGGTTCAATTATGCCCCTATTTTAATAAATTCATGATGTACAGTACTTGAATGATTACTCAGACTCTCAATCACATTGATCGTAGTTTGCTCTAGAATTGTTTGCCAATTTAATATTTTCAGGAATATTTGTCTGATGATAAGTTATATTTGATAAAGAACAGATTTTCAATTAAATACCAACCTTGAATAATACATATTTTTTTTGTTCGAAATGGATCCAAATACCATATTCTTCTGTCTTGGTTGATTACATACATGTGGTTTGCAGATGAAACAAGAAACATTTTAATACATTTCTTCTTCATATTTCAGGAGTTGTTTACTCAATGTATAGAGACTTCTACTTGAAGCCACGCGAGCAAGCAAAAGCCCTGATGGAGGAATGAGTCTGTTGGAACTTTGTTTAGCAATTTATGTATTTTTTTTTTAAACTTTATTATAATATCTAGTATTTGTTTTAATTAAGGAAGTATCATGAAAAACCATGACATGCAGCATTTATCATGGGCCTTCAGGTGAGTTTGTTATACTTCAGCTACTCACCACCTATAACGTTAACAGCATATGTCATGGTTTTTTTTTGTTTGTTTGTTTGTTTTTATGACCTATCTTGTTTATGCCCTAAATGCTTACATCAATAGAAACATTGTGTGTGTGTGTGTGTGTTACGGGCAAAGCCTGAAATGCGGGCAATTCGCAAATTGCCCGCTGACTTCGGGCAAAACCCGTAATAAAAATGAACATATCTCGAACAGAGTCCGAACCACTCCCTCTGTTCATTCATTCCTGTTCTGAGTGGCAGGCATTAATAATGTGATAACAACCAATAATAATAAGGAGTTGTATTGAATTGTCCAGTAGGAGAGATGGATGCAGTTACTGGGTGGAACATGAATGATTAGCTGATTCACGTTTGACAGTGTTTATGACAAGCAGTTGGAGAGCGTACTCAGCGGAGTGACTGAGAGTGTTGAGTACGTAATAAATGTCTAGATTTTAATAATTTGCTTAAAATAAATTAGTCTTAGATATCGCATTATATATTTTGTATATTCGTGTCGTCAATAGAAATACATTTTTTAAATACATTTTTAAATATGTGATATTATCCGAATTTGGACTTCCTGTGTTGTTTTTATGAATCAGTTGAGTGAGTGAGTTATCAGGTAGGCTGGTCAAACAAGATCTTCAATCGTAGCTCTGTATCTGTCCTTTGAAAACATAAAATGAAAGATCTTGTGATTCATTTCGCACTTAGACAGGGCATTGTTGGGCACTCCTAGATCCGCCCAGGCAAAACCCAGAATTAAAAATCTTGTGATTCATTTTGGACTTTGCCCGGGAAGTCTGCGAATTGCCCAGTTTCGGGGTTTGCCCATATATATATATATATATATATATATATATATATATATATATATATATATATATATATATGTGTGTAAAAAAGTTAATACTTGTAATCTTCATGTAGGTACGTGCAAATATATATATATCTATAATATACATGCTCCTACATCATGACGCTCCCTGGTTGGCAGCTCCATTTAAAAACAAACTGCTGCCTTTATCACTCTTGCTGCAACAAACACAGTACAACAGAGAAGAAATAATAAATAAAAAATAGACAAGGACACAGAACCAAACAATGAGGTTCAGACCAATAACACAATAATGTAAGATGTTTTTAAAAGAGCAAGTAAATGAAAATACAAGGCCAAAACCCATGAACCTCACAACGTTGTATTGGCGTTCTGTGAGAGGTACGAGTGAAACAAAATAAAATAATGTATTCTGACCCATATATTATTGCACTGAAGACTATTGTGGTCTATGGTATTTGGTTTAATAATGTTGAACTATTTATTTCTGTGGTGGTTTTAAACTAAATATAGAGTGTAAACTGTTGGGTCTGTGTGGGTAAATGGGACCATGCAGGTTTTATACAGTACATTACAGATCTGTCCTTGAGCCCTGATGGCTGTTTTTACAGTAATACTGGCTGGATAAATTAATGCTTCTGTGTTATGAAAACAGTCACTCTTTTCTCTACATCTCTGCTAACTCATAAATAATGAATAACCAGTATTACATACTGACATTCAATGTAGTGCCTTTTATGAAAGATAATGTGTCATCTTCCTCTATTCTAGAATTTGAATACTTGGCAAACAAAAAACTTAAACTAAATACTGTAACTTCAAACCCATTTGACCTTTGTTTTTATACTGCACCAAATGTGTTATAGTTAGAATAATGCTTACAGGATACACATACTTTCATTTCAAAACCTTTTTTGTATGTTTTTAATAAAATATATTATGCCTGAGGAAGATGCATTGTATATGAACCAGTGTGAGGGAACACTCAGTGCCCTTTGTGTTTCTAGTTGTATCTGAAAGTGTGACACTGTTTTAAATATTGTGCTATAAAATGTTTTCCAATTGTATATATGATGGTCTGTATACATTGTTTAGTTGTTTAGTGCTCATTTTGTATGTTCTGCATTCTTATGAAACAAAGGTAACAAATTAAATATTAACGTTAAAATTCTTATTATTCTAAACAGTGTATCTGGATTATTTTCTTTATCATAAAAAAGGTTCTCTTAATGCAAGTAAAATAAAATCTTAATTATGATTGTTTGGAAATTCAGGTTCCATTTTAATTTCCCTATACTGTAAATGCATTTTACTCTCTTCACAAAATTGACACCTGCTACAGCTTGGGAAATAGTTAATCAGAATGTGATGAAACTGCATGGACTTTTGTTACAGAATTCTTATAGGTGGGTGAGGTTCACATACTGTTTTACAGAAGGGGCAGTGTTATAATGCAATCTGTTTTATTGTTGGGTGTCCACTGAACTGAAATATGTAAGCCAATAGTTACCAGTTGGCATCAGATCTAAAACAACAAGAACAGACAAATGAAATAATCCAAAGAAAACAGTGAATTCCTTCAGCATGGGGAAGGTTATCCCCCCATACTGTAAAATGTATTTCACTACTACATCTTGGGAACTAATTCATCAGAATGTGATGAATCTGCATGGACATGTGTTTCAAAATTATTAGAAGTGGGTGAGGTTCCAGTCCACATACTGTTTTACAGAAGGGGACAGTGTTATCAGGACAAAGGAATAACTGGATTATTTAAACCAGAGGTTTTCAACCAGGTTACTTCTCAGGGTGATAGGAAGTACACAGGACGACTCAGAAATGCACAAATAAAAATGAAAGTAGAAGAAAATTATTTTTTAAATGTATTATATATTCTGTGTATAATTATTTAATCTTTGTTTAGCAGCTCAAAGTGAACTGCAGATGAAAACAAATACACAGAATCTATCACGTCCACATTTTCTACCTGTACGCGATTTCGATTGGGTGGCTTTTGTAAAGGTTAAGCGAGCATGCCAATTGCGCATATGAGCGTGCCGATAGCGCTCTGTGCTGCTCATGATTTTTGCTGTTTTCAACTTGTCATATCGGTGAAGCACAATGTTTCTGCTTTTTCCCCCAGAAGTGTAAATGAGCCGGTAAACAATACTCATACTTTGACGCTTTTATATATATATATATATATATATATATATATATATATATATATATATATATCGCTGGATAATAATGCTGGTTTAAAAAAAAAAAGTGTGTCATTGTTGGGTATTACAGTTTTATCTTGAGGTTAATGTTGATGTTGTAAACATTTTAAATGGCACACGTAATTATGCTGAGGTGGGAAGTAAATGGTAACGTGATAAACATTTACAGTGCAGACCATTTTGTATTAGTATAATGATTTGCCTAATAGAAAGCCAATACGAGTGTTTCCAAAGAGATTCCTAAATACTGTCTTTTAATTCTGTACATCCAAAGACATGTAATTAAGTTTTAAGAATTAAGCCTACTATTTGCCATTCTATCTTAAACCAGCAGTTTGTCAGCCCCAGACTGTTGTGAAAAAAATGATAAATGAAATAAATGGGGGAAAAAATTTGTTAATCAGATTATTCTGCCTTTTATTGCAACTGTGGTACCATTCAGTGAACGAAAATTGTAAAGGGTACTTTCGATGAAACCTCCCGACAGAAGGGGTACAGTTTAAAAAAAAGGTTGAACCCCCTGATTTAAATCAATAATTACTCTTCCTTCAGTGTGGGGAAGGGCTGTTTTTAGTTAAATTGTGGGCATTGAAATTGCCACCTACACAGTGACTGAATAAATGTTATAAAATAAAAATCTGTTAAAAACTTCAATCAATAAAGAGTATGACCATTTTTTGTGGTTTTACTTATTATTTTTTTTTGGTTTTATTAACTGCTTTTGACATGAACATAACAGTTCTCATATTTATATTTTAAATCTGTTAGCATCCAAGGTGCAAAATGGCCATTTATAAGGACTTCAAAACATTATGCATATGATTTTTTCCAAGCACATTCTAAATTCTTAACTTAAGAACCTTATACTAGTGTTTTGTTTGTCAAGCAGCTATTAAGTACACATTTGCATTTAGTTCAGCAGTAAGATACTGTATGGGGAAACCTCATTCTGAAACAGTTTATTATAGGTACACGAAAGAACAACTGATAGATGTCTTAACAACAAATTAAGCACAAAAGGCACTATAGTCCAGGACTCAAAACCATATTTCAACTTATATGTGCCCTGATGAGGAATACAGTTTTCCTCATGTTGCTTTGATAGAAAGACCTCTGGGGATGAAAATTAGCTAATCTGTCAATGGCAGATCAGTGGCAGGCCTACTGTATGACATGATTTGTACGACCATGATAAGGGCAATATTTTCAGAATCCCTGTCTCTTCATAAAAGAAAATGTTATTCCTCATGGGCCAAAAAAAAAAAAAAAAAAAATTAAAAATAATAATTAAATAAGTATTTTCTTGTTTATACCCTGGACTACTACGCACAGTGTGGCACTTTCTTTTTGGTATTTTGCGCCCCCTTGTGGTTAAAGGGGCCATAATAATAACAATAGAAGGAGCATAAAAAAATAAAAGAACTCGCCTCACGCTTAACGCTTGTTCCCTAGTTACTGTTGTCATAGAAACACTAGCGTCTGCCTGGGAATCTCGTGGACTCAGGAAGCTCTTGAGGGGGGAAAAAAACAACAAAAACAAACACACAACAACAGAATGGAATGATCGGTTTGAGATCTAAATTTAACAGATATATTTGATATTGACTGAAGCCCTGCTCATACCTTGGTAAGTTATTACTGATATTATTATCTTCTTTAATTTACGCGGAGGAAAGTGGAAACCAAGAGAAGTAGTCTATTGCCATTGCAAGGGGTCTGTTTCGACAAAACGTTTCGTGAGTTCGTGTTTGTGTATTACATTACTCGTTCATTAAAAGCTACATTGTATCAAATGTTTCACACACCGGCGTGTGTGTTTTTATTTATCTGTTTATTTATTTTTTAAAACACACCTGTAATAATGTACAAAAGTCATTGATCGTTCTGTAGTGAAACTAGGGTGGAGCTAAATGGACAATGTAATACACTACCGTCTTTATCTGAATTATAATAGCACAAGACCGAAGGAGACAATGATTGTATCGATATTTTAACTGAACCTCCGTGTCACCCTATATATTCAATATTGTGTTACGTGTTCGGTGACTACCGCATATCAAGATGAGTGTATTCTCGCGCACTCTTTTCTTTGTCATCCAAAAAGCGCTAGATAAGTAATTAAATATAAATCAAAAACAGACAAAAAAGCTGATATTCACGTATTTAATATTTATGATTATGTTGTGGTTTGAAATCACTCATTTACATTATGAGTGGAAGATTAACACTGGGCTCTACGAAATAAATGTAGTTGCCACCAGTAGGTTCCAATGGGGACATAACTTATAATGTTTTTGTGCTTAAAGATCATTATAAGTCTCAATTAAAACACTGTAGTCATTTCATTTTAAATGTTGCATTATTGTAGCACCAAACCCGTTGCATAATAATATACAGCGTGTTTCAAAAGTCCGGAACCATAGTAAATTTATTTACACTTTATAATGTTCAAATTGCAAGTCATTCATTTTCATCGGTAGAGGAACAAAGACGACCACTACGAGGTTTATCAGCAAAGCTTCTGGTCTCTCAAACGTTGCGACACTTTTGAAAGGAATCCATGACTTGGCATTGTCTTTTCAGGATGTCTTTCATAGAATAACTGGCATGCATCCCTCTGGCTTTATCCGGAAACAAGTAACAATACAAGTTCCACCTTCTCTTGAGCGGTATAATTAGCCATGGGAATATTTTTTTCTGAAATAAAATTAAAAATATAATATATCCTGTGGTTCGGGACTTTTGAAGCGCCCTGTATTAATGCAAGAAACACAGTGCATTAAAAGGCTCAATAGAAGTAAATTACAGCGAGGGTCTCACTTTAAAAGTTACAGCAGGGTTCCTGTTTTAAACCCACCTAAATGATTTGCCTTATTTTAAAACTTTTCCTCCTGCTGTTTGCAGTCCCAGCTGTCTCTGCAATGGATTGTGATGATGAGAGGGTAAACCAGAGCCTGAGGCAGCAGTTCCAGGCCTTGCAAGAGCAGCAGCAGAGGAGGCTGCAGAAGCATAGGGAGAAGCAGAAAGAGAAACTGCAGCTGAGTCAGAGAGCTTCAGCAAGCAGGGAGGCAGACCCCTTCAGTGTTGAAGATGACCTCAAGCTCCTGGAGCTGGACAGGGAACCTGCTGGTGGCCTTAGCACAAAGTGGGTGGAGTAGCAACTGTTACATTCATAACTCTATTTGTAATCACCCAATGCAGGAGAATTCCAAAATGTAAACAGAAACTCATACCATTTTACAGGGGTTTAATCAGTGCTACTCCAAGCTGTGCCCATGTGTAAAACTGCCTGCAAGACGCCATGCCAACTGACATAATATGTAATCTGGATGTAGTTGTATGGCCGCCATTACAATGTACTACTCTGTACTATCTATTGTGCCATTTAATAAATATGTAACGTAATGTATTCCTTTTTACGTTTTGAAATTGGTAGTTAAATGTCATTAGAGTAAAAGTATCATACCCTTGACTACATGATAAATATACATACGTGCCCGATGCAAAAAAGCTTTGAGGACCACTAGGTTAGACGCTGCTACAGGAGCTGTACTATTGTTTTTCAGTTATAATGGTAAACAATGTTTTATTATTATTTAGTTTTTGCAGACAAGGAAAATATGTACTGTAACTCCATGTCCTAAAATTGGTTAAGGTTTTTTTTTTTTTTTTTTTTAATGCATGGATTTCCAGGATATTAGAGGATGAAAATGAACAGCTTCAGGACCAGCTGAGGGAGGTGCAAGATGAGAACAGCAGGCTTTACAAACTCCTCAGTGAGAGGGACTTTGAAATCAAACACCTGAAGAAGAAACGAGAGGAGGACAGGTTTGCTTTAGCAGGTTTGCAACTCATAGCTCATTGCTTATATTACATTAAGTAGTGCTGCACTTGCAATGTGGCATCTGAGGAATGATTTTACCCTATCCCTTCTTTGGAGAAATTTGCTAAAATTACTTTTAAGGAATTTTGTAAATACAAGTAAATTAACCACAATGTAGGCCAGACAACCAGAATAAAGCAGTGATTACCTTACACTGACAACATTCAACACAGCACAGATAGGCACCTTGCCTTTGTTTAGTAGATTTCCTAAATATCCATAAAAACCAACTGTGCACCTGTACGAAATCGATCCACCCACCTTGAGAAAGGGGATTTTTGATGCCCGTTGTGACTAGCTTACATTTAACATATTTAACTCAACCTGAACCAGATTTGTACTTAACTCACAAAAGTCTATCTACATTGAATAATTGACTGCATTGTGAGAATATAGAAATTAGGATTGGGCTAGTCAGGGAATCCCTTGAATAGCTGACCTTCCATGACGGACAGCATCATTTTAATATACTGTGCTGCTTTGCAAGATGCAGATAAGTAAAGGGGTAAAAGAGCATTTAGAAATAGTGCCGTGCACCAGTCGTGTAATTAGTACTGTATTGTGCTTGTCTGTCAGGTACCTCTGGCATGGCAGGTGACGTGGCAGCCACTAAAATAGTGGAGCTGTCCAAGAGAAACCGTGAGCTGACAGCGGAGATGGAACGGGAGAAAGCCAAGGTGAAACAGCATAGCAACAGGGTGAAGGACCTAGAAAAGGAGGTAGGTGTTTATTTTGTTAAACATATCCATTGGGACATATAATATATACAGAAAAGAGATTCATAGTAGTTTAAGAAAGTGTGAAAGGTCTTCCATGTTTAAGGTTCAGTTGCACCCTTTAAAAGCAGACACAGAACAGGACTTTTTAAAGCACTTTTGTGCACTTATTAATTACAAAACAAATAAACAAACAAAAACCTAACTCCCATTGGTGTGCTAACTAAACTTTTTTTCGCGTTCTAACTAACCACTGGACGGCTAAGCCGTTTACCAGGTGCAAAACACTTTAAACACACACAGGTTCACACAGTACCTTATTCATTGACTATACAGGTCTGCTCTTCACATGGCTTGTCCTTCGTCAGCCTGGCACACAGCACTGACTGCAGGGTTTCCAACCCTTTTATGAACGGCTTAATCAGCCTCAGGTGCTTCTCATTAAAATGGAGCCAGGTGACTCCCCTCTGGCTCCTGGTAAACCCCATGGCATTCTGGGGAATGTCGTCCTGTAGCTCCCTCCTGGACTACATATTTTCTCCTCCCCCTACCCTGCCACACATCCTGCGTCATCTCTGCCACAAAAGGTATAAAGATACATTTACCCATCCTTAATATTGATTGGTGATAGACAGTATAATCACATTTCTATAATGAGACATTTGTTGTTGGAGCCTGATGTCAATTCTGAAATGGTCACCATAGTGAAAAAGACTCCAAAATCCTGATTTGTGCTTCAAGTGGACCAACAGTGCTACTTAAAATGCATTTCCAAGAATATTTTGATTACAATCACTTCTTCTCAGGAAAGACTTACCTACAGTAATTAACAGTCTTTCTACATCAAAGGTCATTCAAAATGATCTAGACAGCATTCAGAACTGGGCAGACACATGGCAAATGAAACTTAATAGAGAAAAGTGTAAAGTATTGCATGCAGGCAATAAAAATGTGCATTATAAATATCATATGGGAGATAGTGAAATTGAAGAAGGGAACTATGAAAAAGACCTAGGAGTTTATGTTGACTCAGAAATGTCTTCCTCTAGACAATGTGGGGAAGCTATAAAAAAGGCCAACAAGATGCTCGGATATATTGTGAGGAGTGTTGAATTTAAATCAAGGGAAGTAATGTTAAAACTTTACAATGCATTAGTAAGACCTCACATAGAATATTGTGTTCAGTTCTGGTCACCTCGTTACAAAAAGGATATTGCTGCTCTAGAAAGAGTGCAAAGAAGAGCAACCAGAATTATCCCTGGTTTAAAAGGCATGTCATATGCAGACAGGCTAAAAGAATTGAATCTATTCAGTCTTGAACAAAGAAGACTACGCGGCGATCTGATTCAAACATTCAAAATCCTAAAAGGTAAAGACAATGTCGAGCCAGGGGACTTCTTTGACCTGAAAAAAGAAACAAGGACCAGGGGTCACAAATGGAGATTAGATAAAGGGGCATTCAGAACAGAAAATAGGAGGCACTTTTTTACACAGAGAATTGTGAGGGTCTGGAACCAACTCCCCAGTAATGTTGTTGAAGCTGACACCCTGGGATCCTTCAAGAAGCTGCTTGATGAGATTCTGGGATCAATAATCTACTAACAACCAAAAGAGCAAGATGGGCTGAATGGCCTCCTCTCGTTTGTAAACTTTCTTATGTTCTTATGTTCTTCTTATGTCCTTACATGGATATGAAACCTTGATTTAGAGGATAGTGTTTTTGTTAAGCCACAATGGTAAACAATGGTTTACTAAAGTAGCTTGGCAAAGCATTTTCCAGCTTTACAGATTATCTCCTCAAATAAGGTTCTTAAAAATGTATTAATTTGGTTACAATTGTCTCAGTATTTTTTAACTTCAGTGGTATCAGAGTTTGCCTATATGCAGAGGTTCAATAAACAGCAGTTTATTGTCCAAAAAAATCTGTTCTATGTAGCTGCAAGATGCATTGTCTGGCATTGGTGGAAGAGAGACAGGAACCATGACATTTACCTCAAGGACTACAGGGGACCTGACGGTAAGCTTCATGATTTTCAGCTAGAATTTGTATATTAACCGTGCAAAACACCAAAACGTAACAATTTCATTTTATAGCACTCACATTACAAAACGATCAATTTCAATATTTTTTCAAAAGGAAAAAAGATCATAAAGCTAAAACCATTCCATTTTAAAGCTAAGCATAAATACATTTGTAAAACCACAAATTTTAAATTTAAATTTCTTCCTGAAGTTTTCATACAGTGCTCACTTGCTAATTTCATATCTTCCCTTTTCCTGAATGAAATAATGAGCACTGTAGTTTGTCTCTTAATACTGTGTAAATTATTACATTTAGGGACTTGCTTAACAGCTTGTAGGGTATAATGGGTCAGATTTATTGCACACACCTGCGGTGCTCTTAACATTCAGACCTTCATGGTTTGTAACATTTAGGGCCCAATTTTGATCACAAGGCAAGACACTAACGCTAAGGTAAAGGTCCTTAGCAGTTGATTGGGGCATGCTAGGTGGGTGCAAACAGATGCAATCAGACTTTGCCCTGTGCAGTGATTTTGGTACAATATTTTGCCCAAGTTGTTATACCTGTGCTACCGCCAGGTGTCAGCCAAAAGTTTGGAGTGGTCTCATTATCATTTTCATCTAAGCAATTTTAAAGATGGAGCAAAGGCTTGTCTAACCCTAACCCTAACCCTAACCCTAACAAACCTTCTCAAAGCAGGTCTCATCAAAGAACAGACACTATCACATGGAAGCTACAGAACACAATACTTTTTTTTTTACAGCAACAATAGCATTCATTATGTTTCATATTGTACGATTAACTGGTGGTGGGCTATTAACTATAATGGAAACAATTAATGTTTATTTATTATTAACAAAAAAACACAGAAAACCCATGTGTAATGAGATGTATTCCACAAGGGAAATCAGCTTCTCTTCATTTGCTAACCCTTATTTGTTTCCCACTTTCCATGGATTGCCCAGCGCTATTCATATCGCACTAGCATCCAGCGTTTGCTCTGTTCTGTGTTACAACATGGGTGATATGCAGGATGCAACGCAAGCACTCTTGAGTTTGCACATTGTGTTCCTGTTTTTAACTGTCTATTAAAATTAGGCCCTTACAGATTTGTTTTAACTGTGCAAAAACCTTGATTTAAATGTATCCCCTGATTGTGTCTTTGTAGTATATTTTATATTCATCCCTTTTTGTCTCTCAAGCCTGAGAACCCAGAGATTAAGGCTCTGCAGGAGAAGCTGTCTGTAGCTAATTTGAAAATGACTGAGTACCGCAACCAGATCCAGGCTATGAAGCAAGAAATGAAAATAGCACACAAGGTATTGCATAAGATAAAGTGGTGTGGTCTTAAAATATATAATTCATAAGTAACTAGTATTTAAAAATGCTAAAAGAAACATAAGTTCAAAATACATTTTTACTAGAAATGTTTGTCAAACACGTTTGTCATTGACCAGCATTTAGTATGCTACTTATTTAATAGAGCTTGGTTTGTGTTTGTGTATTAATAGAAAACATACTGTACTTAGAATAATTATGAATCAAGGAATGTCCATCTTCCAATCAGAGAGTAAATAATTTTGTACATTGTATGAATCCAGTTCATTCACTGATGATCATTCTAAATCTGCAATGAGAAAACTTTGGTGATACATAAACTTCCAGAATTGCAGCAGTATAACTATGTAAATAATCCCTACATTCTGTAGCCATAAATAGTTCCAAAGCTAACTTCACGAATGCAATACATGCTGTTCTCATTTTACCCTTCTGCAGGTTCTGGCTAATGAAGTTGGGGAAGAAGTCAGCATTCAACAGCTACTAAGTACATCTGGAAACTGGCGAGGCCGGTCTCAGCAGATCCTGGCATTACAGAACAGGGTGAGGTATCAGGAGTTCATTTACTGTAGGTTTTATTGCTTTACTAAAGGACATTTTCTGCAAACTTTATTTGCGTTCCATTAATATCATTATAAATCATGAAGTCACAATGCCAAATTTCAGAACATACCAGTACATCTTATTTTGCCATAGGTGTCATCTCATGCACAGTACATTACCAAGCGACAGCAGTTCTAAAGACTTGACTAACAGCATTAACTGCAAATTGTGTGTTTTTTTCTCATTAAAACATGATTTATAATAAGTTAATATATACAGCTGACCCTGTCTCTTCTTTTCCTTGATCCTGAGACCAGGTTTGTTAATAGAAAACTAAATTCGCAAAAAACACGTTATTTGCGTTACATAGGACCACAAAAACATACAAAATATAAGACCAATATGTGGGACCCCGAAATATTGAACGTTCAGTATTCTAAACGTCTGTAACTAAGGGCTCTCTGGCTGACAGTAGCACAGGCAATTTCAAATGAAAAATGTTCGGTATTCTCAACAAATGGACTGAGGAGGTATAAGAGTGTCTTCTATTGAGCACTTTGCTTTTGCCCACCCAAAGTGCTCATGCATGATAAGACACTCAACCTGAAGAGACAGTGTGAACTGTGCATGTCAACTTCTATAATAGATCATTTCATGATGTCCATTTAATTGGTCATTTAATTACCTTTAGTTTTTCATTAAACCTGTAAATATAAAGAGGTTTTTGGCAGTGAAAAGGACTATCGGTTGCATGTTTGCAATCCTTAGGTGCGGGATCTGGAGTCACAGCTAGGACAAGGCTCTCAGCGTAGGCAGGTGCCAGCTCTCACCATGGAGGAGGAGATGCTGAGTCTGGGGGCACTGCAGAGAACCCCAGTGCAGGACAGAAACCTCAGCCGCATTCGCACCATGGAGAGAGAGAGGAAGGAAACCTCAGAGGTAAGCCTGAGAAACAATCATAAAAAAAAGAGTTTTACCCATAAATTGGTCATACAACACAATTATTGGTTTCATCAGAAAATACATTTAGACATTTTTTTATTCTCTATATACTTTCTGGCTCTGGGTACTAATCCCACATGCCCACAGATGTGTTCCACAGCATCCTTGTGAGTAGCCCCACAGCTGACCCATATTTATTAAAAAAAAGATAAAGATATGTATTTACAGACTGTTGCTGTGAACAATGTTTTGATGGCTTGTGTGCAAATATATACTGATCTGCTTGTTGTAGTTAGTCAGTTATTAAACTTGTCTGGGTTATTAAAATTACCTAATTTTATCATTTAAGTTTTATTTATGACCAGCTGTTCATGGGATTCCCTGACTCCATAAGATAATGCGACTAACCACATGAAACGTGTACCATCAGAAGTTTAATTGAGTATAATTGATTTTTGCAATAATGGTTGCATTTATAGTGTACTGTTTAAAAAAAATAGTATGCACTTTAGGAATTTAATATACTGTATGGTATATATGTTTTTAAGGGATGTATTATATTCATTTTATGTATTGCCTGATTGTCCACAATCATTGAACTATTGTTGTTGTCCCCAAGGCAGTATTATAAACGATAGATGAGTGTTGATTACTTGGGACTTGTGTTATGCAATTTGTTTTCCATTCACAGAAACTAACCTTTGACTATGAAGTTCTACAGAAAGAGCATGAGGAGTTAAAGAAAAAGCTGGAGGGCTCCAAAGCCAGAAACAAAGCACTGTGCAATGAGGTGAAATCCCTGAAGGGTCAGATCTCCACCCTCCTGGAGAAGGGCAAACATGACGACGAGCTTGTAGATGCTTTACTGGTACGAGCGTTTTCAGAGATTTTAAAAAATAATATCTGATCTGATAAAAACGAGAGTAAAGTTAACAGTGACATTGTAAGTGATGGTGACAGTATGCAACAAAGGCATTTTCAAGATGTTTTAGGCTCACTTTTTTACAGTTTTCTCTTTTGTTTGGAATGTAGTGCTTATGAAATGTGAGGGCGATAATAACAATAGCTACAGTCAGCCACCGTGCTGGGTGGGGGCAATGCAAAACTCCACCAATACATATTGATGTTAATATACTTTTTACAGAAGCAACAGAAACAATTGCAGGTTGTTTTGGGGCGCTTGAGCCAGCAAGAGCAGAACACCAAGGAGGTCCAGCAGAGCCTGGGACAGCAATTCAACAGTGAGGCCCAGAAACACAGCTCTCTCGTGGAGCAGCTAAAGCAGATGGTCGATGAGAGAGAAGCCAAGGTCAAAGAGCTGGAAGAAGAAATCCAACAGCTATCACTGAAGGTAAACTTATTAACACAAGCAGTGTGGAGTAGTGGTTAGAGGTAAACTTAATAACACGAGGGGCACTATCCCTGTTGGGCTAATCAAGAGTTTAAATCACATGATGCACATGTTGATTGTCCCGCCTCTTTGTCCATCAGCATCAAGGGACTTTTAAGAATGTCATGTTTTAGAAGTAAGATGCATTACGTTTTGTTGCAACCATTTAATTTTACACTTAAATAAAAAACATCCAATATATCTGAATGAATTGTGTTTATAAAAATTAATTGTGCATAATTTCAGAGATACTTAGGTGAGGAGACAAAGGTACCAGAGAGACTTCACTCAAGAGGAAAGATAGATAAAGATACTGAAAGCACTTCCAGACCTCCAACGGCAGGGGGCGATCACAGTGGAAGGATATCCTCTGCCCAGTAGGAACAATGAATTTTCATATTAGCCATATTTCATTTTTATTTTGTTACCACACACTTTCTCATGTTCTTTTTCAACTTTACTATGTAAAGTAATGTACTTTTAGTGTATATTTATATTTTATGATTCATTTTATCTTTATCATTGTATCATGTGTCTGTCTGTTATTCTATCAGCTAGCTATATAAGTTTAAATCCAAAGAACCAACAAAGTATGCAATTTCTGCATACCAAGCCTGCCTGTCTAAATGCAGGGAAGAATGTGTTTCTTTCATGTCTCCATATGCCCAATATAATTTTAGTATAATAATCATAATGGGCAGCAGTGTGGAGTAGTGGTTAGGGCTCTGGACTCTTGACCGGAGGGTCATGGGTTCAATCCCTGGTGGGGACACTGCTGCTGTACCCTTGAGCAAGGTACTTTACCTAGATTGCTCCCGTAAAAACCCAACTGTATAAATGGGTAATTGTATGTAAAAAAATAATGTGATATCTGTATAATGTGAAATAATGTGATATCTTCAGGAGACTGTGTGGTCCAGTGGTTAAAGAAAAGGGCTTGTAACTAGGAGGTCCCCGGTTCAAATCCCACCTCAGCCACTGACTCATTGTGTGACGCTGAGCAAGTCACTTAACATCCTTGTGCTCTGTCTTTCGGATGAGACATTGTTGTAAGTGACTCTGCAGCTGATGACAGTTCACACACCCTAGTCTTTGTAAGTCGCCTTGGATAAAGGCATCTGCTAAATAATAAAATAATAATATCTTGTAACAATTGGAAGTTGCCCTGGATAAGAGTGCCTGCTAAGAAAATAATAATAATAAATGTCACCATATTTAGTTGCCTTATCTTTTTCTCCAATCTTGCAGGACCATTTCTAAGCTGGGGCACACACTTGTTGAATCAGTAGCTACTCACTCCTCAGGGGGCAGCTCAGGAGGAAGGTTAGTCAAACAGTATCACCTAGATTTTTTAGTCACGTAAATTTATTTACAAATAATCATATATACCATACATTTGAAATAAAATATATTGCAGCTGTTGAAAAGTAAATATGCCACTATTAGTTGTTGTGAAAGTTCTTCATTCATTTTTGATAAATCTGGCATGCCTGACTGTTGTTTTTTTAACTTTATTACAGTATAAGTGCTGCTGAATTAAAGTCCCTGCAGGTGCAGTGCGCTGAATTCAAGGCCTTGTATCAGGCAGCAGAAGTGGAGAGAGATAAACTCATGGAGCTACTCACAGTCCTGCAGCAGAGGTAACATTTCTCTTTCTACACACCCTGGCCTATATCTTCAGTGATACACATACACTTATAGGTTATTTATAAACACATATGCACAGCTAAGCATGATTTAGGTTTTCTCATAGACTCTTGAGGAAACATGCGCCCATATAAAAGCATGGGAGCACACAGGCAATGAAGAGCTGTATCAGTTCTGTTTTAGTTTGGTGAGCTGGGGGATTCTGTGAATGGTGCATGTGCTGTGTACATATTTATTGGCAATGCATCACTAGCTGAACTGTTGACCATGGCTTGTGTGTTAGAGTGGATGAGGCCAAGGAAAAGAGTCTGGAGGCTGAACAGAAGCTCCGGGGAGAGCGCCGGAGAGCTGTGATTCTGGAGCAGCAGCTTGAAAAGGCAAAGCTAGATTCAGGAAAAGGGCAAGGCAATCAAAAAGACAGCAACAGAAACAAAGCAGGTACAAGTGAAATCGATTACATTTAAATGCATAACTTTTCACATGGTTCTTTGTCTACTCTTTATACAGTACTTTATCTTGCAGTACTTACTGTACCAGATCCAACGATGGAAGAGTACTGCTTAATAATGGTTTATAATGGGAGATGTAGAACAGCTTGTATCAAATTCGTTTTCTGTTAGTAAATGTATTGAAGTTTGCTTCTTCTAGATGAGACATCCAGAGATATCTTCAATACCAATCCTTTAAAAATGCATTTGATTGATTATTATTATTTTTATTATTGTTATTTTTCTCAACCTATAGGTGTTTCTGCCAACAGTACCAGACTTAGCGTGAATCAAATTGACAGTAGGGACTTGTCTCCTGGTCGCTCCTCTGGAATACCTTTGGAGGTTCAAATTGAAGAACTAAATACAAGGTGAATCTTCAGTTTGTGCATTTTTACATGTGATTAAAAAGAATGTACTATCCTATTAGAAGGATATACAGTATAATCTGTCTCTGTGTTTGGTCCATTAGGCTTGTTATTCAGTCGGATGAGAATAATGCCCTGAGAATGGCGCTAAAGAGCGCTCTGAAGACCAAAGAGGAGGATCTTAAACTGTACCATGAAATGATGGGGCAGGTGAAGCAGGTCTTTCTGCAGGCTCTGAGGCAGCACAAACAGGACAAGAGCAGTTAGCTAAAGCCAAACCAGACCCCACACAGGGATACCTACATAGATACAGCTGAAACAAAATAACCATCAGTATGTATTTAGGAAGTTGGTGGACATCTTGAAAAGGTGTCCATAGACTCATAAAACAATAACATCTTTAAGCCACAGAACCTGCTGGTTTGTGTTTTTTTGCATGCAAGCTGTAGGCCTAATAATTCTGTTGTAGTTTTATAATAAATCTCTTAGGTTAGTCTGGAAAACTGAAGTTAGTCTTCAAACTCAATTAATCAGTCCTTAAAGTTTGTGAACAAGCCTGTTATTGCTGTTTTTCATCTTAGTTATTATGAAAAAAATATGACAATCTGGATTAATGACTACACAGACTATGTTTGCTGCTTATTATAAATAATTACATAAGTAAAAAAAAAGGCTAATCTACAATGAAGGAATTTACTGAAATACATTTTTGTTGTACAACTTTAGTTTAACATTAAAGTAGAAAATAACTTTCATGTCATACAAAGGACTTCATTGATCAGTCACATGTGCTGATTGTAAAAAATGAAGTGAATAGTAGCCCCGCTGCCATCTCAGTATGTTGTTTTTCTGGATATTTTTTTTAGTTTTTTACAAAAACCTTGACTTTTGATGATCATTGAGAACTTGGATTAAGAATCACTGATTATGGTACTCCTGATTATAGCAGCTGTGCAGTAGCCACCATTAACCTACATAAGAGAGATTCAGATGCACTTTTTTATTTATTTGATTACAAAATATTTAAGTTTCAGTAAATGTGTTTTTTATAATTCTTCAGCTAAAACACATTTTGCATTTAGCTACCCCTGCATACATAAAATTAGATTCAGATGCTCTTGTTAACTTGTGTTATAGAGTGCCCTTGTAACTTTTATTAAAACTGGCTAAGCAGTTCTATGATATATGAACAAATGTTAGGGTGACTGTGACAGGGTGCAAGCACTGTTGCATTGGTGTTCTTCCAGTTTGGCAGGGATAGGGTTAATACTATCCCTGCCAAATACATGTGCAGACTGTGGCTGGGACTTAATTGATTAATTAACAATCAATTAAGCCCCCCACAGGTGTATATAATAAGCAGTCTGCAATGGTGGAAAGACAGACCCAGGGCAAAGAGCAGAGCAGAGCAGAGCAGAGCAGAGCAGAGCATTCCCTTTCCCTTTCCCTTTCCCTTTCCCTCTTCATGGACTGAACGCAGGTAACTACCTCCAGAACATCAAGAGATGATTACCTGCCAGCCCAGCCTCTATAGCTGTGCCTGCTTACAAGCATTCAGCTTGTTGTTTAGTACCTTGCTATACCTGGGAGATCGTGTAAATAAATGTACCATATTTAAAAGAACCATTACCCTTTTTTTTGTGAACCATTTTGTTTCTTGTAAATAAATACGCACAACAGTGCTTTAACTGCAATTCCTACGTCTCTGCCTGCTATTTGTATATCATTAAGAGCTGCCCCACACAGCTGCTCTCCCACACTGACACACATATGAGAGAAAGGCACCTTGAAATATACCACTCTCAATAATTTGGGCAACAAAAAAAAGTCCTTTGCAAGTTTCATCAATATTAGATAAGTGGTTTTCCACATATATTTATAAATTCAATTCCAGCAGTTATACCTATATGACATGAATTATAATTAGTTGTTTTTGGTATGTTGAGCAGTTTATTTGACCTTTATAAAATATATTATTTATATATTATTGCAGCAAAATGTATATACAGTACTTGCAAGATTTAGCCCCCCCCCATAACAATAGGCATCCAGACTGAGGACCCCACCCTGAAACTTCTACAAGGTACTTCACATCTATGTGTATCTAAAGGATCTAGACAGAGCTATTCAAGAGTTTATATCGGGAACCCCAGTAACAGTGTTTTGTAATAGGGGATGGGGTTCATTTTTGATAAACATTAAAAGAATATATGTATAAGGTCACTGTTGTTGGATCATTTCAGCCACCCTGGGACACAAAATGGCTGTTTAAGAATCTAAAAGTTACTGTATGCCACATTGTTAAGAAAGTGGATGTAACGCCACAAGCTTCATAAGCAGTATTTTCAGACCATTTAGTGTCTAAGAATGCTGTTGCTTAGTTATTGCTCTCTAAAAGGCACCCACTTTATTTTAAAGTAAAACCGACCTAAAAGGACTGAAACAGATCAACAACGTTGCTTTTGAAATGGTTCAATTACTTTTTTTCCCCTAGTAACTGTGTTCTTAGTACTTTGTGTTCCTAATCGTACAGGTATGCTCTGCAGCTCTACCCGGAGTAGAGAGTTATTACTGTATGATACAAGTAATACAAGTTTGACGCTGGGGACTTCTTGTTCTTCAAGTCCATCATTAAAATGGCTGTAGTTAATGTAAAACTTTTTTTTACAGATTGTGTTTAAGGAAAATGCATGTCCTGGATGAGGAGTACATTTACTATAATGTTAAGCTTTCCTCTCAATCATATTATAAGTTATATCCCCCTTGGAACTCATTAGCAGCATCTACACCACTAATTTCGCTAAGAGTAGATCTCACACTCAGACTGCCAATGACAAAGCATTCTCAATGTTTAAATCACAACAGGTTCTATATAAAGAGATCAAGTACATTGTTATCAGGTTTTCGTCTGTTTAAAAAAAAAAAGTGTTTCAAATGTATTTCAATTAATATGTGTATAATATGTTTATAAGTGTTCAGTGGCTACCTCAAATCCAGTTGAGAGTGTACTTCTCTTGCACTCTTTGAATGACAGATCTGACTCGCTTCACTCGCGGGCATGACAAAGTGCAAGACATACACTCAACTTGATTAGAGGAAGCCACCAAACACTTATAAACATATCATTTACACTTCATATCTTTATTTTTGATTAATAGAACAGACATAAAAAAACTTTTTTTTTTTTGTTTAAAAGTCAGATATTAACTTACAAAGTGATACACAGGATGCATTCTTCCCTTTACTGTACATGTGGATCTGCAGTCCAGCTACTGCTGGGAACTAGACCCCCTGTTTTGTGGGGATTCAGCAGTAATACAGGCTGCTATTCTGTGTGGCATTTTACTTTTTAAATAAAGACTAATCATATTCAAGTAACACATTTTTGGACAAAATACAAACAGAGCATTCTGAGTGGTGTGTTTTGTTGGCAGTAAAGTCCACGCCTGAGCGATCAGTTGTGCAACCAAATCGCTCTCGAAATTGCGCAACTTAAATCGTCTGCAACTGCTTTGTCCACACCTGAGCCACTAGTTGAGCAAAAGATTCCCGCGTTTAGAAGTTTGTGCATGTAGTTGACAATTTCTTTCATTGCTGCATCTCCTAAAGAAAAAAGAAAAGCTAGAATTTGTTGCTTACTTTCCATAATACCTCCCTCTCCTGAACCAATTCTGACAAACGCTTGATCTCCCCAGTTAACTTTAGTAGTTTAAAAAGGACTGCCTCTTTAGCACAGGAAAGTAAACAGGCAAGAGATTGTAACAACCAATCATATTTCGCAGCCATGCACATGATAAAAAACGTCACTACAAATCGCTCAGCAGATTGCTTAAAAGTAGAGCTTGTCTCCACTGTAAGCAACCAGTTGCGCAATTGTTTGCAGAAACGTCCCCATATAAGCAATTCAGTTGCATGCAGCCAAGTTAAGGTGCTATCACTGCAGAATACATTTTGTGACAAAGCCTTCCTGCTGTATTTAATCTTCCCAGGAGCTACTCAGCACCCTCTCGGCACTGGAAGGTTTCAGTCTGGGAATCTGGCTTGTCTGATGTCCTCTTTCTGTATGTGCTGGTAACACGACTAGGGAGACACAAAAACACATTTACATTAAATAGTACATTCTTAATTACAGTAGCTATCTTTTATCAACTTACAGTGAATTAGCTAATTGAAAGAGCGTGTGAAAAATCAGAGTTAGATTCACTATGTATCAGTTTCAGTCATCACATCCTGCCCTCAGAATCATGGCGAGCTAACCTCCATGCAAATAAGTAATGTGAACGTAATGTTTACAACAAAAATAGAGGCAGCGCATTCTGATAGGAGCCCTATTATTCTTGAAAATAAAATCCACTTGACCCTTTCCTTTTTTATTTTGATACAGATTTACAACAACTTCCGAATGTCACGCAAAAATCATACATTAGTTAAGATAACTCTGTATTTTAATACCCACAACAAGCTGCTCGTAAGTGTTATGTTACGTAACGTTTGTGCTACAACAACAATTATACAATAAAATCAATGAGCTTGCCTCCAGTGCAGTTAATAGAAAGTCATATATTCCTCCAATGCCACAGGGGTCCATCATGTCCCTGATAAGATGGAGTTCAGCCCCCAAGTGCTGAATCCTGCAACAGAAAGCAGCGGGGACATACATATATATATATTTTTTTCAAAGTTAAAGGCTAGCTGGTACATACATGAATCAGAATTGTATTGGGAAACTGAACAAGTATGTATAAATTGTGAAGTAGCATTTAGCTGAATGTATTATTAAGCTCAAGGTTGAATCAAGTGTACGAGAAGTTCAGTTTTCTCAGTATTAGCCATTATATCCACGCTGCAAGGGATGTACAGCCCCAGCTGGAGATAATACTATAACTACACTATTATTATTATTATTATTATTATTATTATTATTATTATTATTATTATTATTATTATTATTATTAAAGCAAGTGAGTATTGAGTGACTACAGTAGCCAAAACACAGAAACACATGAATTACTGCCAGTTTTCATTGGGATTTTGTGATGTGGCCCAATGTTCCCTTGGCTCCTGGCAGGATTTGAACCAGAACTCAGGGCGTAGAGCTGTGTCTTAGACCAGGCCATTAGAACTGAGCTTCTCACACAGAGCTGAGCCACCCAGTGTTAA
Organism: Acipenser oxyrinchus oxyrinchus; assembly: GCA_030684275.1. Taxonomy (NCBI): domain Eukaryota; kingdom Metazoa; phylum Chordata; class Actinopteri; order Acipenseriformes; family Acipenseridae; genus Acipenser; species Acipenser oxyrinchus. The sequence goes on from CM060250.1 coordinate 22,921,926, forward strand.
GGACTCTTCCACGGATATACCTTGCTCTGGACACCACATAAATGAGAAGAGGCAGCAGGTCGTCCATGGGCAGTTTGTACTCCCTGTCCAGCACCCAGGACACGGTCTTCTCAATCTCTTCAAACGTTCTGAAGAGAGTGTCCATTTTATCTCGAGGGTCTGCTGTAGTGCTATCACAAACAAAAAAAAAAATCTAGCATTTGGTCTTTACATAATGAGTAAAATAACTTTGTACGTAAACCATTATTTGTATAGATGTTAATACTGTGATTTGTCACCTCTTTGGAGGGTGAATGGTTGACAAGACCATGAAGACTATTTTGATTACCATGGGAATTAAAACTACAACAGGCCTTGATCTGATATCTTGAGCTGTCAGGAGAGTTGTAGGCACCTGCATTTTCAGATAATTAAGGGCTTGTGCTGGGAAAACTAATCCTAAATAATGTATTTCATTTTTTAAGCAGTCTTTTACCTTATTTTCTGGAAGCACTCGATGGCTGAATGGAAGCACTGATCCTTCACTTGAGAATATCTCTAGGGATGAAACAGACAAAAGTTTTTCTTGTCCTCGAAGTCTCGATAAAAACCCCAAGTTTGAATTTCTATGAAGACTATGCCAAGTTTCAGGCAGGAATACACCTGCAAATATGATCATTAACAGCTTCCCTGCCTATCTCTCAGCACAGCAAAGATGTAAATCAAAATGTAAAGACAGCACAAGTGCGCCAAAGCCAAGCAAGTCCAAAATGTGGGAATACAGGCTTTTTTTTTGCAATTGTTTTTATTGCTTATGTCAACTGTATTTATTATCTAATTAAAAATGTCTTAACTGGCAAGAATTGTCCTGACTGAAACGTGCTGTCAAAACCCAGCTTCATATGCTCAGTAATTTCCTGTATGGTCTTACCTGGTTTGCAGTCAGCTGAAGGTCCTTTAGTGGCCATAAATGCCTGAGAAAAACAATTCATTGTTTTTATAATTCAGGATTCATAGAACCTAAAAAGACTTTGAGGAATCAAAATACTGTATATACAGTTAGGCAGTTTATTACTTCCTTTTGTGTCCCTGTGTCTTCTGAAAATACCAGCATGTAAAAAAAAAGCTTGTGGCAGGGTAAAATATTCTCCCTCGTTTATTGGTGGAGTTTGGCCTCCTGACAGGTGATGATGCTCTGTTCACTAACTCATGTTCCTTACCAAGATGGCACGGACCTCAAGTCTAGTGTCCGATTGTGCCGGCCATCTTGGTAGAGGAAAACCGCACATGAAACATTTCCTTGAGTCATTCTTAGATTAGCTGCACCTGTACCTTAGGGATAGGTGCAGGACTGATTCAAAGGGTGGAGTCTGGAGTATATAGGGGACATGTGCATGTTAGTGAGTGAGTCGTGCTGGGGGGTGCCAGGTGAGGTGAGGTGAGGTGAGGTAAGGTGAGGTGAGGTGAGGTGAAGTGAGGAGAGGATCCACACTCTACACAGCGAGATATACAAATTGCTTGCTGCCTGACTTTGTGCTGTGAATAGTGTTTGCAGGATTGCTGAGGACATCGATCCTGCTTCGGACTTGATACACAAGTTCACTTGGGTAGTTCCGTGGTTGGATTACCTGGCTGTCGGCTCCTGCATTTCCTTGGATCCCTTGTAAGTGCCATTGCTGGTACTTGGAGTGACTCAATCACTGGCTTTTAAAACCAGTACCCGGTGTTTTGTGTGCCTTATTTGCTTTGCCTTGTTTATTTCGCCCCACCCCATAATTACCCCTGTTACAAGACAGGTACAGTCTAAATAAACATTTGGTTTTGAACTGCAACTTTGGACTGTCCAGTTTGTGGACATTGTCCTCCACTCAGTGCATTTTCCCACAAGGCTTTTCCACTGTGAAATACTGCAATTTACTTTACAATCACTAGATGGTGGTAAAACACATACAAATCACAGGGACTGGCTCGCTGCATGTAATCGCCCTGGATAAGGGCGTTGGCTAAGAAAGAAAGAAATAATAAAATAAATAATCATGTGCATCTAATTTCTCAAAACTATAAAACACTCTAGTTTTACCTTACACTCTATTTTACCACAATGGTATTTGCTTTTTCCGCATCACAGTCAAATGTCTTTAAGACAACATATAAAGGGCTGTATTCACAGAACTGTTTTAAGCTTTTTGGACTGTTTTTTGAAGAATGTCTATAAAACAGTTTTAGGTCAAAAAGTGCTTTGAAGAATAAATTAATAAACCCGCCTTAAAACAATGAATTTGACGTAATTAATCAAAACGGGCATTAAAATATGGAATGTAGTGAACCCACTTACTTCTGTACATCGAGAAACTCCAGCAGTTTAGCGTCTGACAGCAAGCCGAGGTGCACGATGCCCTGCCAGTAGAGGGCATCGCCCTTCTCATGGTACAGCATGTAGAGCATGAAGAGCTCGGGGTAGAACTTGGGCAAGATCAGCGGAAGCACCAGAGTGTAACAGTTCATTTCATCCCTGTAGAGAACAACCCAGAACAATGGGTATTAGTGCACTGAACTGAAGACAGGGCAAATAAACAAACAAATAAATAAACACCAGCTATGAAGAGTCATTATAGGGAGCCAGGACATCACTGATTTAATACGATGAAGCAATGTGGTTAAATTGTTTTTCAATCCTTCATGAATGTGTTTCCTTTGTAAAAGTTTAGTTATATTTGTGCAGTCTTGCATACGGAAGCACATGAAAATTGAGCACCTTGTATTTGCCATTAGTCAATGTTGACTAATGTTGAACCTGCTTTTTGATTTACTACATAACAGAATGCATGTGCAAAAGACTGGCTCTGCAAATCAACGGCTTTGCCATTTTAGTACAAAGAAGGGAAAGGCTTTTAGAAAGCTATTAGTTTTTATAGATAGATAGATAGATAGATAGATAGGTAGGTAGATAGATAGATAGATAGATAGATAGATAGATAGATAGATAGATAGATAGATAGATAGATAGATAGATAGATAGATAGATAGATAGAGATTTTTTTAAATACCTTGTCTCTTTGTCTTCACACTCCTTGTTGAATGACTCAGGGAGGTAATCCCTGAAATAGAAAAAGAAAACAGCAAAGGAATTTAACTTCCAATTAACTTGTAATGAACCCCAAAGTAAAGATGTACTGTGCCTTTAAGGTGTTATCATTAAAGTCACTCCCCTCTTCTTAGCATATCATATCTCCTCCTACACACAGTCTTATAGGTATGCAGTTGTATTTTAGTTGGGAAAGCTAACAGGACAGGATGGAGAGAAACAGAGAGAGAGGGAGTAGAGCAGAAAGGTTTAGGTGGAAGCAACTGTATTTGGAAGCCAGTAAAGGAATAAGCAAAAGGTTCCGTCTAAATGCTATGCATCTGTCTGCTACTTATTCTACAAACACAACCCTACAAACTGTAGTGTATTTGTACTTGAATTAGTAACATGCACAATAGTTCATAATGACAAGGCCCCCCTCCCCCCCATCAAACTCTGTGTCACTCTTCTAATTGAGAACCACCATTACCTCAGACTACATCCCCACATCTCTTATGCCCCAGTAGGATGTACAGAAGGTGGTGCCCTTCTTACTCCCCTTACCTGATGATCTCCAGTAGTTTTTTTGCATGGTATTTGACTTCATCCTGGGCCATGGTCAGTAGATGCTTATTGGCACCCATCCCAGAGTAGGTGGCCTGGAACACCAAGGCCTGAGTCTGCAGAATCTTTCCCAAGGGGTGCTTGGAAGATTGGAAGGACTGCAGCACAGAGAGGCAACAGATTCATTAACCATTTGTACATGGGTTCCAGGTTTCTTCAAAAAAATACAATTAAGTTTGTATTTTTTCATTTATCTTTACATTTTGAAACAATTATTTTCTTGCAAATCCATGATAATAAAACTAATGATACAGTTAATATAAACAATAATAGTACATCATTCAATGTTAAGATTTCTAACAGCAATTGGTTAAACAAATCATTTGTGTTTTTGTTTTTAATAATCATCTGTATACAAATCTAATTTAAAAAAATGTTTATGAAAACCAATACAATATCACGTTTTGTCAAAATGTATGTGTACCTTCTCCAAATATTGTTGTAGAAGTACATAATCAGGCTGTTTTTTTAGGTTTTCTATGAAGTCAGTACTCACAGAGAATTCCTCTGGTTCCCTATTACATTGAAAAAAATATATATTAATGCAATAAACTTAAATGCATGTATTCATACATACTATCCATGTACAGTCTACCATCTGCTAATCCACGCATTTAATAGGCCTGACCTAAGTTTACTCTGCAAGTCTTACTGGTGTATTTTCAACAGGTGACCTTGGCTTTCAAGAGATTTCAAGAAGTCACTTTAAAGTGTAAAAAAAACTTGAAGCCATAAGTTGAAGATAAATTTGATATGCTTACAGTATGTATATTTGTGTTTAATAGTGTTTATGTGGGGTTTCTGTTTGTGTGGTTTTATTAAGTGTGATCGAGTGCCAGCATAAAATGGGTTCATAACGCAAAGCATATTAGAAATTCAATGCAAGTCAATTTAATCATTTTAATGATTCCCTGAATTTTGTTTTGCTTTTGAATTTGAAAATACAATGCTGAAAAATAAGTTATGTGATTGTCTTTTAATGGTTGCTGAAGCACGCTAGAAAACAATCTGTTCTGAAAAATGTGCTTCCTTGTTCTCGGTCTAAAGTAAAGCTCCAATAGATTTTGGGGAACTGGATGCCCAACTTGATACACAGCTGCAGTTGATGTAGCTGCACTTGATATTTCTCACTGGACTGTTTTTTTTTTTTTTTTAAACCATCATTCTGAGCATGCTACATGCAGCAACAGTCCATCGCTCAAAATGAAATAAAACTTTCCCAACCTTCAAGTGTGAAAATGAGTCGCTTGCTAGACAGATCAATACATGAGCATACCATTGAGTAAACTGGATTTTGTTTTGTAATTTTGCAAAACCTGATACATACTATGGACCCAACTGCTTATTACTATGAATGTTGCTGCATTGTGCCAAGAACAAGGAGTCTTTTTTAATAACATTAAATAAATCAAATGATCCAAAACACTGTTCTAAATGACAACCCAGTAATCCAGACAGCGAGTCCACATTAAGCCTCACTGTACTGTACCTGTTGCAGAAGAGATATTCTGTAGTTTCTTCAGTATGGGTTTCTGCTATTATCCCTGCACCTTTGTTGTTGTTCTTTCTCATTGTCCTGCCAGTCTCTATGTGGAAACCGAGGAAGGACTCATCTGATTCTTCAGTGGAGCCGGCTTGAAGGTACTCCACAAATGGTTCATAGATGCCCGTCCATCTCTTCTCGACAGGCAGCCCATGCAATCCCATCTGTCTAAAATAAACATTCATTTGTTCTGTTAGTATTTTTAGATAGTTCATATTTGAAAAGCCTGGCCTGTTGGTCAGTTCTAAGCATGGTACCTTTTATTTACATAAGGCAAAATATAAACATGTTCAGAAATACATTTGTATATCTATGTATTTAAATAAAAAAATGTCCATCCATGTTTCAACTTCTATTATGCAAAAGTAGAGCCATACATACAGAGAGAAGCTAAAACTGAAGTACTATACATGGGACTCAATTAAATATAAAATATATTGTAGTGCTGCTTAAGTGCTGTGCATGTAAGATCTGTAGACAATAACATGAACACTATAACCTAAACAGACTCCAGGTCATGATCAACATGGAAAAGATCATTAGCTTTTCTATTCATTAAGAAAAGAAAATGTTTATTTTTTAAAAACACATTAAATGAAACAATTGGAAAAAAAATATGTGGGTTACAGCTTGCATCAGAAAACATTTTCTGAAGCCTGTTTTCTGCAATGTGTAACAGACTTTATAGAACTACAATAACCTTTTAGGAGTGACTATTACCCTATCTAGGCTGCCAAAGGGTTACGGGAGCACCTTAACCAGGTAGGTGGCCAGTACTGGGAATGGTCACAGAGAGAACTGAAACAAAGTATGTATGCACCAAGAACTAAAGGGCTCTTTGAAATACATTTCTATAGGGAGATTGCCATTATCAAATACGTGGGCTTGTTTACTCACAGCTGAGCAACTGATTCCGCTGTTTCTTCATGGCCAGCTGTTTTCAAAATTCCACTTGCTTGTAATCCATTTCCAAATGTGTTGCTGAAAACCCCCTCAATTGTGAAACCATTTGGAAATGTCAGCTTTCCCTAAAAATACATGAATAAAAGCAGATTTACTGTCATTTTGAAAGGTTAAAGTTGAGCTTATTTTTTTTTTTAATACATGTTTTTAGTTGTTCTGCTGTTCTACCTGTCTTACCAATGTCTCCAACAGCAGGACCAGCACTTCATGTTGATGTGACTGTAATGGATGGGCTGATGGAGGGGGCTACTAGATCGTTTTTTAAAGTTAAGGGGTTAGAAAGGTTACAGTAGTTGTGTCTCAGCAGCATAGTCCATACGGCTAAAGCCATGATGCACTTAATGGTCTAAATTATTATTATTATTATTTATTTCTTAGCAGATGACCTTATCCAGGGCGACTTAGTCGTAAACAAAAATACATTTCAAGAATCACAATACAAGTATTAATACAATTAAGAGCAAGATAAAATACAATTGCTTCGGTTCTAGCAAGTACAAGTATATGACAAAATACGATTCAATAACGGAGCAGATAGCAGTGTCAGTGATAGTTACATCAGTATATAATTAAATACAAAATACTGCAGATTAAATAACACTTGTGTAAGATTACAATACTCTAAAGTACATGATTAAATGGTATTTAGATGTTCACCATTGGACCAATAAACAGAGGGACTATGTTAAATCATTATACCTTTCCTTTGAGCATTAAGTCTTCGGTAAACTCCCCTTCATAAAGAGAATTGTCTTCAGAAAGCAAAATCCCTTTGCCCTGAAAAAACAAACAAACAAACAAACAAACAAAAAATGTTAAAAACAAAACATAGAATGCTTTGACATTTGAGAAAACAAAATTATCATTTTTAAAACTAAAATATTCTATTACAGTATCTAAGCAAGCTTGTTTCAATCACATTGATCCACCCATTGTACTAAAATAAAAACGTTCCGATATACAGTACTGTGCAAAAGTTTTAGGCAGGTGTGAAAAAATGCTGTAAAGTAAGAATGCTTTCAAAAATAGACATGTTAATAGATTATATTTATCAATTAACTAAATGCAAAGTGAGTGAACAGAAGAAAAATCTAAATCAAATCCATATTTGGTGTGACCACCCTTTGCCTTCAAAACAACATCAATTCTTCTAGGTACACTTGCACAAAGTCAGGGATTTTGTAGGCATATAGTCAGGTGTATGATTAAACAATTATACCAAACAGGTGCTAATGATCATCAATTCAATATGTAGGTTGAAACACAATCATTAACTGAAACAGAAACAGCTGTGTAGGAGGAATAAAACTGGGTGAGGAACAGCCAAACTCAGCTAACAAGGTGAGGTTGCTGAAGACAGTTTACTGTCAAAAGTCATACACCATGGCAAGACTGAGCACAGCAACAAGACACAAGGTAGTTATACTGCATCAGCAAGGTCTCTCCCAGGCAGAAATTTCAAGGCAGACAGGGGTTTCCAGATGTGCTGTCCAAGCTCTTTTGAAGAAGCTCAAAGAAACGGCAACGCTGAGGACCGTGAGACGAGTGGTCGGCCAAGGAAACTTACTGCAGCAGATGAAAGACACATCATGCTTACTTCCTTCGCAATCGGAAGATGTCCAGCAGTGCCATCAGCTCAGAACTGGCAGAAAACAGTGGGACCCTGGTACACCCATCTACTGTCCGGAGAAGTCTGGTCAGAAGTGGCCTTCATGGAAGACTTGCGGCCAAAAAGCCATACCTCCGACGTGGAAACAAGGCCAGCGACACAACTATGCACGAAAACACAGGAACTGGGCAACAGGTGCTCTGGACTGATGAGTCAAAATTTGAAATATTTGGCTGTAGCAGAAGGCAGTTTGTACGCCAAAGGGCTGGAGAGCGGTACACGAATGAGTGTCTGCAGGCAACAGTGAAGCATGGTGGAGGTTCCTTGCAAGTTTGGGGCTGCATTTCTGCAAAGGGATTTGGGGATTTGGCCAGAATTAATGGTCTCCTCAATGCTGAGAAGTACAGGCAGATACTTATCCATCATGCAATACCATCAGGGAGGCATCTGATTGGCCCCAAATTTATTCTGCAGCATGACAACGACCCCAAACATACAGCGAAAGTCATTAAGAACTATCTTCAGCGTAAAGAAGAACAAGGAGTCCTGGAAGTCATGGTATGGCCCCACAGAGCCCTGATCTCAACATCATCGAGTCTGTCTGGGATTACATGAAGAGAGAGAAGCAACTGAGGCTGCCTAAATCCACAGAAGAACTGTGGTTAGTTCTCCAAGATGTTTGGGCCAACCTACCTGCCGAGTTCCTTCAAAAACTGTGTGCAAGTGTACCTAGAAGAATTGATGCTGTTTTGAAGGCAAAGGGTGGTCACACCAAATATGGATTTGATTTAGATTTTTCTTCTGTTCACTCACTTTGCATTTAGTTAATTGATAAATATAATCTATTAACATGTCTATTTTTGAAAGCATTCTTACTTTACAGCATTTTTTCACACCTGCCTAAAACTTTTGCACAGTACTGTATATGCGGATGATAGGCTGAATAACAAAGGATCTACTGTAAACTTAATTTGAGTAAAATGTTTTACCATCTACACTTTCCTAATATTTAATTTCTTACCTGATTACTCTATCACCAACCAGGCTTCCTAACTGATATACAGTATATATACAGATTTAGTAAAAAAAGAAAAAAGAAACGAAAATACAGGGAGAAAAGTGTGTGTGTGTATGTGTGTGTGTGTGTATATATATATATATATATATATATATTGTATATACAGTACTGTGCAAAAGTTTTAGGCAGGTGTGAAAAAATGCTGTAAAGTAAGAATGCTTTCAAAAATAGACATGTTATTAAATTATATTTATCAATTAAATAAATGCAAAGTGAGTGAACAGAAGAAAAATCTAAATCAAATCCATATTTGGAGTGAACACCCTTTGCCTTCAAAACAGCATCAATTCTTCTAGGTACACTTGCACAAAGTCAGGGATTTTGTAGGCATATAGTCAGGTGTATGATTAAACAATTATACCAAACAGGTGCTAATGATCATCAATTCAATATGTAGGTTGAAACACAATCATTAACTGAAACCGAAACAGCTGTGTAGGAGGAATAAAACTGGGTTAGGAACAGCCAAACTCAGCTAACAAGGTGAGGTTGCTGAAGACAGTTTACTGTCAAAAGTCATACACCATGGCAAGACTGAGCACAGCAACAAGACACAAGGTAGTTATACTGCATCAGCAAGGTCTCTCCCAGGCAGAAATTTCAAGGCAGACAGGGGTTTCCAGATGTGCTGTCCAAGCTCTTTTGAAGAAGCTCAAAGAAACGGGCAACGCTGAGGACCGTAGACGAGTGGTCGGCCAAGGAAACTTACTGCAGCAGATGAAAGACACATCATGCTTACTTCCCTTCGCAATCGGAAGATGTCCAGCAGTGCCATCAGCTCAGAACTGGCAGAAAACAGTGGGACCCTGGTACACCCATCTACTGTCCGGAGAAGTCTGGTCAGAAGTGGCCTTCATGGAAGACTTGCGGCCAAAAAGCCATACCTCCGACGTGGAAACAAGGCCAAGCGACACAACTATGCACGAAAACACAGGAACTGGGCAACAGGTGCTCTGGACTGATGAGTCAAAATTTGAAATATTTGGCTGTAGCAGAAGGCAGTTTGTACGCCAAAGGGCTGGAGAGCGGTACACGAATGAGTGTCTGCAGGCAACAGTGAAGCATGGTGGAGGTTCCTTGCAAGTTTGGGGCTGCATTTCTGCAAAGGGATTTGGGGATTTGGCCAGAATTAATGGTCTCCTCAATGCTGAGAAGTACAGGCAGATACTTATCCATCATGCAATACCATCAGGGAGGCATCTGATTGGCCCCAAATTTATTCTGCAGCATGACAACGACCCCAAACATACAGCGAAAGTCATTAAGAACTATCTTCAGCGTAAAGAAGAACAAGGAGTCCTGGAAGTCATGGTATGGCCCCACAGAGCCCTGATCTCAACATCATCGAGTCTGTCTGGGATTACATGAAGAGAGAGAAGCAACTGAGGCTGCCTAAATCCACAGAAGAACTGTGGTTAGTTCTCCAAGATGTTTGGGCCAACCTACCTGCCGAGTTCCTTCAAAAACTGTGTGCAAGTGTACCTAGAAGAATTGATGCTGTTTTGAAGGCAAAGGGTGGTCACACCAAATATGGATTTGATTTAGATTTTTCTTCTGTTCAATCACTTTGCATTTAGTTAATTGATAAATATAATCTATTAACATGTCTATTTTTGAAAGCATTCTTACTTTACAGCACTTTTTCACACCTGCCTAAAACTTTTACACAGTACTGTACATGTTCAAAAGTCTAGTCAATAATGATCTATTGATCTATGCAGAAACAGCATCACAGAAACACACAATAGGATATTAAAACAGGCAAGAAAGAACAACTAAATGCTACTTACTGTCAGTTTGTCGGAGTTGAAGATTCCCTTGTAGCAAAAGCCAGACTGAGTGACCACAATTCCATGTCCATGTCTTTGGTCTTCCAGCCACATTCCACGGTAGCTCTCCCCACTGGACCAAAACATCACTGTCACTGTCACAAAATGAACCTTGCTGTACAGTCTATCCTACTACACCAAAACATGTTAATGCTGACATCATGCAGTGTTGATAAACATATGCAGTACTTGATCTAAGGAAAGTAATTCTCCAAATTCAGCTGTCTAATAATTCAGATTTAAACATAGTTCCATTTCCATTTATTGTACTTGCCATATAAACCGAATACTCCATGTTGTGGTTGTTTCACTCATGAGGATCACCGTAAACAACCTTTGACCATCCTCATTCGTGGACTACAGAACTCCATAAACATTCATGGTGTATCCTCCATGTACTTCACAAATCGAACAGTATATTTCACATATGTATATACACACACATTCTATACATATAAATGACTCATGTTTTATTGTGTATGGTGGTCTAAACACTGAATTTTTTAATGACCTGCACTTAACTGAATGAAGGGCAGTGAAATGTGATGCCATTGTGTTTGAAGTTGAGTACCTGTCAATGCTTTCCCAGACTCCATATCCAGTTTTCTTGTCATTTTCCCAGTGGCCAACATATCTTAATGGCTTGCTATCGGTTCTGCAACCTTCTAAAATCCCAAAGCCGTGGCGCAGATTGTCTTTGAAATAACCTCTGTACACTGTGTTATTGCTGTACCTAGAGAAACAATAAATACGTAGTCATTGCAGAATCCAAACATCTATAACTACGGTTAAAATGCATCCTAAATATATTTTGTATCAATTTTGTCAGTGCTGGTGACAAAGGCCAGGTCATTTACTCAGTTCCTGCTGATTTTGTCTCCCTAACCCACGGAAGCACCAGCCAGGACACAAACCTGACTGTAAGACTCACCCTGCACACTCCCAGGTTGTGCCTTGACCTTTTGAACCACTGAGTGACTTTTTAATGAGATACAGTAGCAACCCCTAAGTTTATTCAGTATGTTATTCATTTTCCTTGTTGCTACTTGGAAAGATTAAACTCCGCTCAAAACAATTCCATCACTCTAAAAGGAAAAGTTCTATTAAATATTAATTTAAAAAACATATACTATACTTACTCACAGATTCCATATCCGTGCATTCTCCCATCTTTCCAGTGACATTTATAGCAGTCGTACCCCTCTGTCTCTTTTCGAGGAACGACACAGACTCCAAACCTGGCCAAGAACGGCAGAACAGCAAAAATGTTAACAGTATCTTACACAGAAGACTGATCAACTGATCAAGTTGATCAACGTATACACTGCTGGTATAAGCCACAGCTGGACTCTTAGAACATTTTATATAACCAGGGATTGCATCAACCTCTTATGATCAAATCAGCCAATGTGTCAATGCCCAGCTGTAAAAGTCAGATTGTGCCATTGGAAATGAGATGGCACATCAACATTATCCAATCTTGAATATATACATTTTGAAAAAACCTTTGCCTTCTTACCCATGCTCTTTACCATCTTGGAAGTCCCCAGTGTAGTTCTGTTCATCATCCCATCTTAATGTACCTCTGTGATAAAAAAAAGCAAGTTTTTAAAATAATAATATACTCCATGACCTTTTCAGGTCATGGATTAATAAAACATGAAATAGCAACCATAGTGTGTGAACTATGCATCAGCTGCAGAGTCACTTACAATTACGTCTCACCCGAAAGACGGAGCACAAGGAGGTTAAGTGACTTGCTCAGGGTCACACAATGAGTCAGTGGTTGAGGTGGGATTTGAACCGGGGATCTCCTGGTTACAAGCCCTTTTCTTTAACCACTGGACCACACAGCCTCCTTTCATCACAATTGCCACACATGGCCAAGCAAACTGTATATAGATATGAATTCCTGTGACAGCTGCACTACATTTTGTACTGAATAACGTCGTGTATGTCTGTTTTGTAAACGAAGCTTGGCTCTTTAGGTACAGCAGATAGTGTGCTGATGTTTGATCCTGGAGACCCTGGTTCTATATCGTGTTAAGGATGCTGATGTATCTATCCAGCAGTTCCTCACATCAAGCAATATGGAACTCTAAAGAATACTTACTTGCCATGTGGCACCCCCTTATTCCAGTGGCCTTCATAAACCGCATTTTTGAACCTTCCTTCGTTTTTAAATGTGTATGCAGAAAAGCGAGAGGTGGGGGGGCTGCTGGGACTGTGCCCATCGACTCCTTTACCCCACAAGGGAAAGTCCCTCTTCCCAGTCAAGCACTGGCGAATGGCTTGATTCAACTTCCACTGCCACACAGCCTGAACACAAAAAAAGAAATTAAAATCGACTCCTGATTTCTGACAACCTAGCTAGATCTTTTCTGTGCTTTGTTGTACTGGAGTTTAAACAGACAACATATGTCTAATATTGAAGTTTCTTTTTAGAATTTCTAACTCCCTCACACTGCATTGTTACAATTAAGAAGGTGTCTGGACAGCAATCCACTACCACCATCCTAACCTCCCAAGGGTAAAAAAAAAAAAAAGAAAGAATACTTTATACATGCTTAATGAAGGTATTAAAGAGCAAGTGCAGTAAAAACATTTGCACATTCATTTTTGAGGAGTCACATTTGACCAAGTTTATATACTGTGAGGTATTTGAATGCCATAACCCCAATGACAATCCCCTCGAGTTTTTGTAACCAACTGACCAAATACCCAAACTGGCCAGAAAATGTGCTCTCAGCATATACACACATGTCACATTGAAGGTATCAGAGCTTAAGCATGTACAGACCTCGTGCTGGGGCTCCTTAGCGCTCAGTGTGAACGATTCTTCTGGGGAGGTCACCTTCAGACTCCTCCTGGAGAGCAATGTAGCAATACATGAACATTTCTGAATGCAGATGTGTGATTATACCAGGAATCAAAGCAGTAATAATGTTCTTAGGTCACGTTCGGAGCAGAAATCAAAGTCTGGAATGGGATATTGTTGTGGAATTATATTGTAGGACCATAGTAGTTAAAAGGTTAAACATCTTTATATATGCACAAGCACCTATAAATTCTAACAAAGAATGCTGGCCGTGGTCTATGGTAATAAAGATAAGACTTGATACCCTCTGCTCAACTTGGGTAACTCCGTAGAATTCTCAGATGGTTCATGACCCAATTTTGTTTTTGAAGCAGCAAGATACTGACATGTGTAAGTTGATAATCACCCTCAAGGTCACAGCAAAAAAGAGCGGTCTTTTGTTTTAGTGAGATTGCCGGTCAGAGAGAGGAAAGGAGAGAAGACAAGAACTGTAGTACCAGCTTCAAGAACATCCAGCTAAAACACACCATATAATTCAATAAACCTAAATAGCGTTTAAAGGACTTAAATATTAACTATATTAACCTGGATCGCCATTTAAGAAAGGAAAGTTATGGACTGAATGTCATGCCGTATTGGACATCTCAATGTGAAGAGGATTTCTCATTGAATAAAGACTGCAAGAAACTCAACACCCCAAAGCCATCGCCCTACGGATCAGCTCTGTGAAATAATTAGAGTATTCTCTATTAAACTAACGAATATAAAAGAATTTGAGAAAATATACTTGGGGAATGTAGTAAATGTATAATTTGCAGAAAGGATGATGTCTGTGAAATGTAAAGAGGTTACTATTATGTCTAAGACATTGTTTCATAAACAAAGGGGCCAAGATAATAACTTTATGAGGTTGGTTTAACAAGCATACAGTGAGAAAAACATAGCGTTCTATGAAACTGAGTAAAAGTGTTGGAATAAATAAGAACAAAGGAAATAGGTGTTAAGTTTATGTGCTGTGAATTCTAATTAAAAGAAATTTAACAGATTGATAAAATATTTAATTACAATTTCGCAACATTTTATTAATTAGAATTCACTGAGATTTGTATTTGAATATTTACTGACTCATATTTACTCAAACAGTTACCCTGCTTGCATATTCATATGATTTGTTTACTGATATAAGAGTATTAGTATTTTCTATAGAAAAGACAAGTTATAGACAATTGATGAATGCATTATTTTCCATGTAATCGATATTTACACTGAAGCTGAGATATCTGACTATTACTGGTTGCTGAAATTTAATATACTGATTTATGCTATTTTGATATTAATCTGCTTTACTACTTTTATATCATATCGATTTCCCAACTATTAGGCCCATCAATGCTCATCTGGAGCAGCTACTTAATCTGAAAACTTTGTCAAGTCTTCAAATATCCCAATAATTCAGCATAAGCACCATGGCAATGTAACTCATTCCATGTGTAAAGAAGTGCCTCCAACCATCTCTCCTAAACTGGCATGATGTGAAAGGAGGCAATAGGTGTATTGTACCGGTAATGGTTTTAACATTTAATGCAATGTATAAGATTGGATTTGTATGATTCTGTATCAGTAATTAGGGTTTTATTGCAGTTTATGGGTTCATAGTGTACTTACTGTGTAGGCATGCAGGGCCCTGGTGCAAATGAGCAAAGATTTTCCATGCTCTGTAATGTGGAATTGCTCAATATCATTAGATGTCTGTATATGTGGCCTACTGTGCTTAAATAAAACTGAACTGAACTACCAGCCATTATTTATACAATGTAAAGAAAAGGTCACTGCCTTCTGAAAGAGGAAGTGCTTTAAGAGACCAGGTCGGCAGTGTGGGCAATGACGAAGCCACACGCTTTCTCCACATCAAGGGGGGCTGTCTGCATATAATGTTGCAACTGGGATTGCGTCAGCAACAGCCAGGTGAGTTTATTTGAGTTTAATGGAGAAGCACCGATGATCCCTCCCCCGATTCACAGCCCAGGCTTCTAATAAAAGAGCAGCAGTTTACCTGCTGGGGTTCTCTTCTGTTGTGAACTCAATCCAAAGAGTAGTGAGATCATAACAGTGAATATCAGATCCCTGGAAGAATAAGAACACAGGTATAACAAGTTTACTTTATAAAATACATCATTATATTATGCTCTCAACTACATCATTCACTTTGGAACTAGTATCTCTACTGTGTAGCACTTTTTTTCCTAACTGAGGATTAAAATTTGTAAATGTAGTTCAAAGAGTCAATACATTAAAAAAACAACACAACAGCAGTCCTCTTCAACAACAAAATCACACAATGCACTCTGCAACTGTGCTGCCAATCTGTTGGTTCTCCACTTATTTGATTTCAGGATATGGAAATATTTCAAATACAACACTGAAGTTAAACTGCTGAACCGTGTTACCTTTGCTGGATGTCATATTATCTGATTGCAGCGAGGCCATTGGAGGGAGTCTGAACTATAAAGTGATTAGGTACCAGGAATTAGCAGCATCTTTTGAAATATAGCATTGTCTTTGAAAAAAATAAAACCTTGGTTTTCACTTCTTTAAATGCAGCACAATGCCTTACTGGCTGTGCTTTTACTGTGGTATCCTGCTGTAAACTTCTGCAAGGGAAGACGCTTCTATTGATTGTACAGGAAATAGGGGATACAAGAGGAGACAGGACTTGAGGAAAGCCACTGTACTTCAGAATGAGCCTGTAACAGGGAGAGACCTGGACTAGCCGTCTGACGCATGCACGATGCTGCAGGAAGGGGGCGGCAGTCCCGTGGGGTCTGCCTGCCAGTCATGGCGGTGACATGGAGAGGTGGGGAAGAGGGTGAGTGTGCTTTCCCCCTCTCTGAGTGGCTGGGAGGCGGGCTTTAATGGGATTGTTAGCCTATAAAGTAATGCTCTGTTGTTTCCTCAGCTCTGCCCCTTTAGACTGGACCAGCGAGCAAAGCGGTCTGATTCTGACTACCGAAGGACGGGAGGATAACAACCGTCCGAAACGGAAAATCAAAGAAAATAATTTTAAAGAAAGAGAGGGAAAAGTGGGGAATTGTTGGGCAGCCCCAGTATTGGTGTGAAGTGAGTTGGAGACAGCAGAGTGTAGGACGGAGTCCTGGGTCGTACGGGTAGCGACGACTGGGGAGATCCACGCTGCGAAGTGCAGCACATTTATTTTGTAGTTTTTCCTTACTGTGTTTTATTTTCCCTGTTTCTTTTTGCCGCCTTCATTCTTTATAATTTGTGAGCACCTGCGAGTGCCAGACTGTACCTGAGTACCCTGCCGTGGTATTCCCCGTTGGCTCTGCATACCATAGCTGGTAGCCAGACCACGGACCACAAGCGCCCTCTATGGGCTAAAAGAAATCAGTGCACCCACCAGAGTAAAAATAAAACCGAGCACCTGTGGGGTGTTTTCAAATACCATTTCTGTCTCCCGCGTCAGTGAATACCCGCACCCTTCCACACGTGATGTCAGAAGTGGGATTCACTGGCACTGCCCAAACAAAGCAGTGCACCCACCCACGGAGAAGAAATGGATGCCGTCCAGTTTGCGGCCATGATGGACCTCCTGCGCCAGACCCTAACTGCTGCGGTGCAGGGGGCTGCTCGACCGGCAGGTCCTGACCCCAGGTTACAGAGACCCACAAAGATGACAGCCGAGGATAAACCCGAAGCCTACTTGGAGGTGTTTGAGGCCATGGCGACCTCGGCTGGGTGGGCTCAGGCACAGTGGGCCAGCTACCTCTTGCCCCAGCTGACGGGGAGGCACAGGCAGCAGCGGAACGCTATCCCCGAGAGGATGATGGACTACCCCGCTGAAAGCGGCCATCCTTAACCGCGTGGGGGCCACCCCAGAAGGGTATCGGCGAAAGTTCCGGGAGGAGCGGTTTTCAGCAGAGGAGCATCCCAGAACCATCGCTCACCGTTTAAAGGATTACGCCATGGGCTGGCTGAACCCGGACGCGAGCACCAAAGCCAGGTTGGTGGAGGTGATCGTGGTGGAGCGCTTCCTGGAGTGCTTGGCACCGGCACCTCGGCTGTGGGTGCAACGGCAGGCACCTGCCACTCTGGATCGGGCGGTCGAGTTGGCGGAGCAGTACCAGGCAGCAGAGCCAACGCCAGCAAGACTGCCTGGAAGGAGCACAGGGCTGTATCACCCCTCCACTGGCCCCGGAGAGGGCGAAGGGACTGGGGGAAGGGGTAGACAGGTATTTGGGCGGGGTGTCAGCGGGAGCTCCCGGCCCGGGAACTGGGGCAGGGTGGGGTTACCCACGGGCTGCTGCGGTGTCGGACCCGGGTCTCGCGTGGCCACCTTAGCGTCGAGCCCCTTTGATGGCTCCAGTGTTTCCACCCCTTGTTGAAGCGTCGGGGCGAGAAACCAGCCCACCAAGGTGTTGGATGTGCAGGGAGGTGGGCTACATCGCTCGGGATTACCCCGTGATGGAATGTGACCTCAGCCGACCAGGTAAGCATGTACAATTACCTCAGTCACTCCAGCAGACGGGTTTTGTTATTCCTGTGACAGTGGATGGTACAAAAACCCAGGCACTCCTGGATTCAGAGTGTGGCCAGTCCCTAATACAGGATAGCCTAATCTCACCGGGGCATAAACAAATATTGGGACGGGTGCATATTAATTGTATTCATGGGGATATACGCTCTTATCCTAAGGTTAGCATAAAGGTGAAAATTGGCCAGCAGGTGACGCGGGTGCAGGTGGGGTTGTGTCCTCGATTGCCGGTACCGGTAGTTCTGGGACGGGACTGTGGGCAGTTCAAGAGTTGGTTGGCTGCCCTGACGGCCCCGTCCTCCCTATTGGCTAAGAAAGAGGAAGTAATTGGAGAGATCTTTCCCATCCGCGACCCGGAGTGGTTTTGTCATAAATTTAAACCCCGTAAAACTAAACGGGAGCGCCGGGCTGCTAAGAATGAGGGCTGGCAGTGGAAGGGGTTTGAGAAGTTTCAGGTGGGGCGATTGGTGAAGAGTCTGGGGAGGCCGCTGAGCCAGCGCAGGGGTCTGGTTCGCTGCCTCTGCTCAGGACCGACCTGATCCCGAGCTGGAAGCCATGGGAGCTGATTTTTGGCTCGCTCCCGTGACTACCGACTTGAGCAAGGGCGCGACGACGTGCTGGGCAGGCTCTTTGACCAAGCAGCTGTGGTTAATGGTCGGGTGGTCGAGCCCAGACGCCGCCACGCACCTCACTTTGAAATCACTCGAGACCTCCTGTACCGTGTTGACAAATTGCCCCAGACCGGGAAGTGCGCCACCAGTTGCTGATTCCTCAACCCTTTAAGGAGGATTTACTGCGGCTAGCTCACGCTATTCCTTTGTCTGGTCATTTGGGCAGGGATAAGACTAAAGCAAGGCTTGTGTCACGGTTCTACTGGATGGTGACGCCAGACGCTTTTTATGAACGTTGTGGGGAGTGTCAGAAGGCTAGTCCTAGAGCCGTCCCACGAGCCCCACTGGTGCCGTTGCCCCTGGTGGAAGCTCCGTTTGAGCGTATTGGAATGGATTTGGTTGGGCCGCTGGAGAGGAGTGCGGCGGGATACACACACCTATTGGTCATTCTGGATTATGCCACGCGTTATCCAGAGGCCATTCCCCTTCGCTCTGCCCCAGCCAAATCTGTTGCCAACGAGCTTGTGAAGGTCTTTTCCCGAGTGGGGATTCCCAAAGAAATACTAACTGACCAAGGCACCAACTTTATGTCCCGACTAATCCGCGGAACATGTAAGCTTTTGGGGATTAAGACCATTAGAACCTCGGTGTTTCATCCTCAGACCGATGGTCTTGTGGAGCGCTTTAATAAGACCCTTAAGAACATGTTGCGCAGATTTATTAGTAGTGATGTGCGTTACTGGGACCAGCTGATTCCTCCTCTTCTCTTTGCTATCAGAGAGATACCCCAGGCTTCCACGGGTTTTTCGCCATTCGAGTTGCTGTATGGGCGAAGACCCCGGGGTGTGCTCGATCTGGTCAGAGAGATGTGGGAGGAACAGCAGGATAATTCGACTAATACAGTCCGGTATGTGTTGGACCTGCGCAAACGTCTTGAGTCTGTGGGAAAATGGGCGCATGACAATTTGCAGCAGGCTCAGCACAGACAGGAGACGCAGTACAACCGAGGAGCCCGGTTACGCACATTTCAGCCGGGGATAAAGTACTTCTATTATTACCCAGTTCTGAGTCGAAACTTCTGGCTAAGTGGCAAGGACCCTTTGAGGTTACACGCCGGATTGGGAATGTGGACTATGAGATCTGCCAGCCGGAACGACGGAGAGAGAAACACATTTATCATATAAACCTCTTGAAGCCCTGGCTGCAACCGGAGGCATTGGTAGTGGCGCAGGCAGATGACGTCACAGACCTGGGACCTGATCTTTCTGTGGTGGCGAAAACAGGGTCGGACACCAACATAGAAATGTCAGGCACGGGCACTGGTGACGGAATTTCCTGATGTGTTTTCTCCCGTCCCGGGGCAGACTTGAGTACCCCACCATCACATTGAGACTGAGCCGGGGCTTAGTTCGCCAGAGGTCGCACCGCATACCTGAGCGTAAAAGACAGGTAATAAAACGGAGATTGATGAGATGCTGAGACTGGGGTAATAGAAGAGTCCCAAAGTGACTGGAACAGTCCGATTGTTTTAGTGGATAAGCCAGACGGGTCCACTAGGTTTTGCATTGACTTCAGGCGAAGTTAATGAGAAATCGAGGTTTGACGCTTATCCCATGCCCCGGTAGATGAGTTGCTGGAGCCGCCTTGGCACGGCTCATTTTATGACGACACTGGATTTAACGAAGGGGTACTGGCAGATACCCCTGACCTCAGAATCCAGAGAGGACGGCGTTTTCGACTCCTTCGGGTTATACCAATTTAGGACCATGCCTTTTGGGTTGCACGGAGCACCAGCCACTTTCCAGCGGATGATGGATCGCATTTTGCGGCCCCATCAGCAGTACGCCGCTGCTTACATAGATGACGTGGTTATCCACAGTGAGGATTGGCCGAGTCATCTGTGTAAGGTAGCGGCGGTATTGCAATCCTTATGGAGGCTGGGCTCACTGCTAACCCAAAGAAATGCGCCATTGGGAAGAGTGAGTCGGAGTATTTGGGGTATCGAGTAGGGGGCGGCCAGATCAGACCGCTGATTGCTAAGGTGAAAGCCTTGGCTGACTGGCCGGTCCCTATGACCAAAACCCAGGTGCGCTCTTTCCTGGGACTAGCAGGCTATTACAGGAAGTTTATTCCGAACTTCGCCACGCTCGCTACGCCCTTGACAGACCTCACCCGGAAGGCTGCCCCAAATACGGTTCAGTGGACGGAGCCGTGCCAGAGGGCCTTTCTCGCTCTGAAGCGAAGGCTGTATAGCAAGCCAGTGCTGTGCAGTCCTGATTTCAGCAAGGGGTTCACCCTGCAGACGGATGCGTCATAGACAGGTCTCGGAGCAGTGTTGTCTCAGGAGGTGCGGGGAAGCGAGCACCCAGTCCTGTACATCAGCAGGAAGCTCCTTCCCCGTGAAAAGAACTATAGTACCATCGAAAAGGAGTGTCTCGCAGTAAAATGGGCAGTCGAGTCACTCCGTACTACCTCCTGGGCGACACTTCACCCTGGTGACAGATCATGCCCCTTAGCATGGCTTCACCGGATGAAAAATAATAATGCCAGAATCACGCTGTGGTACTTTGGCCCTGCAGCCCTATGCCTTCAGGGTTGTCCACCGAGCAGGAAAGCTCCATCTAAATGCTGATTTTTTCTCTCGGGAAGGCATGGGGTAGGGATTTCGAATGGACCGGTGGTGCCATTCTGAGGGGAGGATATGTAACAGGGAGAGACCAGGACTGGCCGCCTGACGCATGCACGATGCTGCAGGAAGGGGCGGCAGTCCCGTGGGGTCTGCCTGCCAGTCATGGCGGTGACACGGAGAGGTGGGGAAGAGGGTGTGTGTGCTTTCCCCTCTCTGAGTGGCTGGGAGGCGGGCTTTAATGGGATTGTTAGCCTATAAAGTAATGCTCTGTTGTTTCCTCAGCTCTGCCCCTTTAGACTGGACCAGCGAGCAAAGCGGTCTGATTCTGACTACCAAGGACGGAGGATAACAACCGTCCGAAACGGAAAATCAAAGAAAATAATTTTAAAGAAAGAGAGGGAAAAGTGGGGAATTGTTGGGCAGCCCCAGTATTGGTGTGAAGTGAGTTGGAGACAGCAGAGTGTAGGACGGAGTCCTGGGTCGTACGGGTAGCACGACTGGGAGATTCACGCCATGTGCAGCACATTTATTTTGTAGTTTTTCCTTACTGTGTTTTATTTTCCCTGTTTCTTTTTGCCTTCTTCATTCTTTATAATTTGTGAGCACCTGCGAGTGCCGGACTGTACCTGAGTACCCTGCCGTGGTATTCCCCGTTGGCTCTGGATACCATAGCTGGTAGCCAGACCACGGACAACAAGCGCCCTCTACGGGCTAAAAGAAATCAGTGCACCCACCAGAGTAAAAATAAAACCGAGCACCTGTGGGGTGTTTTCAAATACCATTTCTGTCTCCCGTGTCAGTGAATACCCGCACCCTTCCACAGAGCCATAAAAAAGAACTGATCAAAACTTGATACATTTGATACACATGTGCAGAAACTGACCTGAAGCAATACGAAAACATCGTCGAAGAGCAGTATTCTGTCATGGCCGGATCTTCCTGGAGAGATTGAGATGGGGATGTTTCTGCTTTCTTCTCTTAGCCTGCTCTCAGGGACGCGCAAAACATCCTGAGATGAAAAGATCATAGAGAGATTGGTATTGATTTCCTTACAATGTCAGGATGTGTTCCAGATAGCAAAAACTTTCATTTTGCTAGTTTACATGCAGGGTGAAAAAAACTATTTATATAGTAGGAGGCTGTGTGGTCCAGTGGTTAAAGAAAAAGGCTTGTAACCAGGAGGTTCCCGGTTCAAATCCCCCCTCAGCCACTGACTCTTTGTGTGACCCTGAGCAAGTCACTTAACCTCCTTGTGCTCTGTCTTTTGTGTGACCCTGAGCAAGTCACTTAACCTCCTTGTGCTCCATCTTTCGGGTGAGACATAATTGTAAGTGACTCTGCAGCTGATGCATAGTTCACACACCCTAGTCTCTGTAAGTTGCCTTGGATAAAGGCATCTGCTAAATAAACAAATAATAATAATAATATAGCCTGTAGCCCTGGAGTTCCCAGACTTTCTTAGCATCCTGACTGAGAACCCCCTCCTGAAATAGGCAACTATATCACTGCACTTTATAGTTATAACATACATAAATATAGTTGTCTATTTTGTTCTCCTTACAATCACTGTATAATGGTACATTAAGGTACGTGATCCCCCCGGTCTGGGGAACATTTTTTTGTTAGCATCATTTGGGAAAGACAATGTTTGTATGCGAGAAAACCATCTTGCGGCCCTCGGTTTGGGAACCCCTGCTCTAGCCTGAGTGCAGAATCAGGATGTCTATAAGCAAACACTGATGCACATGCAGGGTAATGTGAACTTTTAGTAAGTTAATAATTTTCCTACTGTACTGTATTTTGAATTAGAAACAGACTAAAATGATGGTTTGTGAGCCAGTCATGTTTTTTTGCTTTTGTTTTTTGCGGATTTAAGTTTGCCCTGCAGTCTTTTGCCCCTAATTAATTATAACTCCAAACACACTAATGCATTACCAAAATTATTAAATTTCTAGAAGCCCTTTTTTATTGAGTCACATTTAGAATGTGTCTCTAGAAGGTCTGATTATGTGTCACCACAGAACAGGGTAATAACAAGGATGTTGTTGAACCCCACCCTTCTACACCTACCAGGCACATGAAAAACCCACAGTCTGAAAACAAATTAAATATAAATAGCCTAATGTTACAACCGTCTAAAAACAGAGGTCTAGAGTAAAGTGTTGTTCGTCAGATTTTAGACAGGCATACCGTTACTTTGCGTTCCAGTGATTTCCACAGGGCATTAGTGATGGAGGCCTCATCCAGAACCTGGTTGATATACATCTGCAGGTCGACAAATCCCTTGAGAGCATCGCGGATTACTTCACTGCTTGCGGTCTGAAACCAGGCAAAGGTTCTTTAATACAGTTTTATCAAATGTAGTTCAGTTTGTTAACTGACTATCAAACCACAACATATTCCTACCCTCCCCAGATACCTCTGAGGTAGGCCTTAGTAAGTTATCACAATCAACACCTCTAGCTCCAATTGTCTCTGTCGATTTACACATCCATCCCAATAAGTTTGTGGCTTGTCTAGACACAGGTTAAACTTATCAAATACCAAAATGCTAACAGCAGGTTTTATCCAACCTGCAGGTTTTGGGGGTTTGCTCCCTCCTTTGAGTTTCACATTGTTGTTGCTTTATTTTCAGCTGAATAGTTTAGACAAAAAAAAACAGTGAAAACAATGTAACAGAACAGAACAATACCTTATGTGTTGTTTCGCACAATCGTGTGAGGATGAGGGTGTATTGGTTCACCTGCTCTCTGATTCTTTCGTGGAGGATTCTGTACAAACTGACTGACACTGAGTTTTCTGCTTTTTGTGAGTTGGTGAAAAATTTGTTTAGATTCACTTTATTCTTCTTAAAATAATAGCTGCAGATTTAAAACAATAAGACTGATTTCAGGAACAGCAACGGCCGTTGTAACAGTTTCATATGTGGATATATTAATGGTTTCACAATGGTATGAGCCAATACACAATGGTAGTAATTAGCAGAGCCATTATCATTGCAACATGTTTTGATTCATTGCCCGTATTTCAACAGTATTTTCTTACATTATAAGGAAGGGCAACACATATCCTCACAGAGGATCAAATAGATATAACAATAGATGTAATGTTCATATATAATTGTAAAACTGTAAAAGTATAGAAGGATTGCTATTACACAGTTAGTCCTGTTAGAGACTGCAAGCTCAATAAAAAAAAGCGTGATCTTAAATTATAATTAATTTAACTCCATACCTTGTCTTTTTGGAGAGATAATCAAACCCTTCAACCACCACAAAGTTTGTAAAAGACGAGAAGTATCTGAAAAATAAGAAAAGGAAAGCAAGCTGTTACTTTTGACTCAATAACACACGGTATAAGCAACTTACTATTTTTTAACACAGTCTTTAAGCAATTGCAAAAAGAGCCACTGAAAATGATTACAAACATCATAAAAAGGTAAGGTGACTGTAAATTAGATATCAAAATGAAATTTGAAGCTACTTACTCATTAAACTAGACAGCAATTACTTTTCACACATATAATAAAATGAAGGGTATAGGGTAATCATCCAAAATTTTAGGGTACACTGAGCCTTTAAGGCTCTATAGTTTAACCCATTGTGAGTACTGTATGTCTCCTCCACCACGCAGTACACTGGGAGCAGAATAGCAGCAGGGTTAGTAGTGAAGTTGGAGCAGCTGAAAAATCAAGATGGAGTAAGATGGAGCAAGATGAAGTAAGACAGATTAGGGCAGAATTATTTATTCAGGAGAGTTTGTCCACCAACACCCAGTTACCTCCAGACCCTCATCTCTCCCTACACCCCCCACTCGACCTCTCCGCTCCGCCTGCACTAGAAGACTGGCTCTTCCTCCTCTATGCTCCCCTGCCTCCAGAGCCCGCTCCTTCTCCACCCTCGCCCCGCAGTGATGGAATGACCTTCCTACAGATGTCAGGACTGCCCAGTCCGGCGCCTCCTCAAGACTCACCTCTTCAGACAGCACCTGTAGATCTCCTCTTTTCCCTCTGGACACTTATCACTCTTCCTTAAATGCGCTTTACTTGCTCTTATCTGCCCCATTTTACTGCATTTAATCCTGTACTTTAGAGTAATGTAATCTGTCACAAGTGTTATTTAGTCTGTAGTATTTTGTATTTAATTATATCCTGATGTAACTATCACTGACACTGTTATCTGCTCCGTTATTGAATCGTATTTTGTCATATACTTGTACTTGCTAGAACCAAAGTCATTGTATTTTTATCTTGCTCTTAATTGTATTATTACTTGTACTGTGATTCTTGAAATGTATTTTTGTTTACGACTGTAAGTCGCCCTGGATAAGGGTGTCTTCTAAAAAATAAATAATAATAATAATAATAATAATAATAATAATAATAATAATAATAATACTAACATGCACTTACCTAGTTCACAAGACATCCTGATGATATTCCAAAACAGAAAATAAAGCTATCATGCACACTGATGTGTGACCAAAATATGCAGATGTTTTCAGAATACATCTTTCAACTTCTGAATGTCTGTCTAAATCTTATGGGGTTTAGGAGCCTTTGCCACTAACAGCTGTCACCTAGCAGTAGTCTCATTTTCTATGATATAATTCACTATCCCCTGACATTTGGAAATGTGGTGCTAAACCAGCCGCATTTTGTAGGGGGCGGAGTTTGGGATTACAAGACCACCAGCATTTTCCATACTTACTGTATGTAGACTTCCTGGACTCCTGTTTTGTTGCTGATGATATAAATGTCCTGGAGACTGACAGGCTTGTCTTGTTGTATCAACCGCTTTAATGTTTTACACATCTCCCCCGTCTGGTCCCAAAGAGCATGGAATTTCTCATTCAAAATCAGGAGCTGCGTCACCTGACTGTGCCATTTCTGATCAACCGTATCTTTAAAACAAAAAGGACAAACACCTCAAGACCTTGAATTAAAGGTACAGTATACTGATTTGTAAATGCACTTCAGTGCAGTTCAATTATACAATTGTCATAAATTAAACAGTTTAAAAGTACAGTTAAAGTGCATCTGCAGTGTAATTGAAATAAAAAAAAATGAAAATCTGACCATGCTGTCTCCTTAACACCAATGCTACAGTGTGTATCTATTAGATCTTGTTATGTTCTATGTCTTCATGACTCATGGCCCAACTCTGCATCCAGGGAAACTTTGCATTCTCAATGTCAATGATACTGGTAGTCTCCAGGAAGAGTAATAGGGGATAGATCTGTATAGAAGTGCTTACTGTGATGCAGGAGATGATGGAGGACATTTGTGTTTATATCAGCCAAGGAGTCCAGGAACGCCTTGTCAGTCTCCACCAGGGATCTGGCAGCAGATTTTTCCTTTAACAACACAATCCAGACATTTGAGGCTACTCTCATAATAGCTAACAGCATGTAATTTCATGAACATGTACACTTGGATATTCAAGCCTTGTTGTCGAACTTGGCTGGTTCTTTAGTCCTTCTGATGAGTAAGTGGTGAGGTAACATAAAAATCGGGTGTTTTAAATTGGGTAGAGGTTAAATCATTTTGAATGTTACATGGTACTGCATTTATTCAAAATGGTTCAGGGTTAACCTCAAATATGAGAAAAAAAGATGAGTTTGTTAATTTAGTCTAGGTCCAAGTCCAGTTCTAAAAACCAGAGGCTAAATAATATAAGGTCTTGCAGAAATATACTGCATCATTCATTATTGCAATACTTAATTACTGTTCTTATTTGGTAGTTTTGGACAAAGTGTCCACTGTGCTGTAATGTTAATACATGGCTTGTTTAATATTATACTTTTATTTTCATATTAGATATCCTTTAGACCAGGATATTTTAAGTTAAATGAATGGGTACGTTAAACATAACCTGATATAGGGAAGTGCAAAATCCAGGCCACTTATCATATAATGCAATGCAATACAGAATTACTTAAATTACATTTTTTAAGGCATTAGCAACATTTACATCTGTCAGTGAGAATGTATCTCATTTACAAAAGGGTTTAAAATGCTATCCATGAAGTAAAGTTATATAATGTGAATGGTACTTTGAAGTGGGATCCCGCTGGGTCAGGTGGAGAGGAAGAGAACGGAATGGAAAAACTTGTGGAGCGCTGGCTGGAACTGACAGGATGCGACATGAGGACTGGCAGCAGGAAGCCAATATTACCAGCAATTTTCATTTGGTCTTAGGAAGAAGGAATCTTAAAAAAAAGAAAGAAAAACATTTTAGGTAAATACAACAACGTGATATCCAAATTGTTGCCCTGTATTAGAATTATAAAAGTGGTTCCCAAGCTATAGCCTTTAATAGCCCAGTGGTGACATTCAGTTCTCAAGATTTATCATTGAAACTGTAAGCAGAACTACACTGACTGGGAAAAAAGGAGAATGTAAGTAAAATGAGTAAATCTGCAATGTATGAAAATGTATGTGCTTTGAGAGCTGTGTGAAAGTGTTGTGCAACTATTCAGCAAACAGTCATGGGATCTCAGTGACTTTACCAGGGTGCCTGTGCCATTGGCTTGTGCCTCAGGATAGTGGCTACATTTACCAGTGTGTCCACC
This sequence comes from Acipenser oxyrinchus oxyrinchus, assembly GCA_030684275.1. Classification (NCBI taxonomy): domain Eukaryota; kingdom Metazoa; phylum Chordata; class Actinopteri; order Acipenseriformes; family Acipenseridae; genus Acipenser; species Acipenser oxyrinchus. The sequence goes on from CM060250.1 coordinate 22,949,795, forward strand.
TAGGCAATCTCTTGGGGCCAGTCTTTCAAAACTTGATCCGGATTTTGTAATCCTATATTTTGTGATCGAGATTACTTTTATCAGGATCGTGTTGATCTGGTTTTTCAGAAAATGTCACTGTTATTATTATTTGTTTATTTAACAGACGCCTTTATCCACGGCAACTTACAGAGACTAGGGTGTGTGTGAACTATGCATCAGCTGCAGAGTCACTTACAACTACGTCTCACCCGAAAGACAAAGCACAAGGAGGTTAAGTGACTTGCTCAGGGTCACACAATGAGTCAGTGGCTGAGGTGGGATTTAAACCGGGGACCTGCTGGTTACAAGCCCTTTTCTTTAACCACTGGACCACACAGCCTCCTCTGTTGGACTACATTTATCCAGATTATAAATAATTATAATTACGAAATCTGTTTAAAAATTTTATCACAAAATATAGGATCACAAAATCTAGATCAGTGTTGTCCAGATTACAAGTTTTGAAAAACTGACCCCTGGGTCTTCAGAGCTATGCATTGAGGACTATTAAGTCCATTTGCACATTTTGGCTTGTCGATGCAATTGTCTTGCTTTAAATCAGCCACACTCTTTCCTACATTGGCCGATGGATTGAATGTTTTTAGAAAACGAGATCTTTCAAACGTGCATAACATGCTATCAGATAGCAAAACATACTGTACCTGTGGTCTTTGAATCCTATTAACAAACAAAAAAGCTGACTATAGTAACACAATATCGTTCTTACCTGATGTGCAACAGTACTTGCATATCCAGGTATCGCTCATTTTTCTGGGTATCTTCAATCACCACAAGAGTAGGTATCCAAACGTTTACACTAGTCCCATCCGTAATTGTTGATTAAAAAGATTCATCAGCGAATGAACTGCAACAAACAGAAAGGAACTTCTGTGTAAATGAGTCTGATGCACAGAATACTGCATTGAACATTTTGCATACATGACTTACTGGAAGTGAAAAGAAAAAAAACACATTTTTTATATAACAGCTGAGTAAGGTGTTTGGATATTCTTGTAACTGTCATCTGGGCTACTGTACAGTACACTATGTTTTAAGAAAGTTACTGTCAGCTTGGAGAACATCCTCTTTCTGCTATAGTTTTCAATCTTTTGTAGGAGTTGCTTTTTTTCTTATTTCAGTTCCTTCTTTGCTAACTTACTTGAATCCTTGTACTGTCTGTGGGATCTTTATGGCCTTTGCGTTTGAGCTGTAACTAAAGACCAGATACACTTCAAAATACAGGCAAATCAACTGTATGAAACTCCAATATAGCACAAGTGTAAGTCCAGTGTAGCGACAGTGTAGTTAATGGACCTGTATTTTAAAATACACCTGAGGAAACTCACAGTTATTTCCATTAAGGATAAAGAGCTTAAAATAAACTTAATACAAGCATGAACATGAAATCCATTTAGTTTAGAATGAAAAAAAGGAATTTTAAAAAATATGTTTTCCTACCTGTAATTTTAATGGGTTTAGACCTTGTGGGTGAATCTTACTTAAAATACTTAGCCTGGAGGACTGAGATAAGATGTTAGATTCTGGCTTAGCATTCATGGATGACTGTAAAATATTGTTTATATTTTGCAGCTGACACCAGTTTCTGTGAAGTTGAATGCTTTTTTTTTTTCCTTTTCATTCAGACTTATTGACAAACAATCTAAATCTTTCTGTATTTCTCGACAGAGTGAAAATGCTGCAGTGGTTTTAAAAATGTATCTTTTCAAAGCTTTCTATTCTGAAAAAAAACCTGCCAATTTTACTGTATATATAAAAAATAATAATTAGAGATCTACGTAATATTATTATTACTTTTATCATACAGGAGTTTAATCCTTGTACCGTTGTCTTGTTGCCATCTAGCTTGATCTACCGTAACTGCCTGTCTAAATTTGTTTACTATCTTACTTACACAGGGTAGATCCCATTTTAGTACTGGACAGCTGATAGGTGACCTGGTTTTTAGTTGTGTTTCTACTTTGAGGCACCAACTTTTGGATGGGAGAGCTAAGCCAGGTATTATTTTGACAGTGCAATAACAGTATTTCTGAAAAAAGTGGTATTTTGTGTTACCTAACTATACATAATTGTTTTAAAAACTAAAACAACAAGCATGTCAACCCCAACCACGGTTGTAAATGATGACGTCTATTAACAGTACAGAATAGCATAGAATAAGGAGATGGCAAAGAATAGTTTCATTAAAATTGATTAAGTGCTATTTAAGACCTACAGTATATGTCATTTGGTATTAAAATAACTAAATGACAGTATGAGTGGATTAACTTCCTCTGTTTTCAAGGTACATGTAGAATTGTAAGTGTAACATGCAGTTTTACAGACAGACTGACTTCCCCATATAGCTCCAGAATCTAATATTCTCAATAACTAACTAATGTTAATACCAAGTTGCATCCCACTTTAATAAGTGTTTTTACTAGACATATATGCCAAAATGTAAGTGTGACATAGAAATGGACACATGTAGGGACAGGCAGACAACACCATCTATCCCCCGAATCGAATGCTCTAAATAATGTTAATACCACTGTGGGGAGATAATAACTATTGCAGGCAACCAAATATTTCAAAATGGTAGCCAACCTTCCAACTAGGGCAGCATTTTACCCAGTTTTTGCAAAAAGTAAGTGTCAGTACCAAACAGCAAGGACTATACTTGCAGACATAATTAATCCATTCTGATTGACTGAGCACACCTCAGCATGTTATAATAAATATTACGGCCATACCTAAAACTTACTAAAATAGGAAAAGATTTTAGCAATACATTTAGTAATGGTCTGAAATTATTAACCAATAAACATCAAGGGAAGGCAATTTGTGACTGGTTTTTAGATGGAAAAATACATACTGCTACTAAATACTCAAAAACTAAACCTGCACATAATAATCACAATTCACTGAAGTAATTTACTTCTGTGTTATACATTTTGAATACTTATACTTGTGTGACATTTTTCAGACTATTTATAAAGGCCCATGAATGAAAACATTATATCAACAAGTAATTCACAACAGCCAATTGATAAATCATAAAACATGATCTACAGTATATGTACTAGCTCATTATTACAGTATACTGTACTAGCTCATTATTACAGTATACTGCACTAGCTCAGACATTATAGTGCAACAGAAGACTGACGTGCATCATTTCCAAGTGATGCAAATCAACCCCAGGTGAGTTTCACATGTGGGTTTTCATAAGCAAACAAATCGGGAGGGAATGGCTCTAAATATAAGGTAGGTGATTTCAACTTGCCTAAACATAACTTACACATACTGTATAAATGAATCATTTTTACAATCTGCCCTTTTTAACTTATTACATAACTCCCCACTCTACTAGGATTGGATGACAATGCAACGTGCTCTCTCGCAATATAAAGGAAGAGGGTGTATTTAAGGTAATTGTCCCAAGCAAATTATGTGAAACTTATTCAACACACCCCTGTCCTTTTTAGCATTAAATGACTTCCAGAAAGATAATTATCGATAATAATGCGATTATCAATAAATAAAAATGGCACCAAGAATGGGGGTGTCTTACTGTGTAAATGTTTAAGCAAAAGCTCTGGGTACAGTTGCTAACCTGCTGGAGGGCGGATGGGAAAGAAAGATCAAGCTGGAGGATGCATGATACCAGGTTCTGCAGGAGCATTTCGCTGCCACAGACATACATTGGGATGCCTTGGGAGCACATCAGAAAGCACTGGGACATTGCAGGAGTGTGTCAACACAAACCAAGGCAGTAGTAAGAGAGGGAGATACTGATCAAGCTTTGAAGGTAGATGGGGGTGCACTTGGGTATGCAGCTACTTAAATAGCAGTGTAAGCAGCAGTCACAGAGTGGCTGCTGTTAATAACATGAATTTGGTGACCGTGGGAGCCTGTGGATCCAATACTCCATGGAAATACACAGACACACCTCTCCAAACTTACTGAGATGCACTGGATCAGGGGGAGAGGAGGGCCTGGGTTAGACTCAGCACCACTGTACCTTGAATAAGCTCTGCAGCGTGTACCCCCAGATCAGTATGCGCGTCCACTTCAGAGAAAGAAGCACCCGTGGAGCATGTACAGCTGCACTCATAACCCAACAACCTATCCAAAGTCAGAAGGTCGTATACATTGAAAGCATACAGTATTTGACTAACATCCAGAAACTCTGCATCAATCGAGGGGCACTAGTTGGCCATTCGACAAAACAGAGTAAATTGTAAAAATGTTGTTCTAACTGCTCAGGGGACATAGAGATAGTTGAGTGTTAGGATTAAAGGGTGTTGACAAGAACGGTAGCGCACAAGGGTGTTGGTCCTGAGTTCTGGGATTAATCACATTAATTAACATTGAAAGCTTTTGGCTTCTTTTCCCAGAAAGGGAGGGTCACTAGGTAAACAAGCATTCACTCTCAGAAACACAATGGGACACATACAGGAAATAGTGTGGAAGTGAATGCCCAATTTAAAAGTTTTATTTTTTTTAAAGTACTGTATTAATAAAACTGCTATCCTACCATTCACAATTGAACTTTTGTTTATATCAGCATGTTTCACATATACAGAGTGACAGCTGGTGGGGTGTACTATCTCCATTAAAACCAGTGCTTTTCTGCCCCTCAACGAAAAAATGTAACTGCAAACCGCCAATATAAAAATGAACAACAGCATGTGTGTTTGGGCAAAATGTCAAAAATAATCACTGTTAAGATTACCTCTATGCGGAAAGTTGTTCACACTCTTTTTATTCTACTACTATACTTGTATTCCTCTGTGAAAATGTGCTTTTCATTAAAAAAAAAAGAAATTGGGACCTCTGTCTTAAATATGTCAAACTTCTTTAAAAACACAGTGTGGCACACTACATCTTTAAGAAACATGCTCTGCCTTCAGTGGCTGACACTGCTATTCTTAGTCTGGAGACTGGCATTCTGGAAACTGCTACAATAACAGCACAGACTAGCTTAAGGCAGATTCTCAGGTTACAAAAGCAGGGCTAAACTTGTGGGAACCGCTCCCAGATGACTAACGTTTCTTTCTTTCTTTACACTTTATTTGTAATATTAAATAACCATGACTTTACTGGTTGAGACTGGGATATCCAATTTAGGTTGGTGACGTGCCGTGATGCAGGGTTGACAAGGACGGCAAATTAGTTTGAGAATGTTTATTTGTTTATTTAGCAGAAACAATAGTTACAAAACTCCAAGCGCTTCTAAAATAGAGTGCACTAACAGCAAACTGTTACAAACCAGTACATTCACAGATAAATATAAATTATCAAATGCATGAGTTAATAATAATTTTTAAAGTGCCATCAGTCAACTATTTTTGCCTCAAGTGACTGCGTAAATGTATTTGGACAGGTGACTGGAACACTTGTGATGCGGGTTACAAAATAAACAAATAATAAACAAATAATACAAGAACAAACTTTTTCGCCGCTGGCTACATACTGTTAAGAGGCACTGTCTCGTCATGCCTGTGAAGCTGCAACAGCAGACGTTGTTGCTCGCACACGAGGGGCACAAAGGAATCGTAAAAATGAAACAGCGATTAAGGGAGATGGTTTGGTGGCCTAATATTGATAAGGAAGTTTAGCTACTTATCAAAGCCTGTCACACATGTCAACTAGCTGGACAGCCATGTAAACCAGAACTGACAGTACATTCTGAAATGCCAGAAGTACCATGGAAAGTAATTGCAGTGGATCTATGTGGACCATTTCAGTCAGGCGAACATTTGCTAGTGAGTGTGGATTACTATTCCAGATGGGTGAAAGTAGGAATTCTGAAGAATACTTTGTCTGTGACCATCATTAGCAGCCTGTCTACACAATACGTTTGCCACCCACGGTTTGCCTGAAGTTATCGTTACAGGTTACAGGTTACCATGTGTGTCGAATTTAAAAGTTTTCAAAGAGAAAATGCGATCCTGCTTCAACGAGCTACTCCATACTGGCAAGCTAATGGGGAGGTAAAGAGCCAGAACAGAACTTTGTCTAAAGCTATCAGAGCAAAGCATGCCAAAGGGAAAGGTTGCTGTTAAGAACTGCCTGTATTCCTTTTAGCTTCAAAAACACGCCACATTCAGTGATGGGGAAAAGCCCAGCTGAATTATTGTTCAGTCAGAAGCTGAGAACAAAAGTTTACTCAACCAGATTAATTTGTCAACAGGTATCATCAGGATGGAAACAAGAACACTGATTGCAACAAGATAAAGCATATATAAACACAGAAGAGCAGCATATTGCCACAAACAACCAGGAGACAGAGAACTACTTCAACAACCAAAACGCAACAAGCTATCAACTACATATGAACATGACCCTTATTTCGTTGTGGAAGAGGAATGGGAACTCTGTAACTCTAAATAAATAGTTGCCTGTTGGTTGAAATTATTTGTCATTATATTCCTTTTAGTTAAGACACACTTGATAGCAACAATGGTAGAAATACAAGTAACATAAATTTTAACACTGAAGTGGGGGTGGAGCTGCCAGGGGCCTGTTTAAACATCATAGTTATCTCACGGAGCGTTACAGCAGGCAGCACAGAGCTTGTCCCTTCCAACAGGTTAGCTGGGTGTAGAGAAGTGCTTTCTTCAGATCAGGTGTTTTGTAAAGTCTTTTTAAAATTCTTCTATTAAAATATCCTCATCTAAGTAAAACGTTAAGATAGAAGTGTACTTCCATGTTTAAATATTTTGTATTTTGTGAATATCAATCAGCGTTTTGTAAACTGTGTTTGTTGTAAAGGAGTATGCATAGCTACAGTACACAGTATGTATTAGCATGTCACAATCAAAACATATACAGTGGCTCTCAGAAGTATTCACCCCCCTTGGACTTTTCCACATTTTATTGTGTTACACCATGGAATCAAAATGGATTCAATTAGGAGTTTTTGCCACTGATTAACACAAAAAAAATCCATAATGTCAAAGTGAAAAATAAAATCTACAAATTGTTCTAAATTAATTACAAATATAAAACAGAAAATAATTGATTGCATAAGTATTCACCCCCTTTGCTATGACACACCTAAATAAGCTCTGGTGCAACCAATTGTCTTTAGAAGTCACATAATTAGTTGAGTGGAGTCCACCTGTGTGCAATTAAGGTGTTTCACATGATTTCAGGTTAAATACACCTGTCTCTGGGAGGTCCCACAGTTGGTTAGTACATTTCCTAACAAAACTACATCATGAAGACGAAGGAACATTCAAAGCAAATCCGGAATAAGGTTCTTTCAAAAGCACCAATCAGGGGTAGGATATAAGAACATTTCCAAGGCATTGAATATCCCCCGGAGCACAGTAAAGTCCATTATTAAGAAATGGAGAGAATATGGCACAACTGTGAATCTGTCTAGAACAGGCCGTCCTCAAAAACTGAGTATCCGGGCGAGAAGGGCACTAGTCAGGGAGGCCACCAAGAGGCCTATGGCAACTCTAAAGGAGTTACAGTCTTCCACGGCTGAGCTGGGAGACACTGTGCATATGGTAACAATAACCCGGGTGCTTCACAAAACTGGCCTTTATGGGAGAGTGGCAAAAAGAAATCCATTGTTGAAAAAATCTTGGCGAGAGTTTGCCAGAAGGCATGTGGGAGACTCTGAGACCAAGTGTAAGAAGATTCTATGGTCTGATGAGACCAAAATAGAGCTTTTTGGCCTCAACACTAAGCGCTATGTTTGGCGCAAGCCTAACACCGCACATCATCCTGAGAACACCATCCCTACGGTGAAGCATGGTGCTGGCAGCATCATGCTATGGGGATGCTTCTCTGCGTCAGGGCCTGGAAAGCTTGTGAAGATAGTGGGAAAAATGGATGCAGCAAAGTACAGAGAAATCCTGGAGGAAAACCTGCTGAAGTCTGCAAGAGACCTGGGACTTGGGAGAAGATTCATCTTCCAGCAGGACAATGACCCGCAACATACAGCCAAAGCCACACTGGAGTGGCATAAAAACAAAAAGGTCAATGTCCTGGAGTGGCCCAGTCAAAGCCCGGACCTCAATCCAATTGAGAATATGTGGAAAGAGTTGAAAATTGCTGTTCACCAAAGGTCCCCATCCAACTTGACGGGGCTTGAGCAATTTTGCAAAGAAGAATGGGCAAAAATTGCAGTGCCCAGATGTGCAAAGCTGGTAGAGACTTATCCAAATAGACTCATGGCTGTAATTGCTGCCAAAGATGCCTCTACCAAATATTGACTCAAGGGGGTGAATACTTATGCAATCAATTATTTTATTTTATTTTTCACTTTGACATTGTGGACTTTTTTGTGTTGATCAACGGCAAAAACTCCTAATTAAATCCATTTTGATTCCATGTTGTAACACAATAAAATGTGGAAAAGTCCAAGGGGGGTGAATACTTTTGAGAGCCACTGTATATATATATTTATTTTAAAAGCGTGCTACACTTACTGTATACACAGGTGCAATTGCTATTTTTACTGTATAAGCCAGTATTTGTGAAAAACTAATTTACTTGATTTGGTTCATAAGATGTGCTGGGCCAACACACCAAACAGTGCCTTAGATCAACATGCTGTGCAGAGGCTTGTATGTATTACCTAATGAAATTCCTTGGCTCCACCTCTCACACACACCGTATTTCTACTATCATAAGCAGCGTGGAAGCTGGCATACACAACAGTACAAGCCTAATTCCTGTTTCTCTCTTATGCTGTACACATGCATCGTGTGAGCAGAAACAAAGCAATGACCCAACCAATTACTTGGAAGTCAACCAGGTTACTCAATAGAAAGAAAAAAATCTAATTTTGAAAAATACTGTACAGCATTCGGCAATGACCTGCCACTGTGTGTCAAAAATCCCATTCCAGTTAAATATTGCTAAGGGCTTCTACCAATACCTTTCAGCTGTGGGAATAACACTGCTATTCTACTATCATAAGCAGCGTGGAAGCTGGCATACACAACAGTACAAGCCTAATTCCTGTTTCTCTCTTATGCTGTACACATGCATCGTGTGAGCAGAAACAAAGCAATGACCCAACCAATTACTTGGAAGTCAACCAGGTTACTCAATAGAAAGAAAAAAATCTAATTTTGAAAAATACTGTACAGCATTCGGCAATGACCTGCCACTGTGTGTCAAAAATCCCATTCCAGTTAAATATTGCTAAGGGCTTCTACCAATACCTTTCAGCTGTGGGAATAACACTGCTATTACCTGAAGCATGAGGCACAAGTTTAGTGACTTAAGCAAAAGACTAGAAGCCAGGAGATCTCAGACCTGGGACAGTGACTTGGGACAGTCATCTCATCTTTTTCATGCTTCAGTCATAAAACTGGATAGAATTAGACTCCTATTGTGAATGACTTTATGGGTAAATACACATTAAGAAAAGTTTTTTGGAAGACTAATTGGTTGTGTCACAGTAATGAGCTTAGTTAGCAGAATTTTATGTACTAATCTAAATGTTTTGAGCCAAGTCCTACTGGAAAACTGGGAACATAAGGCCACTTAGCTGTGTGTGTGTGTTCACAACCAATAAAAGAAACATTGTAGGAACATAACTATAGTTTAAAAACACAAGTTCTCCTTTAAATTCTACTGACTGCCAGGATCGGCGAGTGACAGGTCAACGGGACCCTGTCACATATATTAACCCCATTTTAAAAGTCAACACTCCTGCTAGTGACCCTCACAGGTCACTGAACTTGTTTGTGATACAATTGAGCACACCAAGGAAACTGAATGATGCTGGCAGATATGCAGCAGAGAAAAACGTGGTTCTCATCCCAGTGAATGTTCATTTTATATTTTGATTACATTTGAATCACTGTGTCTGTTTTAAAAGTAAGGAAATGCATAAGCCTGGGTAAATCCTGGTTAAGTAAAAATACATAAATAAATAAAACAGGTCAAATATTTTCCTTACTGTTAGATAAGAAAACTGGAATATTTTTTCAGCCACTTTAACTGTAAAGTTACAGTTAATGAATGCCTAGTGACAACAAATCTTTTCTTGAAAAACAAAATAGTGCCCTCAAAAATGATAAAACTATTTGTTTTATATATATTTATTTTCCAAAATCATATTTGTTACCACTGTGGTAACAACTTATTAATATTATTTCCCTGTTTTTTAAAAAATAGACACATACATACATATATACATACATAATTTAAATTAGATTAGAAAACATACAAAAATAGCTAAAATGCTTTTAGAGAATATTTCCATTCACTAATAGAGAAACCAAAGTATTTGTGAATTACACTTGTCTTCAGTGTTGCAATAAACCATGGCTTTTATGAAATAATGACAGCAAGTGAAAAAAAACATTACAAAGTGAGTAATAATTAACAGTACATTGACACTTCCACATGGTAAAATAAAGTTTTTGTCCTACCGGCTGCTGCTGTTTGTCTTATATTTCCCTTTCTGTGTTTGGGTGTTCCATGTTTACTGTAAATGCCCAGCTCCAGTAACCACTCTCTTCTCTTCCCGAATCAAGTGACCTGCTTCTGAATAGAAAACAAGGAAGTCAAGCAACCAACTGACAGCCTTCCCAAGATGCTTTGCAAACATTCCAGGTCCACACACAAACTGAAGGCTATGCCTTTATAGCTCCTGCCAGCGCTGCACTCCCCACTTTGAAATTCTGAACTGCAACTGCAAATAACTCCCAAATAAGATCCAAGTATAAGACTTCAAGGTGCAATCCTCTATAACTTTTCTTTTAAATGCTATTTGAAATCTGTGAACACCTGATGAAAGTGATTCAAACAATCACAAATGTCTCATTTAGCCCCACCAATCACTGTGGAATTCCTTGGCTTATGTCAACACCTGGATTTTTCAAAACAGCAATAGCTAATGAAAGGGAGTGATTGACAGTGCATATTGCGAAGCACAGAAAGAGATAGAACCCTATTCACTGAAATGGGCACATTCTCCAGAAAAAGTTCTGCTCCTTCACTACCACACTGCAACAGAATTGTAAAAGACAGATTTTTTTTATTTTTTTAAATTTTTTTTGCGACAATGGACTTTCAATGTATTAATAGATATTGTAGAAGGTGACAGCTAGTGTTTCCACCTGTAAAAAAACAAAAAAACAAAAAAACAAAACAAAAACAATGAATGCAGTATTCAACAACAAACACTGCAATAACAACATTTTGTAAACTACAGTATTGTTAAAGTGTTTCATGATAGAGATTCTGTGTGACTATGACTCTGATGTGGAACAACATGCAGAGCCCAAATATCAATAAACACATAATGTTAGGTTACTTACCGTAACCCAGGTTTCCTGAAAGAGAAGACGACCACCAAAACATTACTTATGGGATATGCCTCCTATTAGTAGGTATTCACTGAGCTCTTTACTTCAGAGCTGCCGATAGGCCCCTTCCTGGGGTGACGTCTTCGATCCCGCCTGCCGAGGGATTAAACAGTCAGCCCACGGAAGCCATGTTCTCTTTTTGCATCGATGCGACCTCACTGGTTGGTGGTTGTCTTCTCTTTCAGGGAACCAGGGTTATGTTAAGTAACCTAATGTTCCCTTTCAATTTGAAGACGACCACCAAAACCTTAATTATGGAAAAGTATACCAGAGCCGTCACGAGGGAGAAGGAACGGCAGCAGATGAGGGACACATCAGAACCGCATAACCCAAGGTTAGCGGTGCCAGCGTGCAACCTCAAGGACCCTCGTGCCTAATGAAGGCAAGGAAGGATCTATCACATTAAGGTGTCAGAACCTGTAGAAAGTATGCGGTGTAGCCCAGCTAGCCGCAGTACAGATATCGGACAGCGAGGCCCCTCTGAAGAGGGCCCAAGATGTAACCAACCCTGGTATGCGCGGCTACCCTCCCAGGTGGGGGCAAGCCGGAACTATCATGCTCAGTCGAGACTGTGTCCGCAATCCAGTGCGACAGTCGCTGCTTTGAGAGGGACTGTCCTTGGGTCCGTATACCGTAACAGACAAAGAGCTGGTCAGTATGACGCAGAGCTCTTGTCCTATCCATGTAACACCTCAACGCCCGCACCGGGCAGAGGAAGTTCAATCTCCTATCCTCCTCCAAACAAAATGGAGGTGGATGGAAAGACTCCAGTTCCACAGACTGGTTCATGTGGAAGGCTGTGATCACCTTAGGGAGGAAAGCAGGATTTGTATGCAGTGACACCCTGCTGCCATTGTCCCAAATATGCATACAGCTGTGCACCGACAGCACCTGTAGCTCACTGACCTGCTTTGCAGTGATAGCCAAGAGGATGGCCGTCTTCATAAACAGATACTTCAACTCTATGGAGTGTATGGGCTCAAACGGGGCCTTCATGAGAGACTCCAGCACATTATCAAGGCTCCATTCGGGGAGAATGATCCTCGTTGGAGGGTGTAATCGCCGATCACCCTTAAGAAAACAGGTTGCCAAGAAATGTGCACCCGGATATACAGAATCAACGGCATGGCACGCAGAAGCAAGTTTTCTTCCAGGACAACCTTGTACTTGGCTTGATTCATGCCAAAGCTGCCCGATTCCAGCCTTGCTGAAGCACCCCCAGATCATCACCGATCCTCCACCACATTTCACAGTGGGTGCGAGACACTGTGGCTTGTAGGCCTCTCCCGGTCTCCGTCTAACCATTAGACGACCAGGTGTTGGGCAAAGCTGAAAATTGGACTCATCTGGGGGTGCTTCAGCAAGGCTGGAATCGGGCAACACACACATCCTTCTTTCGACGCCAAACCCACCACTGGTGGGCATGGCCAAAGAGCTCTATTTTCGTCTCATCTGACCATAGCACCCGGTTCCAATCGAAGTGCCAATGCCGTTTAGCAAACTCCAAGTGCTTACGTTTGTTGGTTGCTCTCAATAAAGGCTTTTTTCAGTCAACCCTTCCAAACAGCCTATTGGCATGGAGGTGGCATCTAATTGTAGATTTAGAGACTTGGTGACCCCAAGCTGCAACCAAGTTCTGTAATTCTCCAACTGTGGCCCTTGGATTTCCCTTTGCCTGGTTTTGTTAATTCCTGCCACCCGGACACAGATGCCAATTCCCGGACTGTCCGGGTCAAACCTGGACAGGTGGCAACCCTGTCTACAAGATGAGCCTGCAGTATTTAGATGTCACAATTCGGTGAGTTTAACTCGCTCTCATGTTTCTTGCTCTTATGTTCTTAGCTTGTTAGTCTGTTTTTTTGGGGTATTTTTTTAAATTTTTTATTTAAATTAATGGGTAGAAACTTTGAACTTAACGTAGACAAATCAAGTGCAGAGACATCATCATATTCGTTCAGTAATTGTAACAATAGGTTTCTTATTTGCTCCACGTCTGCCAACTTTCTTTTATCATCAGAGCATGCGCATTAAACAATTTGACATCACTGGAATGGCGTGGAGTGCGCTAGGACCAGCTCGTTACGGTTTTCCATGCAGTGTCGAATAAAATATCACTGCGAGTAAAAAATAAAACCACCTGTAGCGAGCGAACTTGTCATGCAAGTAAAAACTTCTTTCGTTTACAACAGCGTTTGTCGCATATATTTTCTTATTTGCATAAGTTTTACCGAACTTAACGGTTGGATGGAAAAAGGCCTGGTGATCAGGGCTTAAATAGGGAATTAGAGACTACTAGTATAGAGATCCCCAGCTACACCCCCCCCCCCCCATAGTGTTGCAATAGTAACTAAGTTGCCCCGCGCCACAATGTCATTCCAGTATGTTTAGGTATATTAACATTTATTTATTTATTTATTTATTTATTAACAGAAATGTTATGATTACATTTTTCCTACTACTTATGAAAAAGTTCTGCTGGATTCATAGGAAATCCTGTTGAATTTGCAGGGCCACTGCTCCCTCTTGCGACTGGGAACATATTAAGCAGTCGTTGAGGTAGTTCAATACTCTGATTCCCTGCAACCACAAGGGGGCCAGGATAGCGTCCATGCACTTTGAAAATGTACAAGGCGCTAATGAGAGGCTGAATGACAGCACGGAAAACTCATAAACGCTTCCCTGAAAGGCGAAGCGGAGGTACTTCCTGTGCTGAAGACGAATGGGAAACTGGAAGTACGTGTCCCATAAGTCCACTCCACCAGTATGGAGAATGTGACGGTGAGTCAGCATTTGGAACCTCCTCTTCAAAAACTCATTGAGGAGTCTCAGGTTTAGGATGGGGTGAAAGCCGCCGTCCTTCTTAGGTACCAGAAAGTATCTCGAGTAGAATCCCTCTCCGTAGGAGGTGGAGTCTACAAGACGAATGGCTTGCTTGCACAGCAAGGCAGCCACTTCTTTCTGGAGTACCGAGACCTGAAGAGGGTCTGTCACGATGTATTCGTGACCCCTCGAAAGGGAGGAGGCCCCAAGCGGAACTGTAGAGCGTAACCGTTGTGCACAGTGGCGAGCACCCAGGTGTCTGAGGTGCAAGCGTGCCAGTATTGCAGCTGGTGTGTGGAAAATGGATGGGTCTGAGGCCACACGCTTCAGGGCCCCTGCTGGGGCTGTTGAGTTTGGGGCGGAGCACTCTGGGGCGGCTGCCTAGGGCGACAGCCCTGAAACTGCCTCCTGGAATGCTGCTGCAAGGACGCACCACGCCCTGCTTTCCCTTTACCTTGCGGGAGAGCCCGGTTGCCCGCTGCTGCTGTAGCCTCTAGGTGTCAACTCAGATCACCCAGTGGAGCCATCCTGGTAATAGTACGTGCCTGGGGAGATTGCCATCTGCTTGACCTGCCCCGCGTTGAAGCACAGGAAGGGAGCAGCGCGGTCACTTGCCCAGACGCCTCGCGTTCCCGGTGGGAGCGCTGCAGAATCTCCTCCAGAGCTGGCCCAAAAGCATGCCCTGGGGATATTGGCGTGTCTAATAACGGCGTCTTATCCACATCAGGGACCCTCGCTTGCGACAGCCACAGCTGTCTGCGAGCTACTACTAGGCTTGCAAGGCTCCGGCCTAGGGCTTGCCCTTGAAGGCCGGAGATCTGGAGCAGCATGCCTGACAGGAGGCGAACTCAGTAGCCACCGGCTCTGGGAGCAGGGCTTCCCTCAGTATGCCAGCCATATAGGTGGTCAGTATGCCCGCCGTATTTGCAAGGTGGGTCTACTGCATCTCTGCTGCATACGCCCGTTTGAGGTGTGTTTCCGTAATCCTGCACTGCGGGTTCGGACACACTGGGTCCTTAGGTAATCCCCCCACCAGCGGAGCATTGACCAAGGCCACAGTGGTGGAATCCACTGGGGGAAACCCTGCCAGGCCCAGATTATCCACGCCATCCAAGGAAGCAAGCTGTGAGGTTTGCTTCAACATGCTTGGCGCCGAGGCCGGATGATCCCAAGAGGAGCGCACCTCTTCCATAAAGTCCGGGAAAGATGGGAAAGGCTGCTGGCAGGGAACTACAGCCTGCGTCTGGAACACAGTGGCTCAAAAAGGTTGCAGCACATCCCATCAGAACCCACATGGAGCTCGAAAGTGAGAGCACACTAGCTTCCGACGCAACCTTGGAACTAGGCTCCGCCTCGATAGAGAGCGCAGGCTCTTCTCCTTCCTCCATCTCATTGGGGAAGGAGCCCTCACACCAGGAGGCTGCTATAGATATATCGTCCTCCTCTGCCACCAGTGATGGCGCTTCCCGCTCACCCTGAGCTTCCCTGGGGGAGCCAGGACTGGTACTAGGGGCAGTGACGGCGGAGGCGGGGCTGCAGCTGGAGCCGCTGGTACCTGCTGCCTCGACAAAACCTCTGGGACCTAGGCCATCTGTGCCTTGAAGTCCATTATGTCCCTCGCCTGCTTCGAGAGCTTAACCCGTCTTGCATGCGGAGATGGGGAGCGGCTACGAGGGGTCGACACCCAAGCCTGCGCGCAGGGGATATCCTGCGAGGGGCTCTGGGACAATCGGAGGAGAGGGGGACTGGGGCCCCAAGGGCCACTGACGGTTCGGCCACAGGATGGAGAGTCCATCATCGTGGCCCTAGCCAGCCTATTGCGAAGCACCCAGGGCTGAAAAGCCGCACAGATGTTGCAAAAAGCCTCGTCCCAGAGGTCCAAAGTGGCGTGCTGGACACCCAGGCACCACACACATAGAGTATATGCCCATCTTCCGGGGGCATGTTTGCCCTACAGAACGTCAAGCATGGAAGCAGGACATGCTCGGCGTCACTCCTTTAATACCGCCTGGTATAAAAGCCTCAGGTGGCGCACAACGGGCCTGCATGAAATGCAAGGCACGGGAGCGCTTAAGCACCGTGTGCATCGGGGTACCGAAGCACCAAGAGCACCGCATGCATCAGAGTTAAACAAAGCAATTTAAATGCAATACATAGAACAGAGGAAATTCCATTCTGAATCAGCAAAAAAGTCCTGTAAAAGCTTACGTATTTTAACAAGGGACAAACTTCCATTAAAAATATTAAGTAGCTTTAATGACAGATGAATTGGTTTTTCGGGTCCTCATTCAAAAAATAGCGACTCTTGCATGGACCGTGTTTGCCTGTCACACTCCATATGGTGTACAAGATAACTGCCTTGATTTTCCACCAGCCCGCACTAACCTTTTGTCATATACTCAAATGTGGCTACAATACTATAAATGCAATCATTCTAAATGATTCTATACATCTGCATTCATGTGATTTTTAGTTTGCTTTGACCTTATCTAGAGAATCAAAAATGCTGAGAGTGAACAGCCTTACTCTGTCCATTAAAAGCATGTGGCAGTGTGAACTTTCAACTGTTCCAGCCCCTACTCAACATTTTCATGACAGCAGACAAGGCTGGAGTTGAAAGGTCACTCCGGTATGGCTTGAATGGACTGAGGAAGGCTGGTCAGTCCCAGCACTTACAATTTTTCCAACAAGCTCAAAGAAAGTGCAAAAAAGTTGAACTCAACATTGGACAGAATCCAGAATCAATAAATATTGTGGCACCACTTTTATCCCCTGCAATCTCTGGCAGTAAATGCACTCACGATCACATTAGTGTGGTGTGGTTTAAATTCAGTTGTTTGTTTTTGATTATTAGAGCACATATACTATTGATTGCTTTCTTTCACTGTGGTATTACCTATGCACTGGGTTTGTGAGTTTTTTTTATTTACATAGGATTCCTGTTGCGCTCCTACTATTGACACTGAGAATATTTGAAACTTTATAATGATCCTATCAGTGGGCCAAGATCCCCCACCTAGTGCAGCACAATGGTACTACAGCTGCCTGATGCAGTCATAATGCAATTTGTGTTTTCTTGTTTTGATTTGTGATCGTGTCTGGTTTTATTTATTGTCTGGGTTCTCAATATTGACACTGAGAACCTTAATAAAGATGTTTTGCACTTTTGCATTTTAATACCTGTGTGGTATATGCTGCGCGCTGACCAGGTGTGTGAGTACACGTGGTCAGGGTAGGCACCGCTGCATTAACTGCCCCCCGGTGCTTCGTTGCCTCGGTGCTCATTGCACACAGTGCTTGGTGCACATGGTACCCGGTGTGTGGTGCGCACGGTACCTGGTGCAAGCGGTGCCTCGATGCCCTCTGCCTGTAGACGGTGCTCCACTATGCGCTGCCCCAGTTGTGTGACTGCACGTAGTCCAGGCTAGACACCCTTGTCCAGTTGCTGTGATCGAGACTGTGTGAAACAGCTCTCTCCTCTAACATTTTCTAATATTACAGTGCTCGCCGTTTTCCTCTGCTATTGCTGTTAAAAAAAAAAAAAAAAAAAAAAAAAAAATTTAAAATGCTTGATTCCTCCACGGGACCCAGCTCTGCTGCGCCCGCTGTTGAGTTGAATCAGCCGGCTTATTTCAGCCGCCTACCGGCGCTGGTAAAAAAAAAAAAAAGAGTCGGCTGGGTGTTCATTCAATTGATAAGGTTCTATGTGGGGAATCTTACTGTATATTCTTAGGGAACTTAACTGCTTAACAGTGTCAGTATCATTCTGAAAGTGGTACTTCGGGGCTCCTCTTGTTCCTGGCAAACTTAAGGCATGGCGTAGTCGCAATAATTTCTGACCTAACATTCATCTGCGTGCGGTACTGGTCAAAAGTGACCTGCGACCTCATTGCGTTTCGTGGCACCCTGCCACATGTAGGTATTTTATAAGTGCTTTGGTCTTTCCTTTTCTTAAGGGCCTAGTTATTATTCACTGACAGGTTTCTATGCAATACTGTCAATAAGAGGATTTGAGGCATCCCTGTATACAGAGCAGGATATACAGACCTGGACAAAGAGATTCCACTTGGCATATCATATCTTCACATCTCCTACCTAACCTCACGTTTTACATTTTCACACGTGACATTTGACATACCATTGTTTGTGTGTGTCCAACCTCTGTAAATAGTTTGATATAATATGAAAAAATGTGCAACAAATTCCACCTGGGTAACACATTTACCTGGGCAGTGACATATTGGAATAACAAGTGTATATTTTGTTTGTTAGCTGACAAAAGTACAGTAAACTTAAACTCTTTTAACCAAGCCCATTTATAGTTCTACACAAGTTAAATATGTTGTCTTCATCATTCTATACATGGTCTTGATTAGATATGGTGCTGGTATAAAAATAGCATACAAATTGAGTTATATGAAATGTGTTCAGAAAATCAGCTTCCGAACTTACTCTTGTCCAATCCACTTCTAGTCGTAGACCCACCATTTTGATCCAATTTTGATGTTGGCTTGACTGCTGTCAAAATATACTTTGGTACCTTGGATTTAACATTTTTCACAGTTTTGTATAATTTCTTTACAGTGCAGGGAAAAAAACTAACATTCATTTGTTACTGTTGTGCTGTTTGTTTCAACTAGATATCAAACACATTTGAGCTTTTCTTTGCCTTAAGCCATATTACTCATCAGAACGACCCCATAATGACTATTGCTTAATAAATGGCAACTGGAACAGAACAGTGTGTTTTCTATCAGGGTGGGGTCCTATATCTATTGTTCATCCACAAAGAACATATGTGCAGATTTCTATAGCAACTACTTATACAATGTAAAACTAAAAAAGTGCATATTCATTTTAACAAAAATAATTGATCCCTTCTAGTATGCTAAAAATGAATCCATTTTGAATAAAAAAAAAAAAAAAAAAATCAGGGAACGGAGTACTTTTTTAATAGCATTTACAGCCATTCTTTACATATTTGTCTTTAAACAAAATATGAACCCCTTCCTAAATATGACACTTAGAAGCTACAAATCCTTGAAACTGATTTGGGTACCATGAACTTAGTGTGGTGTATAATACAATGCAGTATCTGACCAAAACATTTCTTGTATACAAAAGCAAGTTAAAATAAAATACAGTAAGTAAATGCATTGTGTGTAGGGTGTGCATTATTGCATCATCTCGTGCAGTTTGGGTGAGAGGCCCTCAAAACAAAGCTTTCTGCTCAAAGTGTGAAATAACAGGCCTGACTGATGGATGGCCCTGGAACATGTTCCTGTTTTCTCAATTAGCAGTTCCAAAAATCTATTCCTGTTCCACATCAGATAAGGGGAACGTGGCTGGGTCTGTTCCACTGATTATTATTATTGAACAAGGAGAATGTTAGGTTGCTTACCATAACCCTGGTTCCCTGAAAGAGAAGACAACCAACAACATGGGATATGCCTGCCTATTGGTAGGTATTGACTGAGCTCTTTATATCAGAGCTGCCGATAGGCCCCTTCCTGGGGTGACGTCCTCGGTCCCGCCTACCTAGGGATAAAAATAATCAGCCCATGGAAGCCATTTCTCTTTTTGCCTCTCAAGGATAGGTAAGGTAAGACATTTGTGTGGACCTCTGGTCAGCTCCAGAGCATTTATGTGCAAGGGATGTCCAGCAACCTGACCAGGGTCCGCAGAATCCTCTGCCTGCCCAGATCGCCCCCCAACCAGAGTTGGAATGTGTCTGTTGTCAGCAATTGACGGTTGTGTATCACTCGCTCAGATGAAAGGCTTGCCTCCACTAACGTAGGGCTTCCCAGCATAGGTGAGACATGGTCAGCTGACGGTGTCTGTCGTGATTGTAGTGTAGACAAAAGGCACTGAGCCACACTTGGATCGGGTGCATGTGGAGCAACCCCAGTTGGGTGGCTGATGAGGCCGCGGCCATCAGACCCAATAGTTTTTAAAACAACACCAATTGTACAGTGAACCCTTGTTGAACAGGGCCAGACAGCTGCGAATGGCAGCTACTCAGTTGTCCGACAGGTAGGCTCGCATCTTAAGGGAATCCAGCCGGAAACCCAAGTAGACCGTACTTTGCATCGGTATTAATTGGCTCTGGCATCGTTGAGGGCTGGGTCTCACCCTCAACAGATGCTCATTACAATCTCTGTTGGGCCACTGCACCTTTCTGCTACTGGGACAGATCGACCAGTCATCCCGGTAGTTCAATCACCCTGATCCCTTACAGCTGCAAGGGAGCTAGAATGGCATCCACGCACTTTGAAAATGCACGTGGGGATAAGGACAGGCCGAATGGCAGCACGGAAAACTTGAAGACGCTCCCCTGAAAGGCGAAGCGGAGATACTTCCTGTGTGCTGGACGAATAGGGATGTGGAATACACGTCCTTTCGGTCCACCATTATAAACCATTCGCCCGGCCAGAGAGACTGGCAAGTACAGCAGACGCCAGCATCTCACTCTCTCCTGTACCAGAGTACAGGAGGGGAGCATTGAGGCTACCTGCCGAGATGCACTGCGTTCTCGGTGAGAGCACTGCAGCAATTCCTCTACCGCTGGTCGAAGGAATGGTCAGGGGAGGTAGGGCTGCTTCTGAAGGAAGGAGCCACCTTCCCATGAGGCCTCCTCATGGAACCCCTCAGCAATGCTGACATCCGGTTCTGTAACATCCAGGGTGACCCACGTGCAGGCTTGAGCCTGCTGCCAGGCTAGGGGCTCCCAATGCCACTTATGGCTCAACTGTGATAGCAGGGGACGTTGTGCAGCATGTGCAAGTGTAGAATTTAGCCATGCGTGATGTCTGTATGGCCCCAAGGGCATTGTTTAAACACCGGAAGGTGTAGACCTGTGTATTGAATTCTCAGGCACCAAAGGTGCAGAAGCACCGAGGACACTGAGTGAGGTAGAATACAATACTGGTGCACCAAAGAATAGGAGCACCGAGTGCTGGTGTTATTGACATGCTGGGGCGCTAAGCACCGAGGGTGCCTAGTCTTGTAGTCAACACAACCCGGCGTAGCACACAAAATACACCGGGGTGGATACACAGGCTTGAGTGGCTGCAGTAGGCAATAAGGAGTGCAGTACAAGGAAGCGCACGGTGCTGCACTAGGGCAGTAATAGGAAAAAAAAAAAAATATATAGGTGTACACACACAGCAATTCAGCTATAGCAGAAACAGTCACCATTCACCAGGCGGGTGAGGTGTAAATTTGTATTACTTTTGTTATTACCAAGCATGCCGAGTAGGCGGGCTGAAACAAGCCAGCTGATTCCACTCAACAGCAGGACGCAGCTGAGCTGGGTCCCGTGGAGGAATCATGCTTGTATTTTATTTTAAATGGCAAGGCAGTAAAGAAAAAATACATACACCCACACACAACAAGAAGTTGTGAGGGTAAAATAAGTCACCATGGCAACGCGAGTAAGTGATTTTCTTTTTTTTTTTTTACCAGCGCGCCGAGTAGGCGGCTGAAATAAGCCGGCTGATTCAACTCAACAGCGGGGCGCAGCAGAGCTGGGTCCCGGTGGAGGAATCAAGCATTTTTTAATTTTTTTTTTTTTAACAGCAATAGCAGAGGAAAACGGCGAGCACTGTAATGTTAGAAAATGTTAGAGGAGAGAACTGTTTCACACAGTCTCGATCACAGTAACTGGACAAGGGTGTCTAGCCTGAACTACGTGCAGTCACACAACCGGGGCAGCGCATAGTGGAGCACCGTCTACAGGCAGAGGGCATCGAGGCACCGCTTGCACCAGGTACCGTGCGCACCACACACCGGGTACCATGTGCACCGAGCACTGTGTGCAATGAGCACAGAGGCACCGAAGCACCGGGGGGCAGTTAATGCAGTTAATCGCTTTCGTGGGCTGACTATTTTGATCCCTCGGTAGGCGGGACTGAGGACGTCACCCCAGGAAGGGGCCTATCAGCAGCTCTGATATAAAGAGTTCAGTAAATACCCACCAATAGGTAGGCATATCCCATAAGTATGTTGCTGGTCGTCTTTGAATTGAAAGGAAACAAGATGTAAATACAAACTTCCCCCTATTTTATGACTTCTTAGTTGTGTATTAAAATGTTGTTTGAAAAACATGAGTAATTACTTTTGCAACAGCTATACTGGCACCACCCTAGATTTTACCAACATGTTTGGTCCTACATAATGTAAGTCACAGTAGTTTTTCTCTATCCCCCATTCTAACTTTTAAAACAATGTTTGTTGAAAAAGTAATCTATTTAAGATGTGCTTTTTGTCAGCTGTTCTGTTCTAACAGACACTACACAATTTTTTTTAAAACTATTTTTCCATGCAGATGTAGAATGCTAAAGAGCAGTAGACAACCATCAGAAGATTACCAATTGTTCAGGTCAACTATGGGCCAGAAAAAAAGCTTTAGTTGATGCAATATATTAGTGTGCCTCTAAGCCTCTAATACCATGATAAGCTGCTGGATGTGCAGTCACTGCTAACCGGGCCCTACATTGCAGCAGAAGGTCTTTGATGCAGAGCAGTGAGTTTTGTACTTTCCAATGACACAGTTGGTGCAGCAACAATAGGGCCTATGTACTGTATTATGTTAATTGAAAGGCATTACTGCAATATTATTGCATTTTAAAACACATAGCAAATGGCATCCTTATTGATATTATTCTTACAGCTGGGCAGCTATCATGCAATGCAGAATATATAGTGGACTGTAGAAACTCCTTTATATATGTAGACAGATACAAATAAAAGTAAACCAACAAACATAATCTTATGTAGATAGACAGAGATATGGTTAGATAGATACATGCATTAATACACCGAGTTCATTTAATATGTAAACAATATTTTTCTAGTTTATATATAAAAACATAACAAAAGGATCATATGAAGGATGTTTGATTTTTTAAAACTGTTTTAAAAAAACGTACCTTATTAAATGACCGGGGATGTTTCCTGTTGAACATCTGCATGTCCTCTTCTCAAAGTCTAGGGACTGCAGTGTTCACTATTTTCAGTCAGTTTGAGAAGAATTAGAAAAGTGCCCTCTGCTGCACCCCAGAGGAATTACAGGTGTATTAAATTAGAATTGTGAAGGCATATGTAGGTTTCCCAGTCCCTGATTAGCACTAGTCTTGGACTACCTGGTGTTACATTTGGTAAGGTAGTCCATGATTATTGAAGAAAAAAATCTATGAAAAAGACCTAGGAGTTTATGTTGACTCAGAAATGACTTCATCTAGACAATGTGGGGACGATATATAAAAAATTTAAAAAAAGAAAGGCCAACAAGATGCTCGGCTATATTGTGAAAAGTGTTGAATTTAAATCAAGGGAAGTAATGTTAAAACTTTACAATGCATTAGTAAGACCTCATCTAGAATATTGTGTTCAGTTCTGGTCACCTCGTTACAAAAAGGATATTGCTGCTCCAAAAGAGTGCAAAGACGAGCAACCAGAATTATCCCAGGTTTAAAAGGCATGTCATATGCAGACAGGCTCAAAGAATTGAATCTGTTCAGTCTTGAACAAAGAAAACTAAGTAGTGATCCGATTCAAGCATTCAAAATTCTAAAAGGTATTGACAATGTCGACCCAAGGGACTTTTTCAACCTGAAAAAAGCAGCAAAGACCAGGGGTCACAAATGGAGATTAGATAAAGGGGCATTCAGAACAGAAAATAGGAGGCACTTTTTTTACACAGAGAATTGTGAGGGTCTGGAACCAACTGCCCAGTAATGTTGTTGAATTCCGACACCGTGGGATCCTTGAACAAGCTGCTTGATGAGATTCTGGGATCAATAAGCTACTAACAACCAAACAAGATGGGCCGAATGGCCTCCTCTCGTTTGTAAACTTTATGTTCTTGTCATTGTGGGAGATCTGGAATGTCCACTTCAGGGTTATTGTGTACACCTTTGGTTTGCTGGTTTCATGCACATTAAATGACTGAATCATAAGCAATTTCTTACCTGAAAAGCAGAGATCTTGACAATGCTGACTTTCAACAAACCACTGCATGATCAAGCTCAGGATACCAGATTATTGAGTTGCTTACTATACAAGCCATACACTCTTTTCCTTCTTGACCAAAAAAAACCCAAAACCATTTCACATTAAAGGAGGACCAACACAAAAAGTAATTGGTTAAGAAGTTTATTAAAAATAAATCAAAATTAGAAAAAGGAACAAAACACAAAAAAAAAAGAGGAAAAAAAAAAAAAACACAACCCAACACTTTAAACATGATACTTCCTTCGGTGTCGTGACCAGTTAAGATATAACCACTGGCAGCCAGGCAATTTTTTCTGGTTCATCATGACTAATGGAGCATGATGTGAGAAATCTAGCACTAAAATGTCTGCCACATTTAAAGGCAGTCATAGCAAAAGCCAATTAGAGTACTATCTGCATAAATACAAATGCACTAAGTGTTTACATAAAATTGGATAAAACCCATGTACTGTAGCAGGACACATGATAGCATTTGGACTTTTTCTTCCGATTTAAATGACTGTCGAGAACTGTAAATTGCACCTCTACACTGGAATGTAGAAACAAAGAAATATTATCTAAATAATTGCATGCAATGTGGCAGTTAGCGTTCTTGCTGCTAAAGATGAACTGATCCAATATGTTATGCCTTTAAAACAACAGCATATGAAAAACTGCTTAAGTCTCTTTTTCAAGCCAACATTTTGAAAGTTATGGAAATGCCTCTTAAAACACGCTTTCAAACCACTGTTGCCTACTAGTGCTCATTGGAGATAGGTAACCACAATTTAAAAACAAATAGCTTCTCTAAACTTACACAAAACAAGCATCATGGATGATTGCGACTTATCCATTGGAATCACCATGGTGCATTTAAAACTCAGGGCTAGGCAGTCTGATCCTTCGTTCAAAACGGTAACAAGTTGTCACCATGGAAATCATAAAAATTGGGAGATAAACTTGCATAGTGTACCTGTATGCATCAATAAATTTTAATAGTGCCAGCAATAGTGTGTGCACCACATACTTGCTGCACCACGATGCAATACTGTAAACAAAATGTGTGTTGCTCTTAACAGAACAAATGCATACTGCTGTAGATTCCCCAAACTGAATCAAAATAAATTCCTTTCTCCACATTCAGTTTACTGGGTACCACTTAAGCAAATGCTTTTTGGGGGTCCCTTGCATAAAACACAGGTTACATAAATGAACACAGATTTGAATCTGTTCCTAATTCACTGCACTTTCATTTGACTTGCCCTCACCCCCACCCCCCTCGTGTGGTTAATTCAAAGAGACATGTTTCTGGGACTCCACCATAGCAATTGTCGAGACAAAAATTTAAAACAAGTAAAATTTAGACAACTGTCTGACAGACAACTCGACCCCAGAAGCTGAAACTATGAGAAAAGCAAGTTCAGTACCATCTTCATTTTATCCTGCACTGGAGAAAATCGTGGGTCCTGACATATTTAGGGAATATTTCAGGAGAATAAAAACACTGGCACTGAAATTCAGAGAGAAACACAAAAAACAAAAAAGAACCCCTAAATATTCAGCTAGCATAAAACATCATACAAGATAAATAAAACATTTCTGGTACTGCCATCTTTTTTCCCTCATAGACAAATAAAACAAAAAAACCCACATAATCAGGCTTTTGGTGGAAACAGGCAGGTTCTCCAGGAACATACATTTCCATCAGGTTGAGCTATCAAAGCACTTTTTTTACAACAGCTTCATCTAGTGGAAAAAAAAAAAAAAATATATATATATATATATATATATATATATATATATATATATATATATATATATATATATATATATATATATATATATATATATATACACACACACACACACACACACATACACTGCAGTTTTCATGGAAGTTCAGCAACATAACTTACCTTCCCAATCGATGGAAGTTTTGCCTTTGTGTATCATTAAGAGGAGTCCTCTCCTAACAAACCGTTGTTCCATTCAACACTCTGTTCATTTAAAATGTTAAACCTGAAAGAATGCAACCTGGGAAAAGTTTGTAAACTCAAAGCAATCCCCACCAAAAAAAAAAAACCCTTCCAACATTAACATAAAACTTAACATGACATTTATAACTTTTTTCTTTTCTAAAAACAGTTATTGCACAAATGATAAACAATTTGTTCCATTATGTACACATAGTAAAAAAAAAGTCTGTAATGAGTATGAAAAAAGAAAGGAGACAGGTCATCTTTGAAAGACAAAAAGGGTAGAAGTCATGAAGTTGCCATTTCTTTGACAGTAGTGCTTAAAACAGAAAGGCAGTTGTGTCCTCACGCTCTTGCAGGTCATCAACTTGAGCCATGTCCAGTACTGAATGAAGAAAACATAAGAAAAAAAACCCCAAAAAAACACACACATCCAAAAACAAGTCTTCACAGATATTCAGCACTGAACAATATCATCTGCAAGATGGGTTCTTAACCACCGTACAGGAAGCATGCAAAGAATCAGCAGCAGATATGCAAGGATATCCACAGGCTGAATTAGAGAATGCTGGTATTGTTTCTCTGTCTGGCATTTATAAAAATGATTATAAGTCATTGAACTCCAGCTTCAAGACAGGGAAGCAATCTTCTTATGTACTAAGGCTGACAGGTAAGCTTTCTCTCATGTGCTTCCTTCTCCGCCAGGTGGGACGGTTGTATTGATTGTGCCCCCGGGTGTTAACAGGCTGCTTCATGGCCCCCATCGTGGGGTTGTGGGCAGTCCCTGGGATATGAACTCCTTTTATGGAATATTTAGGTCCGTTGTGCGTCTGCAGAAAGGAATGGGGAAGAATCCATTTTAAATTTAGCCACATGACATCTCTAAATCACGGCACACTGATGTAACCAATAAAAAAAAAAGTTTTTATACTCAGATGTCTTTAAAAATGTAGAATACAAGCTTTGATGAGGTTTTACAAATTTGAGACAAAAACATTCTATCAAAAACCTAATTCAAAAGAAGATCAAGGAGACACATTTATGGATTATGGATCTCGGCCCTAGAAGCCAACTGCAGTGTGTTTGTGTTAACACGATCCTGGTCCTTAAAGGGTTAATCTAGTTTTAAAAGCAGCTGGTGCTTGCCTTGCAGATCTTGGCAGTTCATTCCATAGTTTAGGGGCTTTATAGCTGAACGCTCTAACACTTGTGTTCTATAAATCAATGCTAGTCTAGGCATTGACTATAGATTGTAACAGAGGCAAATGCAATAAAATTCCAAACTAAGAAATGAACAAACGGCATCTTAAAAGATGTAGTGCAGAGGCGTACCTTATGATGCAGGTGAGGACTTGGCAGAGGGCAGTGGGAGGCAGGGGGAGCAGCAGGAGGGGGCATATGAAGGACAGCATTCAAAGGAGGTGCCCCTTCTATACAAACCCGTCTGCCAGGCAGTGACGTAACAAGGGCACCTGGGATAGACGGCCTAGCCTGAAAGGGCAAAGATCATTCATTTATATTTACTACAAATGAGGCACACTAACCTGTAAACTAATGCAAAATTCTGCAAGCACAGGGCGTTTATATAAAGAAAAAAAACAAACAAACAAAAAACACACACAATACAAAACTCTACATTGCTCTTCTATTTGAACATACTAAACTTCATAACATCACAAGCAGCTTCATTGTCAGTTTTTATATTCAAGCATCAGATCCAGTCAAAAGTAACACACAAGAATTACAAGACAGACTATAGTTGGTGCCTACTGTTTAACTATTCATTATAAAAAGGGTTGGACAAAGCAAGCTGGATGTTGCCTCTGCAGGTTAGAGTACTACAGATACTACTCTGATTTTTACAATCAATCATCTAGAAGCAGTTTATTTGTAGAGGCAGATATAGCTCTATGTACTTAAATGAAGTAGAAATATGTTCATAATTTAATTACTGGATCTAGTAATTTGTTGGGCTAATATTACACTATTATTTAGACATGGATATCCCAAAAAGACACATTAATAAAATGGCCTGAGGAAGATGGTCAGAAGTTATCCAAAATGGTAAAGGGGCTAAAGTGTGACAGACAAATTGTTTTCTTACTATCAGTTCTGCTTTTTGGATGAGCAGCACTTACTTGGGAGCTGGAAGTCATTATCAATGCCCCAGGCAGATTTGGCTTCCCATTTGGCATTTGCAGTGCAGGCGCTAGCGAGGCCAACGTTAGAGCTTGGATTGGAAATGGGTGAATGTTTGTGGATGGGGAGGGAGTTGAATCACAGTCCTTTTAAAAAGAAGATATATTCATGTTTAATTTTTGCATTGTGACTTGTGCCACCTCCTAAAGAATATTTAATTCATATTTTGGTATAAAATTTCAGGCCAATACAATTCACCAAGCAGGGCAGCAAAATTCAAACAGATAAGAACATAAAGTTTACAAACAAGAGGAGGCCATTCGGCCCATCTTGCTTGTTTGATTGTTAGCAGCTTATTGATCCCAGAATCTCATCAAGCAGCTTCTTGAAGGATCCCAGGGTGTCAGCTTCAACAACATTACTGGGGAGTTGGTTCCAGACCCTCACACTTCTCTGTGTAGAAAAAAAGTGCCTCCCATTTTCTGTTCTGAATGCCCCTTTATCTAATCTCCATTTGTGACCTCTGGTCCTTGTTTCATTTTTCAGGTCAGTCCCCTGGGTACTTCGTAAACAATAAAGCACGACAGGGTGTGGGATATACTCCAATATCCACATGCCCCGGGTGCGTTATAAGTCACAAGATGAAGCCAAGTGCCTTTAACCGCCCAGGGCGTATGGATATTAGAGTATATCCCACACCCTGAACTGCCTTATTGCGCTTATAAAATGGATCAACCAACATTACCAAAAAAAAAAAAAAAAAATGTAAAAACATGTTTTAATTAACAAAAAGGTCATTTTTATTAAATATCCTTCCACCTACGTCTGACCTTATAAAAAATAGTCCCTCAAAACAAAAAAAATAAAACCAAAAATGCATGAATTAAATAAATTTCAGATGTTGAATTGAACATTGCCATTGAAGTGCAGTTTTGATTTGTCACACTTGTAATTCTCGGTTTATTCATTACATTTTAAAGTAAAATATTAATGTCCATTTTCATCATGACACAGCACAAATGAGTCTGCGTTTAAATCACACAGACCTGCAATAGTATCAGGTGAGTGCGGTTTTTTTTGTTTTTTTTTTAAATCGTCCTTTGTTATCTGGGGTAGTAACAGGAGGCATCCATACCAGATTTGTGCTACAGCTTCACAGTGGCAAGAAAAACGTTATTTGGATGGAATACCGGTTACTTATCATACTGACATTGCAATTTACAGCTTGGCAACGTGGAGAACTACTGGGCCAGTGTTAAGAAACAATTTAAAACAATACAGGGCACAGCATGATACCATCGTACCTGGACACATTTAAAAGGTATGGCAGGAACTGTCGAGATGAATTTATAAATGTTCAGCATCAGAACACACAGCTGCGCAGGGCGTGGGTCCAGTGGCAGCAGGCAGTCTGAAGAACGGACAGACCGGGAGCAACGGCAACAAAACATCTTTTAACAACAAAGTCTCTTTTAAGGGGGACCCAAATATTTTGTGAAAAGCTGAAAGTTTGAGATATTTTTTAAACTATTTATTTTCAAAAATGGGACAGGGAAACGCTGTAGTTCAGGGAGAAGGAGCAGAGTGATCAGAATGGCGAGTTTTGAATTTATTTGAATATTTACCTTTGCTTTTTTTCACTACTTTAATTAATCATTGGTGTCCGATTCAGATTCATTCAATATCTCATGTACGCTTCGGTTTCCCAAAAGTTCAACATTTACATAAATCTCGGTCATGTTTATTGCGATAAATTCCAATATGTCTAACGTTTTTGTTTTTAAATTCTAGTGGCGTATGGATATTTGCCAGTGATTTGCCCGTTTTTGAAAAAAAGGGCCAACCCATGGTGATATACTGTAATAAACACACCCATGTGACCTGTTTTGACCAATCAGGATAGAGTATTTAAAATACCCATTTTATAAGAATTAATACCGTTATACACCTTTGTTTAATATTTCTCCGGGTTACCCTAAAATATTTTAAATTTCACTTTATTTGCAAACACTCTTGTCAGTTTTACTTTCATTGAAGTGATGTATTATCAGCTCCAATGAAGGAGAATGGGGGAAGGAAGGTGGGACACGCAGACTGAACTCTACCAAAGGATAGGATATAAAAGGGTCTCGAGAGGCCCAGGTAGCAGCATTGCAGATGTCCTGGATTGCCCAATTAGTTGCCACTCCTCTTACAGAGTGGGCTTTGATAGGTCCTGGAACAGTTTTTTTTATCCAGTTCATAACACAATTGAATACAGGAGGTGATCCATCTTGAAATGGTTTGTTTTGACACTGGTTTGCCCTGAGTTTGTGAGTTGAAACAAAAAGCTGTCCTGATGCTCTTTTATTGATAGTTTTGTGAATATAGAAATTCAGTGCTCTCCTTCCATCAATTGGGTCTAGCCTCCTCTTCCGATTTTGGGTGCTGCTACTTCGTCCATTATCTTGGTGAATACCCTGGGTGCTGTGGAGATACTGAAAGGAAGTACTTTGAACTGGTACTGGCAGTCCTTAAATAGAAACCAGCCAGTCCCCTGGTTGAACTGCTTTTATGACCGTGGCCAGTGATACCATTTTGAACTTTTCTGTCCAAATGTATTTGTTCAGACCTCTGGAGGCATAGAATGGTCTGAACTTCACATTATTTTTGTGAATTAAGAAATACCTGGAGTATTGGCACTGCTGTTGAGAAGATAAAGGGACCCGTTCTATGGCGAGGGAAAGGAGCATGGATTTGATCTCTTCCTGTAAAAAGACTCTCTCTGGACATGGCCATTTCTTTTGTGTACGGATGATACCTGTTAATGGTGGTTGACGCCGGAATGATATGTTGTATCCATGTTATACTATCCCCAGGACCCAGGTGTTTGATATTTTCTGCCAATTTGTTAGAAAATGCGACTCTCCCACCTCCCTCCCTCACCCCCCACCCCAACGAATGAAGTTATTATTATTATTTGTTTATTTAGCAGACGCCTTTATCCAAGGTGACTTACAGAGACTAGGGTGTGTGAACTATGCATCAACTGCAGAGTCACTTACAATTACGTCTCACCCGAAAGACGGAGCACAAGGAGGTCAAGTGACTTGCTCAGGGTCACACAATGAGTCAGTGGCTGAGGTGGGATTTGAACCGGGGACCTTCTGGTTACAAGCCCATTTCTTTAACCACTGGACCACACAGCCTCCTATGAAGTCCGGACCCAAGCTATGCAGGAGAAATTTGGACAACACTAAAAGGATGTGGGAGGTTTTACAGATGAGGGATACTACTTTGGTGCCAAAAAAGTTTACATCAAGGATCTCTGGGGAAAGAGGGAAAGTGTTTGTTTTTTCTCCTGACCCGAGCAACATGGAGACTGGGAGTTCCATACGAGGTAAGAAATGTTACTGCATTACCTGCTTAAAGTATGGTTTATACTTCCGACCGCAACCCAATTTTGTGTCTCTGTTAGTGATCTCCGATGGTCAGAATGACATCACCCGCAAGCTGCATATTTTTTTAAAAGTTGTACGGCTTTTCTTGTGTGTCTGCGACATTTGTTGCATGGTTGCAAGCCAGTGAAGCGTGACAGAGCAAGTTTGAGGAACCCAATTAACATGAACAGAACAGGATTTTAAACTTGCCTCTAAACAATGAAATTAAAGCATAAATGAACCATTGCTAAAATTAATTTTGGTGCTTACCTAGGCTACCATGCGCAGCAACCACTTGTATAATAACAATAATGAATTCTGTATTTATCTATTATTCTTTTCATATATTTGAGTCACTATTTATATTCTGTATGCAATTACTATTTTTGATCAAATCAGTAACGTTGCTCTGATCAGTTTGTTTGCTGCTGAAATTATATATATATATATATATATATATATATATATATATATATATATATATATATATATATATAAAAAGCCAATTTACACATTCACTTCATTCATGAGACAGGCAATTTTAAAATCCCATCTCAAAGTGCTGCGGGATTGTGGAGCCTGTTGGCAACCCTAGTCACAAGTCGACACCGGCAGTAACGCAGACTGGCTGAAAGTATGACCGACAGCTACGACTACTTTGTGTCAAAAACTCTGCGAACTCTGGGGTGCTTCAGTCCTTCTGGCACACCTGTAGAAGTGTCTGCAGCTAAGGTATGGCTTTTGTCTGCGAGAGAAGTATAAACCAATCTTAACTCTTTCAGCACCAAGCATCTTTACATAAAGCTAGGAAATTTAGCTGAACAGATTCAATGTCCTGCACTAAAAAAAAAACAAAAAAAAAAAACACACAAAACAAACAAAAAAAAAAAACACAGACAACACAGCATCCCCAGGAGAGGCAGAATTTCAGGGTATTGCAGTGTTAAACCATCTGTTAACAATGACTGTCAGAACTGCTTGTAAAATGCGCAACAGAATAAATTCAGCAATTTTGATATCCATGCGTCTTACTTACAATGTCACTTCCAGAGAGTGACGAGACAGAGGATGCCGATGAGCCAGAGGAGTGCTGCTGGGGGCTGGACATAGACATCGGTGAATCAATGCTGGGTGGTGACACAGAATCACGGTTCTGCAGTTGCTCACCGACAAGATTCAGGCTGCTGTGCACAGTCTGCTCAGATGTCTTTAGACCTGGATCTGTGCATATATTTGTAGTAAGAGAAGCAATGTTAGCATACGCATTCCTGACAGAGGTCTATGGCAAGTATTGTAGAACAAACAAAGGTTTCAAAATCACACAACCATTAATCCAACTAATGTACGTAACCTCACAATTGAGGGAGGATAATATGGAAAAATGAAGTGCATACTTTTCCAGATTAGCATAAGGCCATCATTTCAGCAGCCGCAGAAATTTAACTACCAATACTAGAACTGTTTTTACTTACCACAAAGATCCAGGCGTGGGCTACTTCTCCCTCCCCACTTCTTTATGATCCATTCCCTGTAATCTATAACCTCTTGGGTCACTTTAATTATTCGACCTAAAGTGCTACAAGAAAACAGAAACTTTGAAAAAAAAAAAAATATATACAAACTCTTACATTTGGAGAAGCATGGATTTGAAAAAAAAAAAAAAAAAGTCACCGTTGTGTTTATGAAAATAAAGCACACACCCCTGATGTTTTAGACATGGAACAGCAAACATGTTACCTGTGGAAACATGTGCTTTTTTTGGATCCCTAAAAATCTTCCTTCTAACAGTTTTTAATTCCAACTGAATTATTAAAAACATTTTCTAGAAATGTATTTGTCCAAGCTGGTGTCACCTCTACATAGTTGCTTGAGAGGCCCTTCAAATGGGATTTAGGCATTCTCCAAAAAAAAAAAAGAAAAAATAAAGAACTAATATAAAATGTAAACTTTACTATTGCAGGGGAACATTTGGGGAAAACACAAAACTGTAGTTTACCTCTCAGAGTCTTTGCTGGGATAAGACCTTGCAAGTGGCGATACAGCATGACCAAGCACAATGTAGGCATAGTCGAACACCTGTTTCACTTGCATGGCACCATAGGAACTCCTGCCCACATCATTTCCTGAAAAATAAAAAACGATTAGCAGATACAAAAATTGGATTTTGCTGATGCTAGCCAAGGACTTTAAAACAACATCTGTGGCAAGTTGGCTTCCAATATATTTGGATCCACTATAATTAACATAGCACAATTCTAATTGCTCTTATTGTGCAAAAAGCCAACAAATCAGATTGTGGCACATTAATGAACACACAAAGGTTTTCACCTGGCAAGAAAGGGTCTTCAATGCACAACATGGACGGTCTGTAGCCATTAGTCATGACTTTCATGATTTCTTCTTTGGCAACATAAGCTCCTCCATTTTTAATCCGAATACCGGTTTTCAAGTAGTTAAAATGCCTTCCATAAAGCTCAAAGAATTCAATCAGAAGAATGCCAAGATTTACATTGGGTCCTCTGGCATCAATTCTTGGGTGCAACTGCAAAAATACAAGTAAAAATTTTTGGGAACCAGCAAACATGCCAATCAAAATGTTGAATGGGGATCCCGTAGAGGGACAGAATAAGTCATCTACTAAAAGCTTTAAAATCTTGTATGGGGACAGTGAAACTAATTTGACAGAAACTTACCTGGAGAAAGCTAATGGCCATTAAAATGAGGCTGTAAGAGCTAATCCCACCCGTAAAAACCTCGTTCAAATCCCTCTGAAGGAGGAACTGCTTTAATACAAATATCAAGTAAGGCAGAATGGTATATTTCTGAGAAGACAAAAAACAAGGAAAAAAAAAAAAAAAACAGGTCAGGCAAACAAACTGTATACATATTCTTAATAATGACCAGCGTAATAAGAAACAACCAGTTTAATAACTGTAGTGAAACAATCAATTAATGTAAAAATGCCACGTTGCACAGTGGAAGGGAACGGCACCTTTGATAGAATGGTTTAACACTAGAACTACCGGAGTTATATGCATACCTAGAACTACCATGAGCGGTCAATTTGACCGCCATATTAATCATAAATATTATAATGAAAAGGACAAACAAATCTGATGGAAGTCCTTTAGGCACATCATAAAACAACTGAAACATTGTAAATAAATGAACATTTGTACAGAAATGGGTTTATATACAGACATATTACAAAGTGCAACTGCAAAAAATGATAAATTAAAAAAACACATTTGAAAAGAAACAAGTGTATATACAGGTATATTTATATACGAAACTGTACAACCAAAAACAATGTCAATAACAAAAAATTGAAAATAAATGTGTTATATACAAAGTGCAAATACGCAACCAAAACTATGGAAATAAAAAACAAGCATTTGAACATAAATATATACCAATTGCAACAGCACAAGATGTTATCAAAGAAGCCTATGTGTTTGCACAATCCACACAGATGTTGCGCTTCTCCACATATGCAGTGCACTTCCCACACACCGCCTTTGCGCATTGGGCACAGCTATCACAGTTCTGAGTCCAGTCAGTGCTTCAGAACTGCGGTGGAGTACAGCTCTGTTTGCAGGTCCCCTGGAGATTGTGGAAGCTGTCTCCTTTGTTTATTTACAGTTCCAACCAGGCTTATTTATTTTCCTCAACTTTTGCCAAATTGCGATTTTTAAATTAAATTTACTCCACCTGCAAACAGTCAAATTAACCACCTTGGGAGTTCTAGTGTTAACACCATGAAAAAATTGATTTTAAAAGTTGCGGTTGTAGAGAGAATTATAGAATACTGAAATGTATTATCAAATTTAAAAGCAATACAGTAATTAGACAAGATTAAAGAAAAGTTTAACCATCTTTATTAATCTCTGCTTTATAGGAAACCAAACCAACCAAAAGAAAAAAAAAAAAATGCATAATTCAATCTGGGATTGTTTTTTATTTAGTCATTATTTTTCACACCGGGTCTGGCTGGTTTCAAATTTTCTACCTGTGCTGACCCCTAAAAATAGCTTCTACAAGTAACCCTGAGTTACCTGTTTTTTCAAGGTCTCAGCCCTCTCACTACATGCAGCATAAAGAGGAAAGACGTGATGGGAGGGACAGCCTTTACATCACTCACTCGCTGACTGACTGAAAAGGTTCTTGCTAAGATTTACCGCACAGGGCTTCACATTAACATTTTTTAGGTGATGTAAATTCTGGAGTAGTGCATGTGATAACACATGTGATAACACATGCACTACTCCGGAAATTGTGGAGCGGGGCCAGAGATTCTCGCTCCCACTCTGCTCAACCACTTTATCCGCTCAACTCCCGCTCCAAGCAAATTGGTCCCGCTTCACTCGCACTCCACTCCACTCCGCTCCAGACTCGCTTTCAGATACATTCTGTAGTAACTAAGCATTTCTCAGCAGTCTTACGTCTGTCGACTCATTTTCACTATTCTCCAGTTTAATTGTGGAAGACCGAATTCCTTTGGGTAACTTCTGACATATATAGTAACCCGAGTGAATCTAAAAATAGATCACAGGAGATACCTGCTCACATGACACAGTAGACGCTACAAAAGGCTGATTGAATTACAATAGACACCTTAGATTACAACAACCCATTCACATAAATGCTGCAGACTGATCTAAATCCCAGTTCAATATATTGCTGGCACAGTCCTGAGTGAGAAATACAAATAAAATAATGAATACATATATTTAGGAAAAAAGCAATAGAATGCACAGCCCTGTATCTGCCAGACAGGTGGAATAAATTTAATTTAAAAACCGCAGAACGGTCAAATTACCACCTTGGGAGTTCTAGTGTTAACACCATGAAAAAATGGATTTTAAAAGTACTGGTTGTAAAGAGTACACATATACCAGATGAAGTAACTGTAATAACAGTTTCTATAATACAACGCAACTGAAATTGAGA
This sequence comes from Acipenser oxyrinchus oxyrinchus, assembly GCA_030684275.1. NCBI lineage: Eukaryota > Metazoa > Chordata > Actinopteri > Acipenseriformes > Acipenseridae > Acipenser > Acipenser oxyrinchus. Next base: position 22,986,461 of record CM060250.1, read on the forward strand.
GAGTTGCAGAATAAAACGGTGTACCAAACATGGAGTATATTAGAAACGGTGCCATCTCAATCATGAGGAAACTTAAAAGTCACAAGAACTTGGTATGGCAGCTATATCATGTCAGAGTGATAGGTACCATAACATTTTGCCCAAGTAGTTTCCACATCAAAAATATATGTTGGCATTTTAAAATCATTTCTAGGGGGTACAATATGGGCTGCTGAAGAATCCCCTTAGAAATTCCCCTTAGTGTGTGCAGTCCAGCTCAAAGACATTTCAGCACATTACCTCAATGCAGTCCTTGATAAACTGAGCTGCCTTCACGCCAGTTTCTATGTTGAAACTGATGTCTACTTTTACTTCAGTCTCTTGGTCAGTGAGTTTGATTATTGGTACCTGGGATGTGAAGAACATAAAAAAAGTTAGGTATGCTAAATGATATGTTCATTGCTGATTTAGGCAGTCATTTAAATGCAAGGCCAAGGATGTTCTGGTACAGTGTTCAGCAGTTGAAAAATGTTTAAACAATCTTTGTCCAATTGAAATATTTAGGCCAATGGTGCTTTAAGAGGAAGAAACAATTAACCACACAAACAGATGGTAAATCATGATCAATCAAAATCATTGCAACTTTTTGTATGTATTCACTTATAAAAAGGTAGGCCTACATGCATTCAAGTCTCCACTTGTATTTGATGTGACATTTGTTTGCTTTACAGAATTAAAACAGTGTGGGTAGTAATACAGTAGCATTGGGTACCAACAGTTCCAAGCAATACTGTATAAAAACACTGCAGTATTAAAGTCAGGAAACAAAGAACAGCTTTACAAACTAAGATTTCTGCATCACCCTAAAACTTTAATCTGCATTTAATACATACCCAACTAAAATAGGAGTTTTTGTGAACAAAAACAAAAGCATCCTCAGTAGCATTATCTGAGGTATGACATTAGATCAAATTGTTTGTAAAGATGAAGTAAATTGGAAATGTGAAAAAGACTGCATTATCAATTTATACAGAGGTTAAAAACAATGTAGCACAGAGACAGTTAATGATGTTCACAGAACACCAAATGTAATAACTAAGAGAATCATACAACTATGGTCTGAATCATTGTGAAATACAGCTGCTTACCAAACATTAGAACACCCACAATTATACTTGACTCAAGGAATCACAGAACACCTGTGTACAGAGTAGGAAGCCAATATAGCCAAGCCTTAGGCCTTATCAGCTGGAAACCAAAAGGTCACATGATATGGTGGTCATCTTAGGTCAAGGGTCAAAGTGAAGGAGGCCCTTACATTTTACTCAGAATTTCCACAACACTGAAAGCTTGAAGTTGTCATAAATGGTTTATGAGACAAGCTCCCCCTAAAGGGGATGCTTAAATACACATACCGTTATTAGTCATTCAGAATATCCTTATACTACCTCTTCCCCATCACAGGACTATTTCTCATCTTCCATCACCCAATAATGGAAAAATGCAAAGTGGAGGAAATTGAGGGCTTGTAGTAGTCTAGTTCTTGATAATGAGGTTTTTGACCAAAAGATGGCAAAATATCTCAGGTACAATATTTCGTTTAATTTGCTTCACTCTTTTTCAACAGGCAGAAACTTTCACTTGTCAAAGATTCATCAAGAGTCTCCTGTGATCCACATACTGGCCACTACTGACTTGGAGGTAGTTCTTCCATTTCCAGTAAAATTCCCTTTCCAGATTTTCACATATCTTACCGTAGCTTTGTCGAGGACTTTAATTGAGTAAGGCTCAGCCACATTGTGTTTCCTTAGTGCTTGTTCCAATAGCTGCAAAGGGGGTCGCTCCCATTTCCCAAAGACAACCAAATCAATATCACTGCAAGACAAACCACAAGTTACCCCGCTTTTAATGCTTATCCATTAATGTTTATCAATGTATTTATTATCGGACACATTTTCCTACTTTAGACTGCATGGCGATGCCGACGCCACCTTAGTTTTTTTTATCAGTTTTTGCTTAACCAAATGGGCCTATTGACTCCTAATTGAAAAGGTTTTCATTTACTACAAGGTTTTGCTTCAACAAGGAGAACACGAAGGAAGAGAACAAGAATAAAAGCAAAATACACTTATTTATCCTAATCTACAGTGCAACACACAGTAAAGCTGTGTTTTGTAGGTGGAATTAGTGTCTATACAGAAATACTAGTAGAAAAGGATTCCAACAAATCAGAATAGTTGTGTTGACACCCTAGTTATCGCCATTAAGTTGGTCCTGTATAGAAGGTCACAGAAGCTGCACTGCCCATTACTGTATTTTAACAAGAGTAACTTCCTAAATTTGATTATTACCATTATTTATTTATTTATTTTATCTAGCAGATGCCTTTATCCAAAGTGACTTGGAGACTAAGTTGTGTAAACTGCATCAGCTGCAGAATTCACTTACAACAACGTCTCACCTGAAAGCACAAGGAGGTTAAGCGACTTGCTCAGGGTCACACAGCAAGAGAGCTGGGACTTGAACCAGGGACCTCCTGGTTACAAGCCCTTTTCTTTAACCACCAGACCACACAGCCTCAGGGAATGATACAGTACATTTTAGACAGTGGTATAGTCAATATAGTCAAGCCGGAATGCTGCTCCGGTACTTTTTTTCTATAGGCAGAACCTTGACTTAATTAACTTAAGAATACTATACCGTTTGTTATGAAAATGCTTATATGCTGCCCGACCGGTCGAATTTCAGTGCCTGGGCACCAATGAACGGATCTATTTTCCATGGGGAAATATAAAGTGTTACCTACATTTCTTATGATCGTGTACACACATGAGGATGTCCACTTTGCCAGTCAGAAAGTGCACATTTGGTAACGTTACATTGGTAAGCAGAAATCAATATTTTGGAGATGATTATTGTGAAGAGTCTGAATCGGATTCATTTGCTTCCCGAAGCAGTTTTTATTTGGTGGTTTGTCCAGATACGGCAGCAGAGCTCCTTATTGCTGTTCAACTTGAATTTCTCTACATTTTTTATTTTCCTTTTGCAATGGCCTGACTCGTACATGCGAGGGGCTGACATAATACTGGCGTGACTGTTTCGACTCTGAAGACGTCATACAATTTGTGGGGCCCTAGGCCGCCGCCTTGCTCTAAGGCCGGCCTTGTACAAATAGAACTTGTTTGAGAACAATCAGCTTCATTGCCATTCCCGTACTTTAAGATTTAGGACTACACCACTGCCACACTACAACACAGTTTCTACCAACTCCCACTCCAATATATAAACTGCAGTGTTATACATTTTACCATGCATCACTAATCAAAACCAGCATTAAAAAAGAAAATATATATTCTATAAAAATGTGGAATTTACCTTGTTGGGAGATAAAGCCCTGTACTAAAGCTGCCAAAAATCAGAACCTGAAAAAGAAGTTTGATTTATTAAATGTTATACAAAGTGAATGACTGACATCATGCTCCAGATCAATTTCATTTTCTACATTTTTTTTTTTTGTAACACACTTTACAAATACATTTTCAGAAATCTTTAACCCTAGAATGGCCATGGCCCGCATTGGATACAAGAATCATTTTCTACATCTTGTGATAACGAAAAGCTAACCAGCACACTGTGCAACTGCAGAGAAGGATATATGGGCATCTGTGTCTTAATATATAAAAGACATGTTGCTGTCCCACTTTAACCACATTGGTTTGGTCATTTTAGACCATGACACATAGGAGTACAAATAAGTGGGATTGTTCTGAATGGATAAGCCAGAGCTTCATTTTTTTTTTTTTTAAAAAGCAAACTAAATAGTAGCAACCACACTAAGCCACCACTTTAGTAGTTTACAGCTCATTTAACATGTTTAAAAACACAACACCAACATAATGCATTTTAACCAAGTAAAGTTATTTGCAGTGATGTGCAAGACGCTATTTTTATCACTGTTAATTAGTGCAAGTCACAAAAGAGGAACAGTTTGGTAGCATTTATAAAAAAATGCACACACAAAAAAAGTTTGAAATTTTGCAACTGCATATAGAAACTAGATTACTTTCTCGTTCTATAAATTTCCCACTCTCATCTTAGAAACACCATCCACAAAATAATACAATCTGGGTTTATTGTATAACCTATTCTCTTAAGTGATGTTCATGGAGATTATAAAGCAGATTTGGACTCAAAAGGCAACAAATGCTGATTGCCTGTTATTTCTGGGATTTACTGTTTCACATTACTGAACCAGGGTTTAGTACTTACATCGGCTGTCGGCCACAGGTCTTTTATAACGGTTTCTATCCTCCTCACCACTTCTTTACGCATAGCTGCTTCTTGAGGACGTGGAGACATGAAGTCATAGAAGTCAACAATCTCTTCATGGAGGCTGGAAAAACATGAAACATTTATAATACCCTGAAACAAAACCAAACTAAGTATTATTTTTATTTTTTTTGAATGACAGCAGCGATTTTAAAAAAAGTCTAATGTTTGTTATATTACAAGTTCAAGGCTTGATCAAATTTCCTTGCATTAGACCCCATCACAAAAAATACAATTCTCATGGAAGACATAACCCTATAAAAAGAAAACAGTGGGACAATTTGTCTTCAATAGATTATTATTATTATTATTATTATTATTATTATTATTATTATTTATTTCTTAGCAGACGCCCTTATCCAGGGCGACTTACAATTGTTACAAGATATCATTATTTTTTACATACAACTACCCATTTATACAGTTGGGTTTTTACTGGAGCAATCTAGGTAAATTACCTTGCTCAAGGGTAGGGATTAGTTTTAATTTGATTATTAATCTTACGGACGGGTAACAGAATAGTAGTGTCAAGTATTGCAATCATTCTTCTCATTCAAATCATACTACTTTGTATATCATACTATAGCTATTTTGAAGGCTTGGTACTGTACCTTTGAGCTGTCTATTACGCTACTACAATCTGACCTTTGTAGAACACCAACTTCCTCCATCTACAGTCACTGCAGCAAATTAAGACTTGCTCTCACTTCTTTCCTAGTTAATTTGCCAAGTTTATATGGTATAAAAAGGCAAAAAATATTTAATGCATTTAGGATATTCAAATGCCTCCTTGCCTATATGATTGTGCCAACAAGTGTGTAGCTGTAGGAACACACAATACAGTAGTCTTTTCTTAATTTAGCTGTTTTCTTAAGTTTTTAGGACACCACTAGAAAAAAAAAAAAAAAAAACAGAAATATCTGGAAATGTTTAAAATTAACTGAACATTCTGACAAATCCCTATTATGCACCTTATACTTTTTCCATGTGAATAAAAAATGTGTAGAAACACTTCACACCACAATTACTTTCTTTCCTCGATAGCATTTACTCCCAATTCACTATGTCCGCTATTGTAGCTATATTTGAGAATGACCACATTCTACTGTAAATCTTGGACTGCATGTTAGAGCACAACATTATTAAGACCAAGTGATAAACTATCATAAAATACACCGAGGAGAATAGCTCATTTATATTTATAGTTTGAAAAACAAAGAGACAAAAAGTTAGAAGATTAAAACTTTTGGAGTTTTGGGATAGAACCTCCGTCAAAAGTTACATTTCGGCAAGGTGGCAGTCACGCAAGTCCTATGAAAACTTAATATGGCAATTGCAATCAACATTCTGAAATACTACTCAATATTGAAGATTACAGGTAGTTAGACAATGCAATTTCCTTGCGTCAGCAGATTGCAGCCTACACCATGCCAAATTAAATGGGGTAGAACAGCGACATTAAAAAGGACTCCCTCCCCTACTGCTATATAAGAGCCCTACAAAATCTGCATTAACGAGCACATGGACAGAATCAAAAGAATTACGTGGAATCTAGTGCTGTACAAAAAGAAAAACGGGGGCATTTGGCAGTAGAGCATTAAGCTTGAAATTACATATCTGAAGGAAGTAGATGCGATACCTTTATTGGACTAACTATAACATTATTATTAATCACAAGCTTTACATGAAGAGACCTTTCAGGTCTTGAAAGCTATGCATTAATTATTTTTTTTAGTTAGTCCATAAAATAAAAGGTATCACATCTCCTTCTCTTTGTCCATCATCTCTGGAAAAGGGAACATTTGAAACTTGAAAATGTGCACGCATTTTGTACAATACAGGGCAGGCAGTTGCAGCTACAGTACTGTGCTGCGAGGCAGGCATCAACTACGTTCCTGGTCATTGCCGAGAGATGCAGAGATCATAGATATTCTAGGTGCAAAAACACTCAACCACTTTACTTCCGCCACATCATGTTGCCCGCAATGGGTTATTGGATACAGAGAGAGCTCTATGGACAGTCAATGTAGTGGTGTAAAACTTTCGTTATGTTAAAAATAAATATAATTACTTTTGAAGTAAATTTCACTTTTGCCCAAGGTCTCTTGAACAAACAATTGCTATTTTCTGAGCACAGTCCTGAATTGTTGTGCATGCGTAGAAATACAGAGTAAAATAGCTAGCACACATTCTACTATTGGCACATTGCAGAATTCAGAAGGGTAAAGCTGAAGAGACTGTGGCAGCTGTATCAAATATATTATATTAATACAGTGCTCCCCTGTATAACACTCTAGTCGGGAGCCATAGTTAAAGACTGTGTTATTTGTGTTCCACCTTATAAAGAGACTACTAGTGTTAGCGTAATGGCATTATGGGGTAAACGGGAGCCATGACCGCATCAGCCTTTATAACCTGTTCGCAGTATAAAAGACATTTCTCCCGTATCTCTACCTGTCTCTCGGCCATCTCCTCCTGGATGCACTTGCATTATCTCAAACTCAACCTCTCCAAATCAAGCCTCCTTTTCACCTCCCCCCCCCCCCCCCCCTCCTCCTCCACTATTCTCTCTCTATTCCGCTTGAATTCACCACCCTCTCTCATTCCTCATCCACCAAGAACCTTGGTGTCACCCTTGACCCCTCCCTCTCCTACACTCAGCACATCCCTACTCTGGCACGCTCTGTCGCTTCTTCCTCAGCAACTACTCCACACAGCTCCTAGTTCAGGCCCTGGTACTGTCCCGTCTTAACAATTGCAACTCCCTCCTTTGTGCCTCTGCTACCCGTCCACTCCAGCTCATCTAAAACTCTGCTGCTTGCCTGGTCTTATCTTTTCCCTTCCTCATTTCTTCTATTCTTCTCCGCTCTCTGCACTAGCTCCCTATTGCTGCTCGTATCCAATTCAAAACTCTTGTACTCGTCTATCGCTGTCTTGACCTTTCTGCTACCTCCTCTCTCCAGACTATCATTTCTCCCTACAACCCCCTCTCGCCACCTCCGCTCCTCTACCTCCGGGAGACTAGCCGTACTCCCCCACCGCTCCCCTGCCTCCACAACCCGCTCCTTCTCAACCCTTGCCCCTCAGTCGTGGAACGACTTACCCATGAATATCAGGACTGCTAAGTCCCTGACCACCTTCCGGCGCCTCCTCAAGACGCACCTGTTCAGACAGCATCTGTAAACCTCACAACTCCCAACCATACTGGAATATATGGCACCCAATTGTACCAGTACTTGCACCAGCTTGCACTGAACTGCTCCATACCTTGTCATATTTAACGACTGCTCCTAACTACAAGTACTTACTGTATCTTCTATTTGATTTTACTCTTGTAGGTAACCACTCACGGTTTTTTAATTGCTCTTAACTGAAATCATTCTCATCCATTTATTATACTTGCTACGTGTTCTTACTGGACTTTACTCATATCAGAAAATATTTACTATAAGTTTTAACTGCTCTTAGACAAACTTGCACTTCCTTATAATTTTGTATCATTTATTTTGCCCTTACTTGAATTTGATCTTATTGTACCTTCAGACTGCTCTTATCTGTATTATGATATTCTGTAATTGATATTTTATAATGGGATATCTTGTAATGTGATTTTATAATGCGACTTTGTACTGTGATTTTGTAACAATTGTAAGTTGCCCTGGATAATGCATGCCTGCTAATTAATAGTAATAATAATAATAATAATAATAATAATAATAATAATAATAATAATAATAATAATGTCTGCCTTATAAAAAGGGGAGCATTGCATATATGGTTGTGCTTTATTCTCATATATAAAAAATGGAAAGAGCGGGTTACGAGAGTACCATTAATAATTAAATATTCTAAATTATTACCCAACATTTCAAAAATAGTTTGGAAGCATTTACGTATACTTCATAATTCAGAAAACAATATTTCCAACAGCACCAATCATAGCTTTTAGAAGGGATGCAAATTTAGCTGACATTTTAGTCCACAGTAAACATAAAGGGGTCATAGATCGTACTAAGGGGCATTGCAAACTGTAAAAGCACATGTAAAAAGTGTGCAAACATTGGTAAAGAGAAGTGAAATCGCAAATAAAGAAAATAAATATTCAGTCTTAAAAATGTCATGTAAGGATAGAACCTTCTATTTTCTATATTTTGCATAATGTAATAAAGTATGTAGGAGACAGGTACATTATATAAAAGAATACAGAACCACTTATCAAATATAAGAAAATGAAAATAAACCAATAGTTCAGCACTTTACAAGGAACACACACACCATGGATGACCTAGAGTCTGTGGTTTTTGAAAATTAAAATGAGAATATACAATATAGAATAAAAGAAAATAAATTGATAAATAGACTAGATACCATGATGCCTGAAGGTTTAAATAGAAAGGAACAGTAGATTGCTACATGACATTAAAGATTAGATTTAAAAGAGAAATAAATTTAGCTCAAAAAACACACACTAATATATATATATATATAAATTACACACATGTTTATAAACTGGAGAAGAAAATTATTAACCAGGGGGAAGGCTATTGTTACCGACAGGGGGCATTGCACACTGGACATAATAGTCTTCCCAAGTGGCATTTAATTTCTCATTATGAGCCGAGTCTGCAGTACATATTTAATAAGAGTGTCAAAAATAATGAGGAAACGTTGGATAGTAAATATAACTATACTGTAAAGCCATAAATATTTGCGAGCATTTTACGATGCGTTTTTCACGTATGAAAAAAGTAAACATTTTTGCCACGACTGTCTTAGTGCTGTGCATATAATGAAGTAATATACTACTACCAGTGCAAAAGGGCGCCCACATTTCTAGAGCAAAATAGGTTTTATGGATGTGATTCGCCAGATATTCTGGTCGCAAATATTTGTGGCTTTAAAGTATTTTGGTTAAATAGAGGATACAGCGTAAGTAGATAACAAATAACAAAATATGTTTTAATTTCATACCGCAGGCTTTTTTTCTTTCTCTTGTAATATGTTTTGTAATTCATTTTCTGTTAAATCACAGAATCGGCGAGAGTCCTTTGTTATTTTGGACCTGAAACTTGTGTTTATACTATATTCATATCACAGCATTTACAAAATTTTGAAAAACGACGCCTATACATTTAAATTAATTATATTTCCACAAGCTTGATGCTTTATTTTTCAAATTGTATACATGTTCGTGCCGTGACGCACATAAACAAACTATGTTCAGGTCTAAAACATTTTGCTATTAAACAAAAAGCACTGTATTCGCCCCGTGAAGGAAAACGTATTTTATTACCAACATTTTTACTGTAATTATTTAATTCTAGATAGAGGTAACCACAAAACTTATTACGTTTGTAGATGTGTGAAATAATATTTCTGAAAAAATGTAGTGGCAACTAGCCTTGTTTCACATTCATCCCACATCAATTAACGTCTTTTCACATTATAGCACTAATACAATTTTGGAATCCTCAGCTTCTCTAAACGTTCTGTCAGAGATATGTATTTAGTTCTGTTGTACGGTCTGGACTGTGACGTCGACAATGGGGGCGTTGACCATTGTGATTTACAGCGTTCATCTAGAATACTTTAATGCGAATGGATTTTTTTTTAAATAATTGTTTTATGTATTTTAAAATATGAGGCTGTAAGGTATACACAGTTAAATAAATTTAAAAAAGATATACTTCAGGTACATGACATGTGCTTGTGACCATTTTGTTACAACATTCTCACTAGAATCAAATCACCGTTAACCTTGGACACCACCCACTTATTTTCCTTGGTTGCTTCAGGATAAAGTTCAACCAGACCAAGACCTGGTGGGCGGGCATGAACGCCACGCGGGGAGGGGAGAACTAGAGTGAAATTTACCAAGAGTAATTCACAATCGTTGCATGACACATCAAAATCACAGTTCAACCTGAAACTACGTGTACTTATGAAAGTGCCAGAAGTAGTATTACACCACTTCTCTTCCTGCGTGAATAACGTGTTGCAAAACTAAACTGTCAAAGAGAGGGGTTTTATTTACCTAAAGTTTACTGAATTTATTTAACCGAAATTAATTTTAAATTAACACGTTATTACATTTTTCATCAACGTCAGCATTGTTTTAGCAGCATTTTAAACCGGTTTAATCTGTAGTGTGTAACACACGCAGATAAATTGTTGCCAGTAGACTCCTCAGGGACTTGATACAGAATGTCCATTTACAACACGCACGCACCCCCCACCCCCTAGTCACAGTGGACTATTAAGGGCCGGTTTTTCAAAACTTGTAATCCGGATAACACCGATCCGGATTTTTTAAATCATATATTTTGATCACAACAAGTATAAAATTACAAAATCCATACAACACATCCTGAAAAAACGGCCCCTGCAGTTTATTACATATTATTCACTCGTATACCCAAGTATTTAGACCATCTTACCCATTAATGCCTGGGCTATATTTCCTTTTTTTCCAGGGGGTCCCGGAGCAAAGCTGATAATTGCTGTTACTCCAGCTAGAAAGCAGGTAGTTGATCCCGTAGGTGCTCGCTTTATTTTCACTTTTCCTCCGGCCTGGGTGGTGGTTTATACTAGTCGTAGTAGGGCTGTGATAATTATGGCGATTGTGGTTTTGCTGCTGCTGGTTGCTGTGATTATTCACATTGCACAAGTTCTCGCTGAAATTGAAAAATAAGTTGCTACCAGCAGACTTGTTATTTATATCATCATTACTAGTCCTTCCCAAAGAAAATGTAGGAGAAGGGCTTTCCGTGCCAGACTCCACTGAGGAGGAAGTATATAAAGAAGATACAGAGGGGGTCTTTTGTAACCTTTTCCACTCGCCTTCCTTTGACACGCTGGTGTGCTGGTTAAAAGGACGACAGTTTGCGTTGCTGTTTGAAATACTGGAAGAAATTGTAACATCATTGCTGCTGCTGCTGCTGCTGCTGCTAGTGCTCTGGCTGGCAGCACGACTCTGATGGCTGCTACTGCTGCAGCAGCTTTTAGGCGCCGCAGCTGTTACATTTTTAAAAAAACTGGAGTCCAAAGCCGGCGAGTTGACAGCGATATTGTGGTAACGGTGATGGCTTGAGTTCGCCCGGACTCCCTGAGAGGTCTCCCATATATGCATCCACAAGGCATTAGCAGGTCCTTCCTGTTCTGGTTGAATCCAAGCTACCCTCGGATCCATTCAACTTCTGTAATCTAACAAACCTTTCCCGAATCCCGTTTTTTGTTAAAAATGCACTCGTTTTCTCACTTTAGTCACTCGACAGTAAACTCGATACGTTTTAAAAACCAACAAAGTAAGCGCTAAAAGCCCAAACGAAACAAGAACCGCTAATTTCTAAATGCCAGAAACTGGAATACACCATACCAACCAATATGGCGTAGATTTTTTGAACCCGAACTCCAACTGCGCATGCATGGTGGGTTTTAAACTATCACAGGTGAATACGCCCCCTGACAGAATACGCATGCGCAAACATACACTCCGTTTTTCCCACCAATCTACAGTGATTGTTCAAAGGCTCTCCACGAGCTCTCTGCGTGCACTAGTTTAACCTTTTCAGGTCTGTGCTGCTATACTATGAGTCTCTCTCTCTCTCTCTCTCTCTCTCTCTCTCTCTCTCTCTCTCTCTCTCTCTCTCTCTCCACACACTGTTCTCCCTGTATTTGTTTCTTTTTTTTTTTTTAAAAGAAAAAAGAAACGAAAATACAGGGAGAACAGTGTGTATGTATGTATGCATATAATATATATATATATATATATATATATATATATATATATATATATATATATATATATATATATATATATATACAGTACTGTGCAAAAGTTTGAGGCAGGTGTGAAAAAATGCTGTAAAGTAAGAATGCTTTCAAAATAAACATGTTAATAGATTATATTTATCAATTAACTAAATGCAAAGTGAGTGAACAGAAGAAAAATCTACATCAAATCAATATTTGGTGTGACCACCCTTTGCCTTCAAAACAGCATCAATTCTTCTAGGTACACTTGCACACAGTTTTTGAAGGAACTCGCAGGTAGGTTGGCCCAAACATCTTGGAGAACTAACCACAGTTCTTCTGTGGATTTAGGCAGCCTCAGTTGCTTCTCTCTCTTCATGTAATCCCAGACAGACTCGATGATGTTGAGATCAGGGCTCTGTGGGGGCCATACCATCACTTCCAGGACTCCTTGTTCTTCTTTACGCTGAAGATAGTTCTTAATGACTTTCGCTGTATGTTTGGGGTCGTTGTCATGCTGCAGAATAAATTTGAGCCAATCAGATGCCTCCCTGATGGTATTGCATGATGGATAAGTATCTGCCTGTACTTCTCAGCATTGAGGAGACCATTAATTCTGACCAAATCCTCAACTCCATTTGCAGAAATGCAGCCCCAAACTTGCAAGGAACCTCCACCATGCTTCACTGTTGCCTGCAGACACTCATTCGTACCGCTCTCCAGCCCTTCGCGAACAAACTGCCTTCTGCTACAGCCAAATATTTCAAATTTTGACTCATCAGTCCAGAGCACCTGCTGCCATTTTTCTGCACCCCAGTTCCTGTGTTTTCGTGCATAGTTGTGTCGCTTGGCCTTGTTTCCACGCCGGAGGTATGGCTTTTGGCCGCAAGTCTTCCATGAAGGCCACTTCTGACCAGACTTCTCCGGACAGTAGATGGGTGTACCAGGGTCCCACTGTTTTCTGCCAGTTCTGAGCTGATGGCACTGCTGGACATCTTCCGATTGCGAAGGGAAGTAAGCATGATGTGTCTTTCATCTGCTGCAGTAAGTTTCCATGGCCGACCACCGCGTCTACGGTCCTCAACGTTGCCCGTTTCTTTGTGCTTCTTCAAAAGAGCTTGGACAGCACATCTGGAAACCCCTGTCTGCCTTGAAATTTCTGCCTGGGAGAGACCTTGCTGATGCAGTATAACTACCTTGTGTCTTGTTGCTGTGCTCAGTCTTGCCATGGTGTATGACTTTGACAGTAAACTGTCTTCAGCAACCTCACCTTATTAGCTGAGTTTGGCTGTTCCTCACCCAGTTTTATTCCTCCTACACAGCTGTTTCTGTTTCAGTTAATGATTGTGTTTCAACCTACATATTGAATTGATGATCATTAGCACCTGTTTGGTATAATTGTTTAATCATACACCTGACTATATGCCTACAAAATCCCTGACTTTGTGCAAGTGTACCTAGAAGAATTGATGCTGTTTTGAAGGCAAAGGGTGGTCACACCAAATATGGATTTGATTTAGATTTTTCTTCGGTTCACTCACTTTGCATTTAGTTAATTGATAAATATAATCTATTAACATGTCTATTTTTGAAAGCATTCTTACTTTACAGCATTTTTTCACACCTGCCTAAAACTTTTGCACAGTACTGTATATATATATATATATATATATATATATATATTATGGTTAGCTAATGATACGTGGATGATTAAGCTGGATCATGTTTACCAAAAGCATGAATCCCAGAATTGCACCCTGGACTCCCATAGCTCAAGCTGTCAATCTAACACCCCTTGACTCGAGTCTTGTTTGATGTCAGGCAATTGCTGAGCTTAGACACCAGCTGCTGAGAGAAAAAAAAAAAAAAACGTCAGTCCTTACCTCAATGTGGCAACATGCAGGGCAGTGGCACGAACATTGCTAAAATATCTTCCAATCATAGGAACGAACACATGATTAATGTGTTTAAGGTTTTGGGCAAACTTGTAACAGCAAAATGTAGCTACTTTTGCCAAATACATTTACCGTTTTCCATAATCACACATTTAAGAAAGGAAAAGTTATGACCACCAAACTCATTTCACTTTTCCCTTTACAGGCTTCGGGGGGGTAGATGACATGTCTATTAGCATAATCACTGCGCCCTGATCAAAAAGAAATGGTTTCATTTGTTGGGAAGTGATGCATTAAAGAGTAAGTAGCGGGGTTCCGGAAAATATAGCACGTTCCACGTGTTGCTACAATTGTTTAAATATCAGTGCTTTCTGATTTCCGTTTTGCATTATATTCGTGTTTTTTTTTAAAAACCTAACGAAAAGTAACTGTTATTTTTTTCACATAATATGTAATCCATTAGCACAATTTGCCACTTGTTTGCAATATGTGAAAATGTAATCAGATTATAGTAATATGCTACTCCACAACACTGTATAGGCCTACCTACTATATCACTGCAAATAAATTATACATGCATAGGAGACTTCTGTTGTTATGAATATATTCCATGTTTCTTTTAAGTTCTAAGTGTGTGTAGTTACTTACCAGCAGGAATTCCCAAAGAGAGAGGCTCTGTATATTGCAGTGGAGTAAATTAAAGAACAGATGATCATTTACACACTGGAGTAACCATAACATACAACAATGGTATGAAACCCCTACTGCTTTGTAAGGGTTAAAGATCCAAAGAGACTGATATTGTTGGTTGCCCAACCTGGAAAACATGGTAAATCCAAATCCTGTATTTACAATTCCATTTACAAAACAAGCCTCTTAAAAACTGCTATTAATAAAATGAAACATTAAATAATTATGGAAGTGAGTTCCTGAAAGCACTAGGGACAGTAGAATGTAATTTATGGTACTAAGGAAACAAGTAACAGAAGTGTTTTCCTGGCTCAGAAAACAAAAGCTGATCACTGGAGCTTCCTTTTTATGTGAATGTCAATCAAGGGATTTCCTTGGCAACTGTAGGTAAAAACTCACGACTACTACACTTTGATAGCCTTAAGAAGCCACACAGTGATAATTTTACTGTATAGCTATAACTATGGTTTAATAACGGTTGTGCGTTATGGTACAAGGGAAGACTTTTCTAGTACACCCAAGCTCTCTAAGCTTCTTGCTTAGCATTGCTGGTACTATACTTTATTACCAGCTGAAGCCCATCTATTATATCTAATACATATACATTATATATATGCATCTAGGGCTTCTGTGACGTCATAAATTACGAGACTGAAGAGTAAGTTATAAACTGTCACAGAAACCCGAGATTTCCTGTAACTCATTGAAGAGGCCCATCTGTTATTTTTTATAATACATGGATACCCTTGTGATGCTAATATTAAAGAAGACGAGGTTCAGCGGTACAGTTTTTTTTTTTTTAAACGCAGTATTTCAGTGCTGTACAGACGCTCTAGGTCATTATCTGTTAGTGCTTCAGATTTATTTGAATGATTGCCTTGTCCTTGTTTTCATTTCCCGTTCCTCTCCAGTTTCTCTGAGATACAAATGTACCAGCTTTACATCATTTTTTCAATGTATTCTCATTTTGTTGATCATTAATGAAAATTTCTGTACTGTGGGTGCTGTCGAGTGATTGAAAACGAGACAAAATGATGGTCTCGAGGAATCGAATGGGTCAAAGTTCATTATTTTCCCCTAGAGGAATTATCACTTTTTGACGTCACTACTGTGGTATTATGCCTTTTTTTTCCCCCCGAATGGCTCAGGATGAAAATATAGCCTTCATCCATGTAATTTTATATTATATATATATATATATATATATATATATATATATATATATATATATATATATATATATATACAGTACTGTGCAAAAAGTTTTAGGCAGGTGTGAAAAAATGCTGTAAAGTAAGAATGCTTTCAAAAATAGACATGTTAATAGTTTATATTTATCAATTAACTTAATGCAAAGTGAGTGAACAGAAGAAAAATCTAAATCAAATCCATATTTTGTGTGACCACCCTTTGCCTTCAAAACAGCATCAATTCTTCTAGGTACACTTGCACACAGTTTTTGAAGGAACTCGGCAGGTAGGTTGGCCCAAACATCTTGGAGAACTAACCACAGTTCTTCTGTGGATTTAGGCAGCCTCAGTTGCTTCTCTCTCTTCATGTAATCCCAGACAGACTCGCTGATGTTGAGATCAGGGCTCTGTGGGGCCATACCATCACTTCCAGGACTCCTTATTCTTCTTTACGCTGAAGATAGTTCTTAATGACTTTCGCTGTATGTTTGGGGTCATTGTCATGCTGCAGAATAAATTTGGGGCCAATCAGATGCCTCCCTGATGGTATTGCATGATGGATAAGTATCTGCCTGTACTTCTCAGCATTGAGGAGACCATTAATTCTGACCAAATCCCCAACTCCATTTGCAGAAATGCAGCCCCAAACTTGCAAGGAACCTCCACTATGCTTCACTGTTGCCTGCAGACACTCATTCGTGATGCGCTCTCCAGCCCTTCGCGAACAAACTGCCTTCTGCTACAGCCAAATATTTTCAAATTTTGACTCATCAGTCCAGAGCACCTGCTGCCATTTTTCTGTACCCCAGTTCCTGTGTTTTCGTGCATAGTTGAGTCGCTTGGCCTTGTGTACGCGGAGGTATGGCTTTTTGGCCGCAAAGTCTTCCATGAAGGCCACTTCTGACCAGACTTCTCCGGACAGTAGATGGGTGTACCAGGGTCCCACTGTTTTCTGCCAGTTCTGAGCTGATGGCACTGCTGGACATCTTCCGATTGCGAAGGGAAGTAAGCATGATGTGTCTTTCATCTGCTGCAGTAAGTTTCCTTTGGCCGACCACTGCGTCTACGGTCCTCAACGTTGCCCGTTTCTTTGTGCTTCTTCAAAAGAGCTTGGACAGCACATCTGGAAACCCCTGTCTGCCTTGAAATTTCTGCCTGGGAGAGACCTTTGCTGATGCAGTATAACTACCTTGTGTCTTGTTGCTGTGCTCAGTCTTGCCATGGTGTATGACTTTTGACAGTAAACTGTCTTCAGCAACCTCACCTTGTTAGCTGAGTTTGGCTGTTCCTCACCCAGTTTTATTCCTCCTACACAGCTGTTTCTGTTTCAGTTAATGATTGTGTTTCAACCTACATATTGAATTGATGATCATTAGCACCTGTTTGGTATAATTGTTTAATCATACACCTGACTATATGCCTACAAAATCCCTGACTTTGTGCAAGTGTACCTAGAAGAATTGATGCTGTTTTGAAGGCAAAGGATTGTCACACCAAATATGGATTTGATTTAGATTTTTCTTCTGTTCACTCACTTTGCATTTAGTTAATTGATAAATATAATCTATTAACATGTCTATTTTTGAAAGCATTCTTACTTTACAGCATTTTTTCACACCTGCCTAAAACTTTTGCACAGTACTGTATATATATATATAATACACACAGACACACACACACACACATATACAGTGCCTTGCATAAGTATTCACCCCCCTTGGACTTTTCCACATTTTGTAGTGTTACAACCTGGAATTAAAATGGATTTAATTAGGATTTTTTGTCACTGATCTACACAAAATAGTCCATAATGTCGAAGTGGGGAAAAAAATCTACATACTTTTCAAAATTATTTACAAATAAAAAACTGAAAAGTCTTGATTGCATAAGTATTCACCCCCTTTGCTGTGACAACCCTAAATAAGCTCTGGTGCAACCAACTGCCTTCAGAAGTCACATAATTAGTTGAATGGAGTCCACCTGTGTGCAATTAAAGTGTCACATGATCTCAGATTAAATACACCTGTTTCTGGAAGGCCCCAGAGTTTGTTAGAGAGCGTATCTAAACAAACAGCATCATGAAGACCAAGGAGCTATGAATACAAGTCCGGGATAAAGTTCTGGAGAAGCACCAATCAGGGCTGGGTTATAAAAAAATATCCCAAACTTTGAACATCCTCCGGAGCACCGTTAAATCCATTATTAAAAAATGGAAAGAATATGGCACAACAGCGACTCTGCCTAGAGAAGGCTGTCCACCAAAACTCAGTGACCAGGTAAGGAGGGCATTAGTCAGAGAAGCAACCAAAAGGCCAATGGTAACTCTGAAGGAGCTGGAGAGATTCACAGCTGAGATGGGAGAAACCGTCCATGGGACAACTATAACCGGACGCTCCACAAAGCTGGGCTTTATGGAAGAGTGGCAAGAAGAAAGCCATTGCTGAAAAAAACCCATATCAAATCCCATTTGGATTTTGCCAAAAGGCATGTGGGAGACGACAGCAAACATGTGGAAAAAGGTTCTCTGGTCTGATGAGACCAAAATTGAACTTTTTGGCCTTGGCAAAACGCTATGTGTGGCGAAAGCCAACACTGCTCATCACCCTGAGAACACCATCCCCGTGGTGAAGCATGGTGGTGGCAGCATCATGTTATGGGGATGCTTTTCATCGGCAGGGACTGGGAAACTGGTCAGGATTGAGGGCAAGATGGATGGAGCCACATACAGGGAAATTCTAGAGGAAAACCTGTTTCAGTCTGCAAGAGACCTAGGACTGGGGCGGAGGTTCACCTTCCAGCAGGACAATGACCCTAAACACACAGCCAAAGCTACACTGGAGTGGTTTAAAAACAAGAACCTGAATGTCTTAGAATGGCCCAGTCAAAGCCCAGACCTCAATCCGATTGAGAATCTGTGGCAAGACTTGAAAATTGCTGTTCACCAATGGTCCCCATCCAACTTGAGATTGCCAGAAGAATGGGCAAAAATTGCAGGATCCAGATGTGCAAAGCTGGTAGAGACTTACCCAAAAAGACTCACAGCTGTAATTGCTGCCAAAGGTGCTACCAAGTATTGACTCAGGGGGTGAATACTTATGCAAACAACAAATGTCTTTTTTTGTTTAATTAACTTTGTGTCACAATAAAAAATATTTTGCAGCTTCAAAGTGTTAAGTATGTTGTGTAAATCAAATGGTAAAAATCCCAATTCAATCCATTTTAATTCCAGGTTATAACACTACAAAATGTGGAAAATTCCAAGGGGGTGAATACTTATGCAAGACACTGTATATATATATATATATATATATATATATATATATATATATATATATATATATACAGTACTGTGCAAAAGTTTTAGGCAGGTGTGAAAAATGCTGTAAAGTAAGAATGCTTTCAAAATAGACATGTTAATAGATTATATTTATCAATTAACTAAATGCAAAGTGAGGGAACAGAAGAAAAATCTAAATCAAATCCGTATTTGGTGTGACCACCCCTTTGCCTTCAAAACAGCATCAAGCATCAATTCTTCTAGGTACACTTGCACACAGTTTTTGAAGGAACTCGGCAGGTAGGTTGGCCCAAACATCTTGGAGAACTAACCACAGTTCTTCTGTGGATTTAGGCAGCCTCAGTTGCTTCTCTCTCTTCATGTAATCCCAGACAGACTCGATGAAGTTGAGATCAGGGCTCTGTGGGGCCATACCATCACTTCCAGGACTCCTTGTTCTTCTTTACGCTGAAGATAGTTCTTAATGACTTTCGCTGTATGTTTGGGGTCGTTGTCATGCTGCAGAATAAATTTGGGGCCAATCAGATGCCTCCCTGCTGGTATTGCATGATGGATAAGTATCTGCCTGTACTTCTCAGCATTGAGGAGACCATTAATTCTGACCAAATCCCCAACTCCATTTGCAGAAATGCAGCCCCAAACTTGCAAGGAACCTCCACCATGCTTCACTGTTGCCTGCAGACACTCATTCGTGTACCGGCTCTCCAGCCCTTCGCAACAAACTGCCTTCTGCTACAGCCAAATATTTCAAATTTTGACTCATCAGTCCAGAGCACCTGCTGCCATTTTTCTGCACCCCAGTTCCTGTGTTTTCGTGCATAGTTGAGTCGCTTGGCCTTGTTTCCACGCCGGAGTTATGGCTTTTGGCCTAAGTCTTCCATGAAGGCCACTTCTGACCAGACTTCTCCGGACAGTAGATGGGTGTACCAGGGTCCCACTGTTTTCTGCCAATTCTGAGCTGATGGCACTGCTGGACATCTTCCGATTGCGAGGGAAGTAAGCATGATGTGTCTTTCATCTGCTGCAGTAAGTTTCTTTGGCCGACCACTGCATCTACTGTCCTCAACGCTGTCCGTCTTTGTGCTTCTTCAAAAGAGCTTGGACAGCACATCTGGAAACCCCTGTCTGCCTTGAAATATCTGCCTGGGAGAGACCTTGCTGATGCAATATAACTGCCTTGTGTCTTGTTGCTGTGCTCAGTTTTGCCATGGTGTATGACTTTTGACAGTAAACTGTCTTCAGCAACCTCACCTTGTTAGCTGAGTTTGGCTGTTCCTCACCCAGTTTTATTCCTCCTACACAGCTGTTTCTGTTTCAGCTAATGATTGTGTTTCAACCTACATATTGAATTGATGATCATTAGCACCTGTTTGGTATAATTGTTTAATCATACACCTGACTATATGCCTACAAAATCCCTGACTTTGTGCAAGTGTACCTAGAAGAATTGATGCTGTTTTGAAGGCAAAGGGTGGTCACACCAAATATGGATTTGATTTAGATTTTTCTTCTGTTCACTCACTTTGCATTTAGTTAATTGATAAATATAATCTATTAACATGTCTATTTTGAAAGCATTCTTACTTTACAGCATTTTTTCACACCTGCCTAAAACTTTTGCACAGTACTGTATATATATATATATATATATATATATATATATATATATATATATATATATATATATATATATATATATATATATATATATATATATATATATATATATATATATAAATTGTCCATTATCATAAGGAAATGTGCAAATAATAAATTAATTCTGAAGATGCAAAAACAGCAGCAGTACTGTACTTTCTAAAAGAGGTAGCACTTGTATAGTATCCAAGAAGGCAATGTCACATGTTTAACAAGTAATGTCTAGACAAGTGTCTTGGTAATGAAATAAGGTCAGGTCCTTGAATTGTATGAGTGAAGCATTTGAGTTAGGCAAAGCTGATCACACAATAGACATGCCCCTTATTAATGGAAAAGTGTCTTTCATTTGAAAAGGTACAAACATTGACTACATTGAGAAAACCTCAAGGATAAAACATATGTCATATAAATGTAGGTTTCTTTTAGTAGCACTGCTAGAAACTACCATTGAGGATTTTAGTTATGGCTAAAAATAAATACATTTAAAAAAACCACACACTTAAATCAGATTTTAGACTTTATTAAAAGTTATGAGAAGCAAGGTAAACATTCAAACCTGTAAACAATTAACCTGTTAATAACAGCCATAGAAATTACCAGAAGTAAGCATATTTTAATCGCTACCATGTGGATCCAGGAGGCTAGCCACCACCCACACATAAACACAAAAATACTAATGCTACATTTAACACATGCCTTGTTTTTGAAAAGGTTTATATCACTTTTTGCGACAGCTTATTAATACAAAATGGAATTTCCTTGTAGTCCTTTCACTCTTATTGATGGGTTTGACAATCAAATGTCCTGGTTAATTGATTAGAAAATCTCACTGTACATTTTTAACTAGTTTAAAACGGACAAGGGTATTTCAACAAAAGTAAGCTAAGACTAGTGTTTAATTCCATTAACAACCACTAACTTTTCTTAATATCTTGCAGCTTCGGAACTTTCTGTGTATCATTAACACATTCCATTTCGTTAAAGTGACACTGATGAGTTTCTTTTTCACTTTTCCAGGTGTACATACTGTACAATAATGTAGTGGGGATAGAGCTGAGGTAATTAGTTATGTCCCACTTACATTTTGAGATTGTTTGTCATCCAATTGCGACAGAATTTGGGGCTGTCTCCATGAGGTGTTGTGTATCCTTGTGAAAATGTTACATTCTGCTATTCCTAATATGAATTGATCACCTGTATTCTATCTCTTATTCCAAAGGGATTGTATCTACTGTATATTCAATTCTGACTGATGCAGTAGTATCAAAAACAAGTATAGCATAATGTTTTCCACAGAAATACCTATAATGAAATTAGTAGCATGTGATTATAAGATTTTACACATTTAGGAGCCAGGCTATATCAATACTACATTCAAATACCAGATTTTGTTACAGGAAAACTATATAAAAAACAACAGGTCCCAGATGTTTTCTTTACAATGCAGGAGGCATATCGTAAACATAAGATAAAACTGTATTATGCATTGATGGATGGTTCAGCTGGGAGTGTGAGAATTGAATCCCACACCTTTCAGCAACAGTTTTTCAATTTAACCAGAGAGATAAATGCCTACCGACTTCTTCATTTGAAAAGTTTGGAACTTGTAATAAAAGTTTCAGCAGCCTTGTAGTTTAATGAAAATGTATTTTGTTTATTACTGTCAATAAGAAAAAATGTTATCAAAGCTTTTTTTTGTTTTGTTTTAGGGTAGTCTTCAAATTTTTCAATGTACTATCTGAAAAACAATAAAATAAAATAAAAAAACAGAGGCAGGTATGGTATTAAAAAGAGTAAGTAGTGGGGTTCCGAAAAATATAACTTTGTACATCCCTACGTGCTGCTACAACTGTTTAAATAACATACCTGTAATTTTTATTTTCATTGTTAACATCCTGACAACTTCTAAAAACATAGCTGGCAATATTCCATATGCTGACACTTGTTGGCTCTTGTAAGTTGAGTACACATTTTATGTAATTTACAGAATTTTTTTTTATAGATCTCCTAAAATACAGACTGCAGATTTCCTGCTACATTAATTGTACCCAATTTTCATGAAAACCTGCCCAGGCACAGCGTGAAAGGAAAGGAGACAGATTTCAACAACACATACCAGTTGGCATTGCTTAATGTTAACACTCACAATCATTAATGGAAACTAAAACAAAATAATTGTAATTAGCAGATGCTTACACAACAGTTAGAGAGTGACTGATTAGCAGACAAGTTGCTGCAAATATGTGGTATTTGTACAGCTGTCCCAAATGCCTCAGTTTTAATCTTTCTAAACAGATGTCAAATTCAAATCAAAAAGAGGAATTGAATTTCTGTTAAAAGTAATATAGTAAACTAGAATCATGTATTCTGCTATCTGCAACCTGTCATGGCCCTTCTTCATTTCAAGGATTAGTGAATGTTTCTGGATTTTGGATATAATCCAAGACCCAATTCAATTACTTTTGAACAAGTGTTCCCTCCAATGAGTGAATACACACAATATATTTTTTTACTAAATTGCAATTAATAATTTCAGTAAAAAAAATAAATAAATAATAATAATGATATTCTGCACCCCCCATCCACTTACTTAAACATTTATTTTTGGAAAAAAAGTGACACAGCTGCTTTAGATTTTATTTTTGTACGACTTTTTTATAGATTATAAAAAAATAAAAAAAAAACTGTAAAATTGTCAGTAACAGGAAATTAAAACTAAATCTCTTATTGGGGGAAGCGACCGAATGCTAGCAGGAATCACCTCACAATACAGAAAGCTTCTATAGAAGAAACACTACACTTTTTCACGTTTCAATGTGAGAATTTAAGCCAATGTAAATAGCATCCTATAGTAGACCAAGCGCTATTGGGGGTGCTGTAAAATAAATGTGCTACACTTCACAATTTCCTATTTTTACAGGTGTTACCTCATGCAATTTCAGATAAATTATATTTATTCTCATAAAAGCAGGTACCCTAAATGGCATCTGAAAGTCAACATTCATTTTGTGGCAATCATGTGTGAAGGTCTCATACATCTTTCTCTACAGGTGGAAACGACATATGGTGCAAAAGCATATGCTTACAAGAACAAAATGTAAATGTATTTGCAACATTTTTAAAACTGGGCAATCATGACGACTGTTGATTGGTTTCACAGAAGTTATTAGCACTAATCCTGGACTTTTTTTATTTTATTTTTTTTACCTTACATAACATTAGGTAGTCATGGAACAGATTAGTGCTAATCGGGGTCTGTGAAACGAGTCATGTAATAACTGAGCCATTTCAGCTAAGTGTATTTCCCTTACCATAACTGGCACCTATATAGCACTTGTCTGTTCTTTTTTATTAACTGAAAATGCATTTTTGTGCACTACACATTATTTATTTATATTTGGTACTTTACTTCATTTTGATGCTTGAAACTAGATCTCCATTACAGTGAAAGTTTCAGGTTCACTCAGTAAGTGAAGACAAATGTAAATTAAAATTCTTGCTCTTTGTATTTTTTCTTTACTGTTTAGTGTAGATATAACATAACAGAACTAAAATAAAACAGGGACACTAATGAGAAGTATTTAAAAGTGCTCAATACACATGGCAACGTATTGAAAAATGTAATAAGGTTTCATAGCTATTTAACAAAAACAGGAAATATAACTAAACAAATACCTGTAATGTTGGCTGGCATGAGAGGACAGCACCAGGAAAATAGAGATAGCAAGTGACTGAGTTGCTATTGCAAATCCAGTCCACTATTATTTCACACAAAACGTTGGCCCCGGATATGTATTCAAACATTCTCCCTGGAAAAAAATAAAAAAATAAAAAATAAACAGGGTTCCAAAACAACAGGGTACATTTTTGAAATGCAACTAATTTCTATATTATTTATAAAAACACAGTAGTCAATAGCAATGTCAGGTGCATAGGAAACATCACTGCTGTGCTGCTTTGTAACATCCCTGTTTGGTATTCACCAGCAATGATTAAGTGGGTCCAAGTACCTTCTTTCACTGTCCATTTCTAAAGTCAGTTAATGGCAGTCCAATTCCCAACTTTTGCTGGAATTTTCTGCAGGGCTTTAAGATTTCTGATTTAAATTGTGGGTAAAGAAATGTGTGGGTTAATTTACATAACAACAGTGCTTCCTCAGTGGTAAAATGTTGTCCTTTTAAATAATACAAGTGAAACTGTTATGTTTTTTTAAGAAAGCTCAAAACATCCACAAAGTCTTAGAACAGAAGAAGAAAAAAATAAAATAAGGCAGTAACATGAACCTGAGGGTTATGATTTAAAAAGTAACAAATAACCAAACCTTTGCAATTATTAATTGCTACAATGAATACAATGAAACACAAAATGTTAATAGATTCCTTTTTATTTTAAAAGTCACTGTACTGTAAGGATAGCAGCGCCAGAAGAAAAATATAATTTTTGGGTTAGCTCCAAATTAGTAAAAAAAAAATTTAAAAAAAAGATTACAAACAAAGTTTGTGTCACAAATAGATTACAGCTCTGTATAAATCAGTGTCTGAGATAACAGTGAACAAAATACAGAGTTGAACAGTTTACTTGCACTACCAAGGGAATTGTGTATGGTATCATCTTGCTATACATTGGAGAGACTAAAAGATGTTTTACAGATCAATTTGTAGAACACCTCAGAAGATCAAAATCTTCTAAGATCAAATCCACCTTGTCTCCTGTAGTTATACATTTTACTACTGATGGACATTCTATTGATGATGTCACTGTCTGTGGAATTTACAAATGCTATGGAACATACAAAACCAGAAAGCAGAAAGAACACAAGCTCATTTTCAAACTCAGCACTTCGGAACCTTTTGGGATAACCATTCCACCATGAAGCCCAACTTGGCTTTATCTGAAATTAATAAAAACAAACAACTCGCTGGACTCTATGGTTCAACTACAGCAAACTAAAAGGAGCGTACGAACTGGGGATGATCCCGCGGTTAGTACGGAGGACGGTCCCCAGCTGCGTATTAAAAATGTTCTCAATTACAAAAAACCCAAAGTAACTGCTGATGCCTCTAGAGGACACTAAACCATGTTACTAAGTTAGTCCAGCAATTTCTGTAGACTAAAGACTTGTGGTATCGTACTAACTAGAACAAATATGAAAAATTCCAAAATGTATTGCCAACTTTTAATAATAATAATAATAATCATAATAATAATAATAATAATAAATAAATAAATAAATAAATAAATAAATAGTTCCAGTACGACTTTCCAGTGTCTCTGCTTTCAGCCTCTTCCACAGATTTTTTTTTTTTTAATTTGCTGCTGTACCTGTCCGGCTCTCAGGGAAAGCAGCATTAAATCTGCTTACAGTGTATTCCATGCAGTTGAGCGCTGCAGAATTGCTGTGGAATCCTTTCGGCCATCCTCCAAGATTTCAATAAAATCTTGCATACACTATGAAATAAACTTTTTGCTCCATTGTATAATTTTGCACACGACTACTGACCATGATTGCCTTTGTATGGATGTACTGAGAAATTAAGCTTATAGGCTATACCTGAAATATGTAATTAGCATTTCTGATCCGATTTACACCTTTATAGTCTACAATACACCTTTGGCCCTATAAACGCATGTTTTGTGTGTGAATTAAATAATGAGGATTAATTATTAACAGTTTTGTTTATTCTCTGACTCAGTGTTTCTCAACCCCGGTCCTCAGCGTCCCCTGTGTCTTCTGGTTTTCATGCTAACTGAGCTCTCAGTTACTTAACTAAAGCCTTAATTCAACTAATAATTAGCTTAATTAGGCCTTTTTAATTGTGTTCTGGTTTTAAACAGTTGGAGATTTCAACTAGGAAATATTATAAGTAACTTAAAATCTGCAACATTTTAGGAGCTGAGAACAATTAGAAAAGCCTAATTAAGCTACTTGTCAGTTCAATTAAGGGTTTAGTTAAGTAATTGAGAGCTCAGTTGGAGTTAAAACCAGAAGACTCAGGGGTCCCTGTGGACCAGGGTTGCTCTAAATTTAATTTTTTTTTTTTTTACACTTGGCAAGTCAACATTTAGCTAACATTTCTGCAAATAAATCTGTGAAAAAATACATGTAACTTAAATCTTTTTTTTTTTTAAACCTGGCAATTCAACATTTACCTACAGATAAATATGAAAAACATTATCGTTCAGCAATTAAATTAAAAAATATATATTCCAGCTAAATCTGAAGATAAATGGCTATGCACACCGGACGCGAACGACGCAAGCCAGCAAATTCGAGATGAATAAATTATGCACACCGGGAGTGAAGCGAACTACACGAATACAGCATGAGTACAAAAAAAAACAACAACAAAAAAACGACAACTGTAGCTAGTCATGAAAAGAAAAGACTGTTTCCTTTTGTGGAGGCGAAATAAAATAAATAAAACACAAATATATACAGTATGGGTACACCACGCACTAAAACAAAGGAAATAGTTCATGGAATACCACCAGCTTGTTAAAGAGATACTGTGATTATTATCATTGGCCAACAGTATTAAAACAAAGAGTGTCATTTTACAGAAATACGAAACCAGTGTGCGGGCTCCCCATCACTTTGACTAAAATTAAGGTGAAATAAAGAGATATAGACATACCATCAATTTCCAATCGTTCTGCTATTTTTGCTATGTGGCTATATTTTTCAACTTGAATACTTAAATTTTCATTGATGTCCATGTTTTTATTTCTGTCGTAATCTCTGCGTGAGCGAGACAGTGACAGCCACTACCTTTGACCTTATTTCTGATTGGTCCATTGCGATGCGAACAGTGCATAGTGCGAATACAAATAAAACAAATGTATTTCGATATTTGCTCACTTCATTCGCGCGGCTCACTTCGCTTGCGATGTGCATTACTCCATTTAAATAAATAGTTTTAATTTTTTTTTATTCGCTCGCGTAGTTCGCGTCCAGTGTGCATAGCCCTTTAACATGCAAGCCCACGCCCATTGGCGCGTTTGATTTGGCATTGTATGCTGCACAGCTGCGCTTCACTCCAGACTTTTAAGAATGTATTTGTTCACATTTATGTCACTGTCTGTGGAATCAGAGTGACGTTATATACAGTGTAAATGCTGGTTCACACTGTGCATGCGATTCAGACAGACGCTACGAATGCACCACCTTGCGTTCAAATCGTAGACGCTGCGGAAGAGTTGGGAGATTTCAACTTTTTAGCGTCTAGTTGGTGACGTCACTCTCGTTCAACCAATCACACGTCTTTCTCTTTCCTTTAGCATTTTACAAATAAAATACAATTTACTGTTTATTATTTGAAATAATTTATACTTGTATATATGTAGCGGAAAATGTCTAAATAACTAATAATTAAGCACGTACGGTACCATAAATAAACAGATAAATAATCAGAATGGAAACTAACAACTCAGGAATTTAAACTGTGTTTTATGTGTGTCTCTCAGCAGCCTAAGAACAGTGTTTACTGAAAGCGGAGTGGTTAAATTGAGAGGGTCAGCTCAACAAAGTCTGAGCGAATGTCTATAACTGAGTGAAAAAAACATCTACACCATAATTTTAAAAAAAAATCAAGAACTTAAATTTTAAACAAAAAATGGTCTAGAACGTAAGGAAATTAATTGAAAATAGGAATAAAATGCGTGAAATTAAGCTTAGACAAACTGCCTTTCGTTGTACCGGGGGGGCGGGGGGGGGCGACGACAGTGCTTCGGCTCCAGCAATGCTGAACATGAACTAGGTCATTTAAAATACGGTAGTACAGTAGTTGGTATAATAGGTAAACAGTTCAAAACTATAGATAATGGGGATATGACATAGATCTGACATATGCTTGTGTGTGTGTCTGTCATTAGACTGCCGTTTGTGCTCATATCTCCTGTGTATGTTGAATATTTTTAGGCTTGGTAGTTTTAACATGTAACAAAACTTAAGCAAACGGTCAATTGCATAGTAATTAAATACTTATTTTATTTATTTTAACCATTGTTGTTTTAAACTACTCAATGGCAACAAATAGCATGATACCAAATTATATATTATGCTTTAAATATATCAACTTTATATAAATTACAAAGTTGCAATTGTGTAACAATTTACACAAGTTTAAATTAGATTAATATATTAATAAATTAAAAAAAGCTAAACACTTTATTTATATACAAATAATCACATTACCTGCCTTTTCAGTGGCAAATGCACTCTACAAATTCTTAACATGTAAAACATTGTTATGGTGACTTTTGAACCCTAAACAAATACTATAACACATATTGCAAAACTGGAATAGTTATAATTTCTTAACAGACAAATAAAAACGCTTTTAAACATGCTATAATATGTTTTGTTTCGATACATTATAAACAAAACCCTTGCATTTAAAATGACCCTATCCATTTTTGCAGTACAGGGTTGCGTTCACGCCACGCAGACTTTCGCCATTCTGCGCAGATTCTGCACAGAATCGGAGCAAGTAGCCAATGAATTTTCAGAATCTTTGCAGAATCTGCGCAGATTTAGCAAAGTCTGCGTCTGGTGAACGCACCCAGATTTACTGCACAGACACGTGTCTGTAGGTGCCACGCCTTCTGGGCAGTCCTGACAGACGGGAGAGATGAGTTTTTAGGGGCAGGCTGTTGCATTAAAAGAAAAACTAACTTTCAATTTAAAAACACAACCAAGCTTTGAGTAAACTTTTCTTTAAAAAGTTTTTTTTTTTTACATTTTTTTTAAAATTCGGAAAGCTAAAGTCAGTAGAGTGCAACACTTAAATCCAAGATGGCCGCCGAGAAGAAAAGGGTAGCAGGATTTGGTGCTTAAAAAAACTTTTCTACACGTTTTAAATCATTTTTTATATATTTTAATTTTAGATATGTTTAAGTTAAGTAAAAATTGTTAATAATAACCTATTTTTTGTTTGTTGTTGAAATCTAAAAAAAACATGTGCCCATCCTACTACTAACTTGCTCTTAAAGTATGGTTCGAGTACAGCTTTTCTTTCGAAGATGAGGAGACGAAAACGCTGCTAATCTCTGTAAAAATAACTTTGTTGTACTTACCGATGGCACTGGCCGTGAATATGTCACTCAAACATCAGCATTATAGACCAATTAGAAAGGCACATTATTTCAGTTTCTGGACACAAGAGCGACAAACACGGATGAAATGCAAAAAAGGGAAATAAATACATTTCTTCACGCAAGTCTTCAGGAACAAGTCCCCCCCCTGCTGAGACAGCGATGCTAGTAATACCTTTCCTACACCAAATCAGAGCAACTGTTTCAACTCTTCAGTTACTAACGACGCTTCAGGACACTTAAATGCTAGTGGTGCAAGCTTTACAGGATGTACATTTGTTCTTAATAAATAGTTTTGTCACAGTCAGTTACGGTCGATCCTGGACTAAAGCATTTTTAGATGGGGAGAGAATGTTATATTTAACAAAAAATAAAAGTTGTTTTCACTGTAAAAATATATTTGTGTGTCTAATCCTAAAGTGTGTGATTTATAATACTGTTTATTGATATTGCGTCTGGGGAGGGGACACACGGGCGCTGAGAGAAATTCAGTGGGACATTTTTTATTTCGGGGCATTGGCACAATGGCTGCGGCCTAGCGAACACTGTGTATGGGCTCAAACGGGCCTTCGTGAGAGGGCATTCGATGCGGTTGGGCGTCGCCGAGTGGACCGCCTAAGCGGTGGAAGGAGTACCATAGGGGCAATCGTCGTCTCTGCTGAGGCAACGAGATCGACCTCGCGTCTTCCCGAACCGTTCCCAAATGCGCTCCACTATCTGAGGGTGGAGTCGCCACTCTGACGGATGTGGCCCGCTCCTGGAGAGGAGGTCCACTGCCCAGTTCACCTCTTCCAGGAATGTGCGTCGCCTGTAGGGACAGCAAGTTCCTCTGAGCCCATGTCAATAACCTGATCAACACATGTGTACCGCTCAGCACTGGGAGAAAGTGGTGGAGAGCAAGGGATACAGCTTGCAGCTCCAGCATGTTTATGTGCAGGGATGTCCAGTGGTCCGGCCAGGATCCACGTACTCCTCTGCCTTCCCAGACCGCTCCCCAACCCAAGTTGGAGGCGTCTGTCATCACCACCTGGCGGTTCAACACTACTCCCATTCTCACACCTTCACGCAGGTGAGAGGTCGTTCTCCACCAGTGTAGGGCTGCCGAGCACACGTGAGACACGGTCAGAAGACGGTGTCTGTCACATTTGGCATTGAGCCACGCTTGTAGCGGGCGCATGCGAAGCAGACCCAGCTGAATGGCCGATATGGCTGCGGCCATCAGACCCAATAGTTTCTGGCACAATAGGAGGGTAACCTGCGATCCCTGTTGAAACAGGGAGAGGAAACTCTGGATAGCGGCAACTCTGTCATCCGACAGGTATGCGTGCATCGCAATGGAGTTCAGCCGGAGCCCCAAGTACGTTGTGCACTGCACCGGTGTAAGCTGAATCTTTCCATCGTTGATGGTGAGGCCCAGTCTCGCCAGATGCTCTGTCATGACCGCTGTGTGGGCCACTGCTCCCTCTCGTGACTGGGAACAGATCAACCAGTCATCGAGAGTTTATTATTCTGATCCCCTGCAGCCGCAGGGGAGCCAGGATAGCGTCCACACACTTTGAAAGTGTACGAGGAGCTAGGGAGAGGCCGGATGGCAGCACAGCAAACTCATAAAACTCTTCCTTGAAAAGAGAAGCGGAGATACTTTCTCTGCTCTGGACAAATGGGAATGTGAAAGTACGTGTTCCTTAAGTCCACAGTGGTGAACCAGTCGCCTGACCGGACGGACTGGAGGATGTGACAGTGCGTCAGCATTTGGAACCTCCTTTCTTTTAAGAACCCGTTGAGGAGCCTCAGGTCTAAGATGGGGCGAAAGCCGGCGTCCTATTTGGGTACCAGAAAATACCTCGAGTAGTACCCCTCTCCCTCAGCAAGGTGGCCACTTCCTTCTGAAGTACTGAGTCCTGGAGAGGGTCTGTCATGAAAGTATTCATGAAGCCTCAAAAGGGAGGAGGTCCCAAGTGGAACTGAAGCGCTTAACCATTTTGCACGATGGGGAGCACCCAGGAGTCAGAGGTGCAAGAGCGCCAGTACTGCAGCTGTTGTGCCGAAAAGGGGGTCTGAGGCCGCCAGCCTTCAGGGGCCCTGCTCGGGATGCTGAGGCTGAGGCGGGGCAGTTAGGGGTGGCTGTTCAGGGAGCTCACTAGCGCTGTAGCAGAGGGTACCTAACAATGCGCACTGAGCTGTTGCGCTAGGTTTGAGGCAGTGGCCAAGCACTGTGTGCACCACATGCACCGTGCGTCCCGAGCAGCATGCGCAGTACCATGCAGCACCGTCGCGTTCCTGCCTAGCGTTAGCAGTGGGTACCAAGCACTGTGTGCACCGTGTACTGTGCAGCGCTGTGGCTGTGCACTGACGCTGAGGCGTTGGGCACAGTGTGCCGTATGCACTGAGCACTTGTGCACCGAGATACCTAAGTATCAAGGGCTATGCGTGCGCTGTGGTACCGAAGCACCGGGGGGGGGGGGCCACTACACAATGTGCCTACCCTAACCGTGCGGTCACACAACCTGGTCAGCGCGTAGGGTGTACCAGGGGGACACAAGGCCGAAGCAGCGGTGGGCAAGTTGAAGCAGACAGCAAAAACATGGTAGAAAGACAGTAAAGGGGAGAGCACACTGTTTGATTACAAGGTTCGACTCATTGAGGAGGGCGGGCCTACGCAGCTGGCAGGGACTACTCGACAAGGTGGTTTGCGAGGTGGTTCAGAGATGGCACTGTGTGAAATGCTATGCCGGTATTGAAGCGCTATAGTGGCCGTGGATTGAAAGTCTGGATTGAAAGTCTGTTTACGACTGTAAGTCGCCCTGGATAAGGTTGTCTGCTAAGAAATAAATAATAATAATAATAACATCCCACATGACTGTATACCGGACGCAGTTGTGCAGCCAGGTACTCAAATGTTGCTCTTCCCATGCGGAAATGTTTTTTCCACTCACTCTCCGAAAGTCTTGGGAGTGTTTGGTTCCAAAATACATCACCATGTTGGCGTTCCATTACCCAAGTTGAGCGCTCACATGAGCGTCCTTTATATACAGCAAATATCAGCATCCACTGTATATTCTCTCTCTGCTTTTGCCTGAAGAGCTGGACTCTCTTTCTTTTAAATATATTTGTATCGCCTTCTTTGCAATACAATATGCAACCTACATTGTGCCTGAAGCGCCTTCAATTTGACACTTGCAAATGTACTTATTTTGTTTGGTGATTTTGTTTAGTTTCCGTTGCCATGAAAAAGATCTGTTGACTGACAGGTTTGGAAGTTGTACTCACATGATCCCTTTGGCTGTGTGAAAGGGTTATGACGGTATTATACCAGCATAGATTGTGCAATTACGCGCTGTGTGAATGGTTATTTAAAAAAAAAAAAAAAAATGGAAACGTCTCTAAGATGACTCAGTAGCGGCATTTGTGTGTGAAAGGGGTAAAAGAGCAGTTGTGACCTCAGGCAGATGACCCTTGTTTATGCATGAGTTGTTTCTACTTAAAAAGCTAATTTTAATCATAGGTGTGAACCACAATCAACCCAGCTAAAACTGATTCTAATCCACAAACTCCTGCTAAAAGTGGTGCGCTGTGCTTTTCGTGCAGCGTCACGGGGCCTCTGCTGGCGCACCTCCATTAAAGGGGGCCAACTCATTGTTGAAAGCAGATTTCCACTCCCTCTTAGTGGAATTCCACGTCATGTGGGATGTAACCTCCCCAGTATATTAATGTCTGTAACTATTGTTTCGGAGCTCAGAAAAACTACATCTACACTGATGCCTGCTCAGAAACTAACTCTCTGATGCCATGAGAGCCCAGACAACATCCTGAGGCCAGGACAGCTTGAATACCACCTGCTGAGACCTGTAGGTTTATTATTATTATTATTATTTATTTCTTAGCAGACGCCCTTATCCAGGGCAACTTACAATTGTTACAAGATATCACATTATTTTTACATACAATTACAATATTTTTTACACATTATTTTTACATACAATTACCCATTTATACAGTTGGGTTTTTACTGGAGCAATCTAGGTAATGTACCTTGCTCAGGGGTACAGCAGCAGTGTCCCCCACCTGGGACTGAACCCACGACCCTCCGGTCAAGAGTCCAGAGCCCTAACCACTACTCCACACTGCTGCCCTGTCCAGAGCCCTAACCACTACTCCACACTGCTGCCCTGTCCAGAGCCCTAACCACTACTCCACACTGCTGCCCTGTCCAGAGCCCTAACCACTACTCCACACTGCTGCCCTGTCCAGAGCCCTCACCACTACTCCACGCTGCTGCCCTGTCCAGAGCCCTCACCACTACTCCACGCTGCTGCCCTGTCCAGAGCCCTCACCACTACTCCACGCTGCTGCCCTGTCCAGAGCCCTCACCACTACTCCACGCTGCTGCCCTGTCCAGAGCCCTCACCACTACTCCACGCTGCTGCCCTGTCCAGAGCCCTCACCACTACTCCCACACTGCTGCCCTGTCCAGAGCCCTCACCACTACTCCACACTGCTGCCCTGTCCAGAGCCCTCACCACTACTCCACACTGCTGCCCTGTCCAGAGCCCTCACCACTACTCCACACTGCTGCCCTGTCCAGAGCCCTCACCACTACTCCACACTGCTGCCCTGTCCAGAGCCCTCACCACTACTCCACACTGCTGCCCTGTCCAGAGCCCTCACCACTACTCCACACTGCTGCCCTGTCCAGAGCCCTCACCACTACTCCACACTGCTGCCCTGTCCAGAGCCCTCACCACTACTCCACACTGCTGCCCTGTCCAGAGCCCTCACCACTACTCCACACTGCTGCCCTGTCCAGAGCCCTCACCACTACTCCACGCTGCTGCCTGTCCAGAGCCCTCACCACTACTCCACGCTGCTGCCCTGTCCAGAGCCCTCACCACTACTCCACGCTGCTGCCCTGTCCAGAGCCCTCACCACTACTCCACGCTGCTGCCCTGTCCAGAGCCCTCACCACTACTCCACACTGCTGCCCTGTCCAGAGCCCTCACCACTACTCCACACTGCTGCCTGTCCAGAGCCCTCACCACTACTCCACACTGCTGCCCTGTCCAGAGCCCTCACCACTACTCCACACTGCTGCCCTGTCCAGAGCCCTAACCACTACTCCACACTGCTGCCCTGTCCAGAGCCCTCACCACTACTCCACACTGCTGCCCTGTCCAGAGCCCTCACCACTACTCCACACTGCTGCCCTGTCCAGAGCCCTCACCACTACTCCACGCTGCTGCCCTGTCCAGAGCCCTCACCACTACTCCACGCTGCTGCCCTGTCCAGAGCCCTCACCACTACTCCACGCTGCTGCCCTGTCCAGAGCCCTCACCACTACTCCACACTGCTGCCCTGTCCAGAGCCCTCACCACTACTCCACACTGCTGCCCTGTCCAGAGCCCTCACCACTACTCCACACTGCTGCCCTGTCCAGAGCCCTCACCACTACTCCACACTGCTGCCCTGTCCAGAGCCCTCACCACTACTCCACACTGCTGCCCTGTCCAGAGCCCTCACCACTACTCCACACTGCTGCCCTGTCCAGAGCCCTCACCACTACTCCACACTGCTGCCCTGTCCAGAGCCCTCACCACTACTCCACACTGCTGCCCTGTCCAGAGCCCTCACCACTACTCCACACTGCTGCCCTGTCCAGAGCCCTCACCACTACTCCACACTGCTGCCCTGTCCAGAGCCCTCACCACTACTCCACACTGCTGCCCTGCAGCTTTGTTACTCAAGATTCCATCTGCTCAGACCTGAAACTTCGCTTACAGTACTGTTGTGATTGCGTCCTGTAGTGTCTTTGGAGAGGCTTTATCCCTGAATAAAACTGTTCTGATTGAAGAAGACTGACTTATTATTTTGAAGAAGAAAATTAAACTTACAATTTTATTTTATGTTTTTTTAATAATCAGTTTTTATTAAAAACATAATAGTACCCACTGGAACCGGATCCTTGATATTTACATCCGGTTCATAGGTTCCAAAGCAGAAATCAGGAACTGGGTACCTGGTTTCAAAGGAACCAGTTTGCACATCTCTGTGCAAAATAATACCACACTGTATTAGCTAGTCCGCAATTTAGTACACAGCTCTGTACTAAATCTACAAGTTTGTTGCAATTGACCCTATGGTATTTTAGCTGATAAAGGATAAAGGTCTCTATTTACTCCATATTCTGATATCAATAATCTATGCTAAAAAATGTCCTTGGCAATTTTGATCGTAATTGGGTAAGGATAATGCCAGGGTTGGTTAATAACACATACATTACTACTTTGTTATAACTTCTAGGACCTCATATAGTACACTTTCAGAGCCTACCTATAATGAAGCAGGGATACCTAATCCGCAGCAAAGTGGCTTAGTTATCCTCCCAGCATGTACCCATTATATACACAGAACATAAAGATATAAATGTTGTTGGTTTCCCTCCTCGAATTAGGAATGGGTAAACTCGTGTCCTGCAATTCACGAGAAAACAAACAAAGTTAATTAATTAATTAGTTAATTACTGAGTCTTTTTGTTTTGGTTCATATACTGCATTGATTAACCTAAAGTCTTGTAATACGGGTGCGTTCACGACACGCAGACTTTCGTCATTCTGTACAGAATCGGAGCAAGTAGCCAATGCATTTTCAGAATCTTTGCAGAATCTGCACAGACTTAGCAAAGTCTGCGTCTCGTGAACGCACCCACCGTCTCTCCCCGTCGGGTAACTTGAATGCACTCTTCTTACCTTTGTGTGCAATGGCAGAGAAACATCCGAGTGAGAACAGTAATAAAAGCTTCTGTCAGCAGCGGTGAAGACCACATAAAGCGGAACTAACAGAGAAGACAACTCGTGCAGAAACCACGGTAATTTTACACTGACGGGGAACGCAAAATTACTTGAAGCCTACCTGCCATAGGATACATTAACACAAAGCAAAAACAGAAGTGATAAAAGCCCAATTAATACCATTACGTAAGCCATCCATTCTAATTGATAAGGCTCCCCGGCTTCTGAGCTGAGGGGGTAGAAGCCGTCGACACGTTTTTCTTTTTTATTTTAAATAATAATAATAATAATAATAATAATTTTAGGAAACAGTAACATATAATTTATGGACTCTAGACACGTTTTCAAAACCCGTCACAAACAAATGTAAATCTAGTTTACTCTTGTTTTCGTAGGCAGTATGATCTCAGACTTCGGCCGATGGCTGTTTACCAGTCAGGTTGCAACAGGGAGGAGCTACGTGCTTATAAACTATTCAAATATTTTCAATGATTTAAAAATGAGTGCTGAAGGAGATATACAACAAACAGACACCCCACATAGTAATACGAATATAATAATAACAAACTCTGCTGATCGCTATATGAATCAAATCATGTAAACAATACGGCAGTAAAATGCAAAGGTTTCAATATTCCATTCACATACGATCATTTTAGTAATAGCTAACTAATCGTCACTTAACATGTCGGCACAAAACACAGTATTATTTCCGTGATATAGCTGTACTTTATTAAGTCGATAGGGCTGACTGACCATTGTTATAAAATAAACTGTTCCCTAAATATCAGACGCCAAACCACAACACGTCGGGGTGTTCAAACAGTATACTCCCATGGTGAACTATTTTGCTGTCTTTCAATATGCCTGAAGAACACACAACATTATGTTACCTTCTGATCGGGCATTACACAAGTTTCTCTAGGGGCCCTTTTCCTTTCATGTCCCTGCTGCGTGCAACACACGCGTTTAGATTCTGTAGCGTTGTTTTATGTGAGGTAATCTGTTGTTGGCAGTGTTCTTTCTGCTGGGTAGCAATACAATTATCTCTTCCAAAATATTTTTTCTCCGGTTTATCTCCAGAGTCGTCTGCGTCTCGAAAATGGGCAAAAGGAACAAAAACAGGCAGAAAAACCAACAAGACAGGAACAGTGAACCCAGAGGAGATCATTCGGTACGTAAACTGACCAGCTTTTTTAACATCTCGTATATTAATATTATTACGGTGTAGAATTTCAGTGTTTTGAGTCAGTAAATCCCGGTTTCTCGGTTGAATTTTCCAAGTTCTTTATATGAAGAAAAACAACAAGATTTCAAATCATGTCAGTCGGCTAAAATGTTTGCCAAAAACGTGATTTGTGTGTGAAGTCGGCAGCTTAATTAATGCCAAACGTTACAAAAGTCTATTGAGTAGAGATTGTGTTAAATTCTGGTGATGTGTGTAATGCACGAGTAGTTCACTATGACCGTGCTCACACTTGGTCCGTTTAGACTAGGGTTTTTTGGTACGTTTGGTGTAAAGTGTTAACACCAAAGTCCGCTTGAGAAACAAACCATATCGAGTCCAGAGGTGGTTTCGGCCAGTTTGGTAAACGCACCGAGTGTGGTTGGTATGCTAAACCTCAATGTGACAGTACAACACAGCTGAGGACTCGTAGGGCGAGAAAGTGGTACGCGTACCACCAAAATGTGACCCGTGTAAGGCCAGGAAATGGCACTCTGTCAAAAAGCGGTACGTTTGTATTTCAAGTATTTAATGCATGTACAAGTTTTTTTTTTCTTTCGTTTTTCAATATATACACTGTGCATTGGGGCACCATTGTGGAGTAGTGGTTAGGGCTCTGGACTCGACAGGAGAGTCGTGGGTTCAGTCCCAGGTGGGGGACACTGCTGCTGTACCCTTGAGCAAGGTTCTTTACCTAGATTGCTCCAGCAAAAACCCAACTGTATAAATGGGTAATTGCATGTAAAAATAATGTGATATTTTGTAACAATTGTAAGTCGCCCTGGATAAGGGCGTCTGCTAAGAAATTAATAATAATGTTACCTGTTTGACAATGTGGGCAGTAATGCAATAATCCTTACACTACCCGTGCACTAGAGCTATTTTCGGAACCCTACTTACCCTTTAACATTGCCTTAAAACAATATTCAAATTTAAGCTTTAATTAACAATAAAAAGGAACGCCTTTGTTGATACCATCCAAAACATGCAGGGGCGATGGGCAGAAGAGTCAAGAAAAATGGCATGAAAAGCATTTATTAACTAGCCAACACAGGGCTGTAAGCGAATGGCAAAAACAAACTAAACCAAAATATTACTCATAGTTTTTCTTGTGATCTTAGTATAGCCCCATACCTTTTAAAGCCTATTGCACTTAAAATAAAAAATTCTATAAAAAAATAATTAAGGGCTAAACTCCGTACATCGTACCCTGTTCAGAAGGGCGTTTTCTGAGCTAAAATCATATGCGCACGCCTGGCAGCAGTACACAGCGCACCACGTTTTACCGCGTACCGCAAAATAACACTACATCGGTCCTTTTGCACATAGGAAACAAACTATACAATGCAATCTGACTTGAAAGTGAACATTTTGCGGTTTTATTCTGAGGAAACAAGTAAAGCAAAAAATGTCTCGGAACTACATTAACATTAGGGTTACCAGACATCCTAGGACAATTTAAGATTCACAGTTTTCAGCCTTAATTTTTTGTCTTGTTCGGAAACAGTAAAATTGTTAATTGTCCAGGTTTTGCTGTTTGGTTTTTTAAATTTATTTATTGTAATATATATTCAGTCTTTTCTCAAATGACTTTGTTTAATGCCGACATTAGAACCATGCAGAATTGTGTGAACTGCATTCACCTACTGTAGGCATTCAAGAAATGTATTTATTAAATTAGTGAAGTGCTCCCCCAGTGCTTTCTTCCACAGCAATATGTAAGAATCTAAAACATGCTATATTAAAAACCAGAGCAATGCATTAATAGCTGCCATCTTTCAATATGCCTTGCAGGATACCAGTATTATAAACATCTGGTTCACACACCATATAAACGAGCCGAGTGCACTTGCAAACTGCATTGGGAACAAAAACAAACTCGTCCTGAATAAAATGGAAAAGGACCAAC
Source organism: Acipenser oxyrinchus oxyrinchus (assembly GCA_030684275.1). Taxonomy (NCBI): domain Eukaryota; kingdom Metazoa; phylum Chordata; class Actinopteri; order Acipenseriformes; family Acipenseridae; genus Acipenser; species Acipenser oxyrinchus. Next base: position 23,026,262 of record CM060250.1, read on the forward strand.
AAAAACTTTAGCTGGGATCAACACAAACTCGGTCCCTTTGCTCGCAGATAAGTGTAAACAGCAAGTACATTGTTTCAAACGAAACAAACCAGGCCAAGTCAGTTTGAAATGAACCGTGTGAATGCAGTCTGACTGGGTCACCTTGGGGGAAGTAAGTAGAAACAAATCTAGTTCCCCCTACGTCTGTTGTGTCCTACTCCTGACATTATATCTCCCCCCTCAGACTAAAGAAATTGAGAGGGGTCCAATGCACATTCCATTGCTGAAACACCAGTAATGTTGGCATATTCTGATTGGGAATTCTTTGGCAAACACATTGATTTTCCAGGACATTTATGGCAGCTTCTAACTTAATATTTCGAACGAGACTTGTTGTATTGTTTTTTTCAGTATGGGAATACAGTATAGACCCCCAAATTAATGATCGGCATGCTTTTGTCACGATTGGATATTTTTTGCTTCATTTTTTGATTTTATTTTTAAAATATTTGTTTCTCCCATTTTATATCCTACACATACAGTAAACAAGCTTACTTTCTTTGCTTTATCTGTGTTTCTAGGGCTGGGGAGCTGGATATGCGGATATTATCAAGGAAAACAAACTTTTTGAACAGTATTATCAAGAGCTGAAGATTGTCCCAGAGGGAGAATGGGAGCAGTTTATGGAGGCTTTGAGGGAACCTCTTCCTGCCACCATTAGGATTACAGGTTACAAAAGGTACTGAAACTGTATGCATATAGATCTGGCCAGAGGAATGGACACACAGGCCTACAATACAGAACACACACAGAGTGAAATCACAAGTGTGAATTCATTTGGAGAATTAAAAACAGACCAGTAATGCCTTTGTCTACATAAAATGGTGCCTAAAAGTATTGCCGCTGTCTGTTAATGACAGTATTCTCCGGGGTAGCTTACAATTAAGGCTGAGGTGATGCATCGATTTATCATTGATCTGCATCGTATTGTCAAGCCTGTGCGTCATTTTTGTGTCAAGGGTTTAAGCAAAGAAAAGCTTTTATTTTTTACTAAATTTGGGATTGGATTGGGATACAGATTTAGTGAGGTGCAGTACTATGTGGGATACTGAGACCTCCCGTGTTTTTATTTATTTATTTATTTTATTTTATTTATTTATTTATTTATTTATTTATTTATTTAAGAGCGTGCCGGGAGTAGTGGAACCATTTTTACACGTTTCATTGCATAAAACTACTCTGTAATATAAACAAAATTATTGGATAGTGATGAAAAGGGGAAATGTTGGCTTTTAGATCTGCATTTTAGAAACGCACTGCTGTTATTGTTTGTGTTTTATTAAAATATCCAACATAGTTTTTCTTGATTAATTGTTATATATATATATATATATATATATATATATATATATATATATATATATATATATATATATATATATATATATATATATATATATATATATATATATATATAGAAATATAGATATATATAGATATAGATAGATATATATATATATATATATATATATATATATATATATATATATATATATATACACTACAGTTCAAAAGTTTGGGGTCACTTAGAAATTTCCTTGTTTTCCATGAAAACATACATGAAATGAGTTTGAATAGGAAATACAGTCATTGACAAGGTTAGAAATAATGATTTTAATTGAAATAATAATTGTGTCCTTCAAACTTTGCTTTCGATCAAAGAATCCTCCATTTGCAGCAATTACAGCCTTGCAGACCTTTGGCATTCTAGTTGTCAATTTGTTGAGGTAATCTGAAAAGATTTCACCCATGCTTCCTGAAGCACCTCCCACAAGTTGGATTGGTTTGATGGGCACTTCTTACGTACCATACGGTCAAGCTGCTCCCACAACAGCTCAATAGGGTTGAGATCCGGTGACTGTGCTGGCCACTCCATTATAGACAGAATACCAGCTGACTGCTTCTTCCCTAAATAGTTCTTGCATAGTTTGGAGCTGTGCTTTGGGTCATTGTCCTGTTGTAGGAGAATTGGCTCCAATCAAGCACCGTCCACAGGGTATGCCATGGCGTTGCAAAATGGAGTGATAGCCTTCCTTCTTCAAGATCCCTTTTACCCTGTACAAATCTCCCACTTCACCACCACCAAAGCACCCCCAGACCATCACATTGCCTCCACCATGCTTGACAGATGGCGTCAAGCACTCCTCCAGCATCTTTTCATTTGGTCTGCGTCTCACGAATGTTCTTCTTTGTGATCCGAACACCTCAAACTTAGATTAGATCTGTCCATAACACTTTTTCCAATCTTCCTCTGTCCAGTGTCTGTGTTCTTTTGCCCATCTTAATCTTTTCTTTTTATTGGCCAGTCTGAGATATGGCTTTTTCTTTGCAACTCTGCCTAGAAGGCCAGCATCCCGGAGTCGCCTCTTCACTGTTGACGTCGAGACTGGTGTTTTGAGGGTTCTATTTAATGAAGCTGCCAGTTGAGGACCTGTGAGGCGTCTGTTTCTCAAACTAGACACTCTAATGTATTTGTCCTCTTGCTCAGTTGTGCACCAGGGTCTCCCACTCCTCTTTCTATTCTGGTTAGAGCCAGTTTGCGCTGTTCTGTGAAGGGAGTAGTACACAGCGTTGTACGAGATCTTCAGTTTCTTGGCAATTTCTCGCATGGAATAGCCTTCATTTCTCAGAACAAGAATAGACTGACGAGTTTCAGAAGAAAGTTCTTTGTTTCGAGCCATTTTGAGCCTGTAATCCCTGATGGTATTGCATGATGGATAAGTATCTGCCTGTACTTCTTAGCATTGAGGAGACCATTAATTCTGACCAAATCCCCAACTCCATTTGCAGAAATGCAGCCCCAAACTTGCAAGGAACCTCCACCATGCTTCACTGTTGCCTGCAGACACTCATTCGTGTACCGCTGTCCAGCCCTTCGGCGAACAAACTGCCTTCTGCTACAGCCAAATATTTCAAATTTTGACTCATCAGTCCAGAGCACCTGCTACCATTTTTCTGCACACCAGTTCCTGTGTTTTCGTGCATAGTTGAGTCGCTTGGCCTTGTTTCCACGTCCAGAGGTATGGCTTTTTGACCGCAAGTCTTCCATGAAGGCCACTTGTGACCAGACTTCTCCGGACAGTAGATGGGTGTACCAGGGTCCCACTGTTTTCTGCCAATTCTGAGCTGATGGCACTGCTGGACATCTTCCGATTGCGAAGGGAAGTAAGCATGATGTGTCTTTCATCAACTGCAGTAAGTTTCCTTGGCCGACCACTGCGTCTCTGGTCCTCAACGTTGCCCGTTTCTTTGTGCTTCTTCAAAGAGCTTGGACAGCACATCTGGAAACCCCTGTCTGCCTTGAAATTTCTGCCTGGGAGAGACCTTGCTGATGCAGTATAACTACCTTGTGTCTTGTTGCTGTGCTCAGTCTTGCCATGGTGTATGACTTTTGACAGTAAACTGTCTTCAGCAACCTCACCTTGTTAGCTGAGTTTGGCTGTTCCTCACCCAGTTTTATTCCTCCTACACAGCTGTTTCTGTTTCAGTTAATGATTGTGTTTCAACCTACATATTGAATTGATGATCATTAGCACCTGTTTGGTATAATTGTTTAATCATACACCTGACTATATGCCTACAAAATCCCTGACTTTGTGCAAGTGTACCTAGAAGAATTGATGCTGTTTTGAAGGCAAAGGGTGGTCACACCAAATATGGATTTGATTTAGATTTTTCTTCTGTTCACTCACTTTGCATTTAGTTAATTGATAAATATAAACTATTAACATGTCTATTTTTGAAAGCATTCTTACTTTACAGCATTTTTTCACACCTGCCTAAAACTTTTGCACAGTACTGTATATACACTACCGGTCATAGGTTTTAGAACACCCCCATTTTTCCAGTTTTTATTGGAATTTAAGCAGTTCAAGTCCAATGAATAACCTGAAATGGTACAAAGGTAAGCGGTAAACTGCCAGAGGTTAAAAAAAAAAGTTTAGGTTACCAAAAACTGAAAAATAATGTACATTTCAGAGTTATACAAAAAGGCCCTTTTCAGGGAACAAGTAATGGGTTAACAACTTACAGCTGTTCTGCAGCAATGGAAGTAAATTAAGCCTTGAAAGTTGATGCTAACAATTCCTACAGGTGTCCCAACTTTTGTTGATTACTTACAAACCCTCTGTCTGTATAAAAGCAGTGTTGGAACAAACTGTGTTACTACACCCTCTTAAGCATTATTTGGACAGTATTGTACTGCAGGAAGTAGTATATAGCTATCATAATGGCGAGAAAAAGGCAATTAACAAAGGAAGACAGACAGACCATTATAACCCTTAAAAGTGTAGGTCTTTCCTTTAGAGAAATTGCAAAGAAAGCCAAGGTGTAAGTGAGTACAGTTTCCTACACCATCAAAAGGCACTTGGAAACTGGAGGAAACTCTGACAGGAAGAGGTCTGGCAGACCCAAAGCCACAACAGAATCAGAAGACAAGTTTCTGAGAGTCAACAGCTTGCGTGATAGGCGTCTCACAGGACAACAGCTTCAAGCACAGCTTAACACTGGTCGAAGTAAGCAAGTCTCAGTTTCAACTGTGAAGAGAAGACTTCGAGCTGCAGGTTTGACAGGTCGAGTGGCAGTAAGAAAGCCATTGCTAAGATGGCAAAATAAGAAAAAGAGGGTTGCCTGGGCCATGAAGCACCGCCAGTGGACTACTGAAGACTGGAAGAAGGTCTTATGGACCGATGAATCAAAATTTGAAATCTTCGGTTCATCACGCAGGGTTTTTGTACGCCGTCGAGTAGGCGAAAGGATGGTTCCTTGGTGTGTGACACTCACAGGGTGACTGGTGGTCTGACGTCAGGCAGAAGCAGGAAGGAAACTGACACCGAGGCTTACTGCAGGTAAGGTGGCGTTTGCCGTTTTTATTAAGCCAATCACAAAAATAAACCAAAAGTTTAAACAAAAAGAACACGTGCTCACAGAGCAAAATAAATAGTTTCAACAAAAACAAATCTCGCAGACAGAAATAAATAATAATACAACATAGGTCAGGCTGGGCAGATTGCCTTCACTGTTCCTATGTCTAAGTTTAGTTTCTTTTTCCGCTCTCGTTCCTCTCGCTCTCTCCGCTCCTAAAACACCCCACCCCGAATGCCGAGAGCTGCAGGCTTTTTATATCATGGCGAGGGTTTAACTAATTGGTAATCATCCTATTACCCTCGCCACAATCTGCACGAGTTTATTAATTACAATGTGGATGGGGCTTCCCATCCACGCTACTAAATAATAAAATAAACAAACGGCTACGCCGTCACATATACAATAATAAATCATAATAATAATAATACAAAATAACACAGTGGCGGAGGGGGACCCCGATCTAAAAGTAACCAAACAAAACAATGTACAGGGCACCTCGCCCTGTCACAGACACCAACTGTCAAACATGGAGGAGGAAGCGTGATGGTCTGGGGCTCTTTTGCTGGATCCAGAGTCGGCGACTTGCACAGAGTGAGTGGCACCCTGAACCAAAACGGCTACCACAGCATTTTGCAGCGCCATGCAATACCCTCTGGTATACGCCTAGTTGGTCAGGGGTTCATCCTACAGCAAGATAATGACCCAAAACATACCTCCAGGCTATGTCAGAACTACCTTAGAAGAAAAGAACAAGACGGTAGGCTTCAAATCATGGAATGGCCAGCACAGCCTCCAGACTTAAACCCCATCGAGCTAGTTTGGGATGAACTGGACAGAAGGGTGAAAGCAAAGCAACCTACAAGTGCAACACATTTGTGGGAACTTCTGTAACAGTGTTGGGAAGAACTTTCCGAACAATATTTGATTTCCATTGTAGAAAGAATGCCACGAGTGTGTTCGGCTGTTATATCTGCAAAAGGTGGCTACTTTGAGTCAAAAATTTAGATTAAATTTTGTTAAACAAAACGATTCCATGATTTCTTTTTTATCTCCAATTGTTTATTTGTTTTATGCTTTAATTTCAGAGTACATTGAGACATTAAACTGTGTAAATTTCAATAAAAACTGGAAAAATGGAGGTGTTCTAAAACTTTTGACCGGTAGTGTATATAGATAATATATATATATATATATATATATATATATATATATATATATATATATATATATATATCTATATATATATATATGTATATATCTATCTATATGTATATATTTATATATGTAATATAATTTAATTACTACTGTATATGCATAAACTGATGTAATCAATTTAATATGCATAATAGTTTTTACTTACAATGTTACACAGTAATCCACAGCACCACATGTATTACTATTTTTTTTTTTTTTCCCCTTTCATAACGTCGATGAATCGATGCATCAGCTTTTTTGGAGAACGATATATCGATAGTGAAAAATTAGTCATCGCCCCAGCCTTACTTGCAATCAAGTTTGATTTTGATTAAGTGATTTTGCTAGATCGAGTTGGAAGAAGTTTTGTGAATATAGATAGTCAAAGTATGGAGCAAAAGATATCCCAAAAAAAGAATTTTAGGAGCTGTGATAATGTAATATTGAGAGATGTCATTTTAAATGTAGATTATTTTAATACTTAATGACCGCACATCCAGGCTTCTAAATAATGTATTTAATGTTTGAAGTCATGCACTCAGTACTTAACCACTTTGTAAGTATTTACAACTTAATCTTTTTGCTTTTTTAAATGTATTTTGTGTGTTGCATTGCCCTGTTTTATACTAAAGATGTAGACTTGATGTATGTCCGCTGCAGAACCTTCACACATCATTTGATATTGCTGATAAGTATTTCATAAGGGTTTTTTCTTATATTACTTTAACGTATGTTGTTGTTTTTAAATCAGCCATGCGAAAGAGATTCTCCATTGCCTGAAGGAAAAGTATTTCAAGGAACTACAAGATCTAGAGGTGGATGGCCAAAAGATAGAGGCTCCACAGCCACTAAGCTGGTAAGAACACTTAAAAGCCCAACCATAGTGTGCTTTGCATAGAAGTAAAAGTAATATATTTATGGTGTCTATTTTAAAAACACAGGTACCCAGATGAGCTGGCGTGGCACACCAACATGAGCAGGAAAATTCTGCGGAAGTCACCCCTGCTAGAAAAGTTTCACCAGTTTCTTGTTAGTGAAACTGAATCTGTAAGTTGTTTTGCTCTGCTAAATGTTCTGTTACTCTGCTGTGATTGACAGTTTCTCTAATATATTTGGTTCCTTAAAGAAAAAAAAAAAGAAAAGCAGCATCATTGCCTTTTTATAACAATCTGCTTTTATACCTGAGAAGCATAACATTGTATCACGCTGGGGGGCTGCAAGTGTGCAGAATATGGTTAAAAAAAGAAAAAAAAATCTAGTATGTAATGCCAGATTTTCCAGCAGTAAAACAATGTTACTTTCTCCCCAGGGCAACATAAGCCGACAGGAAGCTGTCAGTATGATTCCTCCTCTGCTGCTTAAAATTGCGCCTCATCATAAGGTAAGGTAGGTTTGGGGGATAAATACAGTAATCTTTTACTGAAACAAACTTTTACTATGCTAATGCAGGTACAGTTTAGGACTCATGAAATCTATTGTAATGCTATGTTTTTTATAGAATGATACTTTTAAAGTAAGGTATTCAAAAAAGTGCTGTGTACAAGATGTGCTTCATCTGCATAGTATTTTTTATGAACAGCAAGCCTCTAGAATCCTGGGCTGTAATATGGCCATTAGCTATTAATGGTAACTCTCATGACATACAGTATGCCAACGTGAAGCCTGGCTTTAGTAGGTGCTAATTTAATTTGCCTCTCATGAGCACAAAAAAATACATTTATATACAGTGCTCCCTCGCTATAAGGCTCTCGGTTATAACACGCCTCGGATATAATGTTCTTACAGCATGTCCCCCAATTCCCTATACTAGTGATTCATGCAATATTTCTACAGTAAAAACAACTTCAAAGTGTAAACAGCTTCTCGGTATAACTTCAGTTTCTGTCTCTCCCTTTTGATACAGTATCTGAACTGAAGAAAAGCTGCGCTGGCACTTTATAACACAGACATGTTATTCAGTATTCCTTTTATAAATAAATAAATATTGGTCTTTTTACGTGTTTATCTATCCTAATGTATTTACTTTTTTGCTGCGAGAGGAGCTGCGGCTTTCTCTGGGGAAACGAGACGCTTCAGCTTCGCTTCACCCCTGCTCCTTCCCTGCTCCCAACCCGCTCTCCTTCTCGCACTTGGTTTGCTTGTCTGTTGCTTCGAACTGAACTCCTGACTGCCGTTTAAAAATATAGCGTTGATTACATGGTGCTTTATGCATGGATAATTCACAGAAAGTTAAATTTTTGCTTCACCATATGTGCATTATAGAGAGGGAATTATTTTATTTTGTATTTTAGTCAGGTGTATGTTGGGTCCCGGGTATGTCCTCCATAATTGTAAATAATATAGTTTAAAAATAAATGTGGTTATTGAAATAAAGCAAAGCTACAATGTTAACAGGTCTGCAGTCAGCTATCCAACAGCACTGGTTATAGTATCGTACTTCATTTGATGCATGGGTTTGCAGTGATCCTGAATTTCTAAAAGAGTACTCTGTCGAAACTGACGGATTTCAGTTGTTGTTGTCTGTAGCAGAAAAACTACTAGAAAGTGTATTTTGAGAAGTGAAAGCATGTTTAGCAGCACACAGGTGGGTCAGCAGACTAATACTGGAACTCACTTTGACAGTAGATGCAAGTAACCCTCTTTCTAGCCAGTGAACCATCAGAAAGTTTTAAAAAATAAACTTCCCATTCACAAGTCCTTCAGTTTGAGCGCTTTGCTACATAATGCGGTTCCGTGGCTAATTTTATATTCAAACGATGACGACACTCATTCAATCCTGGCATGCACTCGAATGTATTAAAATGGTGCAGCAGGAAATTAATTACGGTGCAATTAACGTGCGTTAACAAAAATGTATCTCTCTAAAAATTAATGCATTAATCGCAGAACTTAACTGATTTAATATACATATATCCATTGAATTTATGAAAACCTACCAAGTATCCAAGAAAGGTATTTTGCAAGTTTTAGTTCTGACAAAATGTTCTGTGTACTGTGTACATGTTTTGTTGCTGCCATAGGAAAATATATAAGTAAATGTGTGTTAACAATCTTGAATGATGTGCATTAAATTCTAAAACACCTGTCCTCCAATTAGATTCTAGACATGTGTGCAGCTCCTGGCTCTAAGACAGCACAATTGATTGAAATGCTACACTCTGACATGGATATTCCCTTTCCAGGTAATCTTCAGCATTTCAGAAAATGCAGCTGCATTTAGTTTTTTACCCCACCATTAAGTCATTCTGCACCATCTCATGTTCTTTTAACTTTACATATTGAAGTAAAGTACCTGGAAATGTTTCATGTTCTTCTAGTTTTAATTTGTCAATATTATGCCAATCAAAATGCAGTATTGTACTATTGTATCCTGTGATACTGACGTTGCATACAACAAATAAGTGTACATTGTGACTTGTGTGCAGTATTTGTTTTCTATAGGGGTGTAGGGAATGCCTACACCCATATAGAATATTGATTCCAAATAGTGTTTGTTTATCATGGACCTTAACCATGAAGTCACTTATGTTTCAATTCCCCAGAGGGGTTGGTCATTGCCAACGATGTGGACAACAAGCGCTGCTACCTACTGGTTCACCAGGCAAAGAGATTAAACAGCCCTTGTATTATGGTTGTAAACCATGATGCTTCCAACATCCCGAGGCTTCAGATAGACTGTGATGGCAAAAAGGATATTCTTTTCTATGATAGGATTTTGTGTGATGTGCCTTGCAGGTAAAGTAAAAACTCTTGTATTTCTTGCAAATCTGTCCCTGTATGTTTTGTAAAGTTGTTGTCGGAAAAACAGTGAGAATCACGCAATGGCCAAAACGTTCACACTTGTGTAAGGGCTGTAGCTCATGTTCGTATTCATACTTACAATCTGCAGGGAGCCGTCCGCACTGCAGCAGCTGATGACAGTAAAGGAATTGTGTAATGGCTGTGCTAGTGATCTTGTGTGATTTATGCTTTGCAACTGTTGCCCTGAGTAGCTTGATGTGGATTGGTTTGTTTATATTGCCTTTCCATAACTTCTTGTACCCGTCTCCAGCTGTGCTTATGACAGTTAATGTAAAACCCCAATGTTTTTATTCTTCCCTTGCCACCACATTCTTGACTTCTGTCCATTTGCACTGCTGTGATTTAAGGCTCTGCTTACAAGCCTCTAACCACAAGTTTCTTGCTAAACAGTTTCTTGCTTAACTCTAATCCAATATAAACTTTAAACATAAATGTCCCACTGCCATTGTTTTGGACAGGTTTCTGAACTTCCTATGGTCTATTCAATTGATCTTAACAGTAGTGCATCTATATACTGTCACTGTTTTAAATAACAAGAAAAGGCAATTGCTAAATTATGTGGTTACTTAAACAGCTGTGTCAGTATTTCATATGACATAAGAAAATATTTAATTTATACTCCAAACAGTGGTGATGGGACTATGAGAAAGAACATTGACGTATGGAAAAAATGGACAACAAGTAACAGTCTTCATTTACATGGGTAAGTACCTGGATTGTGTGGCATCTAATAAGTCAGGAGAAAAATCAGGTGGCATTTTTGAGGGTTGTTAATCCAACTCCAGCAGCTTTGAGAAAATTAGTCAGAATCCCTTGATGTCAGTTTGGTATCTGCTGGTCTGAGATGTAAGTAGGTAATCCCAGAATACCCATTTGGCAATATAAGCTAGCTGTAATTGTATGATCTAAGATCTATACTTTTTTAAATAGGCTGCAGATGAGAATTGCAGTCCGTGGGGTTGAGCAGCTGGCAGTAGGTGGAAGGATGGTCTATTCTACATGCTCTCTGAACCCTATTGAGGATGAGGCTGTCATTGCATCACTTCTGGAGAAAAGTGAAGGTGAGTTATCGATGTGTCTTAAGCGCTGAGACTGTCATAATTGCTGAATTGTGTGGTGTTAATTAACATGCATTCCTCTTTCGAAGCAAAACACATGTAAAAAGGGAGGAGAGCAGCAATTTTCAAAGTGGGTTCATTACAACTACAGTACACCTTTTTAAGAACATAAGAAAGTTTAGAAACGAGAGGAGGCCATTCAACTCGTTTGGTTGTTAGTAGCTTATCAATCCCAGAATCTCATCAAGCAGCTTGTTCAAGCCAGGGTGTCGGCTTCAACAACATTACTGGGGAGTTGGTTCCAGACTCCCACAATTCTCTGTGTAAAAAAGTGCCTCCTATTTTCTGTTCTGAATGCCTCTTTATCTAATCTCCATTTGTGACCCCTGGTCCTTGTTTCTTTTCTCAGGTCGTAAGTCCCTTGGTTCAACATTGTCAATACCTTTTAGAATTTTGAATGCTTGAATCAGATAGTCTTCTTTGTTCAAGACTGAATAGATTCAGTTCTTGTAGCCTGTCTGCATATGACATGCCTTTTAAACCCAGAATAATTCTGGTCGCTTTTCTTTGCACTCTTTCTAGAGCAGCAATATCCTTTTTGTAGTGAGGTGACCAGAACTGAACACAGTGTTCTAGATGAGGTCTTACTAATGCATTGTAAAGTTTTAACATTACTTCCCTTGATTTAAATTCAACACTTTTCTCTATATATCCAAGCATTTTGTTGGCCTTTTTTTTTTATAGCTTCCCCACATTTTCTAGATGAAGACATTTGAGTCAATATAAACTCCTGGTCTTTTTCATAGATTCCTTCTTCAATTTCAGTATCTCCCATATGGTATTTATAATGCACACATACGTGCAGTACCTTACACTTTTCTCTTAAATGTCATTTGCCATGTGTCTGCCAAGTTCTGAATGCTGTCTAGATCATTTTGAATGACCATTGCTACTGCAATGGTGTTTGCCACTCCTATTTTTGTGTTGTCTGCAAATTTAACAAGTTTGCTTACTATACCACAATCTAAATCATTAATGTAGATTAGGAAGAGCAGAGGACCTAATACTGAATCCTGTGGTACTCCCACTGGTTACCTCACTCCATTTTGAGGTTTCTCCTCTAATCTGTACTTTTAAGTTTTCTACATATTAACCGCTAATCCATGTGCATGCATTTCATTGAAACCTTACTGCGTTCAGTTTGAGAATTAATCTTTTATGCAGGACTTTGTTAAAAGCTTTCTGGAAATCTAAGTAAACCATATCATATGCTTTGCAATTATCCATTGTCTTTGTTGCATCCTCAAAAAAATCAAGCAGGTTAGTTAGACATCTCCCTTTCCTAACACCATGCTGACTGTCTCCCAGGATACTGTTAACATGTAGGTAATTTTCCATTTTGGATCTTTATTATAGTTTCCATAAGTTTACATATAGAAGGCTTGTGTTTGCAGTCCCAAGTACTCTTTCTGTGTACTTTCTTCTTGGTTCCTTTTAAACGCTCTGTAAAGTGCCTTTTTTCTCTGAATATTTTTTTAATTGATTTGTTAAGCCATTTTGTTTTAGATTTAGATTTGTCTACTTTTGGTAAGTAATTGTTTTGTGTATTTGAAAAACAGACCTCCTTTTTCGGTGGATGTTTTCTCTGTTTTACTCCAATCTGCTTCTGTTAGTGTCTGTTTCATTCCTTCATAGTTTGCCTAAAGGAAGGTGAGAAATATTTGGGCCAATGTATTGGTAACTTTGACCTGGGAATAGGTTACATCCTTGTCTCCATGTTGGTGTGGTGAGCTTGTAACTGTGACTAAGTACAGCTGGTTTCCAAGCATCAAGTGTAATCACTAATTATTATGACAGTGATTTAATAATAGGTGTATTTTTTACTGGTATTCAGAAAACAATGCTGAGAGAGACCTCTTGTTTGTTTCAGGTGCCTTGGAACTTGTTGATGTTGCCAGTGAAGTGCCTGGATTGAAGTGGATGCCTGGGGTTACATCCTGGAAGGTTTGTTCTTATTGTATCGAAATGTACAACTTTGAGTTACTAACAATAATTTGGTTATTGTTAACTTACATTTTCTTTATGTACCAACCTCGGAACCCACCATTTCATTGTCTTGATCTTAAGTGCAGAGTACATACAAAGCAATGAAGGGTTTTATTTTTACTATCTTAACTTGTCTTTCTTTTGTTTGCAGCTCATGACTAAAACTGGTGAGTGGTATGCAAATTGGTCAGAAGTACCACAGAATAGACACACACAGATTCGTCCTACAATGTTCCCTCCAACTGATCCAGAAAAGCTCAAAGAAATGAAGCTGGAGAGATGGTATGTATATAAGCCATGAGGGTTTTAAGGCTGTATCAATTTCTAACTACTCTTGGTTTAGTCAGTCTGCAGTGTGAAATGTCATAAGGCAATTATGCTATGCAAACACTAGAGGGTGATATTGCAACATCTTTGCCAGTGCCCAGTGATCTTGGGATCTAGGTAGTCTATAAAAAGTATAAAGCATGCAATTTTATTAGTATTCGTAAATTATGGTTTTAAAAAAAATATGAACAACTGAGCTTGGTCACGTGACTGATCAATGATGATTGCTTAATCCCAGTGTTTCCCAAACTGTCTCGATAGCCGGGTGTGTTGGCAATAAATATCAGGTGTGTCGCAAAAGCGTCTTGCTGTGTATTGAATTGACATCTCCCCCTCAACGCTTATTGGCTGCATTTTCACATGCATTGCGGCATCCTGTTGTCTGCTAACAATTAAGTGGCTTTAGCAGACAACAGAAGATGTAATACGTGTGAAAATGCTGGCAATTGGCGTTAGTGGGTGGTGTCATTAGCAATAAGTTTACTGTCAATGTTAAAAACGCCCAAGAAAGGCCACAATGTGTGGTCTGTTCTAGTTTAGTAGTGGAAAGTAAAGTGTGTAACAAATCAAAGCACCGTTTAGATACAAATCACAGGCGTTGCAGACAAACCTCAAGGTTTTTTTTAAAGGACAGTGCTTTTGAGAAACAAAACAAAATATAGATCTCGCCTGATGAACCTAAAACGACTTAAGACTCACAATCTCCAAAATTGAACCAAGATTGGATGAACTGTATCCCAACAGGCATGCAAGTTCATCCCATTATGTAAGTAACAGGAGTACATTTAATTCATAATTAATATACTGTGTGTTAAAATCAGCAACAAGACGGGCTGCCTGAGTACCTAATCTCGAATCTTTCGTGACACAAGGCAGCAATTTTCAAAGAAGCGGGAGTCATTGTCTGGGAGATGTCAATTAATAGAGGACTTCTCCAGCTCTGAGCATGATGACTAGGAGGGATTCGTTGTTACAAGCATGTTTGTGTACCAATGTACAATATCATTTACCCATATACCTAGCAGACAAGTTTGTAGCATTTCATTGCAAAAAATTGAGTATTCCTTTGTATAAATGGCGCTTATATGCATTATTAAGGTTGTATCTTTGTAAATGCATCTTTTATTTGATGTTTTGTTTTTTCCTCAAATTGAGGGTGGGAAATGTTGAAGTGCATCTTAAATTCGAAGTTATACAGTAATTAACTACATTTTATTATTTTCTACCATTTCGGAGGTATCTTTTCAGCAATAGAACCTTTTTGTATACACTGTTACCATAGGTAACCTAGGGTAAACTAAATAATAAATTCTAACATTAATTATTGAAGCTGTAGTTATAATACTCAACATACCAGCTTCACCACAAGGTGAAATAGTAAACAACTGCAATAAAATGTCAATATGTTGCATAATAATACAAACATTGGGGTGATGTATAGGTGCAGTACAAATAATTGCGGATGCAAAATTCAAATTGCATTGCGGCCAGGCAATTATTTTGCACTGCACCCTATGTAAGCTTAAGAGCAATGCAAATTACTCAACATGCACAAATTGTGATAATGAGGGTCTCAATGAGTCGGTCTATCTAGCGGCCGCACTTGCAGAGTTAGGAGTACAGAGAGTAGTAGCCGCTGTATGACATTTGTGGAGCACTAAAATACAAACCAAATAAAATGTCAGAGGAAGGGCAACAAAGTCCTCTTGGTGCACGGAAAAGAAAAGTTTTGTGTATTGGCCTGCCCTTTTTAGCATAACATCCAGAAATTTGCCTAGCACTCTAGGCAAAGGAACCAGAGGCTAAGTAATGCAGAGATCACAGCACTTTCACATGGGCAGGGATAGCAGTCCCTTGATTGACGCTGCAATCTAGCTCATCCCTCAATTCAGCTATTAGGTCAGTACTAGGATAACCTGCAGAGTGAGGTGATGACACTTTAGCACCGCATCCTCCAGCATCCCAAACAAAGTGGACCTAGGATTGAATATGCGGGGCCTTCTTCGTCTTGCCCTTTTCCGAATGTGTTCCTGTCTTCTCAACAAGAGCCAAGTGCCACCGTATCAGGAAGTGTACCACAGTAGCTATCCTGAAGCTAATGACAGGTCTCTGCAGGTGTGTGCTTAGTTACACACTTCTACAATGGTTTGCAACTTGTAGGAAGAGGTCTAAAGTTTTTGGAGGGTCAGCAAGGCAAAGTTCTTACATCACATTATAATGTTTGCACCTGCTCAGTATCCAGATCCCACCCAATTCCATGCTCTTTTTTAACTTGAATGCATTTCAATATAATTGTAGTGGATGGCAAACTGCAAATTTGATAGCAGAAATTTGCAGATCGCCAGGTGAACACCATTCTTTACATGTGCCGCATTTTTAGAGGCCAGTAAAATGGCTGCTAAACACATTTTACGGCAGCATTATGGGGGTTTTGCACCCGCAGATCACTTTGTGTGTATCCTTACATCACCCCCATTGTGTATTACTGCAAACAGTTTGTACATTAAACTGTAAACATGGTTTTGTAAAGGTCCATATAATAAATATGAAGGCTCTACCTTTTTTTTTTTTAAACCAAGTTCATGTTTTTTATTCACTCTGCCTGGTCTTGTGTAACAGTGGCAAACCCCTCATCAACTCCAGTTTCTTCAGGACCACTGCTATAGAATATCTGCACTTGGCTGGTCACACGCCTGCCCAGGAATAGGAATTCATTAACTCCTGTAGCACTTCCTCAACAGTTTGCAAACAGATCTAAAAGAAAAAAATAAATATACAAAAAATAAATTAAATGCATATAAAAGTCAACTAATTTATAAAAATAGCTTCATCATTTAACAAACACATTTATATAGTTAATACAGATCTAGGTGTTTAAAGAAATAAAACTAAGAAATGCAAATTACTGTACCAACAAATGTATCCAGAAAGGTGAGGCAGATTTTAAAACAACTACGGGCAATTTTATAGGAACATTGTAGTTGTAAACAAAGCACAGATTTTTTTTTTTTTTTCCACGTCAAAGGAGGCTGAATGAGCAAACTGAATGAATGCATTTTGTTTAAAAACAAGCACTACGTTAACCCAGGTTTTCCTTGATGTTTAAATCTGTGATTTTGCTACAGTTATGATTTCAGTGGAAACAAATTTATAGTACTGTTTTAAAGAAGTAAGAACCATAACAATGAGTATTGTATTACTGTGCAGTAGCCTTGTAGTGTTCTTCAGATTGAGGGTGTAGATAGCGGGTGTCCACATTTATTAAAACCATTGAAAACTCATTTTCAGAGTTACGAACAACCTCCATTAACAAGGTGTTCATAACTCTGAGATTTAGAAGTAGAAAGAATACATAGAAATCATATTGTTTTGCCCTACTTGGATAACATTCTACCTGTGTTTTATAAGTATATGTCGGTGTAAGACTATCACACTAACAAAATGAGAAAAACACGGTATTTACAAATAGTTTGTTTTTATTTTTTATTTAAATTAAATTTTGTATTTTTTTTTTCCTACAGATTATATAAAATAAAACATATAATATATGGATAGAATGTAATTCTACAGTTATTACATGGGATGTATATACATGCATGTACTTCCAAGTAAACATATTTCTGAAGTTTAAGAATATCAGAACAGTAATTACTTGCATGTATTGGGCCTTTTCGTTGTCCTTTGAAATAGAAATTGAAACTTTGTTGGGCAGAGAAAAAAACAACTGTATAGGCGATCTGTGAGTGTGACAGCTGTGAGAGCAGTGGTGCTGGAAACACTGATCAAAGACATAATCTTCAAAGTGAACAGCCTGACAATTAAGCTATTTAAGTAAACATGAAGGGCTTGGCTGTCTCTATGCAATGTTTGGTACAGTTCCACTACCAATTGCTGTAGTTGCACAAGTACGGAGGCATAGTGCGGAATTGAGCATCGCCGATGGCAGCTACAAAGGAGTTAAGTATTTCAACACTTAAGCCCTTTCACACTGGCATGCTCTACCCGGGTTAGAACCTACCCGGGTCGGGGCCCGGTGTCATGCGGGTCGGCTAGGGATTTCACACTGCCTTTGATGAAGCAGGGTTGAACTGGGTGACAGGCGCAAATGTCTGTTACGGACGCTTCCATCAAAGCATCTCTGGATTTAACCATCGGCCCAAATGTTGATTAGAGCAAATGTTTCTTCATCTCTGCTGCAATCTGGCTCATGGTGGCTTATGGCTAAACAGAATAAACAGAAACGTTCCTTGCGGAAGTGATACCTTTTTGTAATCGGATGTTTCCTATTCTATGTATCTGAACAGTGGCAGTATTGAATGGTCTTATTACCAAATAGCGTTTCAATTTATTTGAATGTTTTCCTTTGGGGGGGTTGGAGAGGAGGAAGGAAGGAATGTGTGAAGACAGACTTGGATGCTTTTTGTTCTCCATAAATGACAGTGTTTTGTTTTACTGCTTCAACTGATGAAGGGGGTATTCAATATCTGTTAAGATCCCTTCTACGTTAATAATGGGATAACCCTAATACTGCTGTCCCTTCTTGACATATATTTAGTATTGCAGTGGGGTGTTCTTATATTTCTTTATTTGTTTACAGCATGCGGATACTTCCTCATCACCAGAACACGGGAGGTTTCTTTGTGGCTGTGCTTGTTAAGAAAGCCTCAATGCCATGGAATAGGCGTCATCCAAAGGTGCAGTATGAATGGATAAATAAAACCTGTAGTGAGCTGGTCATATATTTTTATCCCCCATGAAATTCATACAAAAAGGTTGTATTTGTCCTTAAGAGTACTGTTTTAACGTACAAGAGGTGAAAGGTCTCAAACTAACCTCATTTTCAGTTCAACTAAAACTAAAAGCACTTGTTTGCTAGTCCAAAAGTATTAAACTTGTTTTAAATTTTTACATTAAACAAAAAAAGCGTGTTTTGATGTCCCGTGGTACAGTAGATGGAAATGGGACAGATGTGTCAGCAAATTGGTCTGTTTGTTTCCATTGGCAGCAGAGAGAGAGAGAAAAAAGATACAGGGTTAGAAGCTAACAAAATTGTCTACCAGTACCTTTTGAAACTTGCTAGTCCTTGTGAAGTTCCTGAGTTGGAATTAACAACAGCTGTTGGGGTACCTAAAATATTAAACTTAAATTTTAGTTTCCTAAAAAATGAACACTGTATTGTGTTAAAAAAAACAAAACAAAACAAAAAAAACATATACTATAAACATTAATGCTCATTCCCAGATACATCGCTTGGGCTTCTGCCTTCCCCACATTCCGAACCCCAATACAATCTGTGTGGACAACACAGCATACTTCACATATCGTATCACTGCTTCAGTAATGGAACAGTAATGGTCTGTAGAACCGTCCGAGATAACCAACACATATTTAGCAGCTGCCATTCTGTTAACTGGGCTGGACGCGGGGTCCTCACAATATCGTTTATACACTCCTGTGCCTGTTTAGAATTTCTATAGGTTTTCCCCACATTTAATCCTTTTGCCTCATCCAGGTCACTCATCCATTCCAAATCAGAATATGGTCGTACATGCTTTGCAAGGGCGTGATCTGTTCTAAAAAAACACCTAGCTTTAAAATCACAGAGGTGTTTATGGTGTGTCGTGATTTACACTTTTGATGTGCCTTGTTTTGCAGTCTTTGCCTTCATCAGTTTCACGCAGTTATAATGATTAGTAGATTTTTCAAGCACTTTAAGTTTGACTCTCTTAAAGGTATACGACCCAGTCACAAATGTGTCACTCTGGCTTTTGGGTTGCCAATGGACTGCTACCTGTAAAAAACTAAGAAAGCAAGATTTGTAAGTGTCAAATCAGACTTCTGTTTGTTCAACGGAACAAGAGCTGTGTAGATTGTGATTAGAAGCTGTGCAAAAGGGAACAAGTTGGTCATCAGTCAGTTAATCACCTAACCCCTACTAATTGATTATCACCTTTTATAGAACATATTCTGTAATAAACCTTCTAGTGGGCATTTGAGACACAATTTAGTGTGCTTGCACTTAAAGCCCTGTATGTGCGCGCACCTGAACTAACATGCATGATATTGCATCTCCATGGCGACCTCAGTATACACAGAACAAAAAATTAATACAGAACTGCATTACGATTTCCTGAGGTATATAAGTGATTGAAATCCTTTTTCATTTTATAGTTAACATGAACACGTATTTGTCATTTTGTAGCGATTGCGAACATCTCATTTTTGTATTCGAATACTTGTCCAAAAATATTCATTTGGATATTTGTCCCAGCACTAATTACACAAGTGTTTTCTTTCTGGTTTATATACATTTATTTGAGGGTCTAGAAAAAGCATGGGCCATGCAGGAGTACAAATGTATCTGTATGAATCTGTATAAAGTTACCAGAATGTTTCAGATGCAGATGTTCAAGTGCAGATGTTGATCCAGAAATAAAAGGTTATTTGTCCTTGTGCACTTATTTATATTACATGCATATATACAAATGTTTTGTAGTTACTAGCATTTGTCAACATAAATTGTTTAATAGCCTAAATAACTGAATTACAAAACGCATCTTTAGGAAAACACAGAACATTTGCCATTGAACCAGGTTTAATTCTGACCTTGAAATTATATTAACATGCAACAATATTCAATTCCCTGGGGTGCAAGACCTGTCTGAACATCATCATCACAAGGGTCTTCAGCAGTTTTAGAGGGTGGATCATTATGATCAATGTCTTGATCTTGAAGTAGAACAGTCATTTCATCCACATCATCTGAAGAGTCTTCAAAGACACTTGTGTTAACACCTTCTATTTGGTTCATAACATCTTCAGCTGTGAATTGTATAATAACTGTACTTAATTCCCACTATCATATCTGCTACACATATAAAGATAACTATAATTTTCAAAAACAACTTTCTAGTTCATTTATTTATGTTAAATACATTCTTTAAGTCTTCAGTTAAATAATTCTGTCTCGTTTATTGCACGAAACGAATGAGCAGTAAATTCAAAATTATGAAATTTGCTTTCAACTGCACATCCAGCTTAGAAAATAAGCATGCGCCAGCGAGTGGTGCCGAAAGTCAAGAAGTGATGAATCCTTGCAGTGAATATGCAGGCTCAAAGAGAACAAGAGAGAAGAAAGAATAATTAACACAAATTAATACAGAGAACACAAATTATAAACTTGTGTTTATTTTTAGTTTCTCTCTTTTTCTCATTCGAGCCGCAAAGCGAGCGTCGGCCAGCATTTCACCGAGAGCCACACTTGAACTGCAAAAGAGCTGCATGCGGCTCGCGAGCTGTGGTTTGGCCACCTCTGTAGTATACTGTAGAAAGGATCCTGGTCAAAGGACACTGATCTCCCAGGGAGCTGTAATAACCAGACAGTTTTTCATGCCATTGTTTTACAGAAACCTATCTAGTTTCACATAGATGTATTTTATATTTATTTGACTGTGTATTTAGCTTAGGAACAAGGGAGCAGAGGGAGCAGAGCCAGCAGCTGAAGCTGAGCAGACCCCTGCTGAAACTGCTGATGAGGCAGGAGAAGCTGCAATGGAGGACAAACCAAAGGACCTTGAGGTCTCTCAGGAAAGCACTGTCAAGCAAGATGGAGTGTGTGGGTGAGAACTCCATCACAGCTTACATATGCAGTGCAAATTAAAATCGGTATGGGTGTTGTCCATGAAGATTTACTGTATTCTACAAAGCACATTTTCAAAACAGTCTAGGAGAGGTGGGACTGTAGCTGTTTATAATTATTATTTTTTTTTTTTTACCCTATTACATTTTTTATTTAAGTTGATCTGGCATGTTTAAGACGTTGCCACAATGAAAAACAGTAAATGTAGCGAGTTTTGTAATAAAGCAAAAGGGAAAACCTGTATTTCTTAAACTGACCATTTTAAGAACGGTGACCTCTGAATGTATAGAAATACTTGGGACTGTAATTAGGAAGTGTACTGCTGAGGGGCTGGGGGGAATTCAAAATGAAATGTACTGCAGCTTACTTGATTGCAGTAGAAAACTGCCATTCACTAAATTTAGCTCTCAGATTGTTTCAATGAAAAAGAATGGTTTGGAAATATCTAAAGTATATGACAATGAGCGTGCTGTGGTATTTAATATTGTAAATTAACAATAATACATTTGTTTTTATTGAAAAATAACCGGTAACAAGTAAACAAGAGCTGTGTTCCATGTTCTCAGATCAGGACTTCAACTAACATGCCAGCTGCTGAATATAGCATGCTGTTTCCCATATTACAACTGTACACAATAAACAGTGCAGTCACTAACTCCATAGACAACACTTGCAATAGTTAATTGCAGTCATCATTCAGCAAAAGTGAGTACAAACATGAAGTTACTGTTTTAGTATCACTTTAGTGTCTTAGCAAGTTGTTGTATTTTAACAGTTGAATATGGTAGCAACCAGCTTGCGCCTAAAGTGGCACCCGACAATTGCACTTAGTTCCTAAGGCAAAAAAGTTGGTCTCAAGTCCTGTAGGTGTAAAAGCAGTTTTGTAAAGTCTATGGTGGACTTGAAGGCAGCATAAGGGCTGAATATTCTATGCTTAATGTCTTTATCCACCAGTGTAAGTGAATGGTACTTGTATACTACTTTACTACTATTGAATGGACCTATAAAATAAATACTTCTGCTTCAGCTTACTGATGTGTTTATGCAAGATGTGTGTGTGTGTGTGTGTATGTGTATATGTATATATATATATATATATATATATATATATATATATATATATATATATATATATATATATATATTTTTTTTTTTCCTGGGTAATAGATTGCATTTTAAGTTTTAAATGTGTACAAACCTATTGATGTGACATGATGAAACACTTTCTATTTCTAGCCCTCCTCCATCAAAAAAGATGAAGCTGTTTGGCTTCAAAGAAGATCCCTTTGTGTTCCTGTCTGAGGATGATCCTGTGTTCCCTCCAATCCAGTAAGAACTATTCAGGAGTCTGAATATAGTCAGAGAAAGGTCAGATAGGACATGTTTAAATGAAAAACCTGATTTTATTATGATAATAAATGGTGATGTTTTGCATTGTCCTTTTTGTATTTGTTTTTTAAGGAACAAGGCATTTAATTCTGCCTTTTTGTCTGTTGAATAATTGAATTTAAGCATTTCTACCTCAATTATCCAACACCCAACTCTTGAGCCCTCATTCCCTTTAGCCGTTGACATAAACATAAGCGAGACACCAAGATGTTTTTCTGCAGATGTTTCCCATTGTCCTGTATGTCCCCAATAGACTGGTGAAAGTTAGCTTCCTCCAAAACATTTCCATCAGCAGTGAACAGTGAATCTTTAATTGCAGGAAGTTTTACAACCTCACACCAAACTTTCCCAAGATGAATGTGCTAACTAGAACGCACGAGGGGAAGAAACGAAACCTGTACATGGTGTCCAAGGAGCTCCGAAACGTACTGCTGAACAACAGTGAGCGACTGAAGGTGAGGCCTCCACCACACTTGATTTCTGAAACCTGTTTAATTCAGGTTTTACAGAGTGGTTATCGTTTAAACAATGTTGTGCTGTTTTAAATTATGGTGAAGTGGCAACTAAATTCCCCCTGTCCCCAGTACTTTTTCATATAAAAAAATAAATATGTGGACTGCATTTAAGTTTTTGTTTTGATAGGGACAGTGGGGAGATAAGGGTCAGAAGAGGGTAATGTTAGTAATTTTTTGATGAACTTGTGTTGTTTTTTTCTTTACAGGTTATTAACACGGGAGTTAAAGTTTGGTCCCGTAATAATGATGGGGAACAGTTTGGATGTGCCTTCAGGCTCGCTCAGGAGGTACCCTTCCGTTTTCTTTTAATTGCCTTGCCTGCTTATTTGAGGTTTCTCTGTCATAAACATTTGATTCCTTGTAATACTTATCATAGATTTCAAATCTACAAAAAGAAATGTGTGTTTTAAATTGATAGTTTGCACCAAGTTGCAGTTTGTATATGCATCTTTCTTATTTAACCTATTCGAGTTTTGTTCCATTTATTATTTTAAAACAGTTTGATGTTCTAGCCTAACTACAGAGTACAAATCCTTATTTTATTTAATTTTTTTCCTACCAGGGCATTTATACTCTTTACCCATATATTAATGCCAGGATCATTACTGTCAGTGTAGAAGATATCAAGGTGCTTCTGACACAAGAGAACCCCTTCCTCAGCAAACTGGAAGCACAGTCACACGCGCAGGCTAAGCAGTTGGGTGAGTGCAGATTCACATTTTGCTGAACCAACCTGCTGCTGTCCACAGTGCAGATCCTACGAATAGTCTTGGGTTCAAACAAGTCACTTTTGCAGGTTGGTTTACAGACCCTGCAGTCGTAATGGGTGTATAAGTATTATTTGCTTATTTGACAAAATCTAAAATAATGTGACAGTCAAAAAATAAAATTGTTCATGCATTTCTTTTGTTTTGTTTCACTTACAGTTATGGGAAGCATTGTATTGAGATATGAGCCTGACCCAAAGTAAGTTTTTTGAATATTTACTATCCCCCACTGGGGATACATGTTACAGTTTTACATGCATTTAGAAAGATGCTTCTCAAATTGTGAAGATATTTTTTTTAATGTGTTTGTTTGTTTGTTTGTTTTGTTTTGCTCACTGCAGTTTATTAAAGTTTCATAAGATGACATTGCAAAACTGGTCTGTTGAAGTGTGTGGCAAAATGATTGGACAGTTAGTTGTATACAACTAATATTGCTTCTTCAGAGCCCTATTTAATGGAACGATTGTAAAAACAAGTACAATACAGCAATATTATAAACCTGAAAACGGGTACTTCAGATTGCCCGTGCGGTGAGCCACTACCTGACACCCTTGCTTGCTGTCCGTTCTTGACAACTAGTCAATATTAATATGCTGTTTCCCAGGTTTGTAAATCACATGCCTTGAAACTAAATTGTTGAAAGAATGATAATACAAATACGAAAGCTTTCAGTTTTTATCCTTCGTCTGAAAGCCAGCCTAAGGGAGAGTGATCAGTTTATAGAATATCCCCCCTGCACTATAATAATATCTAAAACATTCAACAGCCCATTTATTGGCTAAATAATTGTATTCTGCTGCTGTGCACATATGAACACATTGGTTGACGACTTATCTTTTTTTTTTTTTTTAAACTATGATTTGTCATTTGCTATTAGTTTCAGTGAATTCTGTAACTGAAAAAAATGGGGTAGTCGGGCTTGTACAAATTTTTGGTGCAGTCTTTTAATAAATAGATGTAGTATAAACATTGATTTAAATCCAAATGTGTCTCTGGCGCCAGCAGAGCCTAAAAAGTACACATTGATGTCAAAGATCTTAACTTGTTGGCTCCAGCATAAATTCTTTCAGTTGTGTTCAGATCATGAGACTGGTACTAGTCTATCTAGATTACGATGCCCTGAGGTTATATGGACAGGAATCAAAAGGCAATCATCATTTTAAGATGACCTTAACTAATTTTATGGACCATGAAATTGCAGGATTTTTGGAAACCTCTTAAGAGAATTTTTACAGCCATCTATTGCCATGGTCTGCCATCTTTACATATTTATTTATTTATTTATTTATTTATTTATTTCTCTCTCTCTCTCATAGGAATCAAGATGCCCCACAGTGTCCCATTGAGCTGTGTGGATGGAGGGGAAAGACTTCCATCCGAGCCTTTGTTCCAAAAATGAGCTTTCACTACCTCAGAATGCTGGGGTCGAGGTCTTCCGGGAGAAGAGACGGGATGACCGTTCAGAAGCCCTGACTGAGGGGGAGAAGGGAGGCGGAGACCCAGGTTCCATGTCCATGGAAACAGAGGTGAATGGAGAACAAAATGTGGAACCCCCAAAGGCTGATGCAGAGGAACTGAAAGAAACTGCAGAGTCTTCCACTGACTTGAAAACCGAGAGCACTGCTGAAACTAAATAGGAAAAAGAGATCATTTGCAAGGTAGTAGCAGTGCCATTTTATGTTCTGTTCACTGGTGCCATCAAGGTGTAGTTGCAGCACACAGTTTAAGAAAAAAAAAAAAAAAGCAGAGAAAGGAAAAGCTATTTTTGTTAGTCTGGTTTTGTACTGTACTGTTCGCAAACCTCCAACTTTTATGTTTTGAAGAAAATAGTCAGCCCGAAGAATTTGACGATCTGATTTTTGTCTGCTGCGAAGGCAAAAGCTACAAGTCCAGGCACATTCCGTTCAGAGAATAATTCTAGGCCAAAAGTGACACCTTGAGTGGTCATCATGACTCTTGAGTTTGGTTTTATTAAAAATTGTTTGTTTATTTTAAGTTTTTTCTCCACATGCAACAACTTCCAAAGGCAAATTTAAGAGCCTAATAAAATAATCGGTGACTTGCAGTGTGACAAATAAAGTACAAGATGAGTTTACCTTTCATCCAAGACTGATTTTCTTTTGGGGCATGTGGATTATGCACCTTTGAGGCACACATGATAAACATTTGCAAAATTCTTTTTGTAAATGTAATTTAACATAATACCTGGGTTATACTCTTCAGCCTGAAAAGTAAGCATTTTTGGAAGCATTAGTACTAAAGAGGAGAAATGTTATGATTTCTTATGGACCAAGCAACTCTGTTGGGGTCAGCCATAATGGTACCACTTGACAGCCTGTGCTTTTAAATAGTAGCAACCTGAATGCATGTTGGGGCATTTTAACTTTTCAGTGCCTTTGGCAATAGGCGTTGTTTTCCTAATGTACCAGATGAAGAGATTTGTAACTTTCACAGTAGAAGCATGTATTTCAAAGTACAGTACTGCCTTTTTTATTTCACTATCCTACTTGCAAAAATTCTTGTATCTGCCCTGTAGTGGTCACACAAAACAGGGTCATTTTAATATTTTCTTTAAATTTATTTTGGCAGATTCTTTAAAGAATGCATGCCAGATGTATTGAAGTGTTCTGAATAAATGTTTGAAACCATCTGAGTTACTGAATAAGGGCTTATTAACTGCACTGTGCCATGAGCGAAATCTGAGTGGGTACACAGAAGGAGCTTCAGATTGTAGGTCACTGCAATTAATAAGATTAAACAATACTGACACTGTATTAATGGATCCTAATAAACTTTTTATTCAAAGCTTTATAAATCTACATTTTGTTCAGGGTTTTTTTTTTTCTCTCCACAATTTAATGTGTGTGGTGATTTATTTATTTTTTTTTTTTTTTGGTTAATCACTTAACCTCCTGAAAACGTAATGATTTGCTTTATTCAGAATTTAGGATAGAAGAATTACATGAGGTGATTAAATCTTTTCCAAAGGGAAAGAGTACACAGAAAGAGTACTTGGAACTGCAAACGCAAGTCAAAAAGGAAGTTAGAAAGGCCAAGAGAGAGAGATAGAAATGAGGGGGCTAAAAACAATTCCAAAATGTTTTTCTAATATTATAACAGCAAGAGAACATTCAAAGAGGAGGTTAAATGTCTAAGAGATACAAATGGCAAAATCATAAACGAAGAAGAAAAAAAATAGCAAATATATTAAATGATTACTTTTTACAAAGGAGGATACGGACAATATGCCCCACATGTCGACCTGTTCCTATCCAGTTTTAAATAACTTTAGCATAACGCAGGCAGAAGTGTTCAAGGGACTAGGAGCTCTTAAAATAAACAAATCCCCTGGGCCGGATGAGATCCTCCCAATAGTACTCAAAGAAATGAAAGAAGTTATTTACAAACCGCTAACCAAGATCATGCAGCAGTCTCTTGACACGGGTTGTACTGACAGACTGGAGAATTGCAAACGTAATACCGATTCACAAAAAGGGAGACAAAACCAAACCAGGTAACTACAGACCAATAAGCCTGACTTCTATTATATGTAAACTTATGGAAACTATAAGAAGATCCACAATGGAAAATTACTTATATGGTAACAGTATCCTGAGAGACAGTCTGCATGGTTTTAGGAAAGGGAGATCGTGTCTAACCTGCTTGATTTTTTTGAGGATGCAACATCGACAATGGATAATTGCAAAGCATATGATATGGTTTATTTAGATTTCCAGAAAGCTTTTGACAAAGTTCTGCATAAAAGATTAATGCTCAAACTGAACGCAGTTGGGATTCAAGGAAATGCATGCATATGGATTAGGGAGTGGTTAACATATAGAAAACAGAAAGTACTGATGAGAGGAGAAACCTCAAAATGGAGCGAGGTAACCAGTGGTGTACCACAGGGATCAGTCTTAGGTC
This sequence comes from Acipenser oxyrinchus oxyrinchus, assembly GCA_030684275.1. Lineage (NCBI taxonomy): Eukaryota > Metazoa > Chordata > Actinopteri > Acipenseriformes > Acipenseridae > Acipenser > Acipenser oxyrinchus. The sequence continues at coordinate 23,053,827 of CM060250.1, forward strand.
CTCTGCTATTCCTAATCTACATTAATGATTAGATTCTGGTATAGTAAGCAAACTTTGTTAAATTTGCATACGACACAAAAATATGAGTGGCAAACACTGTTGCAGCAGCAAAGGTCATTCAAAATGATCTAGACAGCATTCAGAACTGGGCAGACACATGGCAAATTACATTTAATAGAGAAAAGAGTAAGGTACTGCATGCAGGCAATAAAAATGTGCATTATAAATACCATATGGGAGATGCTGAAATTGAAGAAGGAATCTATGATACCACAAAACATCTGTAGATTTTTCATTATGTCACACAAAATCTTCCAATACTATTTTCCTGAAGAGCCTTCCCTGTTTCCTTAACCCTGTGCTCAGTTAAGTAATTTTTACCTTAGACAAACCTGGCTGTATTCTCCCGAGCAGTACTGGAAGCAGAGCGCCTGGTGTTGAGTGGCTCTGTTCTGAAATGGACTGTCTACTGTCTGGCTGCACATGCACAGCAGTTACCATGCCAACGTGATGCTCGCACCCGCATGCCTCTAGCGGCCCGGTAGTGGCCGTGCAGAAAAACAAACGCAGTCTAAATGAGAGTCTTCAGCTGAGGCTTAGCAGTAGTATGACCAGCATAGTCACTGTCACCCTACTTAGGACAGAGTGGATTTTAAAATTCGGTACACACTATCAAGTTGTGAGGATCCGGTACCAAAGTAAGGCTACTGGTATTGTAGCGGCCATTGGAGGGTATGCAGTTCCAACATGGGGAGAAAAAGTAGGTGACGCTTTTTTTCACCACTTTTAAACTCTGGTGCAACTTGGCCTGGTTCCATGAAGTTCACCAAGAGGCAGAACTGAATCACTAATAACACTCAAAATAGAAATTCAAATAATTGAAATAATTGTGTACTTTACCAGTCATTTATCAACCCTTTTGATTTCAGCACGTTCTTAACCACATTTTTTCCCAAGAACACCACAGCTAGGTACAGGAACATAGAATTCCCTTCTTTACTATCAGTTGATTTACACTTTGTTTCACACTACAGAAACAGTTCTAAATCACCCAGACTCCTTTAGTTCAGGTAAATTTCATTTGTTTTGTTTTCTGTGAGAATACCCATGACATGCTCCAAAAAGCTTATTTTGGCAAACCACAAATAAATTAAAATACAAAGGTCATAAAATTACATGCAGATATAAGATAGCAGAATCGTCTCACTTGTTTGGACAATTAGTTAAATTTTTCTGCAAACTACCATTCTAAGGTCTATCACAAATTGTACATTCCTAATCCAACAAGCACCCAATTTTGATATTTGTTCTTCTTATAATTCAATTCATTATAATATTCCCTAACACAGGTTCTTAAAATCACATACAACCACTTTGAAATGACTGGCTGTACAAATCTTTTGCAAAAAAAAAAAAAAAAAAAAAAAACATGATCAGTGGTTTCTGTAGAATGTGCATTTAGATACCAGATGATGATGCCAAACATTTAATTAACATATTTTGTTAACTACCAAAACTGCATCCCTGAACAAACTGGTGTAACAGATCCTACTTTAGTTATCATAGGCTGACAAATGTATATTCATGCTTACACAATCTTTTAGTAACCTTGTGTAAATTGGTTAGAGAAATACACTAGACTGAAGAAGCAATGATTCAAGACCAACTTGGGGATACATGTAATCATGTGTAACATCATGTGAAGGGGCAATGGATGGTCACCTAATTGGTAATGCCTTGAGACAACGGAACCCTAAGCCATACAAACAAGTGTTTGATCTATTAGCCTGCCTACATACTTTGGAAAGAACATTGCGAGCACGACTCTTTCTAGTGACAAACACCAAACGTCTGACTTTAGAACTGAATGGAATTGCATTCCATTTGATGTTTATTTGAGTGACTCTTGCAGTCCCACGTGAATAAGAACATCCTGCTGCACTGCTCTTTCATGAGAGATGTGGCTCTGTCTGTTTCATATAAACTATGCAATTTCTAGGCAATCTCTCTTTGTATTCATGGCACACTGTACTCAGGAAGGAGGATCTAGAGGGTTTTATTGACTTACTTAATTAAGTATGTACTGTTCTTTTTGTACAATGTAAGCCACTGAGCTTTAGGGTTTGGATCATACTAAGCCACCATTCTGCCAACTAATGCAAGGCAACTACAGGGATTATAATAAATAAACAGGAGATCTGTGTGTACAGGAAGTCATATACAGTACAGTACAGTACAGCGATGCAAGCATTCGGTATTTATTGAGGCAGTGTGCTGTTTCCCACCCTATTTGGTACTGCCACTGCATACATACAACGATTGAAGCTTCATGTTTTGTCTGATTAGATCATCTGTAGCCTTGTTATTTACTGGTCAAATGGATTAACAAAGAAATCAGTGCAGAATAAAATTCCAAGTTCCTTGGTTATTTGAACAGTAATTAATAACATGAATTGAATCCTAATTGTTATCAATGTTTTATGCTAAGTTTGGTATACAGTTTAATCAATCAGGTAGTTTGTTGACAGCCATTATGGAAGTCAGTTGTTAGACGGTTGTCGGTTAGTTGTAGGTGTAATTTAAATGATATCTAAAATGTCATTCTGCAAAGATGCATGGAATGGAAACACATAGCTGTAGTCAAATAACATTCAACGACTTGTAAACAAAAAATTTCCTTTGAAAGCATTCATTGTATTGTTCATATCAGAATTAGCTAATGCCACATTTAGATCAGTACCATTAAACTAAGCTCTAAATGTAGATCTCATCTCATTTCAATATACATTAGTGACTGCCTGCTGCCAGTGCCATTCACAATTTACTACCCAATCTTTAACTGATTTCCAGACATTGGTCTCTTCTTCCACTTAGAAATTTTGGAAAGACCAATTTCTTCCAGCTTGCAGTCTGAACTGGCGTCCCTGATCAAAATGGTCTGATCTTGGTCTCCTACTGATGGACACAGTCAGGACATATTTCAAACCTCTTTCAATGCATTCCCAGTATGCAAGTCACATAATAAATGCCTGAGCAATTCAATGAACCATTTCTTTATTGATTCTTCAACCAAAGGAAATGTTGTAAGCACACTTCTGGAGCCTTGAAAATGTTCAGCCATGAAATACAGTAATGGGGACTGCTTGGGCTGTAGAAAACCCAGGTACTTATTTATATTGTTTTCATATTAAAAGGTAAATACAGTGGCTTCGACTTTTGTGCAACAGTATATGTTGTACATTGGAAACATGCAGTATTGCAGCCTTAGGTGACAGTGGCATCTTAGTTATTGTCCTGGTTTCTACTTCAGTCTTGAATTCAAGTTAAGTGTGGAATAACAGTGGTTTGTGGAATGCATGTCCTCAGGGCAATTCAGTTTAATAATTTTACACAATATTGCGGCTACTGTTCTTTTAAATGTAGAAATGGTCACACTGCAGACAAAACATTGCAAAATACTTCTTACTGACTTTTGTTTCAAAATGAATACAGGTGTCCAGAATTGGCCTTTATTAATCTCTGTCTGTCCTGACACAAATGTGCCCCTCTGATTCTTGTAACTTCGCCCACAACATTTCTGTTGTCAATGGTTTGATTTTATACCATTTTAATGCTGCTTGTTATTCCCTCACTCAGGTCACTTATAATCAATTCAGACATCTGGTATCCAAAGCATCAGCAAATTACATTACTTGGCTTTCCCAAAATACATGATAATATCAACAAAGAACCATGATAAACTGTGATTGGATTTTATCTTTACAGTACCTCCACAAAAGCCACATATACATATATATATTTTGTCATAGGAAATCAGTGGCCATCTACACAACACAGTGAGATCTAAATTTAGCTGAGAGAGAGAAAGAAAGAGAGAGAGAGAGAGAACAGCTTCACATAAATTATAATCTTCAAGTTGCAATGGCCACTGAAAAAAAGCACAGCAAAAAGTGAACCTCAAATGCACTGTCTGTCTATCAAATATTAACAGCTTCATTTGCGTTTAAATGAGCGAAGCAGTAGTGGATGGAAATGTTGATGCCATTCAGTGTGGTACATTGCTGGCATTGAGGGAGAGCGAGCACACACAAGATAAAGTGGGTCAGTCAGAAGGAATGGGTACAAACTATTCATTAGCAGCGCTATCGATTCCGATGAGCCATATCCAGTTCTGAAACACAATCCACTAGGCAAGATTTAGCTGTAAAAACATCTGCTCATGAATAACTTAAAATGTCACCATGTGCTCCATGGCAGCTAGATAAAAAGTTCTAGAAGTAGATGGGAGATGCGCAGCATTGAGGACGACGGTCGTTTTCTGAGTCTTGTGAAAGGTAAAAAGACATATCAGCCATCAGACACAGGAGAGACACCCAGCCGCTACTTCGTGGGTTTTCACCAAGCTCTTAAAGGTGGCCTCTGCATCTTTACGGCTGAAAGATTTCTTGGACTTACCAGCTTTCCTGCAGATCCGGCCCTGTACCAAAAGAAAGGGAAAACAATTGTAATTATTTGTATTGTCTTCTACCATTTTAAGGATTGGGTTTGGGGGTATGCACGATCGCTAAAACTGAAACATTGGTAAGATGACAAGAACATAGTAATTGTATAGACAAATATAAGTCGTCTTACACCAGCTTTTCTTAGCCTTGACCAGGTGGGGGTGGCTCTTTGTGTTTTCCTATGCATCAGACTGTTGTATCTGAATGGTTATTGGTACACTTTGATGACTGGAATGGCATGCTGTTAATTCATAAGACAAATGCGCAGTCTCTCAACGATGGCTCCTGACTACAGCGTTATAAAAGGGGAGCACTGTAAATGGCTGCACAACTAAAACATCATCATCGTTAACTTTCAAAATCTTCAGTGTATAGGAACATTTTGCAATCCTAAGGAAAATCACTATACTTTATCAGCATGAGGCATATCCCTAGGCAAATGTGGGCAGATGGAAGGCAGATACACAGCCAGAAGTATGACGTAATCCACACTGTGTTTTTTGCCGTCTACCAAGTCATTCCAATTAAGTTTTCTGAGTTTATTTCGTCTTCACTCCCCAGTTGATTAATTACCAAGATAAGTGAATACAAATATCCAAACAATGACAGTAATGGTTACGTGTGTTTGCTGTAAACACTAAAGTGTGTTCTGTAGCACTTTAAAATCCATATGGCACTCATACCCTTTGCTGCTGCAGGTAGTAGAGGATGGTTGTTTAGTTCACAGAAAGAGTGGGCTGAATGCTTCAAGAAGGGAGGAAGCTTGCCTGCCTACAACAATGTCTGTTTTCTGATGACGCAAGGATCATATTTTCAAATAATTGTAGGACACTGCCCCCAGTCGAGCCTGCAGACAATTGGTTCAGGATGCAAGTATGACATTTTCTATTGTTACATCACCTACTAGTGTACTGAAACTATGGCAATAAGCCCCTTGACACAAGACAAGAAAAACACAGTTTAATCATATCGCAAACATCCTTAACATCTCTGGTCTTTTAAAGTGACTGTAGTTCACAAAATAATACTAGAAACATTCACTATGTAGGTCTCAAATGTGTAGTTTTGAAAGAGACCTATGTTTTAGCAAGCGTGCATTTTAATTTTTAAAACACGCAAGCTGAGAACTTTGTTTAGTCTAGTGAAAAGGAAAATGACAATTTGATTTCATTCAAAACTGCACATTTGAAAGCTGATAATGAACGGTGGTGCAGAACAGGTAAGAATTATGAAATAATGTTATCTACAACCACTTAAGGATGTAGGGGTGGAGGGGTTAACATGGTTTGTTATGTATATATGCAGAGATCAAGTGAGCTTTAGCTCAAATATTATTCTTGCATATTAAGTGCTAGTCCTGCAATATTGTTGAAATACACAATTAATCAAGTGAAAGCTTTTAAATGGTCTGCAGAGATTTGCAGCTTCTGTATCATTAGAACAGGTATTGTATTGTGCCACACTCAACAATATTTTATGGCATGTTTGGAAAATAATTGAATTGCCGTAACATCTTAAATGTCTGGTACAACCAGAAGAAAATGTAAAGGCTTTTCGTGGTTTAATAAAGACAGACAACATTGTAGAAAACCAAACAGAATGGCTAGGGATTGCTTAGACTACACCAAATTTAATGTCAGGCAACTACTGTACTAAGAAAGGCTCCTTGTCAACTTTAAAAGAGCTGCCCAGAGGTAATAAAAATGAGCATTAAAATGACAATGTGAAGGTATTCCTTCCACATAAATGAAAATCTGAGATTCTTTTGAACAATACATTTGAAAACAGTACAAATGCTGCAAGAATTAGCTATAGTACATTTGTTTGTCTTCCTTCAAGCCAGACCCTTCATGAATAATGATATATAAATGCTGACAGGTTTGTTGGAATCAATGTAAACAAAAAAATATGATTTTGGTACATGAAAGAATGCATTCTCCAAAGTGGCCTTCTTTCTAAATGATTTGCTGGAATGCATTTTCCACAAGCCAAATGAATCGATATACATTAGTGAGATTAAGCCTATTGAAAAACAAAATATCAGCATCAAGGGATGTATTTGCTCCATTTACTACTATATTTCTGTTATTACTCAAACACTGTGGAAGTAGATATCAAATATCTCTAAGCATGATAATTAATGATTATAGCAAATTAAGTCTTTCTTTTTAGAAAAAAAAGAACAGAATGTGAATCTCTTGTCAAATGGAAATTTAAATCAGCCAGTCATAACCATTCAAAGGATGCACTTTTGGTATAGACTGGAATTTGCAGACTGCAACTCTGGCTAAAAGGAAGAGACATTGTTTTCAGATATTTCCATTTAGAAAATAAATATGAGCCATCAGATATTTCTTATTTTGTGGAATTCTGCAGTTACGATGGTTTAGAGCTCTGCAATGTACTTGTGTACAGTGCAGGTATGTATGTATGTATGTATGTATGTATGCATGCATGTATGTATTTCACACTTTACAGTTTCGCATATGACTAGAGAACTGCTAGTGATATTGTATTGAAACTTGCTAAAGAGCGCTGATTATATGGAGGCTGTCTGTCTAGGTCACACATTTTTACACATGTCTAGAAAACCACTTATTGTGATGAAACTTGATCAAGAAATGCTTTAGCATACATTATTGACATTATTAATGTACAACTTAATTACAGAAATAAATCATTAATTTGGGGAAAAATCATTCTATTGCTTTTTCTTATAAATTTGCAAATCAGTTTTTTGCACACATGTTGCTCATTTGAAGTGTCCTTTATGGTATGTATTTGTGTGTTTCAGGAGCGAACTCCATATACTTCAGAAATAAATATCAGGCAACGGGAATGACCAGCCGCTGTTTCCATGGAGATGTTTTAGAGATAGATTAAAATATCTAATTCGTGGCTCAGGTGCTGTCAGGATATACAGCAATTAAATTAGCAGCAAAGATACACCTTTTCTCTTAATGCATGGAACTCCATAGTAAAGTGAGTCAATAGCATGAATAACAGTTACACCTCAAGCACACAGTCTATCACAAAAATCCTTTAATAGCAATGTACACAATGTCTGAACACTTTCAAAGTGTGCCTTTAATGGATAAATGCAATGATAAGTCAAGGAACACTGCCTTCCAAAGCAGCCTTCATCTTGAATTTTAAAGTACTAACTTGGGGCAAATACCACTTACCTCTTTTTTTATTGTTTCAAAACCAGTGAATCAGAGAACTGCCATTTGTATAATACTTTCTTTGTAATCCACATTTTCTGTGATATCAATAATGTTAGAGGGTCACTATTAAAACACATTTATTTTTGAAAAAAAATAAACTATGTAAATGGATAGACAGCCACAAAATGTTTTTGGTTTCCTTTTAATCACTCAATCATTCATCCTTGACCATGACACGCTTGAGTGACTATGACTGAAGCATATGCACTTAATCACCTAATTAGTGAGACAGTTGATTGGACACTGGATATGGAGTGATTTCAGCTGTTGAATTGCAAGTTTGAATAAAAGCAATAAAGAAAATCACAAAAAAACACACAATATGCCACGTTTGTCAAGAAAGCAGCACCTTCGTGAAATTGGCATGTTGGAAGCTCGACTAGGGCAGCGTAATGTGGCTCGCCGTCTTGGGTGCTCACAGCCAGCAATTTCAAACCTGGCGTGACGGTATAACCAGACACAAACTGAAAATGACAGGCCACGAACTGGGAGACCAAGAGTCACAACACCTGCCCAAGATCGACAGATCATTTTGCAGCATGTTCGTGATGTCAATTGTTAATCAGCACAATAAAAAGTCACTGCACCTGCTCTAAAACAGAGTTTGTCATTTTTCGATCATGTAGTGAATTTTATCCAAATATAAGTGATAAGTTTCTTTTGATGCTCAAATATAAGTGATACGTTTATTTTTATGCTCAGCATATATATATATATATATTTTAGAAAATACTAAATGACACTAATTAAATTCAGTCTTTGGATTTATTTAGTTTCTTGTAGCATTCCTAAATCAGTAATATTTAGTTTGTATAGATAGGAATGTCTCATACCTGTAAAACGGAAAAAATAAAAATTCAAAATGCTGCCCATTTTGTATTCAAACCGCATTCAAAAAGAATCCCATGACAATTATTTTCAGAAAAGGGAAATAATCCAAACTTGTTAAAAAGATCTACAATCTGTAAGATTTTCCTGATCACAAAACATGTATCAACTTTTGCTTCCTTAAAAAAAAAAACTAAACAAAAAAAAAAAACACCTTACAATTAATTTACACCAACAAATCCATTATGACCATTAAATAAATAAGTACAGTAATCTGTCGCATATCTGAATGCGTGGGACCAGCGTAAGGGCGGATATGTAAAAAGTCGGATAAATTAATCCTGTTTTAAATACAATTATACACAGCTGTAACAATTACTATACTCACACAATTATTGTTTTGAGATTCAGCTTTTATTAGGGAGCTCCCCTAAATCCCTTGTTTAGAAAGATACAGGGTATTAATGCTTGTGACAAGAGTAGCCATCTGCCATGTGGGTGTGTGCATTCACTGCTGAGTGACAGGCAGGAGATCGAGACAGAGGTTGATACGCCTCACAGGCAAACAGGATTTATTTACATATCAACACACTGAACAGCTCACGTGACCAGCAATGGCAGCGCAAGGAGCACATACAACACAGTGTACGAAAAACTACAATCTCTGTTCTCTGTTCAATAAACTAACGTTGCTGAAGAGATTGATCATGGCAGATAAACAGTTAGGGTGGATATGTGACGGGCGGATTCGTGACGGATTACTGTGGGATAGGTGGCAGAGTAAGTACATTTGCATTCCTTTCACCTCTAGTGGATGGGTTTCTAAACTTTATTAGGTCACAAACAACTTCACAAGAGATGTAAGTTTCATAGTCCTAACTCTGGTAAATGAAATCATTTATTTTAAAACAGAGATAATGACCGCTGAGTGTAATACTTATATTTATTATTTAATCAGATAAATACTTTCTTACTTAACATTGATCCCTTCTTTATACCTATTGAACACAATGTGGTGCTTTCCTACACAATTGACTATGCATGTACAAAACCGGTCATGGGCTGGGACAACATTCTGAACTACGACGAATATAAATGGCAAAGACCTGATTATATAACAAGTGGACATGCTCACAAAAGCTGCATGAGCTGCAGCCCCTGCAGAAATCTGCTGCTTTAATGGTGTGAGTCATAGCAATTGGGGAAGCAAAGATGAAGCATTTCAAAACCACCTCTGTCCTTTGGGAAACAATTCAGCTGAATGCCACACTCTTATATGGGGACACCAGCATTGAAGTACCAAAGATAAACAGAACATTTTCATTTCCATTCACATCCTATACTTGTCACATGCCACCACACAGCTTACTAATAGACAGTATACAATATTTGTATGGGCTTCAACCAGCATCTGTTGTTTAATATAGGATAATTTGATAATAATCTATTTTGCTTATTTACATACAATAAAAGGCCAAGTAGTAACACTAAAAATGTAAAGAACCATATAAAACTGGAAGAGAAAACACCAGCAATATTTGTTTGAATACCTAATTCATCAAACTGTATATTTCCTCCACCGAGACTTAATTTACTCCTCTAACTTATGGTATGTCCTGTTCAGAAAGATTTGTGAGTGAACTTTAGTGGCACCATAATTCTACCTTGAAGATATTTGGATAGAATATCTAAGGAAATCCCTTAATTCTAAGGAAATACTAGTGAACCAGTAAATCCTCATGTTATAAAGTAAAATGCTTTATTATTGCTTCCAGCACTGCTCTCCAACTGAAATAGAATTCTAAATGGCAGCTGTGAAACTTCAAATGAATAATTTATTGAAATTCACTCAGGTACTGTTTTGCATTAAGCCAATTATATTCTCTCACAGAACTCCCATGCCACATGCGAAACTATTACATGCTGTTTGCATTTCAAAAGATAATTTTTACAGTATATCAAGGAGAAACAATGCTTACGAAATCAAGCAGAATGATGCTTAGCAGAGTGCATATAAACAATATTAATTAAACAATAATGACTGACAGGCAGGGTATTTCCTGGCTGTTAATGTCCCTGGAAAAGTTGAAGGCCCGAGGCGTAAGCCGAGGGACTTTAACCCAGCCGGGGCATTAATGGCCAGGAAGTGTCCTGCCTGGAGGTCATTATTGCTATTATAAACCGTCTTTATGGTTTTAACAGCAATAACATTGAGATTTATAACCTTTTACTTATTTTTTTCTATATGTCCTGCAGTACTCGTCCCGTGCTGCTGCAGCGGGTCTTTCGACGGTATCATTCCGCCTGTGAACAGCGAAGGGAACTATTTTTTTCTTAACAAACAAACCAAACATTAAAAAATCAAAATACAGTTTAGTTTTTAATTTATGTAAGACAGGGAAAACATTTATGACTGTTGTGTTTCGTCCGCTTTTTCAAAAAGAAAAGTTTAGTTTTAAATAGGTCAATATAACAAACTGTTTCTATAACTAACAGTCCTGTTAAACACATTAATTTATTCTTAAAAGAAAGGAATTAAATTAGTCATTTAAAATTTGAGTTATTTATTTTGTAAAGTTATTTTTTTAAGTTTATTTATTTCAAGTTGAAGTGCAGGTTTCCTGTGAAAGTGCAGTTTTGAAACATAGCAGGCATGTTCGTGGCTGAGCTTTCTGAGGGTGGAGCAAAGCATTGGGCTTCGACTTTGGAATGTGCTTTTGCAGGTTTGCAGTTTGTCGGAATGTTTGCTGCTGATTTTCAACGATTGATGGCTGGTGGACATCAATAATTGCAGGAGTTAAGACGTTGGAAAGATGTGAAGACCATTCTCGTTGGTTGGATAGAGATGGAGCCAGTAATTTTTTTATAGAGGACTCATTTTTGTGACATGTTCTAGCCATTACTTCATGGGTTTGTTGTGGTTCTAACAGTTGACGGTTATACTAGATGTTCTTTTTGGCGGATTGATACCTTACTGTACTTTATCAGTGATGGTTGTGTGGACATTCTGAGGGCATTTCCTGGCCATTAATGCCCTCTACAGTAACCAATCAGACTATAATATTGCATATACACCAGATTTTTCAGTTCTTACCTCTCATCTATCCACAAAGTGAAAAAGGTCTCGGAGAGATATTACTAATGTTTGTTCACAACGCTGTAAATCATAATCTAGTTCAAGCCAGCTGATTAACCTGATTGGAAAACTAGATGTTTTTTTGTTCATTTAATCTGAATTAATTTTGAATCCATGTTCATTATCACTGTAGGTTAAATTAGCAGGATTTTGGGGGGGGGGTGTTTAGAAAAAAAAAACATGTTTGAATACAGTTGGTTTCTTAATTTTTTGTCCGGGTCCACTAGAGGGAGCAGTGATGATCCCGGAGGCCATCTGGTGAGAAGCAGGTTCATATGACACCTTTGTGCAAGGTATGAGGTATCATGGTAAGATACACTGAGGAAAAACAGGTATATTTAACTGTATATACAACACGCAATAAAGGGTTAAAATAAATGAATGGCAAAAAAAATTAACTGAAAAAAGTAGGTTCATTGAGGAGGGACATATTGCAAGTGTTAATAAAATATAGTTTAGAAGAGCGGTGGTCTATTTAAATACAGTTGCCATCTGTTTTTTTTTTTTGTTGTTTTTTTTTAATTTCTGTGGGACTTGCCTTACCCAAAATAAACTGGAGCTTTGGTATGCATTAATGTTTATGAGTTGCCTTTAAACAATAGATCACTGCATTTTAGTTACTTCAACTAGAAAAACATGGTAATTATAATTTGAGATTGTCAAGGTTCATGGGAAAAAGGATGTATTAGGCCTAGATTACAAACAAATAACAAACCACTGCTTATAACTGTGTATTAATCCATCTGGGGATTTATAAATCCACTTAACATTACTACATTAAATGAAAATACAGGGAAACCAGGTCTGTGACATGTTTGGGAGGCTGTATTAAGATCTGCCACTGTTTAGATCATTAAAACAGACCCGAACATTTTGACGACTGAAAATCACGGATACTAATGAGTTAATCGATTGAGGGTACTTGTTCTCAACCGATAATTAATTTTCATTTTCATTATAAATCTCCCCTTCTTTCTCTATCTGAACAGCACCTTTAATTAACAGCCATCACTTCCCTTTATGTAAGGATTACGGAAGAATTATTTTGGATGTACTAAAGAATTTGAATATCAAATAATTTGAATTTCAAATAATACCTATATTTATATTTAAAAAAAAGTTTGTATTAATAAATAAAAGTTAGCGACCGCCCTTCGCCCTGTATGATGCGCCTGTCTGCGTTAACGAAGATCGCCACATTGGTGTCAGACGTGGACTCATGTACCCCTGCGCGCACTCGCCGGACTGTAACCTGGTGAGCAAGTCTGGGCGGACTTGAAGCTGGCAGTGGATAGTGTAGCGTGCACGGGGGGAGGCAGCAGCAGGGCTGGTAGGTAATGACGTAATGACACACATAGACATAAGCCCGATATACGCTCCTTGCAAGGGAGCTGGCTAGTTTGTAGTGTTATCGGCGCTATACTTTAGTGCGAAAGGTCCCAGGTTCGCGCCCGCCGTCAGCCCGTGTGTAGATTGCCTCGCCCTGTGCGATGCGCCTGCCTGCGTTAACCAAGTGCTATATATAGCCAAGAGGTTCAAACATAAACAGATGTCTAACAGACTAATCCATTTTATAACGGGCTACACGGTATTCTGAAAACGTTTGCTGACAGACAATTGCAGCATTGAAATTACTTATATCCTTTCATTATGAAATGTCTGATTAATGAACCAATCAATCTGGTTATAATTTACATTAAATCCACACTTTTTTGGTTAACCTAAACCTTTTATAGGGCGGGAGAGTGGAGGGGGCTAATGTCACAGTGCAAAGAGGACGTGTGGATCTTACCTGCCCTTTTACCAGACTCGCAGCAAATTGCCTCATTACCGCTTCCACTGTGTATGCGCTGGACCAGCCGCGGGGTGTCAGCAATTCCATGCAGATAGCCCCTCCGTCGAGTACGTAGCCATTCTCTAGCCGAGGGGTCAACACCCGCATGAAGGGCGGAGAGAAAGGGAAATTGTCGGGGAATGAAATATTGAGCAAGATGTACTCAGTGTTGGTATCCTTCATGTCCTGCCACAGAGCAGAGTCTCTGTCCACCTGATGCAACTTGACATTCCATTCGAAAAGGTTGTCGTCGGCCAGCTCCACCGTTATAAAATTGTCAGCAAGCCTTTTAATTTCCTGCAGTTCCTTCATCAACCTCCTCGTCCTGACCTGGGTGCAGTGCTGTCTGTGCGGTACGAGTGGTTGCAATGGGGTGGCGGGCGCTTTGCTTGCGGCCACTTGCTGTTTTTCCTTGATGTCCTTGCTCGTCTGCTTCTCTTTGCCAGGTGGCTTATCCTTATTCGATTGCTCAGATTTCTTCGTTTTAGTATCAGGGGGATTGAGAATGCTGTTGCTGTCACTGCTCGTGTTGCAGTGCTTAGTGTTGTTTTTCTGGTTGCTTTTGCTGGCTTTGAACGAGCCCTGGTGATGCTTAGGATCCTCGGTGTCTCGGTCGTGAAGTCGAATCAGACCTATTTTTCGTAAAAGAGTAGCCATTACTCCGTTGTTCCTTCTGCTTGCACCAAATGGCTACAGTGTTTTACTTAAGCAAAAAACAAAAACAAAACAAAATAAAAAAAACACACACACACTGTATCTTTGTAACTACCACAGCTTCTGAAGTTGACAAGTGGGCGTTTTTCATTCAGGCTTCGGAACCTGCAGCAGGACCATTAAAACAAAAAATAAGAGCAACATTCAAAACGATGCCACCAATTCCATCATTCACATAAGCAACCACTAAACCAATGATATACAGAAATTATTTACAATTTTGACAGGTTGTTTTTGCAAGTGGCTGCAGTTTTGCTGCTGTGGTTGCAGATTCTGGCCACTCATTTTTTTATTTTTTTTTTAACAGAGATTGTTTTTTTGTTATTGTATTTTTAAATAAAATAAAATAAAATTAAATTAAACACACGCTCCCTTTATCGTATGCTGGCTCTTTTTTAAACAAAGGTCAAAGACATATCATTTCATATTTTTTTTTAGCTCTACGTCCAATGTTATGTTAATAAAAATACAATTTAAACCCTTACCCTTTCTTATTATTAGAATTGTAGACCGTGGAAGTTTTGTTGAATTCTTCTTGTTTTAATGAAAAAAAAAGAAATAGGTGCCGAAACGCTGCCTTTCTCTAATCCAGAATCTCTAGCAGATCTGACATTGCGGAGGTAAACCTTCCCTGTAACTGCAGTTGCAAAAGCACCAGCAGTAATGCTGCTCAGGCTGAACCAATCTGCTCTAATCCCTCGCTGAAGAACAGCACACACACAAAACCACGTCTGATACGTAAAATGTCATTGGCCACTGCTGCTCTACCTGGCTGGAATCAAAAAACAGGGTTTTGATCAGAGTAATCAATGAGGGTTGAGGGGTCAGCTGTTCTGTTTGAATGAGTCGGATTATTGAGCAAAAACGTTTAAAACCATACTTTCTCAAAGCCCCCCGAGCTCCCGGCCAGCCAATGAGAAACGCGGATTTTACTATGGAGATAATAAAATTAACCCACAAATGAGGTTATAGCTCTGAGCTGGGCCGCTGTCGCTGGCCAACCTATTCACGGCACAGAAATGTAAAACAATTGCATCCTGAATGGCGACTGTTAACACAAATGTGTGTTTATTGTCGAATACTGAAGAAAACAACACTACAGTCTATATAGTCGGGGCAGATTTTGAGCGAGTGAAAAGGGGTTTTGTTTCTAGTGATTTTTTTCTATTTAACAAAGGTTCATAATGAATGCATAAGCTATATATAAAATATAAATACTACACATCAAGTGAACCTTAGTGTTCCAAATTTAGTTAGAATATTCAACGTTGTTTGGTGCAATGCGACTGAAATTTCCAAGTTAATTACAGTTAGTATGGTAATGAAACAAATATCCCGTATTATTATTATTATTATTATTATTATTATTATTATTATTATTATTATTATTATTATTATTATTACTTTTTTGGGAACCGCATTATTACACTTTTCGGTTGGAAAGGGTCATACATTGATACGCAGAAAGACTGAAATACCATCTACCTCCACCAGAGGGGCCCCTTTTATGATATTCATGAAGCAATTTTGTTGTGGTGCAGAAGGATTTAGGACTACAATTTTCAGTGTTACCATTTCATGGTAAATAAATAATATCACATTTTACAAGGGATGTATTTAGCAGAAACTGGTTTGTCTAATTCTAAAATACAAGTTAGCAGTTACTTTGTTTGGATGTATGTTGGTATTAATGGAATGCAGTTATTGTATTTGAAGCAATTATTAATGAACAATTGTTCAGATTTCAGGAAATCCCTTGTATGGAATAGAAACAATTCTGCTTTCGTCTACCTATTATTCTGTGACAATTCCATTCAGTCAATGTTCTGTTTCAGACCCCAATTCTTTTTATTTTTTGTTATGCAATTAAAGGGCTAGTTTAACTATACACTTTCAAACACAAATGTCAATATCAATATTATTTTAGACTATAATTATGAAGCTAAAGTACAACTCAAGTAGCTAGTGTGTTCTACACTGTACTAACTGAAACCTTTCTTTGCACTTGACACAGTTTCACATTGGAAATGTGACTGAGCATTTTGAAGTTATGTATAATTTAGATGCACAAAAAAACATTACAGTGTAAAGTATTTAAATAAATGTTTAGAAGCTGTTACAAAAAAAGAGATGTCAAAGGCCACTACGGAAGAGAGTAATAAAATTGTGATCAGATGTTTATTGGGGAGAATACAAAAACATATAATTTTAAATATGATACAATAATTCCCCAAGTTTTACATTTTCACCCCTCCTCCCCCCACCCAAACCACCCTCCACAAAAACCACCCCCACAAAGGACCTCCCTAACTAATATCAGTCAGATAAAACTGAAGAAGGATTAATCAAAGATCTAATGGAGTCTGCAGCCGATCTCCAGGCCTGCACAGTCCTCTCCCCAGCGCCATGGACCCAAGCAGTAGAAAGTTCCATATAAATTCTATCAAGAAAGGCAAGGGTCCATTGACGGGAGGGGAGGGAATGCGGAAGTTACCAACGAAGAGCTATCATTTTTTTAGCTGCTGTGAGACCAGCCAACCAGATCCGTTTTTGCTGCAATGTTAGATCGAGGGATGAGTCATCATTCAGTAATAATATCTTAGCAGAGCAAGGGACATTCTTCTCAAAAACAGTGGACAGAGCTGAAGAGACCCGATCCCAAAACACAGCCACAACAGGACACTCCCAAACCATATGTAAAAAGGAGCCAACGGTATCTAGGACTATAAAATAAATCTTAAACAAGCTAACCATGAAATGTATGGTTTCCCTGGAAATTAAGGTGAAATGTTCCTATAGCTTTAATTTGCTCAATCAATAACAAGCTATAACTCCATTTGAATAACCTCAAAAATCTTTGTCTATAACTAGCTGCAACATAACAACAAGATAACCAGTTATTTACATATATCTTTAATCCATTTAGTTTGCTATTCCTGTCCCTCTGCAATATAATTGAAAGATTAAGAAAAACAAACACTGTTAATATGTTGGTCAGTTTATTTCAGGCAATGACTTGATGGTACTCAATTTCATGATCAGCATCAAACTCAGCGTCATATAATCTAGTATTAATTTCATGTATAAGTGCATCTAAAGATGTGACCTACATTCAATAGCTTTGTTGTATTTCTTTTTGTTAGAAATGTGATACATGTGGTGTAGTTCAGTTTCAACTAATTCAGCAGCGGTTGACGTTACTCTGTATCACAAATGGAATGAGACTGCTAATCAGAAATGAGCTTTGGTACTGTCAAATGCAATGTAATAAAAATACTCTACAGTCGAGATAAAAAGCTTTTTCTTTCAAATGTTTTGTGTACAACAAAAAAATCAAATATTACTACATGTCATTGCAAGATTTCTCTCTTGTTGGAAAACAAGGAATAAGCACAGTAAATGCATATGCTTATCAGATTATGGGTGGCTATTCCAGGAATAGTATATAATCGCTATCCATGTTATAAATAAGGGAAGACGTTTGTTGTCAAAGGGAACTTTTTGATGTTTGTTTATCCAAACTGTTGTGTTATTGTAGGATAACAGGATTTGGAATCCCAATGAGAGGGTACACAATATCATACTATTACCAGTAAGTGGTTATTATAGGGAATTTTGAGTGTATGAGGAGATATAAGTCTTCTTAGTGGATACAACTGATGCACAATAGCTACAATATAATCATATAACAAGCGCTTTAGTCTTGTTTAAGGTTCTGCTTTTAATTTTTTTTTAAAAAAGGTAAGTGCTGCTTCCACTCTGTCTGACTTCAACCAAATCCATCATTTGGCTCGGAGAACAGTCTCTCTGGAAAGTATAACTTCTTTATCAACTCATCTGTAATTCAAACAATAAAAACAAACTGTCTCTGGTACTGTGGCTCTTAGCTCACTGCAGTTATACAAGACTCAGCATGCGACTGAAGTCTAAAAGGCTTCACCTGCTGTGCCCTTGGCTCAATTACTGTAGTATGAAGCTATTGATGTGGTATTCGTTGCAAAGGGATCTGCTTGCAGTGTATGCAGTATGTGAGAAAAACAGAACATTTTATTTAACAGTTTGCTATGTTGCCATTTGTTTAGACTCATTTGCAAGGTGTCTTTAAAAAAATCATTTCCTCTGTGTTAGCTAGGCAGAGAAATTGAAGCTTACCATCTGTAGCTCACATAATGCCAATTTGGCCAACATACAGAGATTCAGGGAAATCTGCTTGTCTTTCACGTGTGCAGAACTCCATGCATAGTAGGCTAATTACAGGAATCATGTCTTTTATGACAGGGTTATTAGTGGATTTAGTAGTCTTTAAAACAGCTTAAGCAAAACAACCTGATTTCGTCTATATTTTTGAGTATAACAGGGGAAAGAAATCACAGTTATGTTCAATTGTACTTTTAATTTGTTTATATTGTAGCCTGCTGTGGACTTAAGTAAAAAAAAACAGTTTATGGGGCCTCCCGAGTGGCGCATCTGGTAAAGGCACTCCGAGTGGAGTACAGAATGTGTCCTATAGCCTGGAGGTCGCTGGTTCGAGTCCAGGCTATTCTGTTGCCGACCACAGACGAGAGCTCCCAGGGGCGAGCCGCCCGGAGGGGCGGGGCTTAGGTCGGCCAGGGTGTCCTTGGCTCACCACGCACCAGCGACCCCTGTAGTCTGGCCGGCGCCATGGCTTGCCTGTAAGCTACCCAGAGCGTGTGCTGCTCTTTGCCACTCCCGAGTCAGCGCGGGGGTGGTAGCGGTGAGCTGAGCCTAAAAATAATTGGATATGCCAAATTGGGAGAAATTAATAAAAAAAATAATTGGCGATTACTAAATTAAAAAAAAAAAAAAACACACACAGTTTATGTTGTTATTATCTCCAGAACAAATGTCACTGCTTCCATCTATTTATAGTTTTATAATACAGTACATACCGCTTCTGGTTATCACTAATATAGGTGTTTGGTTCCAGTTTTATTTTAAATACATTCTCAAAAAGGAAGCACATATTGTGGGAAAAAAGGGTGTGCTAAAACAAATCACTCTTGTTTTGTATAATAGCTAAGCTATATCCCTGTTACAAAAGGTACTTTGATTAATTGGGCAATGATGACCTCAGTCTGAAGCATTACAGTATTGGGCTCATATTTGGTACACAATATTGTGTTCTACAGGTAATTTCTGAGCTACTGACTATATTTGCAAGGTTATATAAACACACCACGCTTGAATGTGTTTATGACCTTTGACGTAATATGCTGCCTAACTGGGATTGTTAAATCGTCCCGGTTTTGCTATTTTCAAGTACAAAAGTGTAACACTGATCCTAGCAAGTGACAGCACAATCATGTATTATACAAAAATAAAATAAAGAAACGTATGGACTATTTTGCTTAATAATTAAAATTCTGTTTAACTTACTGGACCATGACTATTTGTTATTATTATTTTTTTAAATCTTGGAATTGCCACCAGCCAGGTTAGCTTTTTAAGTTGACTTATGTACAGCTAAATCACAACTGCAACAACAAACTGTTGGGCAGCAAGGAAGACATAAAGCATCTATGTCCCAGGTGAGAGAGGACATTAAACAAGGACTGTGAATCGTAGCAGAGAGGAAAGACTATAAATACCCAAACAAAATGAAACATTTTGCACTTAACATCGATTGCTAAACAAGGTGCTGCCACTCTGCAAGCAAAGCTGCAACTCCGGGACTCTGACTGAGAAGAGGACCCAGAAAGAGGAGGCAAGCTGCATGCGAGCAAGCTAGCAAAGGGAAGGAAACCCAGGCCCAGCGGGAGAACTTCGGCTAACTTACAAAGAAAAACAAGTCTGAGCCTGCTGTAACTAAGCCACAGTATCCAAAGAGACTGTGCCCTGCTACCTGCGTGGCTAAAGATTCAGCTACGATGACAGAGCGGTCGGGCGCTGTTTGTTGAGCCTATTGGGAATTGAAGACTTCGTTGCAGAGTTTGTTGATCCTATCGGGGGTTGAAGACAGAGAATTGCAGAGAGGAGAGCTTTTCATTGGACACCTCAACAGATTGAGTTCCAGCCAGCAGACCAAGTGTCTAAACTTCAAGGAACCATTGAGTATAATTCCAGTTGCATTTTCCTCTCATGGAACTAAATTAATTAACTGTAACACATTCACATAGAGTTGCCCTCTTAATTGTTTAGTTTGCACACCTTGGGTGTGAAATAACTTTTCAGTGAAACTTGATGATGTTAACCATAAGTAATTTACCTCATATTATTATATGAAGAACTTCTTTTTAAAGTAAAGTTTAAGCGACGTCATTAAACAATTTAAGCAATGTCGTTAAACAATGTACTATTAGTAAGCTTAGCATGATCTATTGTAAGATTCGCTGCACCATTTCAGTTTAGCCTGTGAGTGTGTGTGAGCCGTTACTAGCTATGTCACGGCCTGTTGCTGTGAGTGTGTGTGTGAGAGAGTAGAAGCAGTGTCATATTTCACTGACCCTGTTAGCTCCTTGAACGCAGTGTGAGAGCTGGGACTTTGTGCTTAGAAGACTAAGAGATTGACTTTCTAACTTTTGTGATTTCTGTTTAATATTTGTGTACTTAATAAAATACTACTGTTGATTAAACATTCCTTGTGTCTAGTGTGTGTATGTGTGATCATAGTAAATCCTCGATCTTGTAACACATCAATTAAATATTTTTATAAGAGAACTAATCAACCTAGATAAAACTCTAAAATATAAATTAAAGAATAGTCCCTACTCTGTTCCTGTTCCACATCGAACAAGCTGAACGTGTCCGAGGCTCTTCGCCTCACGAAATTCTGTCTTTAGATGGCTGCCATATTAGGGTCATGTGACTTTTAAAGCTGCCGCCACAGTGTCAAAGCCTCCTATATTCAACACCATTTGAGATATTAACTTCACATGTGTTGGTGACTTTGACCTTTGACCACTGACCTAATACAATGGCCATACTGAGGTAATGTGACTTTTTACATTTTTACATAATACACTTTTCTACTAAGATACATAGAGAAAACCCCGTGGCTAATTAACATAAAACTTGATCTTAACTACACACCAACTGCTAAGTTTCTCTTTTATCAAACATTCTGCAAATATACTGGTAATTACCCCCATGCAAATTAAGAATAAAAAGAATCTTATTGTCAACAAAACTGCTTTAAATTTACAGGGTGGGTACAGGCTTGTCAGCTGCTTGATGTTAGAGGCTGTGTGGTCCAGTGGTTAAAGAAAAGGGCTTGTAACTAGGAGGTCCCCGGGTTAAATCTCACCTCAGCCACTGACTCATTGTGTGACCCTGAACAAGTCACTTAACCTTCTTGTGCTCTGTCTTTCGGGTGAGATGTAGTTCTAAGTGACTCTGCAGCTGATGCATAGTTCACACACCATAGTCTCTGTAAGTTACCTTGGATAAAGGTGTCTGCTAAATAAACAAATAATAATAAAATAATAATAGTTTATGGATTTTATAAACATTTATTAGTAGTAAACATTTATTAGTAGGAAACTAAATGGAGGTGTTTACACATTTAAAGGTGGCAGCCTTATTTGTAATTGTAACCCTGCGTGCAGATTAGACAGATTTATTGTACAACTATACTGCATACCTGCCTCATCCAATTGCCAAGGGATGTTATAATATTTCTTTCCCATTCAGAAATGTAAAAGCCTTCTCATTTTAGAACTGAGTAAAGTCTTTCCAGAGGAGATGATCAAGTTTAAAGCCATTCACGGTGATGATCTGCTCACATAATGCTCATCATTTGGTCTTCAAATTTCTTTCTTTTTTTTTAACCAAACTGACCTTAACCTTTTAAGGTCCATCCAATGTTAAATATCCCGCTGATGTCCTGGCCCTTTACAATACGTCATTGGAAAGAGGAGATTCAGACCATATTAGGAGATAGCCTTGAATGCGAGTGTTTTGGAATGTTGCTTCTGCACCGAAGACAGACCTTCCTCGGTGCAGTAAACAAACATTGAAGGCACAAGGACCTATTTTCCAATATATATATATATATATATATATATATATATATATATATATATATATATATATATATGTGAATCAGATGCACAAGACCAGAGCTGTTTAGGGTAATGTTGCCCTGGTCGCCACCTTGCTGGCTATTGAAGCCACAGTGAACAGCCCCATTTTAGGGCTCTGGACTCTTGACCGGAGAGTCGTGGGTTCAATCCCAGGTGGGGGACACTGCTGCTGTACCCTTGAGCAAGGTACTTTGCCTAGATTGCTCCAGTAAAAACCCAACTGTATAAATGGGTAATTGTATGTAAAAATAATGTGATATCTTGTAACAATTGTAAGTCACCCTGGATAAGGGTGTCTGCTAAGAAATAAATAATAATAATAATAATAATAATAATAATAATAATAATAATAATAATAATAATAATAATAATAATAATAATCAGGGTGCCTGGGACAAATAATTTGAATGGGTTTATTTTTTCCTTTTTTTTTCCACATTTTCAATTAATCATTTTTTTTGTTACTTTTGGTCCCTTTTGTATATATGGCCATAATTACCTTATTTTTTTAATACATTTTTTTCATGCTCCCTTTTTCTGTGGTTTTTGTTATCTGTATTGAACAGGGTGAGTTTCAGGCTATTTCACTTTTTTTTATGAAAGCCTAGTGTGTACACATCCATGTCATATATGTCATGCACCCTAACCTTTATAGTTAAAGAGTTAAAGCCACAAATCTAACAACAGTAAAAAACAGGCGAAAATAGCTTGGACCCTAACAACTGATTTAACACTATTTTGGCCAAGTTATTGGTGAACTCCTGATAGTCACCTCTGCTTATAGATGTGCTCAGTCCCTTTGAAGGTTTTGACACTACTTGATACATTTTTATTTTTTATTTTTATGTAAACACATGTAAATTGTATTTGCCATAACGCTAATAGTTGATGAACATGAATGTCTGCAAAGCACAGGAAGCATACTACACCGGTTGTCTATGGACATGTGTAATATTCCCTTTTCTTATGACCTTGGCTTCTCAGACCCTATAAATAAATCAGACACTGGCACCCACAACCGCTATAGATAGATATTTTCAGTCCAATAACAATTTTGGTTTAATGCATGAGGGGCTGGGCAGAACATGTGCACCTGCAAGTGCAGCGATTCTGTCACTCCTGGCAATCTGATGACCTTGGTGCTTCTCCCCTGAGACAGTGAGTGGGAAATTGCCTCTTTATCTATCTGTCTTCAGGCATGGAAGAAATGATCATAGTGTAACAAATAGAAAAGTCTCCAGCATTTCTCTCCCACCTCCCATAATTTACTTTCTTCAGAGAATGATCCCCTAAATATAATAGATTTCTCTAGGTAAGAAAGGTTTGAAGTATAGGTTATTGGATTTATAGCACTAATACAGTACTTCATACATACAGAACCTTCTTATCCTCTGTGCTATATGTTTGTAAGAGTTAGCGACTGTACCTGTAAATGCAGACGAAACAATAATACATACAGCTGCAGACAAAAGTATTGGCACCCTACACTTCCTATACCATAATTCAAGGTAACAGATTAAGGACAAGCATTTACTAAAATTAAACAAACTTATTTTAAGTATTCGTTCATCGCAAAATTATTGGCACCACTGCTTTTGCTTTTATTATGTCTTTCAGACATTTATGATAATTTTTAGCAGTTTGTTACATCTTGTTGGTAAAATCTGGGCCCATTCTGTCTTGGATATTTCCTTCGGCTCAAACAGTTTGGATACACAATGCTTAGCTACAGATTTTTTCAGATCAGTCCAAAGCATTTCTATTGGATTGAGATCTGGTGATTGCAAAGGCCATTCCAGAACTTTTATTTGTGTTTTCTTCAGGAATTCAAGAGTTGACTTAGCCATATGCTACGTTGTCATGTTGGAATATAAACTGTCTTCCAATCAGTCTATGAGCAGATGGTATCATCGTACTTTTTTTCTCAACATACTGTCGTCCATTCTTGGGGAAAAGTTATATTTTAGTCTCACTGGACCAGATAATTTTGTTGAAAATGCTTCAGATTCCTGTATATATTTCCTGGCAAATTTTAGACAGTTTGTTTTGTGAATGCTCTTTAAAAGTGGTTTTCGGCGGGGTCTATGTGCATACAACTCTTCTGTGTTCAGGTGCCTTTGTACAGTTCTTTCGTGTGCTATTATGCTTCTAAATCTTTCTTGAAGTCCTTGCTTAGACGATTCTCCTACCAGCTGTATCCGTAATTTTCTTTGGACACCACTTCTTTCAAGTGTTTCAGTTTCTGTGGTACTTCTTAATTATTGCTGATTAAAGATCTTGATAGTCCATATTTCTTTGATACTGTTCTGTAGCCATTTCCTTTGTTGTAGTTTGCTATGTGTGCTTTTTATCAAACGTGAATCCAACTCCTTTGTCTTGACCATCATATGCTGTGTTGCCAAAATGTTGTCCAACAGATGTTGGAAATAATTACTTCTTTTTCTGGTTTTTGATTTAATAATGCTGCTTAGTTTTTGTATACAGGTTCTCAATTAATGAATATATTTTAAAATGAGTGATATTCAATTTGTGCACTTTTAATGTAAAGGTGAAAATACTTTTGTCAGAAACATATTTGAAATTGCTTAAGGGCTTTTTTTAAAATAAAGATTTCATATTAATTAGTTGCTAATGTTCACTAAATGCTTGTATTTAACATGTTTTCTTGAATGATCTTATATTAAGTGTAGGCAGACAGTACTTCTGACTGTGACTTTACCTGTAGATAAAACAACAGTGCAGGTAGGTAATACATTAAATAAATGTTAGTTGGTTGTTGACTGGCGCATTTTACCCTTAATAAAAGGCTGGTGTCAAAATGTCCCTTAAAGAAAGTGATTGCTATTGCCAAAGGCATAGATTAGTGTAATGTGATGATGACAGAAATGGTACATTCACACTGGCACATCTGAGCCGACCCAGCACGGCTCGGGTCTTTTCACACTGTTCATGCAGCACCGTCCGTGGGACGTGACGTCAAATTCAGTTGACACAGGCGTGAGGTGGATTTGTTTTGAATTTGTTTTGAAAATGGTTCCTGAGGTTGTGGTTCTCTTTTTGTTTCTTTTTATTTTTCACTTGTTACTGAATGAAAATAAAAAGCAACGACACGCTGAACATGAAAAGAGGAGAAGAAATTACTGGATGAGAAACATTCGGAGCTCACGAGAGCTGTACTGAATCTGCTCACAGAGTCACATGTGCCTATGTTTCACGAGCTTCCCATGGCTGGACTTTGTTCTCCTCCTCATCGATGTTGACAGTCATTGCTCTTCTCAATTTTACGATAGACTGAAATGAAATGATGATGTGCACGTTAACCCTGGCCCCACTTGGCTCCGAGCCAGTACCAGATAGCTTGGGAGGCCGATGTGTCACGGCTTGGTTCCTGCTCGGCTCGACAAAATGACTAGTGTGAAACAAGCCGTACAGTGAGGGCTCAGCTCGTCTCGGATGCACCACTGTGAAAAGAATTAAAGATTATTAGACCTTCACCCACTATGACCTGGGAAATTAACTGAAATGCTGTTTCTTGAATCTGTTTCTTTCTTAAAACCATATTCCATCTACAGTGTTAATAATAAATAGAGAGCGGCAATAGGCCTACATTTTCTTTTTTTTAAATCGCAATGGTGTCCATAGGGTTTTGTAGCGGATTTAACTCCATGTGGCATGTGCCAGGATAGTAGCTAGGACTGCTTATGAGTTAAAAGCTTTTTTCCCCTCTGCTCTGGATAACTGGAAACACACATCTTGGGTTGCACTTTCTGTTGTTACAGCAGGGCCGTCCAATGGATTGCCCTAGAGCTAGTAAATGGCTTGCTGAGCTCCCATATGCGACTCTTTTGATTTCAAAGTGGTGTATGTCTGTCAAGGCTCTTTATTGTTTTGAAAAAACTACAGATAAATTGGTAGCCTTTGGTAGAAGCAGATACAGTCAAAATGCAATTACACTGATATTGATTTTGAGTGTGACATGTGTTAAATGGACACAAACTACTGAAACTTTTACAGTATAGTATACTATACTACATATATAAAGCAGTAAACTCATCACTCAATTTACCATTTACACACACACACACACACACACACACACACACACACACACACACTATATATATATATATATATATATATATATATATATATATATATATATATATATATATATATATATATATATATATATATATATATATATATATATATATATATATATATATATATATATATATATATAGGAGGCTGTGTGGTCCAGTGGTTAAAGAAAGGGCTTGTAACCAGGAGGTCCCGGTTCAAATCCCACCTCAGCCACTGACTCATTGTGTGACCCTGAGCAAGTCACTTAACCTCCTTGTGCTCCGTCTTTCGGGTGAGACGTAATTGTAAGTGACTCTGCAGCTGATGCATAGTTCACACACCCTAGTCTCTGTAAGTCGCCTTGGATAAAGGCGTCTGCTAAATAAACAAATAATAATAATAATAATATATATACGTATATATACAGGCTACTTCACTATAACGAACATCCATGGGAAATGTTGGTTATATCAGGGTGTTTACTACAATAGGGTTTTGCATTTTCCTGTATCAGAATAATGACAAAATGGCAAATTTGAATTGAACATCAATATATAGTACTTTTATGAAGATTCCTTCACATTGATCAACATTTAAATGGTATTGTGACAAGGTACTCGTGTCACATGTGTGGGAAACCGCATTACAAGACAGAGAGACATGGGAATTAGAGTTGAAACGCCGGCAGCGCGTTCACGGAGATCATTCTGCGCAGAATCTGACCATTTTAGCCAATGGGTGCGTTCACAGAGATCAGATTAGATCATTGGCTAAATTGGCCAGATTCTGCGCAGAATGATCTCCATGAACGCACCCTTACTAAACACAAAACAGAAAGTAAACAAACGGGTCATGTGACGCTACCAACGATGGTAAAGCACAGAGGACAAATACACAAGACAGACAGGCAGCAAGTCTCAGTCGAGCATTCGTCTGTAAACAATCATTTGATCAAACATAATAACAACTCCAAAAAGCACACAAAACAAACCCATTTCCACATGTAAACTACACCAACACTAATTTCCCATCGTGGGCAACTGCCCCGCTACAGGTATGTTTAAGAGAAAACAGTAAAGAAATGAAAAAGGAAAGAATGTACACTTGCATGCTGAATACAGTAATTATATGTCCTTTCTCTTGAAAAAAAGTATCCAGCGTAGACTGCTCCTCACGCCCGTTGCCTGGTTGCAGTTTGTGTGAAGATGATGGACAGGCAACAATTGCATTCGTCATGCAAGATTCGTACTAGAATGGGTCATCTTTGAATTAGCATTATCTTTGAATTAGTCCAGTCTGGACAGATGTTTCAGTACTGTTTCGGTAGGGTTCCGGACTTTGAACCAGGGGAGCATGTGTGGGTGCACTGCCCTAAGACGAAGAAAGGGAGGAGCCCCAAGCTGGACAGCCACTGGGAGGGATCATGTAAGGTGTTGGCACGGTTCTCCGACGTGGTGTACCAGGTCCAGATGCGACACAGAGGGCGGCGGGTCACGCTTCACCAGAGCTATAGTTGGCACCCTACTGACCAGGGGTAAGCACCAGCCCAGAAGAAGGAGGGATGGGGCCAGAGGAGTCCCACGAAGGAGAGTCTGGTGGATGCATTGAATCACCTAGGGGCGCTGAGCAATTACAGACACAGGGTCCCGCTGCGTCGGCTGGGCACCGCGGTAGGAGGACCCCGCTAAAGAAGGAGCCGGGAGTGGAGGACGGTTCAGGTGGGGGGGGCAGACCGCCTCCTGGGCAGCTGCTGTTCACAGCGGATCCAGAGAAAGACCCCCGGAGGGGTAAGAGGGCACGCCAACCTCTTCAGTGGTTCTGGCAGTAAGTGTGACTGTGATCAGGACGATTCACTGTTTAGAGGGGGCAGTGTAACGACCTCGAGAGGTGTCGGGAATCTCGGAGTACCCCCGTGATGGACAGGTGGCGAGGGCGCTGATTGGGCGGAGGGGAAAGGCTGCCAAGAGGTCTCCTCCAACCGGGTCTGAGAAGCGAGAGGGGCATGAGAGGGGCATATAAGAGTGGCGGGAATGACGCAAGGAGGGGAGAGAGAGAGCGACAGCCCGAACTGATAGGATTGAGGAGATAGTAAGCGAGCAAGAGAACCACCCAATATTATTATCGTCAGCCGTGAGATGGGCCCCAACTACAGCTGTGCCATTAACCCCCCTGGGAACCTTACTGAGGGAAGTGAGAGGAAAGAGGAAGGAACGGACAACCTGCGGGACAATGGAGCGACTGACAGAGGGAAGGAGCCGGACTGGAGTCCGAGTGACGAGCCAGAGGAGCTACAGCTGCAGGGCAGCGTGTGTGTGTGTGTGTCTTGACCCTTTCCACCCCCACCCCCGCCATACTTCTGCCTACCCTGTGCTCTTTCACCCCTCTATCCTTTTTTCTAAATAAATCTGAGCTGACCTCACCCATTCACCACAATCACTGCCTCAATCTCAGTCCATAAGGCGGAATATATTTATATATATATATATATATATATATATATATATATATATATATATATATATATATATATATATATATATATATATATATATCAGTACTATGCAAAAGTTTTAGGCAGGTGTGAAAAAATGCTGTAAAGTAAGAATGCTTTCAAAATAGACATGTTAATAGATTATATTTATCAATTAACTAAATGCAAAGTGAGTGAACAGAAGAAAAATCTAAATCAAATCCATATTTGGTGTGACCACCCTTTGCCTTCAAAACAGCATCAATTCTTCTAGGTACACTTGCACAAAGTCAGGGATTTTGTAGGCATATAGTCAGGTGTATGATTAAACAATTATACCAAACAGGTGCTAATGATCATCAATTCAATATGTAGGTTGAAACACAATCATTAACTGAAACAGAAACAGCTGTGTAGGAGGAATAAAACTGGGTGAGGAACAGCCAAACTCAGCTAACAAGGTGAGGTTGCTGAAGACAGTTTACTGTCAAAAGTCATACACCATGGCAAGACTGAGCACAGCAGCAAGGTCTCTCCCAGGCAGAAATTTCAAGGCAGACAGGGGTTTCCAGATGTGCTGTCCAAGCTCTTTTGAAGAAGCACAAAGAAACGGGCAACGTTGAGGACCGTGAGCGCAGTGGTCGGCCAAGGAAACTTACTGCAGCAGATGAAAGACACATCATGCTTACTTCCCTTCGCATGTCGTAAGATGTCCAGCAGTGCCATCAGCTCAGAATTGGCAGAAAACAGTGGGACCCTGGTACACCCATCTACTGTCCAGAGAAGTCTGGTCAGAAGTGGCCTTCATGGAAGACTTGCGGCCAAAAAGCCATACCTCCGGCGTGGAAACAAGGCCAAGCGACTCAACTATGCACGAAAACACAGGAACTGGGGTGCAGAAAAATGGCAGCAGGTGCTCTGGACTGATGAGTCAAAATTTGAAATATTTGGCTGTAGCAGAAGGCAGTTTGTACGTAAAGGGCTGGAGAGCATACGAATGAGTGTCTGCAGGCAACAGTGAAGCATGGTGGAGGTTCCTTGCAAGTTTGGGGCTGCATTTCTGCAAATGGAGTTGGGGATTTGGTCAGAATTAAGGGTTTCCTCAATGCTGAGAAGTACAGGCAGATACTTATCCATCATGCAATACCATCAGGGAGGCATCTGATTGGCCCCAAATTTATTCTGCAGCATGACAACGACCCCAAACATACAGCGAAAGTCATTAAGAACTATCTTCAGCGTAAAGAAGAACAAGGAGTCCTGGAAGTGATGGTATGGCCCCACAGAGCCCTGATCTTAACATCATCGAGTCTGTCTGGGATTACATGAAGAGAGAGAAGCAACTGAGGCTGCCTAAATCCACAGAAGAACTGTGGTTAGTTCTCCAAGATGTTTGGGCCAACCTACCTGCCGAGTTCCTTCAAAAACTGTGTGCAAGTGTACCTAGAAGAATTGATGCTGTTTTGAAGGCAAAGGGTGGTCACACCAAATATTGATTTGATGTAGATTTTTCTTCTGTTCACTCACTTTGCATTTTGTTAATTGATAAATATAAACTATTAACATGTCTATTTTTGAAAGCATTCTTACTTTACAGCATTTTTTCACACCTGCCTAAAACTTTTGCACAGTACTGTATATATATATATATATATATATATATATATATATATTGTAATGGTTGGTTATTGGTAACAGGTTTTTGTGGTTTTTTGCCCATAAGCAATTATCAAAAAGTAGATTCATAAAGTAAAAAAGATAATAGCTTTCAAAATCATAAAAGTTCCATTGTGTGCAGAAAAAAACCCCAATACCAAGTTAAATTTATAATCCAATTTTTATTGCCTAGTATTTATTTATTTTTTGCTGACTGGCACAGCACCCATTGACCATTAATGCATTGGAGATGTGAATGGATTTGAATCCTCCTTTACTGGGTTTGTCTTTATTACCACAGTGGCCTTCACAGCCAAATCTAATTAACAAGATTGCCAGATAATTATAATTGTTTTGTCATATTTCCAAACAAACCATTTTAAAATCTAAAACTGGGCAGGTATCTGCCAATTTGAAAATGTTGAAGTGAAATAATGATTTTCCTAAAATATTTTTGCAGAATCATCTCTTTTAAGCAAATTGAAATTGAATAAACCCTAATTAATCATGAAAACAATTTATGCTCTCTGTTATCAAAGATAATAAGGATTAATGCTACCTGCATACATACTCACAGGCATAGACCTCCATACAAAAACAACAAGCTAAGTGAATACTTTTACATTTGTTTCACCAGATCTCATTTTAGAAATAGAATGACCTGGCGAATCACACTGTTCCAAAGTAATTGGTGCGCGGTGAACCGAGGACACTGTGGCCGACCTAACCCTCCCTCCCCCCGGTGGCGCTCGGCCAATTGAGCGCCGCCCCTGGGAGCTCCCATCCTCGTTCGGCAAAGGAATAGCCTGGACTCGAACTCGCGACGTCCAGACTGTAGGGCGCATCCTGCACTCCACGTGGAGCGCCTTTACTGGATGCACCACTCGGGAGCCCCAGATCTAGATTATTTTCATGTAGTTTTTTTTTATTGTTAATTATAAGTTCCCTGATCACAACCTAGACACTATGTGACAGATGCCACAAGGTCCTGGGAGGTGAGGGATGTTAATCCATTCAGTCATTAAAATGTCACAGAATTGGTGCAGGGAGGTAGGCAGAGGATTGTGATGACGAATGCCTTGTTCAAGTTCATCCCAAACATGCTCATTTAGATTGAGATCCAGTGTTGTGGCCTTAAGATGTCTGCAGCCTCCGTCATGCTCCTTAAAAACATTTGTGAACTATTTTGGCACGGTAGACTTAACAGCGTTGCTTATATAAACTGCGGCATTTACTTAGCCTTCCGGATTAATGAAGGCATCCATGAGTGGAGAACATGCCCCACACCAAGAAGATATCAAATTCAATAGGGTAGATACTGTTTTTCTCTCATTTCCATTTTAATTTTTTATTTTATTCTAAAGGTATTTAATACATCACAAATCCTATGGTGACTTGGTGTAGCCTAACAACCATCAAGTTGCAAAATAACCAAATCAATTATATACTAAAATTATTAAACACTCGCTACAACCTATAAATATTTCCACACTTAAACACTTTTGATGATGCAGACTGTTCTGTCAGTGGTATCTGTGTTTATACTCCCTTTCTTTTCTATTAATGCTGTATGTACCTAATGGTGAGTATGCCAGCTAAGAATTTCATTTTTACTCTGACTGACAAACAGGACAGGACAGAAAGCTGTGCTTAAATGCAAGGAGAAGCAAAATATATGACAAACTGTGAGAGGGGTGTAGATCAGACTAAGGTAATCTGATGTTCAAAATTAAATGAAAAAACCAACAATGTATTTTGTGAAGGCTGCTTGGAGAGATTAGTAGTGAAATAAATCATTCCTGAGGGAAGGGATTAGACATTTGTAGGGGATTTCCAAACCCCCCAAGGGTGTCTGAGTTGGAGCTTATTCCCTTTTGAAGATTTTATAACACAGGGTTGCCCTTTAAGCAGAATTCACTTGGTGTATGGTGTATGTTTGCTGCTCTATGGGAACAGTTACATAACATTTTGGAAAAGCTGTAGATTAAAGGATGCCCAAATTATTCAAAAGCAGGAAATGTAAATAATAAATAAATAAATAAGAAATAGATGGTAACAAAACATTATTTCAGTATCTAGTCGCGTCAGACATCAGAAATGGGAAAAACAGCCAAGCCTCCTGCATAATAATGATCGACTTCAAATTACCTACATAAATGCTTCACAGTGCAGTCATCCTTCCAGATACAACATTACTTTTTCTTGTCCTAAAGGTAATCTGCAAAGTCCATTCAGTCTCACATCTAGCATACAAAGGAAAATGTTATACTGCAGTTCTGTAAAAATGTCATTAAAGATTGAATTAATAGAGGTAGATGAAGTACAGACAAAGCTAATCTCTATAGAGGCAGTTTTATAATGGGTGTCTATTTTCAATGGGAGACTTATTGTACTCGACTAGTGCTGCTCAAGTGAGAAATGGCATTTGATCAATATACACTCAGGTGCATTAGGACTAAAGCCATTAAAGACAGATAGCCTTGTGAAGAGCAAACCACTGTGCAACAATGCTCTTGTGCCCATACATTGTGTGTAGTCCATGACAATAGAGGACTGTGTGACTATGCATCTTCTGGTTGAAAGCTGCCTTAGATTCTGCAAACGGTTGCATTTTCTATATTGTTTAGACTTTGGGAAGCGGGCACAGGAGGTCAAATCGTCTTTGGTATTTTAAGTCCCCAAAGTCAACAGAAAAGGGTCACAAGCAAGTTTTTGTTTTCTTTTTAAGTTCCACTCAATGCATTGAACTCTTATTGATTAAAGCACACATTCTGTATTAATGCTCAGATAATTGTATTACACCTCTTAGTACACAGAGCAAAGGGTCAGTACTCAATGATTTTGATACACGCAGGGGAACATTTTCTAGGTATTTATGATGATTATGATGATGATGATGATAATGTAAGATAAAGGATAAGCAATTTAATAAAAGGCAACTCAAATTATTTTAATGGTCATCTAAAACACTCTACTAGTCTACTTCCAGCCATACAGGCATTAAACTTCTGCAGGCATTACAAATATATGAAGAAACAATATCCTTTCTGTCCTGAAGTGCTTAACTATTAAAACAATTGTTATAATTGTTATAAAAAGTAGAGCCTTACACAAAGGCAGTTTGTGTAAATAAACTAAGAAGGTCTGTGAGAGACTCCGCTGCATGTAAAAAGTACAGTGAGTGTTTTGTTTGTTTGTCTTGTAATGGTCTTGTCTTGTCTTGTGCATGTCTTGTGCATTACTAAACGGCTAACACAGATCCGGAGCTGTCGCCAAGGGCCAGCACTAAACCAGACAGCACTTCACCAGTGTCACAAATATAAACTTGTATCACCCACCACGAGCACTTCTGCACGCACCCAGGACTGGTGACCATGTCTGTATTACTGTGGGGTGGATATTGTTTATTATTTGGGACTGTCTTTTCCCGTGTTATTTACCCCGTGATGTACACATTGGTGTGTACTGCCGGGGAATTATTGTTTGGTCCCCAGACCTGAAAAATACAATAAAAACATTTCCAAACCGGATTACAATTATCTGTCTGCTTCTTTCACAGACTGCATCACTCCTGCACCTGTTTCCACTCAGCCACTTTGTTACAGTTGAAACATTATCATTATGCTTCTCTCATTAATGTATACCGGGTCATTTTGAAATAATCTGCCTATTTTGAAGAGGGGATGGTTATTTATTTTGGGGCAATACATTTCCCACTCCTAGCTGTTTGTCGTTCCTAGAAAATGGATAACATTGTTGGGGTAACACTGTTCTTGTCAGAAGACAACTTCACGAAAACATTTGCATATAATTCAAAGAACTGCCGGTTACCGATTCAGGGATCCTAAGATATTTAATAAGCAAGCTGTCTAAGTAGTAAGAAATGTCTCACCCTGTAGCACCACAAACCAGCAGGAGTGGTCCAACACTTCATTCCGGACAATGTATATTAAACTAAAATTCCCATGAGCCAAAAGGCCAATATCAACGCAAACATGGATATTATATTGAATTTCAGGAAATGTTAATACAGTAAATGAGTCATTTACTTTGATCTTTTGATTCAACCTTGTTGTTATTGAGCAGTGTTTTCTGCTACTTTCTGCACTCCAATGTAAATCAGATTGTGCCTCTTATGTGCCCTTTTGGTTTTACTAATTTATTTTGGTCACACTAATAACATTTTTTTGTGTGTGTGCTGAGCCTTACCTAATCATGAGCATACAGTGCATTTCAAATGAAATCAATTCAACTCAAGAATTTACCATGTTGTGACGACAAACCACAAGATTAATTCAGAACAAGCTCACAATGTTCTTTCTTTAGTAAATTATGAACAAGTCCACTGACGTCAAGATTTGTGCCTCCTTTTTTCTGTGTTATGCTGGAGGAAACTTTCAAATCAATTTTATGGATACATACACAGAAATGTGCCACAGTATCCATTTCCAATACTTGACAATGAAATGATTTTTAGGGTCTTTTAGGGTCTGAGGCAGGCAGGAATTAGAGCAATTCACATGCTTCTGAAATAGCTGTCCTCATGTTGTTTTCAATTATTACCTGTATTTTTTTAAATACAAAATCCAGTCAGCTATGTCGGAACCCACAATGGTAGGTCTACATAGCTATTGCTAGGGCACTAAAGGTACCAAAATATGTAATTAGCTTGTGAACTTTAAATGATTTCTCTCAATAATGACATAAACTGTTTTTATTAATTCTAATTAAAGTTAGTTATGACTTTGCAAAAAATAATATTGGTACAGGTATAGATTATTATTATTTTTTACTTCTTAGCATATAGGGGCACATAAGCTAATTCTTAGTGATAAACATCATTAACAAACAACATACTTCTTAGTGATCTCTAGAGGCCTGAAGACGTCACTGGCATGTAATGTGTTCCTCTGCGAAGCTAGTTTACGTTGTGATAATTCCCAGATTGCTGGTAACTGGGATCCCTTCCAGAAACTAATGTAGACTCTGATGCCAACCCATTTGTGCTTTCTTTTTTCCATACTGCCCCATCAATTCTCAGTGAGCAGGGCCGGATCAGAAGTTTGAGACCGTCAATTTGCACTTATGATGTGTTTTGAAGAAACAGTGATCGGAAAGAATATTTCAAAGGAGCTGCTGTGCTAAACATGTCACTTTAAATCAGCAATGCAATTAGGGTGACCAAAGAGTTACAGAACTGCTGATTGCGTCATAAAAATTAAAAAAAAAAAAAACAGCTGATGTCATTTTTTTTCCCTGTGTTTGATTTTCTTATTCTCAGACATCATGTTGATATGGTTACCGACACACACTCAATTATAATTCCCTACAACACCACCATGACGGTGCTGCTGTTTAATTCTTTTACCATTCACTTGAATTACCAGCCTCCTCGATGGTTACCTTGGTTACATATTCCCATTCCTGAATTACGTCATCTTTCTGTGGTTTCCTCTAGAAGACACATCTTGTTTATTCCTAATGTGAATTACACCAAGGCGTAAATATATTCTACTAATACTGTGGCATTTTATTGTTTGTGTTTTGGATAAATCGTTTATTTTCTGTATTGTAAGATAAAAAATACACACTATTCTTTACTGTAAAGCAATAAATCAAATATATGGCTATTGCAGGTCTATCAGATTTTATAAAAAGAGCTAATATAATGCATTGTCTGTGAGGAAAAATTAATTGAAATCTGAGCTGTTTCTGGATCTCCTCTTAGTCTGAATGAGACCAGTCTTCCAGATGCAGCACCAGGGAAAAGGTCATTTTGTAATTTGTCTTGCTATCGCAGGAATCCCAATGAAAGTGAATAGCGGATGTCACTTGCCTTATTAGGGCTTCTGATTTTTGTTTTTAACCGATAAAACTCCCCTGATACAAAAAAATAAAATTGGTGTATAGCCAATAAACACCGGAAAAACACTGCAAATGGTTATCAACTCACACTGACTTTCCCAGTGAAAAAAAAAATTCCAACCCCCAAAAAGCAACTATGTTTCCCAGTACAGTTGGGCACTGTCCCTTCTTCCTGACTTGATTCGATCTGAATACTGTAAACGCACCCCAACGACTGATTTCGGGGTATCTCGAAAATAGCTAAAATAAGCACCAAAAAATGAAATTTATAAAAACCGAAAAACAGAAGCCCTACTTCTAATATAAAGTACTATGTCAGTTGGCCTCTTTGTATATTTGTAGAATATGTTCTAATTAAGCGATTACTGTAGGATTCATAGAGTGTACAAGAAGTTAAGTGGATCTGAAAATTCTGATCTGTACTGTACTGTTATTGTTGGAGTTTTTTTTTTCTTTATTCATTTTCAATAGTCTAAAAGCTGTGATAGTCCAGAATTGTGTTCTTAGGATGGGGTAATGGCACTTCAATAATGGCATCTATCTAGTCTTTTAGGCCATGTCATTCTCAGTGTCTAACCTGGAGAGAGTTCAGCGAAAATCAACCAGGCAAAATAGGCTTGGCTGAATGAGCTATGAAGATACTGTAGGTGGCTCCTCCGCTCTCATGTGGACCTCAGACCCCCACTTTTGCTTGTTTGTCAGTGAGAGGGGCTCCCTGTTGAAAACTGCTGGCTATGGTATACATTATAATTTGGATTGACTGTTGATTCAGAGACGGTGTATCAGCATCCTTAGTATAATACAGGTGGGATCTCCTCTTGCGGAAGCTAACACATTGTCTGATGTAATAGAATACTTTAATAGAGAAAAGTGTAAAATACTGCACACAGGCAATAAAAATGTGCATTATAAATATCATATGGGAGATACTGAAATTGAAGAAGGAAACTATGAAAAAGACCTAGGAGTTTATGTTGACTCAGAAATGTCTTCATCTAGACAATGTGGGGAAGCTATAAAAAAAGGCCAACAAGATGCTTGGATATATTGTGAAAAGTGTTGAATTTAAATCAAGGGAAGTAATGTTAAAACTTTGCAATGCATTAGTAAGACCTCACCTAGAATATTGTGTTCAGTTCTGGTCACCTTGTTACAAAAAGGATATTGCTGCTCTAGAATGAGTGCAAAGAAGAGCAACCAGAATTATCCCGGGTTTAAAAGGCATGTCGTATGCAGACAGGCTAAAATAATTGAATCTATTCAGTCTTGAACAAAGAAGACTACGCGGTGATCTGATTCAAGCATTCAAAATCCTAAAAGGTATAGACAATGTCGACCCAGGGGACTTTTTTGACCTGAAAAAAGAAACAAGGACCAGGGGTCACAAATGGAGATTAGATAAAGGGGCATTCAGAACAGAAAATAGGAGGCACTTTTTTACACAGAGAATTGTGAGGGTCTGAAACCAACTCCCCAGTAATGTTGTTGAAGCTGACACCCTGGGATCATTCAAGAAGCTGCTTGATGAGATTCTGGGATCAATAAGATACTAACAACCAAACAAGCAAGATGGGCTGAATGGCCTCCTCTCGTTTGTAAACTTTCTTATGTTCTTCTTATGTTCTTATGTACTGGAAGAACCATGCTACATCAGGACAGAAGCATACGTAATATTTTATTTTCCTATTCAACTTAATTAGCTTCTGGAGAGAGTTCATTACACCTCATGAGAGGGAATTAAGGGAAAAAAGAAGAACAAGAGAGATCTGCAGGCCGAGTCAGATACAGAGGATTCCACATCACAGACACTTGCCATAGACCCAGCTGAAAAACCCTTAGAGCCAATATCTAAAAAATAACTATTCATTTATTGGTTCTACTCACTTTTGTTTTACAATAGCTGTATATTAACATGAATCTTAATGTTGCTACATGTATACATTAGCTACTGTCACATATCTTTATGGAAAGATAAACTTTACTGACACAACTACAGATTGTCACCTTATGTCGGAATCAACTGGAAGAGGAAGACGACAGCTGCAGAGGATTGTGACATCATTTGAATGGATGTCAAACACTGTATTCAGGTAATGCGCAAACTGTATTAACCAGATAAGAGCACAGGAGATGTACACAATGTACTTTTGGTGTGTGGTCTGATCACTTTATAAGGAACCCCACCATCCTAATAAAGTTAGCATATTGTTTTTTTCAATTGACCTAAAAAATGCAAAAGCAGGTGCAGTTAGTTTGATGTTTATACAAAAAAAATGTTTGGAGAATCTCTTAAAAAATAGATTTAAATTGGGACAGTCTGTCTGTTTGGAGACTATGGACATATGATAAGATTCGTATTAGCACCTAAAGTGTAAGCTTCTGATTTTACAACATGAAAGAGGATCATAAAAATAGATAACAAGGTCAAAGGGAAATGCATTATGGCTTAAATACCTTCTACCAGTACAAATCCAATGAATTTGCCTTCTTTTTCGTTGCTAAATGTTTCAACTTGTTAAGGGGCATGAAAGCTGTGTCTTTAACAGTTTCTGCAGAAGCCAGTACTGGGCTGTTTGAATTCCAGTCTAACATACAGTCTGTCTTATACGTCCGGCTGTCAACCCCCTTGCCTTCTGCCACCCTAGTTGCCATGGTTACCTTCTGGTAACAATGGGTTGAGCTTGAGCAGTATAACTGATGATAAATATTCATCAGAACTGGAAAGTAAGGCCTGTCCAGCTGCTGTTTTTTTGTTATTCATAGTCTGCTCTGAACAACAGTCAATGACCCAAATCAGCCCTCATGCAGCAGGCCTGAAATATGGCATGTATAACCTTCTATCAGTTTATCTGGTTTGCATTAAAATTAAATGGTGTCAAAGTGAGTCTACACTCACTCACTTGCTGCAACTGTGAATTACTGTTAAATAACTGAATTAATGACTACTATTTTTTGCTATATTTAAGTTATTCAGTTAATTGCATGTGTTTAATCTAATCTATTTGCATTTTAAACGTTATCAAATGTAATGATACAATTTGTCAACTAAACATATTGTAATAAAGGTTCCAGTTTTAAATATAGTTAAAAAATATAAAGTTGTTTCCTCCTCAGTCTGTATTGAAACTAGCCTAATAATTATCTAGAAATACAATATGAAAAATGTGAAAAAGATCTATATCATTGATATGCTCAGAGGTTAAAACAATGCGGCCAACCAATATATTGACCCAATATTAGGTCACAGGGCAAAGTGTAGGGTGCAAGTTAGATTTTGCCCAAGGAGTTTCCATAACACTGAAAATATGACATTGCAAAGTTAAATAGATTTGGAATTAATAGCAGGTGTGAAGCTGTGGCAGTGGGTGGGAAATGGTGTTTCCTTTAAAATACTATCAATATATAAAAAAAAGGCAATCCATATTTATTCCTGAGCTTCAGGATGTGACCCTAAAATATCTGCAAGAAGTTGCATTAACAAGCCTTAGTGGGTATCAAGAGTAATGTTATTGCAAGCAGGCCTTGACAACAAAAACAACCTTCAGGGAATAAAAAAAAGTCTTGGTTTATTTCTGACAGAGTGCACGGAAGGCTAAACAGACACCAAGGCATTCTATTTCAGAGAAACATTTAACAAGCTCTAGGCTGATTTGCCTTGCTCTTTGGCCTTACTTGTTCGAGAATGTCAGAAATGTTTATGAATGAAGGGTCTCCATGGTGACTGGGGACCTCATCTCTTAAAGATGCACAAAACAACAACTTAAACTATGAGACAAACTGAGTTCACAATGACAGCATGAAAGGTTTGAAAAACTATGAAATCACATTTAGTTTTTATCTTTTAGTAACAGACTTTGGTTTGGATTTTGTTCAGATTGTATCTGTACACCCTGGGGATTTAAACCCAATTTCTATTTCATCTTGCTCTTTAAAGTGCTTACACAACCCTCTGGGAACTTTTATGTTATCCATAGCACACAGTGCTTCAGCTGAGATTTGCACTGTGCTTTGCTGACTACAAACTACCAATTTATCACACAATATGTTGGAATAAAAGGCCGAATAAAAGCCTAGATCTTCCTTTGTGCTAAAATATATATAAGCAAGCAAATGTTTAAATTAAAATGTAGCATATTCTACTGAGTAAATGTTTTTTGTTTTTTTTAAAGTTTAAAAATCAAAGCGCTAATGTGTTTTCTCACTCCCCATTATTGGTGGTCATCATAAAAGTGTTTTATCATAATCACAAAAAAAGTTCACAGTGTTCCAATAAAAAAATTGCAATTAAATTCTTCCCTTTTAAAAAGCAATTACAAGCTGTTGACTAGAAATGTCATCTTTGAGGACATAAGGTCTAACAGTTGCCTTTCAAATAGCTGAATAAATGGTTCACATGTATTGTTATAAATTGTCAGAGAAGAGCTGTGAGCCCATTGTGGGTGAAGTGTGTTCTATTATATCAAGAACAAAAAAGGCACAGATTGTTCTTTTCACCACTGATAACCCCTTTATTTCACCATTTGCTCCATCTTCTTCCTCCTTCCTCTTTAAATCGAAACACCACGGGCACCGCCCCTTCCTCTGTCTTTAAGGTGGTTGAATGAGTTTCATGTTGATTGTACCCAACACGGGCATCTTTGTTTAGGATGAGGGAGTCTTTTCATTAATCACGGTGACCCAGCTCCCCCTAACTAATTGCATGACATGAGTTTATTGTAATTGGCTCGTGCTGCTAACATTTGCACCAGATGCCGGTTTGGCCAAAACGTTTTTGAAACCCTTAATCACTGTTACCTACAGCACTAGAATAAAAAGTGATAATTGCCACAGCGCTCGGCAGTGAATGAGATGTCTCCAATATATATATATATATATATATATATATATATATATATATATATATATATATATATATATATATATATATTCAATTCAACTTGAAACCCAAACCTCCCTTATCTCTTCTTTTCTAAGACAAACTATTATGAAATGTTTTACAGTGACATGGTTACTGTATACAGTATACAGTACACACAGGAACAGTGGTATGGTTGTGGCTCTATAAGGCAGAACACTTTTAACTGGATTGGCAGCACAATGGTTATTGAGCACCATTTGTATGTGAATATATGTACTGTATGTACATATGTATGTTTTTATGAATGCAAATCTACTCATCTATATATTTGAATTGGATTCTACAGAGGATTCAATAACCTCATACATGCTACACGTTATGTTGAAAATCAACATAACATGCATCTATGTTGGCATATGTAGTTATAAACCAAATGAATTGTAATAAAAAAACAGCATTTCAGATTCATGTCTGTGACTTGCAGCCATCAGCACTTGTAATCGTATTGTCACAAATGTTATGAATACTTCTATGTATGTTATGTCGGTTTTCAAAGTGATTCTGAAGGATTAGGCACATAGTTATACAGTGTTATTTAGCCTTATGAAGGAGTTGTCACTGCTACAGTGTCCAATAAAATTTAAAAAATCATTTTTCTGGTTCTAGGTAGAATGGCCCATATAGTAATATATGAATAGATACTGTATGCATATAAGTTTGAGCAGGACTTGAGACTGGGAGTTGCAAGGAGCTGTACTACCTTGTAAAACTGCTTGTATGTATACTGAATGACTAGAAAA
This sequence comes from Acipenser oxyrinchus oxyrinchus, assembly GCA_030684275.1. NCBI lineage: Eukaryota > Metazoa > Chordata > Actinopteri > Acipenseriformes > Acipenseridae > Acipenser > Acipenser oxyrinchus. The sequence goes on from CM060250.1 coordinate 23,095,842, forward strand.
CATATGCAGCTCAATAAAATCCTCAAGAAATTCAGTTTCTAAATTTGTTTTTGCTAAAAATGTTCACAGGGGTTCTGTCAACACTCACCTCCTTCAAGAGACTATTCAGTACTTACATTGACATGATTGTACGACACCTAGTGAACATCTGAGTTTAGTGCTGCTAGGTTTGCAGTTTGGTGTAAAGGCTTTTATACACCTGGCCCAACAGCCCCTACATTAAAACTATTTTTGTGAAAGGGTGAAAATGACCTGCCAAATTTATAGAGCTAGTGAGAAACAACAAATAAGGTTAATTTCACTCCAGCTGTGCCTATGGAACCAAGAACCAAACTATACTGCCTTAGGGTATTTACTTTAGTCTTAAATCCATTCTGCAAATGAACACTGGCATGAGATCAAACACATGACCCCCGGCCTAAAGGCAACTGTGCCAACTACTGTGACATGCAGTGATGCTGATGATACATTTATGTGCATCAAGAGGATTCATGTTAGTATATTTGATTTTACCAATCTGTTTGTTTCAAATGCTTGGTTTTAAAAGAATCACACTTCATGACAGTTAATAGAAATAGAAAAAATAAATAGGTCATATTGCTAAATAAATGTTTTAATGGGCGGTGATGTGTGATGAAGAGGCTTGGGACCCACAAGGTCGACAGTTATAATGTATTGGATTCTGGAACTGAGCAAAAAGACAACTGACAGAGTTCATCAATGAACATCCATGTTTGGAAAGGATTTCTAATGTTAATGAGGTAATTTAGGAACTCTTCTGCGCACCACCCTTTAAGCAACACATCAGTTAGACTGTATTCACACATGACTTGTTTATAAGCATAAACATTTTCAAACAATATTCAAACAACAGAAATTGTCCAAATGAAGATACAAAATATAACAAACGTCTTTCAAATGTTATCATGTCAGCAGGTCTTACATGCTGTGATTGTCTTTCTTTTATGTATACCCTTTACAAGCCAGGTGTTTTAGAGGCTGTTGATTTTCACTCCCTTATCCATGTATCTTAACCATAAAACATGACAAGAACACTAAAGGTTTGTGAGAAAAGGATGGGGTGAGGATGGTAGATAGATTTGCCTTTCCCTCAATTAACCCGCATAGCTCTTGCTTTAAAGTCAATGCATAATTTTCTTTCAGGATCACATCCTTGATTACTCTCAAGTCTTGACTCAAGTCTTGATCTGTCTTCTAAGTATTGATTTTGCATTCTCTCTAGATTTTGGTATTAAAAGCTTACTTAAGAGAGAATATTCCCCCAGTAAATTATAAATACATAGTATTTGGACTGTATTATGAACATTTATGTTTTCAGCAAGATGAAAGTGGTAAAATATTTTGTTCATCATTTGAAAAGAGCTATTTTTGTCTCAAGGTTACTGTTCTCTACAGAGCCTCCTGCATCACCAGCTGTTGCTTCCTCATGCGTAGGTTGAGTGGGAGTAGAGTGTGCTGTGATGCTGGAGAAATGATGCAGAAATATGGATGAACCAAGAGATAGCGACCAAAGAAAAAAGAGCAGGGCTCAGGGGCTTTGTAATGGGATAAGGAGATTTCCAAAGTGCCTATTAGCCGTTTTTTGAGTTGTGGACCATATGTGTTTAAAGTTATATTGTACATGATCAAGACTGTTGATATTACCACATAATACCAAATATCAGTATATTGTACATGATCAAGACTGTTGATATTACCACATAATACCAAATATCAGCTGCTCAATAACAGACAGGATCTCCAGCCATTACTGATGAAATAGAAGAAAAATCAAGAACAAGGTGACTGTTTAACTGCATCAATATAAAGCACACAATGTTCCAAATAAGGTTTTGGTGGTTTGAATAATTCTGTCACCTTCATTTGCCTCAGTCCACTGGTCGTTTTTTTTGGCAGCTAAATCTCGTAGCCGTTTTAGCAGCAGAAGCTGTGTGCGTAATACACCACACGTAATTCATCACGCGATTACAGGTGCGTTCAGTTGATTAGACAGTATGGTTGATCAAAGATCGGATAATTGACTCTCTACTGTATTTTACTTAATGAAAAATGTAGACATTTTAAAATCTAACATGATTTTTGCTATATCATTTAAATTTTTCATATCGTTTTTTGTTTTTTTTTAAATCCTAAAATTCTGGGTAATGCAAAACATTTGGCCATAGTTGTATACGATACCTGGAGAGAAGGGTTACTAATTCCGGTTGAGGATAGTTAAATAACATTCTGTAACACTAAATTTATCTGAATAATCTACAGGCATATTTTGTAGCACAGACACAGTCTTATGTAGTACCATGCTTTTAATTAATATTCATATAATGCTGTTACGCTTCAGAATTTGCAATATATTTTTCTGTTATTTCCCTGCATACTTTGTCTTGTTACAGTCAGGTAGGGCAATTCAAATTAGTAATTAACACAATAATAATAATAATAATAATAATAATAATAATAATAATAATAATAATAATAATAATGTTTATTTTATCATCTGCAATAATTTAAAGCTATGGGGATAACAGCACTATATCTCCAGAGATCTTTAGGTGGCTGTTTACTTCTAGAAACAGAAAATTATTTTAGATAAAATAATCTCTAAAATGTACACAACTGTGGCACTATATGGCTGCCAAGGCGAAATACTCCTGGCTGGTTTGAAAATGAGTCAAGAAAAGGTGGAATGGAGCTGCTTGTCCATAACACACTAGATTGTGAATGACAATATGATTTTTAAACATTGTGTCTGCTACCATGCTGGTTAAAGAAATCTCATTTTTTATGCCTTCATTTCCCTGGTCATTTCACATGGAGAGTGACATTGTCCCTACTTCTTACAAAATACAAGTACTGTACTTTCAAATGTAGAGATGAGAACCTAGAAAAATGGCTTGCTCAAGGCTCCAACTTGGCTTAAATACCCTGGGAATATGACACAGTTTCTATAGTTAGTAACCCTTGCTGTTTTTAGAAACTATTACACTGAAGGTTAAGAATTACATCATCTTCATTATGTTTACACAGCAAATCTTGAGTTTTTGATTCTGGCACACATCCATATTGTATTTTGTAAAAGTAGTAATAATTTGCTGTGCATTTACAACAACTGCAAACAGCTTCCTATTTCACTAAAGTTAGACTTTACCAAATGGCTAAAAAGCAGGCCTAGTGTATTTCTAATATAGACAGAGTGAAGGGGGGGGGGGGTTGTGGGCATCCACTGATAGAATTTGAGAGACACAGGAAGTGATGTTGCAATGCCGCACAGACACTCAAAATGCATTAACAAATATTTACATTAGTAACTGCAAGTTTCCGCCACTAGGGGACCACCTAGGATGGGGTCGTTTAATACAAACCACGTACTTACGATGTAAAATAAAATACCATGGGGAAAACAGCTATAAAACAAACGTGGGCCAGTGCTGTTGTAGTACATATTTATGAATATAATATGGTCAACTACCATCAAGGATGCCTATCTAGGAGGAAGCATACCACCGACATTACACAACGCCCTTTCTGGTGGGGAGGGAGATTTACAGTTCTAATTCTTCCTCTCTCTGTCACACTTAGCATGAACCGCTCTTAGTGATAAACTAACAACGTATTGTGTGGTGCAACTGAAATAAGAGTGTGCTTAGTTATACACTAACTAACAACGACTTAGTAGAGACTTTACGTTCTAACTTAGGAATGAACTTACGCATAGCTGGTGGAACCCAGCCCAGAGTGTTACGTGGCGCTTTCTATAGAACGACCTGCACGCCGAGAGCGCTTCGTAACGTCAGCTAACATGCTGAAGAGCTGACTCTGTGGGGGTTTCAAAATGGCGGAGGTACAATACCAGTGTGGCGACTGTCGTGTAATTTTCCCACATATTGGACTTTTTCTTTTGAATGCAATGCTACTACTGGTCTGTATTAGGAATCTACAAACAGGTTTGGAAAAAATAAAAAAACATTGTTTTGTTATATATATAATTCTGCTGTTATATATTAGCTGTTGGACTTTCTGGTAAACTAACAAAACCACTGACCAATTAACCTCAGTGGATGTTATATTATGCACTTGCTAATGCTTTTCTACTTTACTGCCTGGGACTGAAGCTTTTTTTATGTCTGTGATCCATATTGCATCATTTTGTGTTCTATGTTCCCACGTATGAATGTAAATTAAAATGATCATTAACAGCAGTGAGATTTAATTATTATCACTCGCATGTGATTTCTGTCGTATGGTACAAGGCAATAAAGGCATACACAGTTTAACAAGCCTCATGCCCAGCTATGATCAGCAATGTAAAAAGCCTACATAAAGTGTTCAGATAAGTTGACTAATTCAATTCGAAGACACTTCCTCATTATTATTGATTGGTACTGAAAACATGCGTATATTGAAAATAAAGTAAAAGTTAGGAAATATCATCTTGCAATTAAAAGGTTCCTACGACGTTGTGTAAGGTGTACTCACCTATTTCAAACTTTGCATATGATTTGTATCAAATTAGCTTTATGCTGGGCTTGTTTGTATCCGAATATCTCATAGGGAGCTCAAAGCAACCCATGAATACATATAAGTGAGTCTTAATTGGGCTGACGGACCACCCTGCAGTGTATGAACTATCAAGAGTGCAGAAAATATAAACCGTGTTCATAGTGCTGTATTGGGGCATAAATGTATAACTGTATAAGGCTATGTAATAACCGCAGACAGATGGACGCACTGATGATGTTTCTCACATTTTTATATGGCAACTCCACAATCGGGAGAATATATATTTTTCCCTCCAATGACTTATAAAGTGCAACACCAATTACATTAAATATAAAAGCTTTTTTACCATGGTTACCATGGTTACCAGCTGGTTACCATGCACAGGCATGATGGAAAATACAGTACAGTGTCTTTGTCACATTTTTTAAAATAATTTTTTGTGCAAACTCCATTACTGAACATGTATTTAAGAAAAAACGCTCCCCCGCTCCATATACAATTGGCTCGCTCCGCTCCCCTCTCCATATACAATTGGCTCGCTCTGCTCCGCTCACACTCTCTGTCCCCAACGCAGGACCGGATTAACCAATATGCCAATAACACCATTCACCATAATATGCATATTTAATCCGGCCCTGGTGAAAAGAATATAGAAGTTAGAAATCATAGTACCACATTATAAGTGTAGATACAAGCAGGAATAAAATGTTTAAGCAAACATTTTCATAAGCAAGCAGGCTTCAGCATGGTTACGTACACATGCACGCGCAGGCTTCTTGCACATTATGTACAGTAACGGTGTTAAGCAGCGTCTGTTGTGTTGGTTGAAATGAAGACTGCATTTTGTTCCAGTGATTAAATGGTTCTGATGTTCGTAGTTGTTGTTTTCAAATACACACAATATCATCAGTTTAGTTAAAGTATTATCTTGTTTCAATTGTTCATCAAATGTAGCATTGTTTGTCTTTTTAATCTTAGCAATCTTACTTCTGGTTTGCATGTAGATATTTCTTATCCAAACGCAGTATTTTAAAGTCTTTGAAACGTAATACCTATTCTGGAGATGTGGTCTTTGTTGTTGAAAAACAAAGTTGTAATGCAGTAGATCTTCTTCGAAAAACACAGAGTTGCAGTGGGATGTAGAGGAGGATGGTCGACATTATGGCACTGAATGGAGCCCCATTCAAGCGTCGGCTCTGTGGTCATTTCATGGCAAGAAGATTCAGGAACAAAAGAGGACAAAGAAGATTCCAAGAGAACGAGTTAATTCTTGCTTCTCTTTAAATATTGTGCCCAAAGAGGAGTTTACTTTGGTGATCCAAAAAACAGGAAGCAAATCCCTGACCAAAATCAGCCCTTTTATTGGTTTACAGAGTTTGAACACAAGCAGCGTCCCTCCAACCATGAAGAGAGATAATAGTGAAAACAGTAACCTTAATAGAACAAAAGGAAGGGGAAGACACAGTTAATTAACACAGCATCTCGTCCCCATAGTTTAAGATTTGAAATGTCATATTATAAAATACATTCAATTTCTCCCACAGTGTTCCCACTATAAAGGGAGATCCCGCTGCAGGAACCTACACTGCCACACCCTCCTTGTACTACTGTGGGATATTAAAATCCCCTAAACTACAAACTATTAATAATAATAATTAAAAACATGACCCTGTTTTGGTTTATATCATCAGCCTGTGAGTGTGTCAGCAGCTCCCTTTTATAGGAAGGCTGTTCAGTACCGCAACTTAAAATTCTCTAGAAAAGCTAAATGCAACCTCATGTTGATAATAACTCACTATTTAAGCAATACCACAGATAGTAAGATAAACTTTAAAAAGCAATTTAAATTATACTTGAATCTAATTTGAAGTTTTACCTCAAACTTTGTGACAGGTGCTGAATGTAACTGCCTACACAGCAATTAAAAAAAAAAAAGTATCTATGATGGCATTGGCATGCATTCATACAACAAAATATAGTCAGCAAATTTACTTCTGTTGACGGAAGACTGCAGGTGTGCTCAACATTGTTCCCTGTTTCCTTGCATGGCTTCCTGTGCCCTTTGAATGTGTCATTTATCAGTGGTGTAAGACATGTCTTTGTATAAACCCTCAGCACATCCAAGTTCGAAGGATTTTCTACGTTGCAGTCTCCCAAAGATAACATAATCTTTTCAGAGCCTGCCTGGGGCACAAAACTAGCCTTGTGTTGCACAGATATCATCTGTTTTAAAATGGCTGTAAGCACCAAATGCCATCAAGGCGATAGTGTGGGTGCTAACAACCGTGGATAGCTTTAAAATTAGCTTCCAATATAATTTTAATCATGCCAAGCAAAACCTATATTTGGATTGCTAGTCACGTCCAGTGAGCAGTAAACCAGATTCCAGGGCTTTCCTTTCACAAGTATTATGTGCTGTGAATCTTCACATCTGTTTCCAGAGGCAATATTGAAGTTAAGGGTTAGGATGTAGCTCCTTCTGGTGCTTTATTCAGTAAATGATTCCCTTTAACGCTAGTTTATTATGCAAATCCTTCAGTGAGTGATTTAATGTAATTTTAGAATAGACCCACAGAGGGATAGACCCCGAACTGCCTGGTACTTAAAACAAAAGTGTCTTGATATAACAAAATAGTGCTGTAGGTTATCAACAAAAGACAGCTTCACCTTTTCTTTTAGGTCACTAGCAATTAGATGTGGGAGAGTCAGAACCTCGCCTCCCCCCAACTTTTCCCACAGTTGGTGGCCTTGGTTATGTATCTACAACACACAGCATAGCTTAAGGTAAACAGACAAAAAAAACATAACAATCTGACTTTGGCTTGTGAACCATAGCCATATTCAGGGGACACTTTGTTGCATGAGAAACTGGAATTAGTGAGGGAGAAAGTAAATATTAACTGATAATTATGTTTCATAACATCAAAACATACCTCTTACACATATGGAATGAAATTTGAAAAATGCTGTATAGGCATATGCAGTGACTTACAAACAAATTTCATTTTGAAAAAAAAAAAATATATATATGTTTGATAACTGTTGTAATTTTTTTTTTACTTGAATTTGCAGTCTGAAATACATAATCAACTTTAGTAAACCCATATGGAAATAACTTATATTTTACATATATTAAAAGCAATATATGTTACACTTATATGCCTCTTATTTTTATTCATTTGTTTTTTATGTGTATACATATATGTTCATATATAAATTATATGCGGATTGGTTATAAAATGTGCCTGATTTTATAGTATTTTTCATATAAAGATTTTATGTGTTAGTTTATGTAACATATACAAGATTCTTTTTAGCATTATTGCTCAGAGATTGTCAAATTACCTATTAAAAAACTGCTTCACTGACACTTCAGTACAAAAAGCGGACATTCCAGGTTTCCCAGGATGCTTAGAACACATCAGTGTGATCTGGCAACAAATTCAATCAGCTAAAAAGGAGAGGAAGGAGCTCCATGTGACATTCCTGGATTTGGCTAATGCATATAATTCAGTGCCACATGAACTTCTTTGGGCAGCATTAGATTTTTTCAGTATACCAATGACAATAACACATTTAGTGAAAGCCTACTTTGGAGATTTAGTTTTTCAACTTCAGAATTCAGCACTACATGGCAATGACTAGAAGTTGGAATAATGGCAGGATGCACCATTTCTCCACTGGCTTTTACCATGGCAATGGAAGTAATTATTTGGGCATCAAAATGGGTAGTGGGAGGAGAGCGCTTGGCTTCTGGAATGCGACTACCACCAATTCGAGCATACATGGATAACATGACAACCATGACTAAAACAGTAGCCTGCGCTAATCAGTTATTGGACAAATTAACCAATAACATTGAATGGACACGAATGCAATTCAAGCCCACTAAATCAAGGAGCATCTCTATAATTAAAGGTAAAGTAGTAGATAAAAGGTTCTACATTAATGGTGAGGCAATACCAACAATGTCTGAGAAGCCAGTGAAAAGTCTTGGGAGATGGTACGATGGAGATCTAAAGGACACAGTTTGTGTGGGAGAAGTTAGACAATAAGCAGTGGAAGGGTTGGAGAGCATAGACAGCAGTACTTTACCAGGCAAACTAAAACTCTGGTGCTTTCATTTTGGTCTACTGCCGAGGCTGCTGTGGCCATTGACTGTCTACAAGGATTCTTTGAGAAGAGTAGAGAAGCTGGAAGCATTAATCAGTTCATATGTTGGGAGTAAACCAATGCCTCCTCAGCAGAGTGGGACTTTATGGTAAAGGAATGCTGCAGATACCAGTCTCCGCTCTAACCGAGGAGTTTAAGTGCGCCAAGGTCAGACTGGAAATTACATTAGTAGTCACGCGGCAAATGCGAAAGGGAGGCAGCATCGGTGTTGAAAACTGGAAGAAAGTGGGCAGCAAAGAAAGCCATAGAAGATGCAAAGCCTGCCCTTCGAATCAGTGATATCATGGGGCAGGTTCAGCATGGAAGAGGGAGTCTTGGTCTCAGTTCAGCTCCTCCTGGCAGCCCCAACTCAACAGGGGAAGCTAGCAGTCAAAGAGGTGCAAAAGCAGGAGGAGAGGATGAGGTGCGTAAAGGACGTTTCCCAGGCCAAGAAGGGAGAATGGATGAGATGGGAGAGTGTAGAACAACGCAAGATAACACATTTAAAAAAGTAGCCTAACAGTAAATACTGATATTTAGCTGGCTGTACAAATATGCACTCAAATCCTATTTAAAAAAAAAAAAAAGTTATCGATAACAAACACTTGACAAAACAGCTGGATGCAAATAGAATATTTTAATGAAATATGGTACTGTATTAAATTGTTATTTACGCAGCAACTGGAAGTAGCCTACAGGGTCCACCGCTTGGATTAAACCAGAGCCTGAACAAACCACTGATGATTTTTGAGAAAACCGCATTACTCATGGAATACTGAGGTAAATGCTTAACAACAAAAACTAATTCTATATAAAATCAGAATAAAACTGTTAGAAAAAACGTAATTTTTAAATTTTGTTTAACGTATGCATTTGAGCCTTATCACCTTCGGCTAGGGTGTGTAACTGCATGAAGCAGGCATTATTATTATTATTTATTTATTAGCAGACGCCCTTATCCAGGGCGACTTACAATTGTTACAAGATATCGCATACCAGACGATTAAGCCTATTTTAATTTAAATCTGAAATCAGGAATTTAAATTTTAGTCACAACATTTATCTATAAATAAAACACAATTCATGAAACAATTCTAGGATCAAATGTTAAAAATGTGACAACCTGTTTTAAAACTGCTTGTAGATTCCTGTTACTCTTCTAAACTACTAATGCATCCTCCGCAAGTAAACGTTGTGTTTGTTGATTGGTTATTTTAAAAATCAAGCCGGTCTCTAGTTGGGCATCAACATACTATGTCATCATCAAAGCAAGCAGACACTGCGCATGCGGCTTTGCTTTACCCAATCAGAATCCTGGCAAGCGCAAGAGTCAGTGTGCTGAAAGAACGAGTAAAGAGATGCTTCTGGGAAATGTAGTGCAGTAAAAAGTACACTATTTTCTAAACAAATGTACTTGAGTAAAAGTACAAGTATCCCAAAAATAAAGTACTTAAGTAAAGTACAGATCCCAAAAACAAATACTTAAGTAGTGTAACTAAGTATTTCTACTTCGTTACTTTCCACCCCTGCTCGTAACAAACTTGAACATAAAAATGGCAAAATAGTTGTATATAAATAAGCACATAATTTTAACACACTGCCTAACCTTTTTTTTCATCTTCCTCAAAAAAAAAAAGCAAGTTGCCACGGAAACCTGACGGCAAAAAAACAAGACTGATACTCTGTACTGTCTCACATAATGCAAAAATTATTTTAAATTTTGTTCAAGTCACCAAAGTATCAAAGTACTATTCTGTCTAATAACTCACTGACATAAACTAAGTAGAATAATCTCCCCACAACAAGCAACACAGAACTTTAGAACTCTGGCAGGAAAAATAATTGCTCAACAGAGATTATAAAAAATACTGCATGGGGTAGTGTGTGATAAATGAGAATGTAATGCATAACCTTTGGGTGGGATGCTTTATATGCAGCATCCCACCCCTCGGGTGTGCATTATTCTCTATATCGTGCAGAGAGTCTTGAGAGCTGGGTCTTGGGAGACCCTCTTTTGGCTTGGAGGAAGTATTCACATTTTTAATTTCCCTAGGATTCATTTTCCAGCACACATGATGTTTATTATACCGCAATGATTTCCATAGCTTCTTTTTAATTAGGAACAGATTGCTCAGAGATCAATCCTGGACCTGATCTGATTTTCCCTTGTGCACTGAATGTGTTCAGGTACCTGAAACGTATTCCAGTGAACTGGATTACTGAAGAAGCAGATACTAGAGCAGCATGCCTGTCAAGAAGTGGAAGCAGGAAGCTATGCTCTGCATTTAGTACAGGTATACATTTAATTGAATAAAATAAGGATCTGATGTCACTCACATCGCACTAACAATCCTTTAACACAAACTCAAGGTAAAAGTATAAGAAAGTCAAGAACAAAAAGAAACCTTTTATTATGAAAGCATATATATATATATATATATATATATATATATATATATATATATATATATATATATATAATGGAAAAGCGATTCTAATCCGATCGGAATGACTCCAGTATGCACAGACAAGCAAGATTATTTTTAGATATTTTCCGTACTTTTATACGCTAGTGTAAAACATCACTGCTGGTTTGAGTGACATATTGTATTACTGCTACTGCTGACCAATGCAAGATAAGGTAATCGGATATCAGTCTTTTTGTACAGTGGCAATGCGCTTGGTCGCCTCTGGATCTGGTACACCAGTGATATTTTTTCAAGAGGGCTTTAAGGTTGTGAACATATATCTAAGTGTGCCTTTGGGATAATATTCATTACTATAGACGTGTTGTCAGCCCAGTTTGTAAATAGACCAACCTATCAGCAACAAATCACTTGCTATGGTTGCTATCACTAAACAAGTACTGCAAAAACATACAGAGTCTTCTCCTAATCACGTACAGGGGTTGATTTACAATCAACAGGAGTGGTTCAGTAGAAGAAAAGTGAAGAATGCTGCATTCTGCTCATTTTTAGCAATTCTAACCAAACACCTTTTAAACAGTATTTCTATAGAACTGTAAATTCTGTAAATATGAATTTGCTGAAATGTAATGTTTTCTATATACTGAAAATAAATCCAAGAATATTGTTGCACAATTGAAGTACAGTATTTTTTAATGAATATTCGATAGAGTTTTTGAACGTCATAATACATGCCGTGAGTCCCGAATATAAAAAATAAAACAGTCTATTGTCAAAACCCAAGTAAATAACTTCAAGGTCATTTATGAAGATTCAAATGAAAAAAAAAAAAAACTATAAACACTTTTAATTATTAAAAATATGCTGGTTGTGTTGTGCTGGACAACAATGCAAAAGACAAAATAAAACAGAGATCTTGAAGTGACAAACTAAAAAAAAAAGTGTTTCCCTGGCCGTCCTATAATTGGCATGTATGAGTCTATGAATGGGAGATTTCCATCTCATTTAACCACTTGTGTTGTCTTGAATCTATAGTCCTAGTCACATGCAACGATTTCTGGACTCAAGGCTCTCACCTTACACAAGAGCCTGCCAACCATCTGAGGAAGCAACAATATTATCTGACTCTGATATAGATCAAAGGACACAACTCACATGGATTAGGGATTTTTTGTTGTTGCTGTTTTTACATAGACTAAATTACCCTCCCTCTTAGCCGTTAGGTATTTCATTATTTCATAAAATAAAGCTGCCATTAACTCAGGAGGTAAAGCAGTAACAGACAAAACTGATCTTTGCTAGAACACGTGTTTCTTTCAAAACTGCACATTTCTTTAAAACCAGTGTGGCTGGTGTTGAGGCATTTGTGTTGATAATGCAATACGTGTTTACTGGCCCTTTTAATAAGCATCAAGCATGAGACATTTAAAAAAAATTGGGGTGAGAATTAAAAGTTCATTATTGTGGCAGTAAATGCATAGGTTTGATGTGTTTACTGGCACCCTAACATTTTAGAAATACAGCTGTGTGGAAGATAAATATTTGACAGGAGAAATGTCAGTAATTAAAACTCTGCTGTGTGAAAAAAAGCATTTGTTATGGACAGAGGACAGATGATTGACAGTCATTCTGACAGGTGAATGGCACTATAAATGACCTGATGACGCAGGGACGCTGGAACTAGGGTTGCTGGGGGTGCGGCAGCCTGGTTTTGCATGGCTTCCATCATATACAGGGGTTACAGTTTTGTTCAATCGCTTTCAGCACCCTCACTTTAAAAATGGTTCCAGTGCCACTGAAATGACCTATATATTAAGTTTAAGTTATGAGTCTCTGACCTGATGAATCACATACCTGTAATTTGTAAAAGTGACTGTGTCAACCCAGTGCTGTTTCGATTTTCTAGTTCAATTGTTGAATGTTGTTGATGCCTATGGCCACTGAACATAAATTGATCATGCTGTTCCAGGTCTTAAAGGTTAAAGAGAAAGTTAAAGAGAAAGTATTGACATGAAGCGTTAAAAACCATTCCAGTTGATTCATACTGGCAAAAGTAGTCTGTGCTTTGTAATTTGTAAAATTGTCACACCTGTTGTCTGCTTATCACTTGTCTAAGATCCTCAATAATAATCAGACACTCACAGAGCTAGAAAACCACTCACAAAGATATACAAACACAGTCTTTCCATAAATACATAGCTAGAGGCGTCTATTTACTTACGACAAATCTCTATAAATAGTATGTTTTGGATACCTAAAATTTGCCAAAAACCAAAAGTATGATCAATAAAGGAAAAGTCCAGATCATAAGTTCTGACATCAGTTCAGAGTATATTTATTCGAATGAATTATGCCTTTTTAAAGATCTGTCCATTATTTGTTATTTTGTTATGTAAATGTATTCTCTACTGGGGGCTCCAGTGGAAACCACTAGGCCAGATTACACCTCAGGGCTCCCGTGAAGATGAACAGCTTGTGCTTTAAACAACTTGCCACCTAGGCCAAAAAAACAAACAAATGCAGACCACCTTCCAAATGCAAGAAGTTACAAACATGTGATTCTGTTACTAAGATACTAATTAAGTGAGTAAACCCTAATTAGAGGGTATTACCGTCTGGTAGTTAATCACATCAGAAAGTCAAGAGCACAATAATCAGGTTTCAGTTGTTAAAACTGGTAAACAGTGCCTGGTACCAAACTGAGAACAGAACGTTAGATTATTTACCGTAACCCTGGTTCCTTGAAAGAGAAGACAACCACCAAAACATTACATATGGGATATGCCTGCCTATTGGTACGTATTTTCTGAGCTCTCTACACCAGAGCTGCCGATAGGCCCCATCCTGGGATGACACCCTTGGTCCCATTTACTGAGGTGTTAAAGCCGTCATTCCACAGAAGCCATTTCTCTTTTTGCATCGAATCGGCAGCATATGAGGGACACATCAGAACCGCTTAACCCTAGGTTAGCGGTGCGAGCATGCAACCTCAAGAACCCTCATGCCTATTGAAGGCAAAGAAGGATCTACCACATTCAAGTGGTAGAACTTGGAGAATGTATGCGGCGTAGCCCAGCTAGCTGCTGTACATATATCGGACAGTGAGGCCCCTGTGAAGAGGGCCCAAGATGTAGCCAACCCTCTAGTGGAGTGCGCAGCTACTCTCCCAGGTGATCCAGTGGGACAGTTTTAAGAGGGGTTGTCCTAGGGTCCGTAAACCGTGAAAAAAAAAGAGCTGGTCAGAATGACGCAGAGCTCTTGTTCTATCCATATAACATTTCAGCACCTGCACTGGGCAGAGGAAGTTCAATCTCCTATCCCCCTCCGAAGAAAACGGAGGTGGATGGAAAGACTCCAGTTCCACAGACTGATTCATGTGGAAGGCTGTGATCACCTTGGAGAGGAAAGCAGGGTTTGTACGGAGTGACACCCTGCTGCCATCCTCCCAAATCCGCATACAGCGCCTGTAGCTCACTGACCCTCTACGGAGGTGATAGCCAAGAGGAAGGCTGTCTTCATAGACAGATGCTTCAACTCTATGGAGTGTGTGGGCTCAAACAGGGCCTTCATGAGAGCCTCCAGTACAACATCAAAGCTCAATTCGGGAAAAACGGCCCTCCTGGGAGGGTGTAACCACTGAATCCTTTAAGAAACTGGGTAACCAAAAAATGCACACCCGGAGACACCGAATCTACAGGGGCATGACATGCAGAGATAGCTGCAAATACACCTTCAATGTGGAAGGTGACCTACTAGCATCAAGTAGTTCTTGCAGAAACTGCAAGATAACCGGCATGGGGCAAGAAATTGGGTCATGACTTCTAGTCAGACACCAATTCTTATAGCCGTACAGCGACCTAGTGGAGTCTGCCCTAGCACTCTGCAGAGTACCCACAACCGCATCTGATCTGATATGTCCAGCGGTCCCGTTCAGGGGCCAGACTCATAATTGGAACCTGCCCGGTTCCGGATGCCAGAGAGTGCCTCTCACCTGACTGAGGAGATCCAGGTGAAGCGGGATCTCCCAGGGCTGGCATTGTATAAGTTGGCATAGAGTCGAGCACCAGATTCTCCTGGGCCAACGAGGGGCTAACCAGACCTTCTCCAACAGTACTGGTGGGATCGTGTAAAGGAGCGTCCTGGGCCACTCGTGGGCTAGGGTGCGAGCAGGTTGTTGACAAAAGATAGAAAGAAAAAGGCTGAATCAGGAGTCACTGATTCCATGAAAGCGGCAAGCCAGCTTTCAGCCTGAAGGCAAGGGAACTGCAGTAGACTCAAAGCTGTTTTTCACAACATGCTCAGTTACCAACACAGAGAGTCATACCTTACCGCCTTGACAGGCAAAAAGAGAAATTGCTTCCGTGGAATGACGGCTTTAACCCCTTGGTAGGCAGGACTGAGGGTGTCATCCCAAGAAGGGGCCTATCGGCAGCTCTGGTATACCTACATAGGCAGGCATATCCCATACTTAATGCTTTGGTGGTCGTCTTCTGTCGTCTACAGCAGCAAGTCAATTTCTTGTTGCATAAGCCATCATAATCTAATATCTATCTATCTATCTATCTATCTATCTATCTATCTATCTATCTATCTATCTATCTATCAAGCAAAAAACAGCTATTCAACTTCAATGTTGCCACATATACTTGTTTCTTAAGATACCGGGCCATGTGAATACTGGCATGACAACGTTTTGAGCTGCATCCCCTGGGCTATACCATTTCTACATTAACATCCCCTTAACTTTCAACAGCAATTCATTATTAATGGAAATAATAACACAGAAAATGGACATTCTGACTCATCTTATGCCTTAATATAACTGCATCCTCTGAAAAACCTGCATGCCAATCTAAAGCATGATATCAGCAAGCGTTTTAGGAACATGATCTGCCAGGGGGCTCGCTTTAATATACTTTGCATTTAGAATTGTGTTTTCCAGTTGCATATCCAGAGTCAATCTAAAAACAATGAATGTACCAGATTTTTTTTTTTTATGCTACCGTTAATCAGTTAGAAAGGAAAGGCAAATGAGATTAGATCCTAACTGGTTCATGGTGGAACTTGAGACAAATAGACTCATTAATAACAGTGACACTCACATCATTCACTGAGCACATGCCAAAGTACTGGAGAGCACAGCATTATTAAGGATGAGACTGAAACAAAAAGGTTCCCTAGTACATAGATATTAAATCATACAAGGCCACTCTGACCTTTTTCAACAAACACCTTCAAGAAAAAGCTATAACAATTGAATGATATTCCTCTCAGAAATATAAATCTAATATGTGCTAAATTGACGCTAAAATTACCTCAATTTGATTTTAGTTTTTTTTGTTTTTTCGAATAAATTTAGTAACAAGCCCAAATCATACCTTACAGGAAATTAATGCTTGCATGTTTGGTATATACAGTGTTATACATACTAGGAATCTGAACATGGTAAAAAAAAAAAAAAACAACTTGTTACTAGTCAGTTTCCTAATTCAATATCAAACAGGTAATACCCGACAACCAAGAACGCAAGAAGCCAAAAAATGTGATTCTTTACAAAATACAAGAGCAAAAAAGAAGCGAACATTACAAAAAGTACTTAAGTAAATACACAAAAACACAAGCACATGTTACTGGGTACCAGACAATTTCTCCAGACCAATCACTATGCAACCGTCCTCTGAGACATTTATCATGAACTGCTTTGGGTATATTTTAATTTTATATTAAAGAGTGTATCTACAACCCCCACTTCATGATTAATTATTAACCCATTCTGCTTGTGTTTGAATGCTTTTGTATAAGAAATACAAAAATATAGTTGACATCAATGATGTATGTGTACATGTTTTAGAATTACAAAAATTAAAATCGCATGAGTACATACATTGTGTGATTACCATTCAGAAACATCCACAGACCTTTAGAATTCCCAAACAGTATTAGCCATTTAAAAATATTAGAAATGTTGTTGTTTAACAGTAAAAAGCAGAGCAAATTATTGTATAGTGTAGTATAGTCACAGATATTTGAAATGTGTCTGAATTTTGAGAAGGTCAGCATTTTTACTGTGTCTCAAGAGAAATCAACCCCCATTTATCTCCGTATTACTTATTACCGTAAAGTCTTGTGACACTTATTTTTAATGATATGTTAATGAGTCTGTAAATGTTCCGAGGCACAGTGCTGGGAAAATGAATGCCATTTCTTGCCTATAAAGCAGCAGGTCAGCAATTAAGAAAGAGTAGATACCACACATAAATATAAAGGACATGTCACAGCAGTGATTCAAGCTATTTTAGAATTCAGTGTTCAGTATATAGTGGATTGCTATAGAGAGTGGAGAACAACTATGCTTTGGTCAGATATAATATCATGAAATATTGCATGCAGATAGAATAGCTTACATAACATATTCAGTTGCCCAATTGTTCAACTTCATATTGCTGAATGCTGTAAGTGTTTTTATTACTGCATAGGGACTCAGTATTGACAAAGTGATGATTAAAGGTGGTGGTTGTCATCAAACCTGAAACCTTGTGACTTTGGCTTCAACACACTCTATGATGGTTCCAGAATATCTCTACACTATAGTATGTGAAGTTATGCTGCAGCAGGTTGGTTGCATTGAATATGTTATAATCTCTCAAAGCTACTCTGCCTCCCTGCAAAGTTTCTGAGATTTCAAAAATGTACCCTTAAAGCTAAAGTGTCCCACCATCATCTTACATTTCACACTAAAACATTCTTCCACAGTTTAGACTTCTGTGTACTTCATCTGAAACCGTACCTGATTTACATTCCCCAAAGGTAGTTTTAGTTGCAGTGACACAATCATCCTCCCCCTCCTTGTCGCTAGGTTCCCAGCTAAGCCAAATAGACATGCTCCTGCGACTACAAGAAGGTCACAATTATGTAGCCATTTGTGAGAGCATGGTACAGTGCCACAGGGATACAAATCAGCTTTATACAGACGGAAAAGAAGCAAAAGGGTTATTTCTGTCATATCAGGGTTGCATGCAAATAGTCACCTTTCCATTAGATAATGTCTTTACGACGCTATAATGAGCTTCTTATTGCATAATAATTCTCTGCCCAATTGATGGGATCACGACTGTTACAGTGACAAAAATAACAACAAACACACAGAGGCTTAGCTCTAAGTAGACAGCTATAGGTAAAAGGGATTCTGACAACCCTTTTCCTTGTCCGTGTTCTCTGATAGAAGCTTTCTGTCAATTAATGTTAACCAGTGCATACCTTTTTCCATGTGGCATGTACTCAAACATAAACTCTTACATTATATAAATTATGCAAGCTCACAAAGTAGAGACATTGTCTTCCATATTTAGTATAAGGGTGAAAATGCGGGTCACTGAAAAACTATTTTTAGTAATACTCTGGTCAACCACGTTTTCTTTTTTTCCATTCACATACCAGTGCCTTCAACTTTTGGCTGACTTTTTCGCGTACACATCCACTTGGCATTCATTAACCCAGCTGCATTTACAAAAAGCTATCAAATACTGAAGGCAGTTATATCAAGTAATATTCTAAATGAAATGTATAAGACATTCCCAGTACTGAAACAAAAACACATTCCCGAAGGTGTGCCGCACATCTGCACATATATTGGTGCCAGTATCAATATTATTTTGCAGTACCTAATTATTTATTTATTTACATTTTTACAATAATGAAATGATCAAATATACATATAAACCAGACATACCATCCTATCTTTTTTTTTAAAAACATACAAATAATTCATTAACAAAAATGTGTGGAATTTACAATCACCTGAACGAATGCAGTATAAACAGCGGTAATTACTAATTAGTTACATAGTAATGATACGAAAACTACTTACTGGTTACTGTTTAACGACTCTATTTCCTAACCTTGTGTTACCAAAAGTTTAAAAAAAGGTTTACAGATGCTATTTAGCTATTAACAAACTGATATATCTGCCAGGCAACTTTAAATGCAACCCAAAATCATTAATCTTGAATGGATGGGTAGCAGTTTTTTTTTAGAGCATTTTTTCTTGCACTTTCCAAACCACTTTCAGGTAATTTTAAGGATGTCTTGAAATGGCTCACTGATAACGCATCTTTCTTCATCATTAGCCAACTGCTAAAAGAGTTGTCTTGTTCCTCCGACTGGGGACAAGTGTGATCCTCACACTCATTTATAATGTATTTTCACAAGTTCATAATGACAAAGGATTGTTTTCAGGTCCCCTGGAACAGGCCTCTCCACAGTAATTTATGCAAATCATATACAGGGGATTAAATGGGGACCACTTAAAAGGAAATCTCCACTGGTTCAAATTGAGAAACTGTGCTAATTTACTTCAATTGAATTATTTAGTGTGCCAGTTAACACCATGCTGCTTTAAAAAAAAAAATCCCTCATTATTTTTTAAATTAAGAACTTCAATTATAGTTTGCACAATTTGATTTGATTGGCTAGGGCTAGTCTGGTCTGAACAATGACAGCCTAGTTTTGTAGGAATAAACAAAATGTTATTCATACAATCCTAGGTCTTTGCAGGCCCTAATTAAGTATTAGGAAAAAACAGAATGTGTTATTATTTTCGTTGTTATGAATTTATTTAATATATTTTTTTTTTGCAAATGCTTTTTGTTTGAGACACCCCAATTAGCACCTAAAGTAAGGCCGTCCAAGATGATTGCTAATTGGGGTCTGAGAATCTAGCCGTTCCTTTATCTTCAGAGTCATTTGGCTTTTCAGTGGTTTTGTAACCACGTTTGACCTCCTCAGTCATCAAGCTCTAATCCACTAAGGGTGACCAGCACAGCTGTTATTTATTTTTATGACTGGGTTGTTACACTCTGCATTCTTCCTCATTCATGATCACTCTGCAAGCAATGAGGGACGATGTAAGGACTTTAAGCTTGGTTTCATCATGTCAATTAGGTTAATATTTCATTAGTTACTACTATTACTGAACAACAACATTTCCAATGATTTCTAAATGTACTAATCATTCAGAATCTGTAACATTCAATCATCAAAGATATAGTTGTATGAGAAAAGGAAGTTGGATATAAAATTAGACAACATTTGTGTCATTTCTGTTATACCAGTCAAACTGTCCTTATTCGGGAAAGCTGTAATGATTCTGTATGTCTGCGATGCTCCTGTTTTATTCATGTTAGTATTCAGCATCATTCTCATGCTTCCTTGCCTGTTTATTTGGGATTTTGGGTAAGCTCTTGTCTCTTCTGCAGCCTCGTCTTTGTGCCTGGGGATATATATATGTATATATATATATATATATATATATATATATATATATATATATATATATATATATATATATATATATATATATATATATATATATATTTCCAGTCTTTGTCTCTGCCACATTGTCTGCATAGCTTGCCCCTCTGACAATATGCTCCTGTTGGTCTGTTCTTCTGCCAGTCATTAGCTTTTCTTCCATGTTTTTTTACAATTTGTATTTCTAAAATAAAAATAAATATGCAGTTATTTATATTTGCACATATAACCAACATACAGGGAACACCACAGGCCACAATAGTACCTCAGGTGCAGCATCACCTCTTAGTTAAAGGTATCCAGGTGCAGTTCAGTAAAAAAAAACAGTTCCAAGGTTAATACAACATACAAATCCATTGGTTTGGGTCAATCAGCAAGTGTAAGGCAGCACAGCTCTCACACAATGATTAAGTCACCATTGGAAACAAAATACTGTTTTGGGCAAATGCATATTCTTTCTCTTTTACCCTATTCATAATACCAAAATAATGTCTGATCATCATGTGTTGAACAAGTAATTTTGAATGACGTGAACGGCAATCACATGATTTCAAAGTGTGTTAATCGTGAATTATTTCATTATTAAGGAAGTGTAAAATTAGCCATTTGTCTGTCTGCATTCTCTCTCTCTCTCTCTCTCTCTCTCTCTCTCTCTCTCTCTCTCTCACTATAAACAAATATATACAGTATGTTTAATAAATCATTAATTGATTGATCTATGAAGTTATTTTTTTTTTCAAATATTTATGTTCTTTAATGTGATTTTATAAAATTATAATACTAATTCACGAAACAAGAGCAAGGGTTGCGTGGAGCAGCAACCAGGAATTGAAATAGGAATTATGTGCTTATGACTTTAGAAAGAGGACAGGATTTCCCTCTTGCAGAGGTGAGACCAAACCGATCACCCTCCCAGGCTGGGAAGCAAAAGTTACTTGAAATGAAAAGAAGGATAGTGGATAAAACCATGGGAAGTCAGAAGTCTCCCAGGTTTACAAGGGTTGCCTACGCTTAGGGAGGTTAGGGAGGGAGGGAGGTGGCTCAGTCTTCCAAGACTGAGTCACGTGGGGAGACTGGAACCCTGAAAAAGAGAAAGAAATAAACATGCAAAGAAGGCATCTCCAGAGAGGGAGACTGGCACAGATGAAAGCAGAGTAAAGAGTATAGAGTTTCCCCTTGGCTCGCAGAGAGCTGCCCTCGCGGAGGTGACACCAAACCGATCAGCCTTCAAGCTTGAGAAGCAGCTGTTACTTAGCTGGAACCTAGAGTAATAGAGAACGGAAAAACAAAAAAGTGTTAGGATAGATTTGGCTGGGGGTCTCTTCTGGGTCGTGAAGAACCTTCCTATTTGTGACCCCAATAAAAGTGTGGGTCAAACCCCCAAATTACAAATTATGGTATCTGTGAATGGGTGTATTACATCCATAGCCTTGCCCATAACAACATCATTTTTCATAAAGAAAAAAAATAGAAAGAGTGGTCCAGGAACTTGGTCAAGAAAAAAAAAAAATATATATATTTTTACCTGCTGGGAAGTGGGATGCTGATTAAGAATAATGGGCTTCATGGTTGGTGTACATTGATGCTATTCATTGGTGCTATTCAGTGATATGGCCTAAAGCACTTGGCTCAAAATGCAGATATTTGATTAATCTATCCTTGCCCCATATGTGGATCCAGTCGAAGATTCTCTGATGTTTTGATGGAAAATTATCTGCACTGCACACAAAATACTAAACTAACTTGTGAAGCAATTACCATATCATTCTCTGTCTTTGTGGTATTTTGATATTTGGAAAAAATTCTTCAATGCATTTTTTTAAAACATTCTGCTGTTAACTCCAACAATAATATGACAATTTATTTTAAAACATACATTAAATACTGCATATCAGCAAAAAATGTAATTCAATGTAGTTCTGCAGGAGCTAAACTCATCTTGGGAAATGCCATGATTTACATATGCTAATGTACTTTTTAGTATGCCTATTCTATTCTTATTCCTATTAGAAAGCGTAACAAGCATTAAGCAGCCAGTCTCATAATTAATCATCCAGATGGCACAGTGATCTTTTTTCAGAGTGATTATTATATTGTGAATAATGTTAAATGAGGACACATTAAACCTGTTTTTTGCAAATGTGGTATGTTTAAAATATATACAAATTAAGGGAAGACAGACAACACAGTAATTTTAGTTTGAAAAATGCTGTTTTTGTTATTTTGACAAATGCTAATTTTGTAAAATGTGTGTGTGCTCAGGATCCTTGGCAAATGGTTCAGTGATTCATCACCATTCTGTACATCAACCCCCTGGAAATGATGTACCAGGTGGTGTAGGGTTTGTTGAAATACAAGATCTGGAGAACCACTACTTAAATGGCATACACATTAACGAACGTATACAATAAAAGTACAATATTCGTATTATTTCATGATCTTTTGATAAAATCAATATTGATGTAAGATCTTAATGACAGTACAACTGAAGAAACCCTTGTATGACTATGAGCAGTCCCCATCATAACCTTATCAGCAATGGCAATGCAATGGCTTTGAAACAGATTTGACACAGACAGGTGTTCACTTGTGCCGGATCGCAGCAGAACCGAGATCCGGTACCTTTTTTTGTTTGACAGGCGAGAATTAAACAGTTAAACTCTATACACATAACATGCAGAATAAAAATGCTTTCATTTTCCATGAATTGAATGACAAAAATGTACTGTGACGATTTATTTTAGGATGCAAAGTCTAGGAGTAAGAAAATGACTATTGTACTTGCACCCCAAATGACGAAACACCAAAAAAATAACACTCTTAACAAGAACAGTGTGATCGCGTCTGTTCATCAGATTAGTCGGCCCTTATCTGGTATGGTTCAGCTCCAAAGATTATATTAAAACACGGCTAGGCAAAGGTTGGCATGCAGCTACCAGTACCAATAATAAGACATGAAACCTGCAAGCAGATGAGAAGTTGAAGCATATATGGGAGTTACTGTAAATCAAGATGACGTTTAGACACAACTCCATCACTCTTCCTTAATTATAGGATCCGGTACATTTTTGCTTACAAATTCACCCCTGGGCACAGATATAGGACAGCACTGGTATGGTACTAAATAACTGTAATGGGTAATCAGTGTGTTTTAGTTTATATGGTTCAAGACAACTGTAACATTAATTCATAATGTAATCTGAATATTGCATTTTGTAATGACAAATTTAAACAATTTAATCCAAGAAATCATTCACTTGATGGCCAGTTTCTCTTTTTCCTTTATACTATGAGTCTGGTTGCAATGAAGAGCTTAAAGCGGTGACATCACAATAATTCAGTGCATCATTATGGACGTAAGATTTGAATATATTTATTTATTTATTTATTTATTTATTTATTTATATTTATATAGCGCCTTTGACCAAGGCGCTTTACAATTATTAAACTAAGCGGTACAATCAAGATAAATGGCGGAAGGAAAAAGGTACGTTTATTGGGCAAGGGTGAGTAAATAAAGAGTGGTGCTACTGTGAGAACAGAGGCTAGGGCAAGGTTGGGCAAACAAGCAGGGTCCTGACCGGGGGTTAGGGGCTAGGGCAAACAGTGGTATAGGCTAGGGTGAAAAGATGTGTTTTAAGGGAGGAGCGAAAACTGCGTAGTGTAGGTGACTGTTTTATATGGAGTGGGAGTTTATTCCAATGAAGGGGAGCCAGGAGGGAGAAAGAACGGAAACGGGATTGGGCACAGGGCAAGGGTGGGAATGAGACGGACAACAGAGTTTGAGAGCGGAGTTAAGGGACGAAGTGGAACATAGTAAGAGATAAGTGCAGCCAGGTAGGGTGGGGCGAGACCATGGAGGGATTTATAGACTAGAGTAAGGAATTTGAATAAGCAGCGATAGTAAACAGGGAGCCAGTGTAGCTGAAGGAGAAGAGGGGAGGTATGAGAGGAGAGGGGGAGGTTGAAGATGATGCGGGCAGAGGCATTTTGAATTTGCTGTAGTGGTGTGAAGGCGTAGGAGGGAAGGCCAATGAGGAGGGAGTTGCAGTAATCGAGGCGGGTGAGGATGAGAGCATGAACCAGAAGTTTAGCGGCAGAGAAAGAGATGGAGGGGCGTATTTTGCGGATGTTAAATATGTGGAATCGACAGGTGCGTGTAGTGGCCGAGATATGACAAAGGGTAGCGTCAAAGATGACGCCGAGGTTACGAGCAGAGTTAACTGGAATGAGGGACGGGAGGAAATGAAATGGTGGGAGTGGGAGGGGGAGAAGAAGGGGAGGGAAAGAAAAGGATTTCAGTTTTTGATGGGTTGATGAGGAGGTAATGGCGTGCCATCCAAGATTGGATAGCAGTCAGGCAAGCAGTTATACGGGTGGAAAGGTCAGGGGTGAAAGAAGGAAAGGAAAAGAAAATCTGGGTGTGTGACAGTCTGGCTCGCAGTGGTGAATTGATGACGTCACGGACCAGGAAGTAACTGAAACCAAAACAATGGATGGCGGGTGAAGCTGAGTGCAACGGCACTCAGCGTATTTACAACCAAAACAAACAAAACAAAAGATTTAAACAAAACAGAAAACAAAAAGGCGCTGGCCAAACGAATAAACAGACAAACAGTAAGTGGCGTGCTGGCTAAACCAGCACGTTTTAGCAATTGTTTTATGTCGTCTCCGCTCTCTCCGCTCTCTCGCCTCTCTCTCGCTCTCTCTCCGCTCTCTACTCCAAAACTCCACACCGCAGCACAGACAGCTGTCGGTTCTTATACTCTGGCCGAGGGTTAACTAGCTATTAATTATCTTATTACCCCTCGGCCACAGTCTGCACGTTTAGTAAGGATGCATGACTGTCAGCTAGTTAAATAATCAGTAGCTGATCAGTCATGCATCCTCACGGGTTTTTAAATATACATATAAAAGACGCAGCGCTTTTACCCGCCGCAAAACAAAAATACAAATAATAATAAATAGGGCGGGACACTCCGCCACAAGGTGTCATCAGCAAAGAAATGGTGGGGGAAGTTAAATGAAGAGATTAGAGCTTCAAGAGGTGAGGTGTACAGAGAGAATAACAAGGGTCCGAGGACAGAGCCCTGGGGAACACCAACAGTCAGAGGGGAGGGGGGAGAGGTGAGGCTGTTGAAAGCAACAGCAGATGTGCGGGAGGATAGGTATGAGTGCAGCAAGCTAAGGGGTGTTCCAGAAATGCCAAGGTTGGAAAGGGTGGAGAGGAGGATGAAATGATCGACTGTGTCAAAGGCAGAGGAAAGATCAAGGAGAATGAGAATTGAAGACAGACCAGCTTGGGAGGAGTTGGCCAGATGATTCTGGACAGTGAGGAGGGCTGTCTCTGTGGAATGGGAAGGACGGAAACCAGACTGGAATCGGGGGTAGAGGGAGGTGGCGGATATGTATTGTGATAGGCGTACGTGAACTAGACGCTTAAGGAGTTTTGAAAAATATGGAAGGAGAGAGATTGGGCGGTAGTTGGCAGGGCAGGCAGGGTCGAGAGTGGGTTTTTTTAACAGAGGAATGATGGTGGCTGATTTAAAAGCGGCAGGGCAGATACCGGTGGACAGGGAGGAGTTAAAGAGGGAGACTAGATAGGGGAGGATAAGAGGGAGTAAAGGGGGTATGAGGGAAGCGGGGGCGGGATCCAGGGGGGAAGAGGTTGGTTGGGCCTTGGAAATGAAGGAGGAGAGTTCAAAATAAGATGTGGGGGGAAAGTCAGTAAAGGGGGCATTAGGCGCAGATGGAGGTAGAATGGGGAACTGGGAATGGGGGCTAGTCTGGGGGAGAGTCCGGAGTTGTAGACGAATAGTACTGATTTTGGTTGTGAAATAGTGAGAGAAATCACTAGCAGTAAGGGTTGGGAGGACTGAAGATTGGGGTGAAGGAGGGGGACGGAATAGTTTATTAAGGGTTAAGAAAAGCTGACGCGGATGGGGAGCCAAAGCAGTGATGAGAGTTTGGAAGTAGTCATGTTTGTTTTGGATGATATACTGTACAAACACAAAAAAGGATACCATTGATAGTATCTCAGAGACATGCAATTAAATTCTTCACTGTATTCAATTTGTAACAGTTAGCAGGTTTCTCTTGAGTCAAAATAAGTAACATAATTACTAAATTGCATTGTTTATCATTACTTAGCAACAGATATGTTTCTTTTGAGGGATTTAGCATAATCTGCTGAAATAAGAGGTTTTTTTTACTGCTGAGAATGACTGAAGCAAGACACAAAGCAAGGGATTGTACTAAAGTCTGCCCACACTCAGATTTTAATGAAATGACTTTTGTCAACATCTCACCACTACTGTATCACTGTTCCAAATTCTTTCGTCCCTGACCTTGTGACGACCCAGCTCCCAAGTCCATTTATTTTCTGTCTCAGAGAAATGCTACCGCGTCTCTAGGCTCCCCATTAAGTTATTGCTATCAAACTGTGCCTGCATGCTAAGTCAGGCTCTTAAATCACATCTTGAGAAATGTGCTACCGCATGCATTTGCCATCAAAGTGCACAGTATTTTCAAATGTGTGTTGTTCTTTAAATCACGTTAAAGAACGTAAATATTTGAAAAAAAATAACTTCATAGGTTCCTGATAAAATATCCACAGATAATGAAGCCCGTACACAGAACAATAGAGTAAGAAAGAGAAAAAACGACAACTCCCATAAGCCACTGTGACAGAGATTGAATGATTCTTGGTGTTAGATCTCCCTCTCGACCCGTGAGGGCACTGTGTAAAAGGAACAGAGGTCCCTTAACTAAATGGCACGACAATTTATTCCGTAGGGTAGGTGGAGGTCGGACATTTAGGAAAGGGTGAAGCTACTGTATCCAAACTCAGTGACCCAGATGGTAAACGGTATGGCATCTGAGGATTGGAGGAGCGGATGTGCTCGTTAACCTAGGGGTCATGAGCGAGGTTATAAATAGACGTCATAGCTGACGTGATCTGTTGCTTTTGTGAATGGTTAGGAAAGAACCTAAAAGGAGTCCCTGCATGTAAAAACCGTGAGTGTTCTGTTAGTCTGTCTTGTGAACGTTGTTTGTTTGTTTCATTTGTCTAAAAGATTACTAACACGATCCAGAGCTGCAGCCGCAGGCCAGCATTAAACCCGGACACCAGCACTTCACTTTCCACTGAGAACTGTCTTTTCACCACAAACACTTAAATCGCGCACCGTAGGAACTGTGTCTGTGTCTTTGTGTTTTGTGTGGGTGATAAAACTGGACTTTTTTGGTTGCTGGTCAAACCGGTGGGATTTTACAAAACCGAAGTGATACATGCTGCTGTAATCACTTCCAGCATTATTATTTACAGGTGTTTTGCCTTAAGGCTCTGGACATTGTAGTAATTTATCAATAAACACCCTTGCACCTGTTAGTAATTGTCAGTGTGATTTGTACCTGCACTACACTCACCTGTATGAGCAGCTGGACAGCAGACGGGAGGCTGAGGAGAGACGGAGAGGAGAGGTACACAGCGCTGATCGAGAGGGTTGGGCTGGCGATACCGCCCACAGTATCAGCGGGACCTACCATGATGGCCCCAAAGGCGAGGATGCATAAAATGACGGTGGAGGATGACCCGGAGGCATACTTAGTGGCGTTTGAGCGGCTGGCTAACACCGCGTCATGGCCGCGAGAGTTCTGGGCGAGCCAATTGGGACCCTGCCTGATTGGTGAAGCACAGGCAGCATACCAGGCGATGGCTGATGACGACGCCCTCAATACAACCGGGTAAAGCTGGCCATTCTCCGCAGTCTCAACATTACGGAGGAAATTCACCGGGTGAGCTCAGGGAGTACAAGAGGTCTCCGAATACATGCCCCAGGGTGGTCGCGCAAAAACTCTGTGACCACATGGTACACTGGCTCAACCATGCTCAGAAAGCAAGTGCCCAGATGGACGATGCCATAGTGATTGAGCAGTTTTGCCATGTGGTAGGCGCCGAGACAAAAGCATGGATACAGCTCCACAACCCCGACACCCTGGAGCAGGCAGTGAAACTCGCTGAGGACTTCAAGGACTCCCTGGCATCAGCCCAGACCGGGCTACTCACCGCTCCAACACCACGGAGCATCCGAGCACCACCCCCTCTCTGCACCTCCACTTCCACCACCAGGACCGGCTCAACGACCTTCTAGACCGCCGGCCTCAATGGGCAACCTTCCCTCCCCTCCATGGAGACCAAAGTTGGCCCCCAGCTGGGGTAGAGGTGCTACGTGTTCTGCCAACAACTGCATTTGTAGCAGGCCCAGTTCGGTCACGACTGTACAAGGGATATCAACGAGAGGATGTCTGTCTGGGAACAAAGAAACAGATGGTGAGGAAACATATTAAAGTGAAATATCGCCTGAGACCATAACCTGTTATACTTACCCAGTCTTGTAAAGCGCTTCCTCTGCAGGACTCCTGAAGGAACAGAGTCCACCCTGTGAACTTACCGTGACAGCACCAAACGATCTACCTGTGGAAGGAAAAGCAAAGCAACAGAATTATCAGGACATCAAGGGGAATACAGCGGACAGACTTGGAGTGTACAGCCCTATCAACCCTGAGGCCTTGTGAACCAGACCGTGCACCCAGATACTGGACTTTGGCCAGCTGTAGTAATTTTACTACAGAATACTACACCCTGCTGTATATGACACATTTTGTTTTTACCTGTTCAAAGGCAAGCTTCAGCAGAATTAGCTAGGGACAAAAGAAAGTTAAGTTAGAGCCCAGAGGGCAGGTTTTCTTTTGTGTTATTATTTTGTTTTATTTTTCTTTCAAATGAAAACGTACCTTTTGATTTCAGTAATCCTGCTGTTCTGTCTCATCTCTGCAAAGGCAAATTTTGGCTACCACAACAATTACAGAACTCATAGTTCAGTGTGTTGTGCTTGCATCTAAAAGGTATTTACAATTTCTAACAATTAATATGCAGGCTTACCCTTCAAGAACTGCACCCAAATATCCTGCTTCAGCTCCTATTTTATTAATACAACAAGAAGAATGTGTTAAATATTTAGTACCAATATTGCTGAAAACTTCACTTAAGGCCACATGCCAGACAGTCTATTTTCAACAACATTTTGATCACAGGCTTTTTGAAAACCATTATGACACAGCTTTACATGAGAAGGGTATCATGCCTCGTTCAAGAAGAAGTATTTCAAGTTTTAAAATCCATTATCTTACCATACCTTTATATGTATCAAAGGGCTACCTTTTCTTAAGAATGCTGTCTCATGCATTCCTTATATTTAAGGCCCCTGATGCCAAAGCTAGCCCTGAGACATGTAAAAAAATATTTTAAGGAACACTATGCAGCAGACTTTCTTGATATATCAATTAAACACATACTAAATTCACTTTAAAACTTTTTTTTTTCCTAACTGCCTTTCGGTTTTAATCTATTTCAGATATAAGAAGGATATCATAGCTATATCACTAGAATAATTACAATGATGTTCATTGTTTATGTTTTTCCTATTGGGGATTTATAAAAATGGTATGCTTAGAATAGGAGTTAAGTATTCATTACTCTAAAGAGATTTATAAGTGCTATTACACCAGCTTAATATAGGAATATAATACCAAATCTTGTGTGACTCCCAAATAATTTTAATTATTCTTATTTTATTTTTTTCAGTGTATATTAAAGCCACACACTATACTTCAAAGTTTCCCAATGATGAGTGCATCTCCTTACTACATGGTATGGGTATTCAGGAAGCAGAATTGGACTTAAATCTGCAAAATTAGACACATTTGCATAAATTGCAGACTAATTTCTCTATGTTTTTGGCTGGGCAGGATAGGATGGCATCAGAGATATAAAGAGTGGAGGTCAGCTGGGAAAGA
This sequence comes from Acipenser oxyrinchus oxyrinchus, assembly GCA_030684275.1. Taxonomy (NCBI): domain Eukaryota; kingdom Metazoa; phylum Chordata; class Actinopteri; order Acipenseriformes; family Acipenseridae; genus Acipenser; species Acipenser oxyrinchus. The sequence goes on from CM060250.1 coordinate 23,126,105, forward strand.
CCAGATGCATGCTCCTGTCGGGTGCCTCAGAATAATCTTCATCCTGCAAATCAGCAGAAGTGTGTAACTGTCAGTCTGTCAGGATAACCAGGCACCATGGGCATTCTGGAAACAACTTGAAGATTTCAAACCAAGAACACTATTGGAGTTGGCAGCAAAAAAGAAACAAGCACACTAGCACATGCTGCTGACAGACGTCCCTATTTGCACAGCATAAGCGAATCAGAAAGAAAAAAAACAATCCTGCACAGTACATTAATTCTAAATACATGTGGCTTGTATATAAAATGGCATTTTTGATGGTACTATTGCCAAAGAAAAGATAACGCTTTAAGTGGTGAGAATTAAAATAAGGTTTCAGTTCATACTACCCACTGAATAAGGGTCACAATGCTGTCCAGCATAACAGCCCAAAGCAGTGAGCTGTGGATGTGGGACAAGTTGGGACAAAAGTATCATAGACTGCAACTGGGAAACCAAGGACCATGATTTAAATCAGGGGTTTTCAACCTTTTTTTGAAACTGTCCCCTTTCTGTCTTGAGTTTTCAGCTCAATTACCCCTTTACAATTATTACTTGACTGAATGGTACTAGAGTTGCAATAAAGGAAAGAATAGTCTGATTAACACATTTCTTTTATTTAATATAGAATTTATGTCACAACAGTTTGCGACTGACAAATGGCTGGTTTAAAACTTTTAATTACATGTCTCTGGATGCACAGAATTAAGAGATAGTATTTGAAGATCTCTTTGGAAACACTCTTATTTGCTTCCTATTATTGTTTATTTATTAGCCCTTATCCAGGGTGACTTACAATTGTTACAAGATACCACATTATTTCACATTATACAGATATCACAGTATCCATTTATACAATTACCCATTGATACACTTGGGTTTTTATTGGAGCAATGTAGGTAAAGTACCTTGCTTAAGGGTACAGCAGCAGTGTCCCCCATCCTGGGATTGAACCCCCAACCCTCCGGTTAAGAGTCCAGTGCCCTAACCACTACTCCACAGAGCTATCTTTCTATTCATTAAAGTTATTACAGATAATACAAAATAGTCTACACTGTAAATGTTTTACGTTACCATTTACTTACCATCTCAGAATAAGTGTGTGTCATTTAAAATGTTTACAATATCAAAAACATTAACCTCAACATAATACTAATAAGTAACTCCGATACACATTTTTATTAAAGCCAACATCATTATCCAAAGGGATTCGGTACAACTTTGTCGTTTTAGACTTCCTGTACTCTTCTGTTTTCTTCCTTCATTTTTCTTTTGCAAGTAAGAAATGTATCCATTTCAACCAGCCACTATTGCTGTTACAAAAAATGCAGCCGCGCCTAATAAATAAAACAAAAACCCTCAATGACTATAATTTATGTTTATTGGAACATTTATACTTCTAAAAAATGTTGAATTATTGTGCTTCATTGACTAGTATTCAATTATACAACAAATTGAAAACAGCAAAGTTAATGAGCAGAACAGAGCGCTCTCCATAGGCAGAATCACCAGACCCCTGTTTCACCCACCCATATCAGAGTGGAAATCCACTCAATCGAAATCATGCATGCTTTCTAATGGAAAGTACAGACATGATAGATTCTGTTTCTCCCCCTCTCCATATCTACGTGAATCCCGGGTTCAAACGGTTGTTGGTTCATCATCAAACCTACTTTTGTCACAACCTTTATAATCGATGTAGCCAAGCCCTTTATTTACCACAGCTGATACAAAAGAGAAAGTACAAGATTAAGTAATAACTATATGGCATTGGTTAAGGTAAGAGATTATGCAGGTAGTACATTTGATTTTTGCATATATACTGTATATATATATATATACAGTACTGTGCAAAAGATTTAGGCAGGTGTGAAAAAATGCTGTAAAGTAAGAATGCTTTCAAAAATAGACATGTTAATAGATTATATTTATCAATTAACTAAATACAAAGTGAGTGAACAGAAGAAAAATCTAAATCAAATCCATATTTGGTGTGACAACCCTTTGCCTTCAAAACAGCATCAATTCTTCTAGGTACACTTGCACAAAGTCAGGGATTTTGTAGGCATATAGTCAGGTGTATGATTAAACAATTATACCAAACAGGTGCTAATGATCATCAATTCAATATGTAGGTTGAAACACAATCATTAACTGAAACAGAAACAGCTGTGTAGGAGGAATAAAACTGGGTGAGGAACAGCCAAACTCAGCTAACAAGGTGAGGTTGCTGAAGACAGTTTACTGTCAAAAGTCATACACCATGGCAAGACTGAGCACAGCAACAAGACACAAGGTAGTTATACTGCATCAGCAAGGTCTCTCCCAGGCAGAAATTTCAAGGCAGACAGGGGTTTCCAGATGTGCTGTCCAAGCTCTTTTGAAGAAGCACAAAGAAACGGGCAACGTTGAGGACCGTGAGCGCAGTGGTCGGCCAAGGAAACTTACTGCAGCAGATGAAAGACACATCATGCTTACTTTCCTTCAATCGGAAGATGTCCAGCAGTGCCATCAGCTCAGAACTGGCAGAAAACAGTGGGACCCTGGTACACCCATCTACTGTCCGGAGAAGTCTGGTCAGAAGTGGCCTTCATGGAAGACTTGCGGCCAAAAGCCATACCTCCGACGTGGAAACAAGTCCAAGCGACTCAACTATGCCGAAAACACAGGAACTGCGGTGCAGAAAAATGGCAGCAGGTGCTCTGGACTGATGAGTCAAAATTTGAAATATTTGGCTGTAGCAGAAGGCAGTTTGTTCGCGAAGGGCTGGAGAGCGTGCACGAATGAGTGTCTGCAGGCAACAGTGAAGCATGGTGGAGGTTCCTTGCAAGTTTGGGGCTGCATTTCTGCAAATGGAGTTGGGGATTTGGTCAGAATTAATGGTCTCCTCAATGCTGAGAAGTACAGGCAGACACTTATCCATCATGCAATACCATCAGGGAGGCATCTGATTGGCCCCAAATTTATTCTGCAGCATGACAACGACCCCAATCATCATGGCGAAAGTCATTAAGAACTATCTTCAGCGTAAAGAAGAACAAGGAGTCCTGGAAGTGATGGTATGGCCCCCACAGAGCCCTGATCTCAACATCATCGAGTCTGTCTGGGATTACATGAACAGAGAGAAGCAACTGAGGCTGCCTAAATCCACAGAAGAACTGTGGTTAGTTCTCCAAGATGTTTGGGCCAACCTACCTGCCGAGTTCCTTCAAAACTGTGTGCAAGTGTACCTAGAAGAATTGATGCTGTTTTGAAGGCAAAGGGTGGTCACACCAAATATTGATTTGATGTAGATTTTTCTTCTGTTCACTCACTTTGCATTTTGTTAATTGATAAATATAAACTATTAACATGTCTATTTTGAAAGCATTCTTACTTTACAGCATTTTTTCACACCTGCCTAAAACTTTTGCACAGTACTGTATATATATATATATATATATATATATATATATATATATATATATATATATATATATATATATATATACTGTATATATATACAGGTTGGCCGGGTAGTGACGTTCACCAGTCCAGAAAGCTGACAGATGTCACAAAGGCAGGTACTATGGATGAAAAAGTGCTCTGGTGCACTGTTTTTATTCCAACAAAAATAAAATAAACATTTAAACAAAAACACTGCTCACAGAGCAAAATAAAAGGTTGAACAAACATAAAAACATAAGAAAGTTTACAAACGAGAGGAGGCCATTCAGCCTATCTTGCTCGTTTGGTTGTTAGTAGCTTATTGATCCCAGAATCTCACACGTTCCTCCTCCCAACACCCACAAAGAACAACAAAAGCTGCAGGCTTTTATACCTGTGACCATCTTTGAATTAACACTGCATTATTGAATTCAGAGATGGTCACGTTCTACACGAGTTTTAGTTTGCATTCACACAAGCTGCCTGGCAGAGATGAGCTGCTAAAACTGCCTCTGCTATTCCACATTCAAACCAATAATAACAAAGAAAAACATTGTATTTTAAATCTACACAAAATACATTCAAAATCATGCAACAACAACATCCCCTGTTTAAATAAACTTAAATAATACATTTTAAATCATAATAATTCATTCACCCGTGCCGAACAAACACATTTTATCAGCAGCGCTTTGCCCTGCCTCCTCTAATTATGTGCAGCGCTTTTCTTCTGCCCTAAAAAAGCCCAAAAGATAAAAGCCAGGACAAATGCTACTTAATGTGATGCAGGATCAGGTTTATTGTGATTGCTCTTTAAGTATCAGTTCTTGTTTGTCGGTTTGGTGGGTAACTTATACCATTAAAGGTCAGCCTCAGGGGAGTTATCAAATAAGTAACTTTACTTTCTAATGGGATCTCACCAGACAAATGACAGTGGGGACCCTGACACAGCAACCCGAACAAAGTACTCAGCTGGGCTGAAGAAACACAAGAGCACATTAATGATAAATATAAGCCATTAGTGCCCACGTCCAGCAGTGACTCAAGACTGAATCAGCTGCAGGAATTAGCACATAAAGATTGCACTGTGAAATGAAAACATAATAGGGAAGAATACTGCCACCATGTTCATTAGGTGTAGTTTATATATATATATATATATATATATATATATATATATATATATATATATATATATATATATATATATATATATATACTGTAGGGAGAGACATGCCTTATACAGTATATTATTTAAAATAATACCATTGAGCTATGTAATTAGGTCAATGAGGATACAATTAGTATGCCATGGTACAACTGTGCAATTACATGCACACCATAATTTTGATTGCCACCTAAAAATAAGCTCCAGATACTCCAGAAACTCTTTTCATGCCCCTGTTCAACAAAAATACAGTAGATCATTCTTTATTCAAACCCTAGAGTTAAGGCAACAATTGAAGGAACTGCAAGTGTTTTGAAATTAGACTAAAATTATAAGGTAAATTCAACAAACATCCAGATAGCACTCTTAAGGAGAAGGGGTTACGTCATGTTTTTTGATGAATACACATTTATATGATTACAAGTTCAGTGCTTGGTAAAATGCACACATTGTTTTAAATGATACAAGAATCAGGCTGTTATATCAATATATAATTATTTTAAAAATAAGTTCTGTAACAATTACATTGAATTATTTTGGTTTGAAGGGAGGCCTAGGTTTTATTTGAATAAGGACATATCAAAGAATTTACACATGGAATACAAGATGAATTTAAAATGTGCTACCGGGTCTCTTTATTGGTGCTCCACACATGCATTGGGCACAAAACATTCAAAATACAGTATTATATATCAAATATATATTGCAGCTAGGTTCCACTCCTTATATGCTTGTGACACGCTGACCGGGGTAAGGAGACTCAAAGTCAGGATGTGCAGCGAAAATAAAAGACTTTTAATTAAACAAAATAGACAAAACAAAAGGCACGATGGCCAACCAAAAAGACAAACACAGGCTTTAAACACGAACTATACAAAAAGAACCACTCACTCTCTCACAAATTAACATACCCAACCACTCCCTTTTAGCCTGGGCTAATTGGACAATTCACACCTCATCAGCCCAGGCACACTCCTCACATTTTTTATTATTATTTGTTTATTTAGCAGACGCCTTTATCCAAGGCGACTTACAGAGACTAGGGTGTGTGAACTGTGCATAAGCTGCTGAGTCACTTACAGTTACATCTCACCCGAAAGACGGAGCACAAGGAGGTTAAGTGACTTGCTCAGGGTCACACAATGAGTTAGTGGCTGAGGTGTGATTTGAACCAGGGATCTCCTGGTTATAAGCCCTTTTCTTTAACCACTAGACCACACAGCCTCCTTAACACATTCCTCACACAAACTCACTCACTGAACCACACCCCAAACTCACTCATATTCATGCTAAACAATACAAAAAACACAAAACCACCACAAAATAGGTTGCACCCCATCACAATGCTTCACATTCCTTCACAGTGTTTTACTCAAATGAGAAAAGCTGTATTAGTTGACAAAAAACAAAAAAAATAGTTTGCTGTAAAATTAGGTAAAGACATGGTCGTGTCTGCAAAGGCATGGTCGAAATATTTTAAAATAAAAAAATATTTCTCAATGTCAACAAATACAATGGAATTACAATTATACAGTACTGTATGTATAGTGGGGTGTGCTTAATTTGTTAGAATTAGGTGTGTGGATATTGGACCATATTTGACTAACTTAGAGTGTGTTATTGCTTTCATAATAAAGTTGTAAACTCCTGTAGTTTATACAGATGTAAATGTTTTCTTCTAATTGTTTTAGAAAGCTGTACTACTTTTCAAAATAATGTACAGTATCTGATAAATTATTGATCTTTAATGAAGACTCTTCACCAATCATTAAGTATGGAATAATACTGGGTTATTTATAAGGAGTTAAGTAAATATTGAATGTCTTCTGAAAAATACCAACTCAAACCATATTCATAAGTCATGTGACTCAGGTAAATGCAGAAACACATAAGGGATCAATGACATCAATAGATTGAGTCCCTGTAGCAATCCAATTATGTTGCATATTTAAGTTCAAATATATTTCTTAGATGAGCTACCCACTAAAACTTTAATTTCTTTATTTATACACTGAGCTCAATATTACATACAGAACTTATATACTTATATACTACATAAAGAACTTATATTTTACATTTATTAAAAATTGCAGCTGTTGTACGGTGAAGGGGTGGGTCTGAGGCCGCAAGCCATCAGGGCCTCTGCTGGGAGCACTCTGAGGTGGCTGCCTAGGACGACGGCCCTGGAATTGCCTCCTGGAATGCTGTTGCGTGGACGCACCACGGCCTGCATTCCTTGTGCTCTGTGGAGGGGCTCGGTTTCCCATCGCCGCTGTGGCCTGTAGGCAATGCCTCTGGTGATGGTACACACCCGGGGGGCCTGCCAATGGCTTGACCTACCCCGCGCCAGAGCACGGGGAGGGAGCAATATGGGCACTTGCCATGATGCTTCACGCTGCCGAAGGGAGCGCTATAAGATCTCCTCCACAGCCGGACCGAATGTATGCCCCAGGGATATCGGTGAGTCCAGTAACTCTGCAGTATCCGTGTTGGGTACCATTGCTTGTGACAGCCATAGCTGTCTGTGAGCTACCACTAAGCTTGCCAGGCGCCGGCTTAGGGCTTGCCCTTGAAGACCGGCGATCTGGAGCAGTGTACTGGAGAGGAGGCAGAGCGCCGTGGCAGGGTCCCCGTGAGCATGCCATCTAAACATGCGGTGAGAATACACACTGTTAGGCAGGCGGGTCACCGGCGCATCTGTTGCGTAAGCCCTCCTCAGATGTGTTTCCGTAACCCTACATTGAGGGTTTGGGTACATAGGGTCCCTTGACAGACCACCCACTGGCAGGGCCTTAACCAAGGAGTCAACTGGGGGGAATCCTGCCAAGCCCAGCTTCTCTGCACCTTCCAGTGAAGCACGTCAGACAGCTTGCTTCAAAATACTCGGTGCTGACGCCAGTTGATCTCAAGAGGAGCGTACCTCCTCCATAAAATCAGGGAATGGTGGGAATAGCTGCGCTATGGGAGCTACTGCCTGCGTCCAAAACACGGACCGTCGGGGCTCTGCCGGTGTCGTCCAGGGGATCTGCAAAATATTTGCAGCGTGCCCCATTAATACCGACATGGAGCTGGCAATGGTAGCAAACTCAGAGCTAAGTTCCGCCCTAAGCATGCTGTAATGAACGACCCCTACTGGCCGAATAGGCACATTGTATGTGTGCATAAAAGACATGACTACAAACCCCACTGGGGGGATTCCCCTTTAGCGAAACTGTAGCGCGTCTGCCTTTAGTGCCGAGGATCAACAGTTCAAATCCTGGAGGAGGATGAAATAATAATAAAATACATAAAAAAGCCATTACAGCACCAATAATACAATAACAGCAATATTACAGGGGAGCACACCACAGTTGTTGCTGATTTTTTGAAGGCCTGACACACAGAGGTGGGCGGAGCTGGCTGGGGCAGCCGGCGAGGTCTACTCTACAGCGGGTCTGGAAAAATATAGCCCGTGGAGGACAAGGCCTGCTGTTGTTTTTTTTGTTTGTTTGTTTTGTTTTACCTAGCTGCTGCACAACGCAGGCAAGTGGGATACCACGTGTGCACTGCAGATGTGTCAGCAAGGGTATTTACTCAACAACAATAACAATATATATATTTTTATATATATATTATAACTGCCACTTGGCAGCCACCTGAGTTGCTCGACAGCGGGGGTAAGGCAGAGCCTAGCCCCGGTGGAGGACGTGCTCCCACACGAGTGAAAGGCTGTAAAAGACGACAACACTCCTTTAAATCAATACTGCACAGGCAGTCGACTCATGTACCACAGATAGAAAAGCAGCAGCCTGCAACGCAACCACGCGCAAGTTGCTGAGGAAGAAAGAAAGAAAAAGGCTAAATCAGGAGTCACTGATTCCACACACCCTGGCATGCCTTATTGCTTACATACTGGTATATATTATCTTTATATGGTATACTAATTAAGTTGCATGATGTCATGAATTTTGGTCATGCATGTTCGTATTTTGCTTATATTTAAAAACATATTAAGAATATATGTACATCAATATATGGCTATATGTTATGGCTGTAGCAGCTAGCAGTCCCTTTTAAACTAATAATAGAAGCGGCTGCAATGCACTTGATCGCTTTAGGCCTCGACCATGCAAAACAACTGTGTACTGTATACAACGCTAACCAGTCTCTTCATTTACTCCTGACGCTCTCCTCGTGGTGAGGGCGCGCAGCTGCTTATATAACACCCCTAATCCTACCCTCCTGACGTCAGCCCACCAGTCCCTTTACAGTGTTCCATAGCAGCCTAAGTTCAGTGTCCCTTTTCCTGATAGGTTGACCCTCCATTAACCATTCAGGGAGTCTGGTGAAGTTTACCTCATAGACTGTCGACATTATAATATATTGAACATACAGTATGTGTTCTTTCTGTATGGGTAAGCCTAACATGGCCAGAAGAAAAAATAACTCACTGAATATTGAAATGAAGCTTCAACTTTAAAACGTAAATGATAGTAAAATACATACATGACAGGTATAAAATCAAATATTATACATGCGCCCAGTGTCTGATGTTCTTCATTCTTATTTCAAGTTTTTAAGCATTTACATGTTCAACCTTTGTAGCTTGTTTAAATGTAATGATTCATGCATACCCAAATTACCATTGAAAGCATGCATTTCTCAGAAGTACTCATTATTCCAAGGCAGTGTTAGTTTCAGAATTGGGAAGCAAATTACAGTACTCACAAACCAAGTTTTAATGGTTCTAACAGCTGTAATCTATTTCCCGTCCTTGGCGAGCACAACAGAATTCTATGCCTAACCCAGCCTTGTTTAAAAGCCCAACGGTTGTGTCAGAAGTGAGGAGGAGAGATTTTAATTTTGTTTTAAAAATATATATCTGAAATTGGAGGGAAATTGATAGTATTGGTGATTCACACCAGTCATGTCACAATTCACATTCAGTTTCTTCATTTTGCTATAAAATGGGTTGTATGGTTGTATTTAATGATAAACCAGTACAATGTATGCATTGTATAAGCAAGACACCCAATCTGCACACACACTTTGCCCGCTGTTGCAATGAGGGGAGCCCTGCTTTTACTTTCCCAGCCCTAATCTATGTGATCGTGAAAATGTGTATTCATTATTATAAAATATTTATTACTGTATTGCAGTATTAGTATTAGATTGCACCCATGAGGCACAAATAAGTCAAGTATTGGTGTATCTAAATTAGTTTAGCAGTAGTAGTAATAATATTAAAGCATTTTGTTAATGTGATTCCAATTATACTGAACAGTGACATTCTTCCTGGTAAACAATCATTTCTGTTCCAGTTTTATTTATTTAAGGTTCACTGATACCGATGATGCATTAAACATTAATTACTATAATGAATAGCATTAAATATAATTGCCTAAAGAGTTTTTAGGTCGTTATACAGCACTTTTTAAATTTGATTTTTACAGAGAAGGCTGATAAGGGAAAAAAAGCTTTGTAAATGTTTATGCTGTAATTAGAAATCTGAATACTGGCATGTAAAGATAGTTGCTGATGGCTACTACACTACACATACAAACACAGAAATCTAAAAAGCCTTTACCTAGCTAGGCCCCAGGCAGGGCCGACATAGGCTACTGCCTGGGGCCCCGATGCCAGAGGGGTGCCCACAGACACATACAGAAATAAAATTGTAAATATGAGTAAAAGTACTATTTCTGTGCCAGCTATCCAAATCAAGCAGCCTTTAGGGCTAGAAGCGTTTAGTTTCCACTAAACTATACTAAACTGTATGCGTGCAGTGCAGTGAAACTTTTCAGATCTCCCCTTTTTACTTTTCCTGCTTGCATCCTGTTCCCTTAGTCCCGCCTCTTCTCACTCCTTATTGGCTTCCGTCCTTCCCAGTTTTTTATAAAGCTGAAAGCAATTGTCTGATCTTGACATACAATTATACACATGTGTATAATTGGCACATTTCCGTCATACTTTTGAACAATCAAGACTTCCATTTGACAAGCGTTTTGTCACGCCTCATTGTCATAGTGTCTATTATTATCATAACGCCTAAATGCCTATTATAATTATACAATTTTAAATCTTAAAAAATGAAACCTGCCGAACCTCCAAATAAAAAGAAACACAAATCTGGATGTCAAAAATGGAAGGAAAAGAAATCAAGCTTACCAGGTTATCCAGTCGCAGATGTCACAAGAACGATTTAATGCCTTAGCTCTCCTCTCAATCGAGTGACAGAAGCAGAATCAGTCAACTTTGATACCTTACTTCACTAATTTGCTTCTGGAAAATCAAGACGGAAAGTCTTTTGTTAATTTGACTGATAACTGTCAATTCAGCCTGGCCAAATTCACTACTGTAGGTACACTGTCAAGTTTTCTATGTAAATTTAAAAATTATTATTTCTGTAAAGTGTGTGCTCTGTCTTCTGTTAATTAGGCTACAGAAAAAAAAGAATATGCATTAAAATCATTTAGTTTTGATTAAAAAATAATCTTTTACTCTTTTCACACTGTATAGTAATGTGTAAAATGCAGCAGCATGATTTATTTTGTGTTACCGGTAGGCTAAAGTAAAAAGAAAGTGTGCTACCGGTACTACTGTATAGGCCTACTGTACAGATTTATTACAAAATGTTTTGTAACTCATGTCTGCAGACGTGTCTAGTTTAATGAGGGACTACTGCTTATGAAAACCTTTATAACAGAATTTTTTTTTTGATTTGGGGGTGAAGGTCCATTGCCCGGGGCCCACTGGAGGTCCATAGCCCGAAGCCCACAAAAACCTGGCCCTGGCCCTGCCCCAGGTCACTCAGCTCAAGTGTGCTGTCTCTTGCAGGCCTCTGCAGATATTCAGTATATACTTTTTAATCAAAAAACAAATGCTGTGTTTTACATTTGTGATTTAAAGGCAATTCACCACTATTCTCTTCCAAAGTGATTATTTAAATCAGATTTGTTTTACCCTGGAATTTCTATATCCATTTGGGTTGGCCAAATTGATTGCGCTTTGCAAATCAAGAGTTTGACAATGTTCCCCCTCTTGAGAATATAGCCCATTTAATATTGAAGGGTTCTAGTGCAGATTGTCTCCATGGCAAAACACATTTGTCTTGTAGTTTTACGGATGTGTGTAATAACATTCATTCATGCTAGATTAATGGCCGAATTGTGCAGAAAAAAATAATTAAAAGGACTGCTGACATTCAATTTAATTAGCCATTTCTTTCAAAACTCTAAGTCACTATGCATTGAAAACCATCACATCAAAAACTCAATTTTAATGACGTTTTTATAATGCAGGCTTTGGGATTTTATAATGGAACCTTACATGACTCTTGGTGTGTTGAATGATCCAGTAGACATTTATTTCATAACTACAGCCTTCTGGAGTTATCCAATAAAATTAGACAAGACTGAAAACCCCAAACTCTAGTTTTTGACAGACATACTGTATCTGTGTGATTATCATACTCAATAGCTTTCTTCACACAGTAATACCAAAGCACTGCAGAAAACAGCAATACATGCATGCCATTAAGCTGACCAAAGATAAAGAATGGATTGATTTTGAAATAGTGATTATGTGGAATTCCTCTTGTTGCACGAATATGAGATTACACTTATTCCTTTTTCTTTTATACCGGTACACTTCAAAGCAAAAGTAAAAATAATTCCTGTTTCCATAACTGTTCAAATTCAAATAAATTATTTAACTAAGTATAGGACCAACTGAGAACAGGCTCTCAATACCAGTAGTGACCTTGTGAGAATTAACTGCCTGCAGTAGAAGACTGGCTGTACCTCCGCTACGGTCCCCTGCTTCCAGAGCCCGCTCCTTCTCCACCCTCACCCCGCAGTGGTGGAGCGACCTTCCTGCGGATGTCAGGACTGCCCAGTCCCTGACCACCTTCCGGCGCCTCCTCAAGACACACCTCTTCAGACAACACCTGTAAAACTCAACTCTTCCCTTCTGGACAATATAGCACTCTGCCTTTAATGCACTTGTATCTAACCCTGATGTAACTATCAACACTGTTATCTGCTCTTGAACTGTGTTTTGCATTTGCTTTTATTAGGACTAAAGTTATTGTATTTTGTATTTTGCTCTTAATTGTACTGTAATTCTTGATATGTATTTTTGATATACAACTGTAAGTTGCCCTGGGTAAGGGCATCTGCTAAGATATAAATAATAATAATACCTGAATAGAAGCTGGAACAGAACCAACAGCAGCGCAAAACCAGCAATAATATGGTTTAATGTGGAACAAATATTGTCTATTGTGTTGATACTGGAGCACACTGGCACCTACTCATTTTTATGTGTATATGTACATAAGTATGTGGAAAGTAAAATATTTATATAACTTACCCCTTAATGAGATCCCTGGGCTTGAACCAGTTTATCAAGCAATGTTGTCATTTTGCACATTGAAAGTTGCTGATGGCAAAGTTCCCGTTTCTTTTGTTTAAAAAAGTCCTAGTGGTTTTCTTTTTTTTCACATTCTGAATGCGTTGTAGATACATGGTTTCTCAAATGTGCAGGTTTCAGAGCTTTGTTTGACACACCTCCTGACAAATAACGCACTGGGGCGTTATTTGGATCCAGTAAATGTAAATCCCAGTGCTAAATTTTCTAGATTGTATTTATGACACAGAGGCTTTCTTTTCTTAGAAGGTGGCTGAGTTTTGTCAATTCCTGTTTTGGTTAAATATGACGGCGTCAACAACAGACTGTACATATTATTTCTAGATGTAGTGTTAAGAGAATTATCTTATAGGGCCTGATTTTCAGAAGGGGCATTTTAATACAGAAAATAGTGATTGCAATGCATTTTCACTGCAAGTTTCTTGCCACCTAATTACACGTCTTTATTTTCAACAGGGGCAGGTTCATTTCTCCTGCTCGCAAAGCCTTTTGCGACTTCTGCTTACGACTGATTCAATTGAAATGGCAATTGATTTCTGGTTCCTTAACAAGCCAATTAGTCACATTTCAAAGTTCCGGACTTCCATTTAACTGGAAAACAACGAGGAAGCATACGTGTCATCGCAAGAATGGGAAAAAAAAGAAAGGAAAGTTGAGCTTTTGCTCAATGAGATTTTAGCACAATCAAACTGTTCATTTCAGCAAAAGGTCCAGAGCAACTACTAAATTTAAAACATGTAAGGAGATAACTGAAAAAATAAACGCAACCTCTTCTATAAAAAGATCAAATAAAGAAGTCCAAAAATATCCTAAATGCAGAACATCAGTTAAGTGATGCAGAGTTCACCCCCTAGTCTCTGTGAGCCACTTTGGATAAAAGCTTCTGCTAAATGACTAAATAATAATAATAATAATAATAATAATAATAATAATAATAATAATAATAATAATAATAATACAGTGTGCCTCTAGAAAAAAAAAAAATTAATTAACTTATTTCAATATAACAATGTATTCTCTGTGCAATATTAATATTCATATTCTTTAAATGCAATATCTGAATGTTTCTGTATGTTTGTGAAAAATCATAATAAACATGTTAAACATTAATATGCGTTTGTTACATATGTTTTAGAATGGTCATATGTTAATTATGTATTTAATATATTCTAAAATTAGCCAACCTCCACTTAGAAGCCCCTGTTAGAAGGCACTGTTCTCCACGATAAATGAGTCGAGGCATGAGCCAGGGTACTTGGCAACTACATCAGTGATAATTGAACATCACATAAAACATGCACCTTAAAAGCATTTCATTGCTTGAATCTGGGGATATTGCAACATGTGTGCAATATATTATACCTAGTATGTTTGGGAAACCAGATAAATGATAAAATGTGAGTTTGCTTCTATTTTGTTCCACATCCCCAATTGGAAATATTATATACTCCCTTGCCCTACGAAAAAGTTAATCTGTGACATCAGTCAGTATCTTTGACATAGAAGACTGCCAGGTTTCTGATCTGTCCCCAGCTGTTGTCTGGATGACATCCGTTGCATGAGAATGAAGGGCTGCTGTAACCTTCACAGGTACAGATATGGCGTGACTGCAAGCTGTTTGTGATTCTAAATCAGACTTAAGCAGATCACACAACTCTGTTACCTGTATATCCAATCTGCATCTACGCATAACTTGTATCGGTTAGATCTAGAAATGTCTGACCGGGACAAACTATTCTGGGTTTAGGATAAGGTTGTTTTTTCCCTCCTCCCTTCCCTCATGTACTGGAGTCGGATAATTGGACGCACTTCAATATCCTCTATTGTCGATCACAGCTCAGTAGCCCTAGTCAGCGGTCACGAGAGGGGTCATGTCTTAATTAGCGAGTGTATTTTGGTACACTAAGGCTTGGACCAAATCAAAACTTTGACAACCCGCTAATCGCACTTAACAAAACTGTATTTAATAGCGTTTTCTTTTTATGAGTAGAAGAAATAAGATACTTACAAAAAAAAAACACTATTAAATACAGTTTTGTTAAGTGCGATTAGCGGGTTGCCAAAGTTTTGATATGGTCCAGGCCTAAGTGGGTGCATCAGTGTTTTGCACCTTTTGAAAATAATGTTATTTGAAAAACAGAACTAATTACAGACCTATTGCTTAACAAGCTGTAATGCAAGTGCATTTTCATAAAGCGCACACCCTGAAATGCCATTGTGCAGCTGACTTTTAGGTCTTTGCCACCTATCTTGCGACCTGTTTTTTGCTTGGCCCCTTCTGAGAATCAGGCTGAATGTCTTATGAGATATTAGACCTGGAAATTAAACCTGAAATAGTTAATTCACACTACGGTACAGTTCACAAGTCAAGCAACAAATATAGCCTCTTTTTTTCAGACTAACTTCTGTTGCTAACCACTCCAAAAATGTATAATATGGAAATAATAGGAATATTCCTATATCCCTGGCAACACTGTAGCACATATTTTATATTATTGAAAATGAAAAGTACAACAACTTTGGTTTTAATGTTTTAATTGAATTGTTTTTTTTTTTTTTTAATTTAGCCATTCCAACCGAGTTAGGAATATTGAATTCAGTGCGCTACTTTTATGTGGAGCAAAAAGGCTGGAGACAGATTACGTTGTTCTTTACCTGAACTGTGAAAACAAGCAGTAGAATGAGAGCACAGACTAGAAAGATGTACATTCATGTGAATACTATTACTGGCTAAAAAAGAAGAAGTCTGTAATTTTGACAAGACAAATGTGCCTTCATAATGTGTAACATTTATTTAGTGAGGGCAATGTTTTGTATTGCATCAATGGGAGCTAATATAAATTATTATTGTTGCTTAGTAATACATATTGTAGTAGTACAACATGTGATTGTGTAGAAATTGGTTTATCCAAGAACTGCCTAACCGAATTTTGGGAGTTGTTTGCAGACCACCTGGAGTTTACTCATGGACCACAGGCTGGGAACCACTGCATTATAGCATTCCCAACTAAGATAATTTCATAAGAGTTTTCATTATCATTTGGCATTAGTTAGTGCCAAATGATAATGAAATCTGTGTTACTTCATTGTTTGACCGAAACATAAACGGAGACATTGTGAGGAGGTTGTGTTAACAATGTCCCATCATTTAAGCTGATTTATTGCAGTTTAAAGGGCAACGGTATATAGGCATGTGTCATGGATCACTCAGTGGTGACGTCAAGTCAGGAAGTAAATCCACAACACACAGGACTGCGAGGTCAGAGAAATTCGCTGCTTGCGCGTTTATTATAAACGAATGAACAAAATAAAACGTTTTAACAAAACACAAACACTGTTAAAGTACCTTGCTCAAGGGTACAGCAGCAGTGTCCCCCACCTGGGATTGAACCCACGAACCTCCGGTCAAGAGTCCAGAGCCCTAACCACTACTCCACACTGCTGCCCATTTAATATTAATACCCACTTTAATCTGTGATTGTGCAATCCCTGTGCCTAAATACAAATATACATTTTAACAACACTCATGCTACATAGCCCCACATTATATCCCGTGCACCAATACATATACACCAACATTAACACGCCACATACAACATAAAACACAAAAATACACACAGGGGCTGGGCACCCAGCCACAGCATGTCATGTCTTAACAAATATATTTTTGTTGTTGTTTTGATTAACTTTTTATCCCATTCCAGTGAAGTTTAAAGAACATGTGATCGCAATATAACTCTTACATCCTGTCTATACTCAAAGTACATCTGGTACAACAAAATATAACCTTTAAATTGCCCCTCTTCAACTGCCCCTATATGCAAGATACAGTTTGGTATCAGTGCAGAATGTGCTATTCCAGCCAGGCCCACGTGCAGAGTGTTGCAGCCAGGGGGAAGGTCAGTGATTACACTCTGGTATACATGATGTACTTGGGAGTTCAGGCATGATTCAGAGGTCAATTAAGGCCACTGTGCTTTAAGCTTAAACAGAAAATGTTACAAAGTAAAAATATACAACAAGAATGTGTTAGTTTAGATAACTCTGATATTCCATAACGATACCAAGTTAAGGGACCATTTAAGGGACATGAAATATAAAAAAGATTTGAAACCAATGTTACAGAAAGTGTGAATATTGCTTACCTTAATAAATCAAATAAGTAATGTATTATCATTACAGCACAGTGGAAAATGGGACCCCGTGAGCCTGAAGTTTCAGAATGAAAGTAAAGCACCAGTAATACAGCTTCTGTGTACCTGTAGCAGCAAATAGGTGTTTCCCTACTATAAATATAAATACAATATGTTCGGTTTAAGAGGCTGGTACATCTAAAGTATTTAAGGATTACAGTTTATTCTTGTACACTCTTAATCTTGTTCTTCTATTCAGCGACTTACCTCTATGTGACCCTGTGTTCTGCAAGTAGTAGGTGGGTCATAGCTGAAGCTTAAATCACTCTCTTGGCTCCATCTAACAAGATTTCCTTTCTTCCCTGTCTCCCATGCTGAATTATGCTGATGCTAATGTTGCTGGCCTACATATCAGTTTCCAAGCTGCATTGACTTAAGCAGAGCACATACAGTAGGCCTATGGATCATAATGAATCATTTGGATTATTCTTAGAGCAGAACCCTTTTATATCTTTATGTAACCCGACTTTGCAGCATCGGGATGTCACTGCTTGTCTTTTCGTAGTGGTTCTATCTTTGCATTGTGTTTTCCTAATTAGTTCTCTGCTTTACATTGTGTCCCTTTTACCTTTCTTCTATTCCTCTCCTCCATCCATCTTCACCCCCATATGGAAATAACTTATATTTCACATATATAAAAAGCAATATATGTTACACTTATATGCTGTTATTTCTCTTCATTTGGTTTTTATGTGTACCCATATATGTTCATATATAAATGATATACGGATTGGTTATGAAATTGGCCCGGATTTTATGTGTTAGTATATGTAACATATATTGCTCTCCATATATGTTTTGTTATACTCCAAATATGTGTCTTTATACTTTAAATATATGGTTTTTTTTTTAATAATTTACGTGTGTTTTTTATACTTTATATATATTTTGCATAATCTAAATGTGTGTTTTTATACTTTAGATATGTGTTTTTTTATAATGTAAATATGTCTTTATATACTCTAATACCCCTTGATTTGGTGAATGTTTTATACAAATGACTACATATGTTCATATATTATCCATTGTCCAAATAAGAAAAATGTGAAAATTAATATTAGAATATACACTCAATTTATATAACATATGTACAGTCAAACCTGCTCATGCACCTTTATTTACCAACCACCTGGTCTAAGCGACCACTTTAAATTCCTCCCAGTTTGTGCTTTTATTGAACTGTATTAAACGACCACCTGTCTAACGTGACCAGCGACCACAATCCTCTACCCAGCAACAGACCCAAACCTGTATTAAGCACCCTTACACAGAGCTATTGTTTTAAGAAAATATGGTTTTAAATGGTACGTCGTAAATTCACAGGAATACGGTAACCATTAGTGGTCTTTTTATCCGTAATCAATAAAACAGCGCTCTCTTGTAAAGGAAGAGAGAAAACGTGGCGAAACAAAAGGTCCTCCCTAGATGACAGAATTAAAGTTATTAAACTTGTAATGACAATAAGTGCCAGAAAAACTGTTGAAAAATTCGGCACTAGAAAGACACAGATACAGCATTTTGAAACGGAAAGAACTAGGGCTTCAATTTTAAGGTTTTTATTTTTGTTCACGTGACGTTTTGAGCTGATTTGATATGTTAATTAAGCTGTTAATAACTAAACAAAGTGTCGTCCCCCCCAAACAAATTTTGCCCCCAAATTTCTCCTTGGACGTTTAAAACCCACCCCCCAAGAAAAAAGAACTTTAGCTCGCATGCAAACGAACTCAATCCCTTTGCTCGCTGTGAAGAGCTGCATTTTCTGCGCGGCAGTCCAATCATAAGTAAGCAGAGGCAGGACATACACCGTGGAAGGTAGTCTGCATTTCAGTTCAAGGTCTTGTGAGTTTAACCAATGGGAAAGTCAAAGATCTGCCCTGGTTTTGCAGCTGTCTAACCATTAGTGAGCAGAGGTGGGACATAAATAAATATGCTAGGGGTGCGGCGTAATAGCTGAATTTCACGCAATATTGAGAACTTCAAAATAATATTTAGAATTGCTTTAAAATAAATAAAAAAGGTGATATGGAACAGCACTGGCTACAGCAATCTAGGATGTCTATCGAAGTCAGCACAAAAACATGAGCGTTCCGAAAGTCACTTGCGAGGCACTCACTGTAACACTCAAAAGTTTTGGACAAACCTGGATTGATGTTCAACCGGATGAGCAGAAGCGTAGGGACACAGTACATCACAAGAACTGGCATTCAGAGGGCACGATTAAGGCACCAATTCCTCAAATTGAGGTAATTATGTGTAATTACTTTCTCTGATTTCTGACTACGGCAGCATGTTAAGCAATCGCTTATCAATAGCTACAGTATTCTCGGGTACCGCTAACAAGATTCAGAATGAATTAAAGCAGTACAGGAAGCCAAGTACGAAGCTGTAATGGTAACGCAGCTCCACTGTCTCCACTGTGTTTTCAGAGATGTCACTGATAGTGGCCCGAAAGAACGGTTGTTCTGTGAAAATGTGTTACATTTACTAAAATACAAATAATAATAAAAATGCTTTTAAAAGGACCAAATTCCAGATTAAGCAACTAATGCCCAATAAATTAACTGTTCAAAATTTGTAATCGAGTGACAGCCCTAATATTTTACTGTGTTGTGGATTTATTTACAAGAAGCACAGTTGCAACTGAGGCTTTGAGATTGTCACAACTAGGTCGCATCTTACTATGGACTAAATGTTCTTAGATTTTTTAAAATAGGAGCTGTAGAGGGATCTTGTTGGAGAATACTAAAAAGTATTTGTTGATATGTTGTATTTCTTTTGGTCACAGGATGATAGGTAAGAACTAGGGGGACACAATTGTTAGTATTCTGTGCGTTGCTTTTGTACAAAACATCCTTTCTGTTTATCGTAGATACACATAACTGAACTTCTCAAGTGGTTGTCTGGAAAACCACGGTTTCTGAAAAATGCACACAATTAATTTGTTTTCTTTAAAAAAAATCAGTTTCATTACTGCAAATGCAGTAAATCTCTGGTGGTTCTGTCGGAGAGGTGGCCCTCACTCCGGATATACTAACAATACTCTGTTGGGCAAAGATAAATCATGGAGACTCCACTGTAGTGGAAGACCTGTTGATATTGACTTTGGTTGCTGAGGCTGCTTCACTTATACAGAAGGAATAAATATGATGTTTACTATAAGGCAAGACATGAGGAGGGATGGGCAGTAGTGTAGAGTAGTGGTTAGGGCTCTGGACTCTTGACCGCAATCCTAGATGGGGGTCACTGCCGCTGTACCCTTGAGCAAGGTACTTTACCTACATTGCTCCAGTAAAAATCCAACTGTATAAATGGGTAATTGTATGTAAAAATAATGTGATATCTTGTAACAATTGTAAGTCGCCCTGGATAAGGACGTCTGCTAATAAATAAATAATAATAATAATAATGACTGTCATGATGAAAGGTGAAGGGGAGATCTGATTTTGCTTGCAGAAGGTCGTGAAGGCTGACCAGTCTGCTGCATAGGAGTCGGTGGATTAAGCAATGGCAGCGGCCATATTAGCGAGAAGGGATGGATTTAATTGAATATCAGCTTGCTGAATGGAGGCACAAGCATGTGGAGAAGATGAGCTGAGGGTACCAGACGTCTGAAGCAGGAGAATTGCAGAAGGTTGTGAAGGCAGGCCAGCCGGATGTGCAGGAGGAGCGAGTAGATGGAACGAGGGCATTGGCCATGTAACCTTGCGCGGAATAGGAAGAGATTACGAAGGGTTGAATTTAGTTGAATATCAGATCACTGAATTGTGTAGATTATCTTTTGCGTGAACAGGAAAGACAATGAAATCCTGGTTGAAAGTTGGTGGGGAGATGCGATTTTGCTCGCACAAGGTTTTGAAGGCAGACTAGCCGGTTGTGTGGAATGATGACAGAGGCCATGTAATCTTGAACGCACGTGAGGAGAAAAGCAGGTTTCAACAGTAAAAGGAGTCATTTGCGGTGGAGAAGCAATGTAGAGGGGCTGAATATCTGCATTTTTCCCACATTGTGAAGATGGGCTGATTTGACTAACTGTTAACTAATAATAATATGAATGCGCAGTTAGACAAGAGACAGACAATTTTGCAGTAGATTTGTATTCTGGGCAGCTATAAGGTAGCCAGAGCAGAATCGACCATAGACAGCTTAAATGGAGGAATGCCAGATGGAGTGTGCTTGTGCTGTGAGGACGGGACCTTGAGTGGCTGGTTTCTGTGTTGTGCTGGAGGGGGAGTGGGAAAGGCAATGGCGCTGATGGAGTGGATTGAAACAGCGGAGTTGAGAGGCTGAATGAGTTGCTTGATACCGTTGGAGATTTGGAAACATACAACAGAGAAAGAATTAGGAGAAGCTGAAGGATCGGGTGAAGCAGCAGGGGGGATGTGAAGTAGAAAGAGCAGGATTGGGAGCGTGCACAGTTGGAGAGGAGTGTCTGCTGACAAGCCTGGTTCAATGAACTGTCATGTGAGAAGGAAAGACAGGTTGTGCTGAGATGGATTGGCAGTACATAATAAATAAAGAAATCTGATCGCTCCCCTTTGGGATTGCAATTTATTTTTTAAAGAGCTTTCAGAATCAATACATGAACATAGCAGCATGCAAACAAAAAACGCAAGACAGCGCATAAGTTCCTGACTTGGGGTTTAAATAGGGAGATATTATTGGAAGGACATATCCACACCCAAGGTTACAATACAGTATATTTAATATGGAAGTTATTTTACCTTTAATGGAACTACCATGAGATATTATTGCAGAAAATAACTTGTCTATTGCCACGTTCTTATCAAATCCTATGCAGCACCACTTTCACAATTTTGTTCATTTTAAGTTAATTTGTTCTACGTTGTATTATTCATCTTTAAAAAAACTTCAGTTTTCAGTTTGTTGTTTAACATTATAGGATGTGTTACATATTAAACGATAACATTGTTTAAAGATGCCGCTCAAATTTTAAAAAAATGATGCAATGTAGGAAGAGAGACCATAAAATGAGTAAGGTTGTTTGGACCATTTTTCTAAAATGATGGTAAGTTTTCTTTGCATGAAACACAATCAAGTTGTGTTTTCTAACATGATATTTATCCTGCTGTGTAGGTGAAATGCATTTCCTGAAATTTCATGTTACAATTTTCTAATCTACATTCTTAATCTTTCTGAGAAATGCAAAATGGTTGTTTATACTGGTAAATGTTAGCAGCAATTTAATTGGCAAAGAATACAACCCTGTGTGAAGACACTTTTTAATTGGGCAAATAATACAACCTTGTGTGAAGACACTTTTTAATTGGGAAAGAATACAACCCTGTGTGAAGACACATTTTAATTGGGAAAGAATACAACCCTGTGTGAAGACACTATTTTGGTCACGTGACAGTTAATTGCTTCAAATTAAATATACTGTGAGGAACTTGTTTACGCATCTTTTATTTCTACACAAGGTACAAACCCCACAGCTGGAGAAAGCGATTTACGAGAGCAATATGTAAAAAGAAGGAGTAAAAAGAGAACTAGAATGCAGTTATGTTCACCAGCACATTTTTTGAAACATGTCTGCTTTGTAGTCTGCACATCATATTGCTGTCCTTGTTGATGACCATGTTGATGTTTTCTCTGTTTTTAGTTTTATATTGTATTGTGATTATACTACTAGTTTTCTACACTGAAGTAGCACATTCATTTTCTTTTGTTAATTCAGTGATTTTCTGCACTATGCTCTTCCATCATATGAGGTGTCATCTAAATAATTAATATATCATAGGCTATTATATCCTTTGAAACTGCTTGTCAAATTTAATCATAAACTCAATGAGAGCAATTTGTCAAAATCTGATGGCAAAAAAGGGACACACCGTTTAAGAAAAAAGAAGAAAGCTTTTTAAAATATGTAAATGATTGTGTTATAGTATAGTTAGGGTAGAACAGAACGTCAGTCATTCTGGCGCCTTGCAGAATAGAGGAGGCTGTGAGACACTGCTGGAAGCAGAACTTATATTTGTAGTTTTATTTACAGTGTTTATTTTCTTGTGTTATTTTCTCCTTTGGATTTTGATTATTATTTCATAAAATAAACTGTCTCCACAACCATGGGAGGAATGCCATTGCTGGTAAACCTCCCAGGTATATTCCTGGTGCCATCCACCGGGGTAAAATAATTGGGTGACAGCTCCGGATCGTGTTAGCCATTTAGTCTGGTGAACAATGAACAATCACAGAGTTTTTAGACAGACAGACAAAAAAACAAAACACTCACGTTTCTTCATAACAACAATACAGGTCCTTCCGGTTTCAGCATAACCATAGCAAGAAACAGATTACGTCGCTTCGTCTCCTATTTGTACCATCATGCATGACCCCTTGGTAAACTATTGCAGCCACTCTTCCAATCCGCGACTGCCACATCATTTCCCTTCCGGGTCGATGAGTTAGTGCACCGAAGCTCCGCCCCCTTTCTTGATGACCAACTTCCTTTTAACCCTGGGAATGAATTGTCAGGCCAACCAGTCCAGGGTACTCTGTTCCCGTTACTTAGCGCCCTCACACATCGGGAGCGAGATTTACCACCAAGAATCATTCTATTTCTGTCACACTGCTACACGGTCATCTTTGTTTTCCAGAATTCCCGAACTGAGTTAATCAGCTCTAGACGTGTTTGATTAATTTAACACAACAGGATTTGCATGCTGGACAGATGTTTTAGAGTTAGTTTGGTTAAAAGCCATTTTGATTTTTTAAAGAATAAATTCATAAAAATGGGAGTAGTCACAATCAACTTTGCCAGTCGAAAGTAGGTTGAGTGCCGAACTGCATCGTTTTCAATACAGTTTTAAGAAATGGTCTGTGGATTTTGTAATAGTGGTTTAACAGATCAATTATTACACCGTTAAAAAAAAAAAGTGTTTGCGCTGCTGAGATATTTTGCATGTGTTTATGAAAAGCAGCTAAAATTTTTTTTTATTTACGTTAGTAGGGTTATTCAAAATACAATTGACCTCTTTGTATTACTGTACGTTTGCGCATTTTAACTATATTGATGATTTTACTTATTCAACAACTGGGATTTTATTGTGCTAAGTGTGGTGGTTAAAGGGTTTATGGTGCGATGTGTTCTGTGTAAAATATTTTCACTATTGTTTTTTTTTTAACAATATCAGTGAACAGCCCTTTCTTATCTGAAAATAACGGAAATTACTTATTTGTAACACGCATTATTATGCTAACCTCTTAGCCTTTCAAGATACCTTTCTTTCTGTAATATTAAGCAAATTAGATTGAGTTTATTGATTTTGAACTGAAGCATATATGTGTGACTATGCAATGGTTTTAAAACTCTGATTTCGCCTCAGTTGCATTAGCTTGGACTGCTTTCCTTTGTAACTGCTATGTTTTAAGACCTAGAAGCAATATCTCTATATCAAATATCACATTAAATGCCACATGATTTCCTTTCATATGGTTAAGGTATCTGAAAAAAGGCTGCCATCAGTAAAATTGTAAATAAATGGTTAAATGCATTCTTTTATTTTGAGGTATCCGTTACAATACATCCAACCCAATTGAGCGTAGGTAAAAGGGCCTCTGTATGGTCAATAACAAACTCAGAAACCGTGGACCTTTAATGGTGAACTTCAGTGGGTCAAGTATGGCCACATTATTGTGCATCTCAATTTTGTATTTTTAATAGACATGTTCTTTTCTTTTTACTTCTAATCTCCTGTAAAATGAATGTGATTAAATCAAACTGCCTCGAACTGTCAGAACTAATGACTCGAATTGACTCGAGCCAGATAGGTGACTCGACCAAACTCTGTGACTCGACTCGACTCGAGCTTGGCATGTCAAAGACTCAACTCGACTCAAGTCTTTGCCCCGTGACTCGACTCGAGTCCCAATTTTTGTGACTAGATTACAACACTTCTGTAAACAATAATTAGGTATTTTCTTTCTTTAAATGCCAGGCCTATTGTTCTAGAAATCCTGTGCCTTTGTCTTTCTCTCACTCTCTTAATTTTCTGTCTTTTTCTTAACACACACAAATAAAGCCAAATAGTACCATTAATATAAATCCAGTAGGGACTGAAATAATTTAGAACTGCTAAAATTGTATGTAAGTAGCACATGGATAAACCACATCTCTAAAAACACGCTATTGAACTTGAACTAAATTAATCTCCAAATTAAGATTAAGCATTACAGATGCTAAATACACCTGGACCCAACTAAGTAAATTGGAGTCAATTGATTTAATTAACCCTGTGTTTAATACGTAGCTTGTAGTTTATGGTTTGAAAATGTATGCTAGGCATGTACTTAAAATTATAGTCCATTACAGCAGTCTTATCCCATAAAATAAGTTCAAGCAAGGGTCAAGATGTACTAGTTGCCTGGACAGACTATGGTTAAGGGTCTGCCATTAATATTAAACGGGAGCAAAATTACAGGGATAATTTAAAAAAAGAGGGAAAGTAAACCAATGACAGTTCCATTGGCATGGCAATTAATCTTTTTAAATGGAAAACCAAGTTTAACATGTGGGTTACCTGGTTATCTTACAAACAATAGAACATAGCAGAATTATCTTAATCTAGGTATCATATTAATTTATCTTTTTGTGGACATTGGCTGATTTGAGTTGAAAGGTATTTTCTTGTAATGTGTTAAAAAAAGAATACAGCTATAACTGTGAAATAAAGCATGTTGTAGCTCCTCACTGGGTGTAATTCATTTACAGGATTACCTTTCATCTCTAGCATTCGGGATTCTTCAAAAGAAAGATGTCTTTTACTCTGTTTAGGAAATGGGGCTTCAAACTTGGTATATGCCCATACTTTGCTTCTGGAAAGATTCACAAAACCAAAGTTTCCTCATTGTCCACTTTGTGTAAATAAAAAAAAAATGTCATAGGCTGAACTCTCATTAAATTGAATATCCTGTATTATGGGAATACTAAATCTGTATTTCTCAAAGCAAAAAATGGTTTAAAAGCAAATGCAGTTTTGAGTACTTTTTTTTGAGTAGCCTATCATGCTACCTGTCATTTGGCAAGTAAATTATTTACAGCATCTGTTTCAAAGTATCCGTACTGTAAGTTGTGTGTTTGAATCACACCTGTCATATGCACAGAGAATAAGTGCATTAGAATAGTGTTTTGTACCTTCCCCATCTGCCTGTCAGTGAAGAAAACAAGGATGATTAATAGTGGACAAGACTGTAGTAAAACAGATAGGGTTACTTATGACACTTTGATCTAATGGAAGAAACTATTTTATGCAAAAGGAAGGATGCCAACAATGCTATCTCGAAGGAAGCACAAGAGAAAAATGCCATTCTAGGAAGATATTGCAATATCACATATACAATACAATAGACTTCATCTACAATTGATTGTCACTGTAGCTCATCCTTTGACACTTCATCTTGCCACGTGACTTTATAAACACCCTGTGCATGCTGTATGTTATACAATATACTATGTTTTTAAACAATGCACTGAAAATTGGTTTAGTTTATTTATTTAAACCGACTTAACCCATCAAGGGGAGTGAGATTCTTATGTTACCAGTACATGTATTTGGTTATTTCAGCAGCAGTGTTCACCATTTATAGTTAAACATCAGCCTGTAGCTCATCAATCATACACTTTCAGACAGTTGTTACCACATGTTATGCAGTATGGCAGGCACCCAGGTCAGGTGAGCTGCTCAGTGCGCCATGGGATTGTCCAATCTGGCTGGAATTTCTATCTATTTATTTATTTATTTATTTATTTATTTTTAAGTATTGCATGGTTTATAGAAAGTTTTTTTTTTTGCATAACCTCCCTTTTCTATAAACCTTGAGTTTGTGAAGCTATAGTAAAACAGAATAGTGTAATAATGCACTGTCCTCAATTTCTATGAAGGTGAAGGTATAAGCTTTATCTTTGACACACATCTCCATCTCCTGTAATTTCATCCAACTATGCCTGTGGAGAAAGGGAATTTATGAATTTAATTTTTAGAAACCAATTGGCATAGGTTGATTTGCCAGTTGTTGAAGAAGCATGCTAACCTTTTTGACTACTTTAAAAAACATGCTATCATCCAGTCCTTAAAGTAGCAAATGATCAGTTTATCAATTACTCTTCTTATTTTTATAAGCAGTGAAGATAAATTAGGATTGTTATTTGCATAGATTTGTAATATAAATAATAGGCCTTGAGCCTGGGAATATCCACTAAAACTGTGGGTGACCAGTGAAAAACCCATGTGTGGTGGGATGGAACCATTCGGAATACGGGCTGGCTTTCATGCTCAATAAACTTTTCATCTCTTTCTGACCTTTTTCCAACCTCCCCGTCTTCATGGAACAACAGCCTTCTCATTTATTTTGTGAAAAGAAATTGAGGTCATTGAATCCTCAGAGTATGAAATCCTTGAGTATGAAAGATAAATGACCTAAACAATACTTTTAACAAGGTTAAAATAGGGGCTATATATATATATATATATATATATATATATATATATATATATATATATATATATATATATATACAGTACTGTGCAAAAGTTTTAGGCAGGTGTGAAAAAATGCTGTAAAGTAAGAATGCTTTCAAAAATAGACATGTTAATAGATTATAATTATCAATTAACTAAATGCAAAGTGAATGAACAGAAGAAAAATCTAAATCAAATCCATATTTGGTGTGACCACCCTTTGCCTTCAAAACAGCATCAATTCTTCTAGGTACACTTGCACAAAGTCAGGGATTTTGTAGGCATATAGTCAGGTGTATGATTAAACAATTATACCAAACAGGTGCTAATGATCATCAATTCAATATGTAGGTTGAAACACAATCATTAACTGAAACAGAAAGGAGGAATAAAACTGGGTGAGGAACAGCCAAACTCAGCTAACAAGGTGAGGTTGCTGAAGACAGTTTACTGTCAAAAGTCATACACCATGGCAAGACTGAGCACAGCAACAAGGCACAAGGTAGTTATACTGCATCAGCAAAGTCTCTCCCAGGCAGAAATTTCAAGGCAGACAGGGGTTTCCAGATGTGCTGTCCAAGCACTTTTGAAGAAGCACAAAGAAACGGGCAACGTTGAGGACCGTGAGCGCAGTGGTCGGCCAAGGAAACTTACTGCAGCAGATGAAAGACACATCATGCTTACTTCCCTTCGCAATCGGAAGATGTCCAGCAGTGCCATCAGCTCAGAACTCAGAAAACAGTGGGACCCTGGTACACCCATCTACTGTCCGGAGAAGTCTGGTCAGAAGTGGCCTTCATGGAAGACTTGCGGCCAAAAAGCCATACCTCCGACGTGGAAACAAGGCCAAGCAACTCAACTATGCACGAAAACACAGGAACTGGGGTGCAGAAAAATGGCAGCAGGTGCTCTGGACTGATGAGTCAAAATGTGAAATATTTGGCTGTAGCAGAAGGCAGTTTGTTCGCGAAGGGCTGGAGAGCGCTACATGAATGAGTGTCTGCAGGCAACAGTGAAGCATGGTCGAGGTTCCTTGCAAGTTTGGAGCTGCATTTCTGCAAATGGAGTTGGGGATTTGGTCAGAATTAATGGTCTCCTCAATGCTAAGAAGTACAGGCAGATACTTATCCATCATGCAATACCATCAGGGAGGCATCTGATTGGCCCCAAATTTATTCTGCAGCATGACAACAACCCCAAACATACAGCGAAAGTCATTAAGAACTATCTTCAGCGTAAAGAAGAACAAGGAGTCCTGGAAGTGATGGTATGGTCCCCACAGAGCCCTGATCTCAACATCATCGAGTCTGTCTGGGATTACATGAAGAGAGAGAAGCAACTGAGGCTGCCTAAATCCACAGAAGAACTGTGGTTAGTTCTCCAAGATGTTTGGGCCAACCTACCTGCCGAGTTCCTTCAAAAACTGTGTGCAAGTGTACCTAGAAGAATTGATGCTTGATGCTGTTTTGAAGGCAAAGGGTGGTCACACCAAATATGGATTTGATTTAGATTTTTCTTTTGTTCACTCACTTTGCATTTAGTTAATTGATAAATATAATCTATTAACATGTCTATTTTGAAAGCATTCTTACTTTTACAGCATTTTTTCACACCTGCCTAAAACTTTTGCACAGTACTGTATATATATATATATATATATATATATATATATATATATATATATATATATATAAACACAGCAGGGAGGTGGTTAAAATCCCCCCTGCTAAAAAACAGTATTTGTTAATTGTTTTATTATTTGTTAATTAATTTCAGCTGGTAATTATTGTAAATTGAAGCCAGCTGACAGAAATAAAAAGGCAGCAGTCAGTCTACTTGGGACTGCTGAGTAGAAGGACATGGGAAGGTGGTACACTGTGTCTGAGCAGTCATTTTGTGTAAGTACTGTGCTGTGTTTATTGTTTGTGTAAACCATGCGTTTTGTTTATAATGGGTAAACGGTGTATCCATCCCGGGGTAGACAGGGCGTTCCAGTGCTGACAATAAAGTGTGATCCATCCCGTTTTCTGACACCACATGTGGCAAAGTGGTTTACAGTGTGCAGGTGCAGGAGTGATGTGGTGATCAATAATAGACAGACAACGATAATCCAAAAGTCACTTGACAACGGTAAATAATAACGAATGGTAGTACACAAGGCTGTGTACTACACAGTTTAACCCAGGGGTTCAGTCCCGAAACAATAAACACGGTATTTAATACTCACACAATATACAAACATGATCACCAGTCCAAAGTGAGTGCTGTAGTGCTCGTGGTGCAAATACAATTTATCGTGAAACAACTGCAGCTTTGTCCGGGTTTTGTGCTGGCCTGTAGCGACAGCTCCGGATCGTGTTTGCCATCTAATAACAACAAACAAGTATAATTAGACATGACAAAACAAACAAAACACTCACGATAGACAAACAAAACACTCACGATAGACAAGATGGTTCTCCTTTTGGTTCAGCGTTAACCATAACAAAGGAACAGATCACTTCGCTATGTCCCCTTATATACTGTCAATCATGACCCCTTGGTTAACGATTGCAACCGCTCCTCCAATCCGCGGCTGCCACATTGTTTCCCTTCCGGGTCGATGATTTAGTGTACCGTAGCTCCGCCCCCTTTCTAGATGGCCAACTTCTGTGTAACCCTGGGAATGAATTGTCTGGCCATCCAGTCCAGGGCACCTTGCTCCCTTTACACAGCGGCCTCACAGGTCAGGAGGGAGATTTATCACCAAGAATCATTCTGTCTCTGTCACAAGCACATATTTAATATATGAGTCAGTCAAAATAATGAGAGCCATAAATATTATGCATTTTTCACGTATGAAAAAAAACGTAAACATTTTTGGCACGACTGTCTTAGTGCTGTGCATATAATGAAGTAATATACTACTACCAGTGCAGCAGGTCCCCAACATTTCTGGAGCAAAATAGGTTTTATGGGTGTGATTTGCCAAATATTGATGGCATTACAGTATTTTGTTTAAATATAGCTGACATAGCAGTACATAACTAAATAACATAAATAGAGAAAATGTTTTTGAAGTTCATACCGGAAGTTTTTTTTTTTTCTTTTGTAATTCATTTTCTGTTAGGTCACAGAATCGCCGTTCAGTAGTTTTTTCATTTGCCATTTTATCTTGCTGTTTAGGAATGGAGGTGGAGGGCGTTCCTTTGAAAAGGGGCGCGACTGACAGTTCTGTGAACCAAACACACAACAGACGGAGACTATTGCTCGGTGGTGTAAAGATATGAGGTCAATAGTTAAATCTATTTTTGCTCCTGTGATAAGGTATTAACCAATCACAGGCCAGAATTTCCAAACACTGACAAGCAATGTATATACAGTATATAGTCAGAACTCAGATATACAACAGTCAGATAAAATGTCAGCTGCGTTTTACCATCCTTGTATTAAGAAGCAAATCAATTCCCACTATATATAAGTAACAAAATGCACTTACCCGTCACACAAGTTTTCTGATGCAAAGCCCATCTCTTCAGTGTTAGAATTTATTTGATTATCCATCACAGCCTGAGTTTTTTTTCTTTTTGCGTGTGCAAATCAGTCTTTATTGTGCCAGTTACACAGCGCTTCCTCCAGTTTCACCTGATTAAAATGCAGCAACAACAAAGCAAATGAGACCAGCTACTGTAATGTGTAAAACAGTTAATCATTAAACAGTTTTATATACTGTGATGTATTTTTTTAAATCTGTATCTTTAGTTGCTTTTGTGCATTTTCATTTGCAAGTGAACTGTGACATTAACCCACGGTAGAAGAGATGATGTCGTTTCTAGAACGACATCCTTGAATGGGGAGAAGCATCTGGAGTGCAGTGTTGACAGACTCCAGGACTCCTTTGTGATGGGTGGTTTGGAAGATGAAGGTTGGAGCAGATCTTTGGATGTCTTGCAGCAACATTTGTATCCTGGAGGTTGGAGCAGATCCTTGAATGTATGCAGCGACATTTGTATCCGAGGTAGTGAGTTAACACTGGAACCGCCACGGCAGTCATTTTGACGGTTTGAGGTTTTCAAATTTAAAATTGTCTGGAAGTTATAATGCCACCTTGGCAGCAACTTCCTGGCAGCATGCATGTCTCTCACTGCACAGCATGACAGAGCGCAGCACTTTCTACATTTTTTTTTTTTTAATTTTATTTATATTTTAAATACTGGGAACACCTATGTTATGTAAATGAATCAACTATCGAATTCACTATAATCAGACATCCGTTGGAATGAAGGATTGTTGCAAAATGAAACATTGCAACGCTTGTAAGGTGGATGTGGTTTGGACGATTCCTGTCACAACGTTTTCCTGTTGAATCCTGGAACTGGGTTTACGATTGTAGAAGTCGAATCCATAATGCGAAGGTAAGGGACCACATTGATATGACCGGCGGGGGTACTGTACGTTACCAAACATACGGCAAATGGTAATTCAAAAGCACGGCAGGACTGAGTTTGCGAAGTAGGTTTATACACCTTATAGGTTGATGGGAATTTGCCGGTAACTGGCTTGTAGATTGACCAATGAATATACTAGGCACTTGTATTAATGATACTATAGATTTCCTGCCTGAAAACCTTGAAGCTTTATATTCTTTTTGATTCAGGGTTTACAGGATGCAGAATCAACATTATCAAATTATATAAGCATTTATGTATTGTAAATACTTATGATTTCTGATTGACATATTCTATTATTGCAGTCTTCAGGATAATATTGATTTTAAAATGATTGCACGTTTTTTTATTATTATTTTAAGAATAACGTATTTGTGCTTTTTTTGGTGGCTGCTGAGTTTTAAAGCATGTGGTAGCAAATAACCACTAACTTTATTTGTGTCACGCTAAAGTGTTAAAACTGAACCTTGATCCTGCCTTTCTTTCTTATTCCATCAGATATCAGATACTGTGTTTATCACCAAAGAGGGGTGTCACTTATGACCAAAGTTTTAATTGTTTTATTCACTGGTGGTTTTATTGTATACTGTTTTAGTTGCACTATTTATTGTATTTTTTACACTGTGTGTTTTATTTATTTTTATACCCAAAGGGAGACCTCAATAAGGGGTTAAACATATATATTTTATGTACCCAAAAGGAGACCCCAATAAGGAGTTTTATGTGTATGTGTTATCCTTTTAATTATTTTATCACGGGCACGGTCACAAGTGATTGGGGCCTTAATTCTAGTCAGGTGCAAATCATCAGCACCCCTTGATTTGTTGCCCTATATAACTGGAACCAAAAGAACAGAGAGAGAGAACATGAGGGGAACACTTTGGAGCGGGACTGTGGCCATTTTGGACACTGAAGGAAGAGAAGCAGCACTGGGGCCTAAACAAAAAAGACATTGAAGAGAAGCAGAAGGAAACAAAGTGGCACAACTAAATGCAGTGAAGACTCTACGTCACAGAAAAGAAAGTGAAGTACTCTTTGCATTGTTGAGATTAAGAGAATACTGTTTCACAAAGGACTGCGAGTATAACTCGTGTTTATGTAAGCGTCCCATTTGATGGCTTCTAATGTTCTAGTTATTGTTAACTGTTACACGACTCCAGTACATGGGGATTGTGAATGGAATAAGTATACTGTTGGACTGGAAGATTTATTGTATTATGAGTGCTGACACATTGTAGTTTTGTCTGTCTTCAGGGCTTGCCTTCTCTCTCCCTCTGTTCCATTGCAGAGAAGACAGACTGCTGTATTACCTGCAGACACCCTGATAAGCGAGGCTCTCACATACTAGAGTTACGTATCAGTGGCCAGGTTGGAAGACTAATGCTCTTGTAGGGAGGGGCTGAATGTGGGGTGTGTGATTAGCCCCACTCAGAGTGAGGCGGGGAGGGGAGAGCAAGTATTAAGGATGGATTGTTTTCATTGTTTCTCCAGGATTGACATCACAGAGGGGGATCTGGATGCAAAGTTTTGGCAAGGAGCCAGTTGGACTTTCGTGGACAAATTAAAGTGCCTGCATTATAGTGAAGACCACTTTTTGTCCTTTTGAGGAACAAGACACTCAATAATGGTATTGTGGACATAATGAATCTAGCTTCTAAACTGTGTGGGACATTTTGAAATCCTCCAGTGGGACTGAACTATTCTGTTTACTTATCAGAATACTTGCTGTGTGGATATTAAATTATAGCATTGTTATTTTAGGGGGTGTAAGTGTTCTTATTGATGTTTCTTTGTGAAACAAACTTGTTGATTTATTTGACATAATAAAGAACAACAATTTTATCTACCTGTTTGTAGTTCCTGTGCACTCCTGGGGTGGTCAGTCTGAGATTCAAACAACCTGCCGGGTCTAAAGAGGAGGTTATTATAAAAATATACTTGCCTGTAAAGTCATGCAAACATAACCCCTGACAGAGGCTCCACTGTTTCTTTTGTTCACATTTTGAGGAATGTGCTAGATTTATTAAATACTGCAGTGATCGACCATATATATCATGCCCAGTAGGGCAGCAGTGTAGAGTAGTGGTTAGGGCCCTGGACTCTTTGACCAGAGGGTTGTGGGTTCAATCCCAGGTGGGGGACACTGCTGCTGTACCCTTAAGCAAAGTACTTGACCTAGATTGCTCTAGTAAAAACCCAACTGTATAAATGAGTAATTGTATGAAAAAAAATAATGTGATATCTTGTAACTATTGTAAGTCGCCCTGGATAAGGGTGTCTGCTTAAAAATAAATAATAATGTGAAGAACACAGAAGTATCCAGTATATTTGCTTTATTATTAATGACTCGGAACTAGTCTAATCAACAGGTACCTTGGGGAAAGAAATGGATAAACACATCTTTATGATAAAATACTGCATATTTTATTTCCATTTGTGATATGTCTGCAGCTGTAATCTACAGTTAGATAAGGTGGCTGGGTACAGTATTTATTCTATAATGCCACATTGCCTTGTTCCCTTGAATAAAACTCAAATAAGCAATAAGGTATGTTCCAACTAACAGAGCTATGTATAATATATTTGGGAGAAGAGAGATGTATGAAAAAAGCTAAAGTATTTTAATTGATTTTTAAGACAAACTAATTTACTGATGAAATCTAATTATGGAGTGGACCATTATGGCTCAAGATATCTGTCCGAGAATAAACACTGTAATCTCATTACTGCAGCACACTAAGGCAAATGCTTCTTGACCTTGTCTAGTACATGTTTTGATCTAGATTACAAATGTGAAATCATTTCCCATTCTCAAATACACTTGGGTCTTTTAGTACTTGTACATTTAGTTTGAGTCAAATATATTTGAGGAACAACCATTACCAGCTAATTTCCAATGGCATTGCAGTGTGGTGCACTCTAATTCAATGGTTCTCGTGGTAAAACCATAGGTTGAATGGTACAAGAGTGGTAAAGAATATATAATGCTTGAAAAATACCATTGTTATCACTCTCTAATACCCCTTTTCCACTGGTACATACGAGCCGAGAAGGGCTGCTTGAAAGAAAGTGTGCAAAGTCTTTGGTGCTGGTGCCACCTAGTCTTTTTGATGCTGATATATAAGCTATTGCCTGGAACAGTGATCCTGGGTGTGTCTAACGTGCAAGAAAAAAAAAAAAACATTTCCCTATTTAGCTTGAATAAGGAAATACTAGTTGTCTATTTCCTTTTTCCTTATTTGTTGTCAATAAGGAAATTTTTGGGATTTTTTGGGGTGGGGGCATGCTGGGGAGAAGGTGGGCAAAGCCTTTGGTGCTGGTGCCAGCTGCTCTTTTTGAGCCTCAGATAAAAGCTTTTGTTTGGAACACTCACCCTGGATGTGTCTAATATGCAAGAAAACACTATTCAGCTTGAATAAGGCATAAGGAGAAAGTTACAAAAAGCACGATGAAGGCGGTATCTCTAATGTGATCCACACATACCATAAAATACCAATCACTGTTCTTTAATGTAAAACAATATAATTCTATCCATGCAACAGTTTGATGATGAACACTGGATCACCATGATTCATGTGTTTGAAAAGTACGATGAGAAATGCTTTGACTCATGTATTCTGCAAAGCACTGTAAGGACATAATTGCTTCTGTTATCATTGAGGGTTGGCAGATGGAGGATGGGGGAATGAAATTAAACATTTTCATTCAGATCCAGTAGCTTTGCAACTGTTGTGTCAATAACCTCTTGTCACTTTACTGTGCCAAAGATTTAACAGACTGACAAGACTGTAATTGTCAGAAACATTTCAGACTGTAATTGTTAGAAACATTTTCAGACTATTTGTTAGAAACATTTTCTTTTTTTGTCCGTATTGAATTTTAAAAACGCATTTGCATTCTTCTGAAGGATTACAGAATAAATGTGTCACTGTTAACTGATGTGAGTCTTATTGTGTGGATTAATGCAGAAGGATTTGCTCAATACAACAATTAGTCAGTTTAATACAAATACTTTATACGGCCTAGCAATTATCAATTTCAGAGACAGCAGAGTGTAGCAGTCTTCTCTTTTTATTCTTCCTTTGTTCGAAACAAAGGAGCTCAAGATAAGCCTTTTTATACATAACCTGTGGTTACATCATTCTTCAACAATTCATGCATTTGACACACAAACACTCTGCTAATAAGATGTATTACCACAAGAGATTAAAAGACAGACAGTGGTACAGAAGAGTACAAGACACTGACAACCTCCATATAGCATACCCAAATCAGGAATGTGTCTTTATCACAAACTTTCCACAAGCTTGCCTTTACATTGAATTAAAGAAAATACACATAAGAAAAGCATAGGAACATATAACATAGAAAAACAACACCTCATCTTGCAACATCACCAATGACACTTTAGTTCTGCTTAAGGTAGAGTGCTGACATAATTGACATAATTTAGGACTACTTGTAATGAAATAAAAGGGAAAAAGATTCTCTGGAGTTATAAAAAGCTTTTTCCAGGCTTTAAAACAGAAGGTTTGCACACTCTATCTTGTGGAGTAATACTGCTACTGAATGTGACAGATAAGAATGTGCCTTCTTCAGAATACTGACTCTCTTGACAGTTTTGGAACACACCTCTCATTTGTTTTCCCAAGCGAAGGTCTGATAAATTCCCCATGTCAAGGAGATGTTTCTCACAGTTGCAAACATTAGGTATTGGAATAACATAAATTCAAATTCACCAATCACTGCCTCTAGTTATAACATTTACATATTTTGACAAATTATGTTACACTGGTGTGAACCATACAACATGTTAATCCATTGCTGCACTATGGTACAATATCACCACCATGGTTCCTACTGCAAAAGTTGAACAGTGCATTTTGTTACTATTTCTGTGAATGTTATGGTCATCATTTTCTAGGAAGAGGAATGGTGATCACCCACCCCTTTACTTCCTTGGCACCCAGTTGGGTGTCACTAATACCTCTGATCTCAAATGGAACACCCATCTACTCAACATCTCCATGAAAGCCTCACAAAGACTTGGCATACTGTATCGCACTAATTGCATCCTCAGCTGGTCAGAATTACTCTATACAAAGCATTCCTACGACTAAAGATTGCATGTCCAGTGTGGACCGACTGCAAAGAACCAGTTTAGCCTGCTGTAGTGAAGGGCTCTTAGAATACTGAATGTGGATAATCCAGTTTCCCACAATATACATCTATTGTCCGATCACAGAGAAGTTGCAACTTTGTCTTTGTTTTATAAGATTTATAAAGGTAATTCTTCATAGGAACTGATTCACCAAGCCTTCTGCTCTAGGATCTGGATGAAGAAGACAAGAGCATCTACCCGGGCACTGCCTACCTTCTCCCCCAGAACTGCCAGTCCACCTGATAAGGTAAATTCTGGCGCAAACCTCTATATCCTTTCTTTCTTGTAAATGGGGTGTGTATGTTTGTTTCTGTGTAATTTGAAAAGTACATTGGCTCAGTGATGACTTTTTTTAAACATATATGTACTTATGAGAGCCTTAAGGCACAAAATAAAATTATCTTCAGATCATGTTTCATAAAGAAATTCACTTGGGTGAGCAGGTAGGAATAATATTCTTTTTTATAATGTTTTGTTTTTTAAAAAAAAAAATTTCAAATGATACAGCCTTTGACAAATTATCTTAAGTCCTTTGCTAGTGCAGTCTGCACAAATGGGCAACACAGTTTTAAAGCTCTGCATGAGCTGTTGTACCGTAGTTGTTCCATGTCTTGCACGGTACAATCTGCATATACGAGTAATGTTCATCATGAAACAACACAGCACGTCTAGGAAACATTTAGCCTTGAGCCAGTGGCTATGTTTTAAATTTGGGGAAATGCCATCTAGTACAACATAAAATCAAATTCCTTGGGCATGTAATTTCCAGTGAAGGCATTAAGACGGACAACCAGAAGGTGGAAGCGATCAAATCCTTTCCTACTCCTTGCTCCTTAAAGGAGGTACAAAGGTTTGTGGGCATGGCAGGATGGTACCATCGATTTATTCCTGGGTTCGCAGAAAGATCTGCTCCGCTGAATGCTCTCAAGAAGAAAGGAGCAAAGTGGATTTGGTCTCCCGAGTGTCAAACTGCCTTTGAAGATCAAAAACATGCCCTATACTCTTCTCCAGTTCTACAGCTTACTGACTGCAATCAACCCTTCCGTGTCCATACCGATGCCAGTCATATTGGCCTGGGAGCAGTTTTGACCCAACATGTGGGTGAAGAGAAGCATGTTGTGGCATACGTTTCCAGATTGTTAAATCCTGCTGAGATGAACTATTCTGTTTCAGAGAAGGAATGTCTTGTGGTTGTTTGGGCTGTGGAGAAATGGCGTCCTCTGCTGGAGGGAACAAAGTTTGAGGTTATTACAGACCATGCCTGTTTTGTTTGGGATTTCAACAATCCCAAGCCTACTTCTCATGTGATTCGGTGGACTATCCGACTTCAAGACTTTGACTTTTCTGTTGTATACAGGAAGGTGAAATTCAACACCGTTCCTGATGTGCTGTCACGTGCTCCAGTTGAACTAGATGGATTAGCTGCTGCCTGCATTAAAGATAAGTCAGATTTATTCTTCTGCTCCTTACCTGTGGATTGGCCTGAGATTTCTCAAGCACAAGCAAATGACAAGGAGGCTCAAGATATCATGCAGAGCATTGCCAAGGGTGATGTTTGTGATGGTCGCATAACTTACATTCAAGAGAATGGAATCTTGTATCGTCAAATTCCTGGGAAGCGTAATGGCGTTAAACTCCAACTCTTCATTCCTTGCAGCCTTCGGGAACAGTTCTTGAAATAATTTCATGACAGCCCTCTAGGAGGTCACATGGGATGTCTGAAGGCTCTTCTGCGGAGTCTGCTGGAATGCTTCAATCAACATCTGTAAAAGAACCTGGAGAGATGCTCGGGGTCGATTTGATGGGTCCTTTCCCACGTAGCAAACAATGCCATCAATATCTTTTTGTCGTAGTAGACTACTGCAGCAAGTGGGTTGAACTGTTTCCAATTTGTGATTCAAAAACTCCCAAA
Organism: Acipenser oxyrinchus oxyrinchus; assembly: GCA_030684275.1. NCBI lineage: Eukaryota > Metazoa > Chordata > Actinopteri > Acipenseriformes > Acipenseridae > Acipenser > Acipenser oxyrinchus. The sequence goes on from CM060250.1 coordinate 23,165,297, forward strand.
CTAGTCACTATTCTTATCCAAGATATCTTTAATTAATGGGGCTCTCCATTATTATTTTTATTATTATTTATTTCTTAGCAGACACCCTTATCCAGGGCGACTTACAATTGTTACAAGATCTCACATTATACATTATTATACAGATATCACATTATTTTTTACATACATTTACCCATTTATACAGTTGGGTTTTTACTGGAGCAATCTAGGTAAAGTACGTTGCTCAAGGGTACAGCAGCAGTGTCCCCCACCTGGGATTGAACCCACAACCCTCCGGTCAAGAGTCCAGAGCCCTAACCACTACGCCACACTGCTCCACACTGCTGCCCTATATTTGGTATCTGACAGGGGGGCACAGTTTACTAGTCAGCTAATTAAGCAGGTCTGCCGTCAGTGGGGGGTTGTATAAAAGCTTTCTACTAGTTACCATCCACAAACCAATCACACTGAATGGGTCAACTGTACTTTCAAAATAACAATCTCTTCGTAGGTTAAAGCAAATCATGCTTACTTGGATCAGTGGCTTACAGAGTTTCACTTTGCCATAAACTCTGCCACTCATGAGAGTACAGGGTTTTCACCTGCTGAAATCGCTCTGGGACGTAAACTTAGGGATCCTCTGGAAAGACTCATAGGAAGACTGCCAGATCCAGAACAGGATTCATACACTCTGATAGACAGAAGTTGTTGTTGGAGCAGGTAAAGGAAAATGTATACCATGCTCAATCAAAACAGGCTCGAAACAGAAGTGCTGTTAACTTCCAAGTTGGAGACAAAGTGTGCATACGCGATCACCCTATGTCTGATGCTGCAAAGCTTGCTCCTAAGTGGAGAGGTTCTGCAACAATCAAAAAGAGATTGGGACCTGTGAACTATCAGATAGCTCTAGACAGTAACCCTGATAACCATGAGACACACCACGTCGATAACATTAAAATATTTTTCGGTCTGTCTTCCCGTAGCTCAAGTCTGGGGGGCGGTTATGTAACACTGTTACATTAAATTGAAAGCTTTAAATCAGAAAAGCAACAAATAAATAAAGTGTAATATCCCTTTAAGAGGAGCCAGTGTGCTTCAGTATCTTTCCGTTCCACCACCAGGTCTATCTACAGGTGGCCAAATTATTAGGAAAACCTGTTTTTCCAACTTTGTTAAGGTCAAGTGGTCATCGGGGGAAGGCTGTGTTTATTCTGTGTTTGGTAACAGAGTTAGGTTTCTGGCTGCTCTGATTTTAACCAAAATCATCTACTAAAAAAATGGTTATAAGGTCTGTGCAAGGGTGGTGGGTAATTCACTGACACACGGGAGACACAGGTGATTTTGACAGCACCGCACAGGTGCCCAGTTTTATTTAAGTGGGGCAGTTCCACGTTCTGGCCCGCAGAGGGCGCTGTTGTCTGTGGTCTGCCTATCACCAATGATAGACAGTACCACAGAGATACCAGGGATGGTACCTTTCTAAATTCTAGGTGCACTCGCAGGTGCTCAAACACAAAAATAAGCAAAAGGGGAAAAGAACAAGGAAAATAAAACACATTAATCAAAACTACAAACAAAGGTGCTGCACTCGGCAGCTTCACCCCGACCGTCGCTACCCAAGACGGTCCGGTCTCCGCCCTACCCTCGCCGCTCCCTCAGACTGCTAAAACAACTACTGATGGGGTCTGCCCACGGTTTCCCCGCTAACCCTGTTTCCTTTCCTTTCTTTTCTTTTTCTTTTTATTTCTTTTGGGTTTTCCTCCCGGCCGTGTTGGGATCAGTGCGTCCCGACGTCCGTTTTTCTCTCAAAAGGGCAGACCTGAGGGAACAGCAGAATGTTATTTTATAGGGCTAGCAATCCCCAAGACCCGCCAGCTCAGCCATTCAGAGAGAGGGAAAGCCCGCACACACACTCTCCCACCTCTCCGTGTCACTGCCATGACTGACAGGCGAATATTGACGGGCTGCTGCCCTCTTCCTGCAGCACTTCGAACACATCAGAAGAGTCAGTACAGGTCTCCCCCTGTTACAAGGTCCTTTTAGGAAAAAGAACGTATTAAAAGTACTAAAACACATTTTAAAGAGTAGTTTGCTGACATTATTATTTGTTTATTTAGCAGATGCCTTTATCCAAGGCAACTTACAGAGACGAGGGTATGTGAACTATGCATCAGCTGCAGAGTCACTTACAATTACGTCTCACCCGAAAGACGGGGCACAAGGAGGTTAAGTGATTTGCTCAGGGTCACACAATGAGGCAGTGGCAGAGCCGGGATTTGAACCAGGGACCTCCTGGTTACAAGCCCTTTTCTTTAACCACTGGACCACACAGCCTCCACCTTTTTTCTGTTGGATTACAAATACCTTAGTTGTTTTTTGTTGGAGTTTTCCTGGTTTTGTTTTGAATGGGCAGCTCCCCAAGGATTTTCTACACTGACAGCTTCCCACCTGGTGAGATCTAACCAATCTTTTTTTTTTTAGATTTTGGGTTATTTTAGTTTTTTCTTGTTTTTTTCTTGTTTTTTAATTTGAGGAGCTGCAGCAACTTGACTATTCTGTTTGGGACTATATATTTGTGGGGTGTTGGTTTGGGGTTATTTCATTGGAAACCGTTACAATGGTCAGGGCCGTAACTAGCTATGAGGACACGGAGGTCGTGTCCTCGGTTGTTTGTTTGCATCATCAAGGCTGATGCTCATGTAAAAATTCTGGTGAAGTATAAAAGACTCCTTAATGTTCTCTGCTGGTTTGCCATGTAACATAGATTTGGAGGTTGAATAGTAAATACCAAGCAGTCATATAAATACTTTGGCTTGAAACCTAAGTTTGACCTTGGTAGAATGTTAACTCTGGTTATGGCCCTGCTCATTACTACTCAGTAATAACAAAAATGTATAAGTCTTTACTTATCATCCCTGCTTATCAAATCTAAAAATATAATTTAATCTGGCAAAAGCTGGGCAGATTTAATTCACGGTTGCTGTCAGAATACTTACATTACCAGCCTTCCATCTAGTTGTTTTTTCTAACGATAATTAGGTAAACCAATCTTGTTTTAGGTCAAGGATGACTGCAAACTTGAATTACTTGAGGCAATCACACAATAGCTGAAAGCTAGAAATGCTCAGTTAATGCAATAGCTCTGGCTTAATGCAGCAACTAAAAGCTTGAGTTGTGCTTATAATGCAAACTTTCCAATAATATTACAAAAACTGAAATCAATCATTCCAAACACTTTCTATGATGACCAACACTGGATTATTGATTGTGTGTCGGATGCTTTTAGATGGATAAGTGAATGGCTTGTCTTTCCTTATTGCCTGACATTGGATGCCTATGAAGTTTTGTGTTAGTCTGCAAAAGAAGATCTCTGGAATAATGTCATGTAATGGACTTCTATGCAATCAGTCACTTTTACAGTTGATTTTAGACTTGGTGTATTTGGAAGACATTTGGAAATAAAAACAAGAATGAGGGTCAGGCAATATTGATTTGATGTTTAACTGTAGATATTTAGATAGATACAGTATTTGAGGCCTCATATAGTTTTCCACTGTCTGTTGATTGACCTGTGTATGGCATGGAGATTCATTCAAGTTTCAGTGGAAAAGCATTCCACTGAGTCCCAATTCAAATGAAATAATACTTTTCTTCAACTCACTTTTAGTAAGCAAAATACAGTATTCAGTACAACCCCGAAAATCCAAAAGTTGGGAAATTTTATTACCACGGTTAAAATAATAAAGCAAGAAACGCATTCAGTCAACAAACATGTTGCTTGCTTACCCAAGCACCAGCTACAACATGCCGTGTCATTAATGATCGGTTTCAATGGGTTTGGGCACACTGAGGGGCTGATGTAAGGACAGGCGTAGTGCAAACAATTATGGCTGCAAAATCCAAATTGCCTAGGGGCCAGGCAATTATTTTGCACTGCGGCTTATATAAGCTTAAGAGCAATGCAATTACTCAACACACCCAAATAATGAGCTGCAATCATGATAATGAAGGTCGCAATGAGAGCTGCCTGTGCATCAGGATATTTAGCGGCCATACTTACAGCCCAGAGGTGAGGTGAGTTAGGAGTACAGAGAGCAGTAGGCGCTGTATGAGACTTGTGGAACACAAAAATCAAACCAAACAAAAAATATGTCAGAGTAAGGGCAGCAAAGTCCTCTTAGCGCACAGAAAAAAAAAGAAAAGTTTTCTGAGGAGGAGCTGAGAATCCTTACGGCTGAGGTCACTCAGCATGAAATTGAGTTATTTGGAAAAGTCTCAGCCAACATCAGTTATGCACCAAAGAGGCCATATGGTCCTCTATAGTGGAGAAAGTCAACATTAGCCAACATCAGTTATGCACCAAAGAGGAAGTGTACCGCAGCAGCCATCCTGATGCCAATGACAGGTCTCTGAAGGTGTATGGTTTTATACAGCTCTTAATTACTCGCTTCTACAATGGTTTGCACCTTGTAAGAGGAGGTGCAAAGTTTTTGGAGGGTCAGCAATTGCCCAAGTGCAAGGCAAAATCCATACTTCTCATTTTGTTTGCGCCCACTTAGTATTCCAGATCCCCACCCAATTCCAAGCTCTTTTTTTCATATGAATACATTTCAATACAATTTAAATGGATTAATGGCAAAGTGCTAATTTGATTGCAGGTGCAGAACGCCAGGTGAAAACCATTCTCTACATACACTGCATTTTTAGTGGCACTTTATGGCTTCTAAACATGTATTGGTATCCGTACATCAGCCCCTGTGGAAGGTTCTTGAAACGCACCTGAGCACAGTAGAACTGTTCAGTGGAAACAAGTCTTTGTCACGGCGACAATACAACTAATCCGGAGGGGTGAAATTTCAATCCACTACATCCTTGAGAAAGGTTAAAAATCAACACGTTTTCCACTGTAGTCATCAGGAGAATAGGAATCTTTTACTATGGGAGTCTGATTACAAGATCTAGCAGACCAGCGTATATACACACACTTGTTATATCTGAATTACTATATTAAAAAAACATAATCATAAAGGCAAGTTCCATGAAAGATGAAAGAATCTGTACACCCGTTATTTTTAATACACTTGGCAGGAGACACTTGCAGCTAATGTTTATAGTATCAAATGTTTATATCACCAGTATCAGAAGGACAGCTTGCTTTTTTCAAGAGAGAACATTGCAAATATGGCTCAGTGTTACTAAATGTTTATCTAAGACCAATTGTTAAAAACCCATTACATAAAATGTGAAAAGAGTACATAGCATAAATCACTAAAGCACAATAATTCACTCATCATTTTTAAACACCACTGACTTAAAGAATGTATTGATCGGCTGTGCCCAAATATCACAACAATATTTTATATCAGAATTATACAGGGACTTTGCAGTTTGGTATCCCTGAGCTGCTATGAAGTTGTTATACAAACCCCTTTTTTCAGCTGACAATTGAATTTTTAAACATAACTCTTATAAAAGGGTACCACAGTAAATTTGCACAATAATGGTGCAGTTTTCCCATGGTTATACTCAATGTAACTGTATTTACCATAGTTTACCTTGGTTTGGCATGTTTGTTAATATTCTTTACCATACCTCTCTGGGCTTTACAATGCTTATGCTTTAACATACTGTGCTTTGTTACACACTGGTATGCTTTTACTATCGGCGTATTTAAATGAGAAATTGCTGATAACAGCCACAAGCAAGGTCTGTAAATGTTTATACTCTTCTAAGTGGGCACTATTTGTAAGATAATTGACTGCGAATACAGTTACTGTGTTCTGAGCATAAGTCAGGAGTTTGGTGTTGCCTGTTGTAACAATTAAATTGTTTGGGGAATCAATGTATTTTTCTTATAATATTTTTTAGATTAAAATACTCATAGAAATTAATTTGAGCTATTTTAAATAGCTTTCTCCACAAAGATTGGGTGGTATTAAATTGTAGGAACTGTATCCACCAGGACTGTGCTGTACTCATTAGATAAATCTTAACCCATTTTTTTATGCACATGCAATATTAACTTCGACATCAACACCCTGTGAGCTATCAAAGCAGACACACTGGTTTCTGAAGATGCAGCAGCGGAAAACAACCTTTCCACATCAGCTGTTGCCGTGGCAACAGATGGGATCACCAGGGTAAACAGGAACTGGAAACACGTTTTATACTGTATGTAGCACACACTTGGGCCGTCCTTGGCAATATATGTTATGTAAAAGCTCACTGTTCAAAGTCAGTTCTATCAATCAATCAATCAAATTATTTTTATATAGCACCTTTCATGCCAGAGCCATCTCAAAGCACTTCCGAAAAACAAACAAACAAAAAAAATTCAAATGCCAATAAGACCGAACAATAAAAAAACCTTTTGTGGGAGGGAGTTTCAAAACCCAGTGTTATTGTATCGAACTTGTGGTATAGTAACGACAGCTTTAGTAGCAAGTGATTTTCAAACAGAATTTGTTAATAAAATCAGTCCGTTATTGATTTGAAATTGAGTCGATGAGGTCGTTAATGAACACATTTCTCATTAAAAAGCTTAATTGTTGCAGGTTATGTACATCACTTCCTGTCTCAATGACTAGATAAGGGGAACTCGTTAATCAAAATGCATGTTAACGAGAGGAAGAAAAATAAATGGAAACATAATTCGCTGTTATGGAAACTACTAGCGTAGACGGAGACGGCTCTCCAACTAGCGAGCAGCAACCAAATGGAAATAAAAAATAATTGGAATATCTATTTTGTGTATAATTTGTGAACTTAATTTAAAATTGTGCATTTTGTCATCCAGAATGTACATTTATTTAGAACACTTCACATATAAAATGCTGATTTACAATTATCTAACGTGTGGGTGAAAATTGGATGACATCGATTAAAAACAAAACAAAAAAAACTTAAATCTCACTAGTCATTTACCCTCATTCGGGGGGGGCAGGGGTGATATTTATTACACATTTAAAATTACAATAGAACTCCCTAAACCAATCCACAATTGTTTAGAATTGTTCGGTGAATTCCTCTAATCATGTTGAATGCATTTTCTGTGGTAGGCTACTCTTTGCTTGTCTCCGCAATAAATAAACTCAACATGATTAGAAGTAGCCACCGAACACTTACAGTATTATAAGAACATTTTATATGCATACAGACGTGTGAAGGTGAAAGTGCCATTTCCAATACCAAGATTTCATTATTTACTCTTAGGTTTTTATTTGTATAATTCAAATAAAATCTACAGTAGAGGTCAGTTGTCATATAATGCACGTATCCAGAGTTCAAATATGCTACAGTTGAATTGATAATTTCTGTAATAATACACTAGGTGCAAATAACAGTATATCATTTTAGCAATAAAACATCTGTAAGGTTACAAATGATTAAAACAAGTGAATAAATCTCATTCATATCGAAAAGACCTAAATATTTTCATAACTACAAAAATTGAATTATCGAGGTAGTCTGTAAGAAATGAACCCTGGTCCTGTACACTCTCTCTCTCTCTCTGTATTCTTTTCGAAGTGCAAATGAACTCCTGATAAATTATGACAATTAACACGGATTTCCTTTTAAATTCTGTAACAGGATACAGGCTTGTAGGTGCGTGCATTTGCTGTTGAGTGACAGGCAGGAGATCGAGACAGGTTGATGTTGATACACCCCATAGATGAACAGGATTTATTTACATTTACAGTGAGAACAGCTCACGTGACACTACCAACAATGGACATAGAGGGGAATGTATGTAAAGCAAAATAAAACTATAAAATAAAAGGTGCTGTGAAAATGGCATGTGCTACTCCCTAATGCATGGGAGGTCCTGCTTATTAATCTCTCTGTACACTGCTGGTGTCTACAATCCCTTAGCTAACCTTCAATGCTCAATCATAACCCCGACTCCGGACACTCACCAACTCCAAAGGCTTGAGAGAACAAATAGGCCTTCAGCCAGGGAATCAGCATTGCGGATGATCCCAAGCAAAGCATGGAGGGAAAAACTGAAACCTCCTAGCGTGACCTACCTAGACACTGTAGCGTCAGAGTGGGTCATAATATCATTCTGCGTATGAAATTAACAGATTTGTAAACCAAATACTGGACAAGTGGCTTATGAATGAATCATTTGGCGCCGGCATTATCTTGCAGAGGGTACAAGCCAGACAGTTTTGGGTCGTTTGACACCTCGGACAGAAAACAGTCCATCTCATAAATCCAGCCGACAGGGGGCAAAACAGCGGACCAATTGCGAACAATGGGCCGTCTCGGAATGAGAACAACCAATGGGAAACACTCCACGTGGACTCAGGCACCACCCAAAATTAACAAACTATCCAATCACAGGAGTAAAGAGAAAGTTACAAAAGCATGAGCGTGACATTCAAACAGGGCTCCCGACATGAAATCCAAGGCTCTTGATACACAAACAAGTCTCTGAACTGTGACAATCTGAAGATCCAACCTGCGACCAACTTGTACAGAGATACCGTTTTCAGACACACTAACATGAGATAACTACTCTAGTGTTTGTCTTGGTGTGGGAGTCCGCTGCATAAGACGTCTAAAAACCTAAAAGTACTTGTAATCAAATCTATAACTTAGCCCCGATTGATCACTGGATCACTGAGTTGGATGAACAATTCAGCTTCTTTATCATGCAAGAGGGAGAATTGCCTTCTGAACCAAAACATATATACAGTGCCTATAGAACGTCTACACCCCCTTGAACTTTTTTCACATTTTGTTGTGTCAGTGCCTCAGAGTTTTATGCTTAAATGATGATTTTTTTCCACTTATCTACACACCATACTCCACACTGTTAAGGGGAAAAAAGTTTTTATTGAGAAAAAAATTATATATTAATACTTGGTGGAAGCACCTTTGGCAGCAATTACAGCTGTGAGTCTGTTGGGATAGGTCTCTACCAACTTTGCACACTTAGATTTGGCAATATTTGACCATTCTTCTTTACAAAACTGTTCAAGCTCTGTCAAGTTCCTTGGGGAGCATTGATGGACAGCAATCTTCAAGTCATGCCACAAATTTTCGATTAGATTTAGGTAATATTTTTTTCACTTGGAAGTTGTGGGGAAGGATGTGTAGATAAATGAAAACAAAAACTATTTTAATGCATTTTAATTCCAGGCTATAAAGCAACAAAAAGTGAAAATGTTGAAAGAGGGTGTAGACTTTCTATAGGCACTGTATGAGGCTGATTTAACAATGTTTATATTATCAAATATTAATGAAAGTAAATATTTGTGTTACTAATGATACCCCTGTTAAGACTAACCTTCATCTTAAATAGCTGTCAGGAATGCAGTTGTAACCTTTAAGGGAATCTCCCATAGATTGCGTTGGATCGCTAATCAACCCGCGGGAGTGGGGTGTCATTGTTTAAACTTCCTTTTCTGTACTGTTTAGTTTAGTTAATTCTTCCTTTCTGTATTATTTTAGCTTAGTTGTTGCATCTTTAGTTTTTCCTTTATTTAGTTTTATTTCTAATAAAACTGTTCCTTTGTATTCACTAGAAACATTGTCTAGTCTGGTTATTTCAATGGTGGTGGGTTCTACATGATTTGAATTCAAATAAGGTATTATATGATCACAACTTAAACTAGTCCAAATACAAATATACCTTGCACACTACAACACTAGTAAAACCAGCAGCCCGGATTTTGTCGATCGCACCTGCCGGCCAGGGTTATATGGATGGGTCAGTTCTGATAGTTATGTAGGTTCAAGACCTTGAAGTACTTTAAAGGTCAACAACAGAATTTTAAAAGTGATATGGAAGCTAATAGGAAGCCAGTGCAGTCATAATAAAACCAGTGTAATATGTTCAGTCCTTTTAGTACCAGTCAGAATTCTTATAACATATTTATTAGTTGCGCAGTTAACCCCAGCTAATGAGCGGTATGGTAATCAATACGTGAAGAGAGAAATACATGCACCAAAACCTCAGTATCATGTAAAGAGAGGTATGTACAAACACCAGCAATATTTCACCGGTGGTAGTAAGCTGATTTGACCACAGAAGAAACATGAGCTTCAAAACTAAGACCAGCATCCAACACTACTCCCATTCCTAATTGTAGTAGATGTATAGATAGGGCATCTGTAAAAAGTCAAAGAAAGAGGTAGTTCGAAGTTGTTTCCCAGTACCTACTAGTAATAGCTCAGTTTTACTTGCATTCGATTGTAAGACGTTTTCGGACATCCAGGCTGCAATATCATCCAAGAACGTACCCCTGTGGAACACCTGATGAAACAATAGTCATGGAGCAATATGAATGATGGCTTGACAGATATGACTATAGACTAAGCAAGTACAAGTCAATCCAGACCAATATATATATCAATATATATCAAGACTGGGTGATCGATGGTGTCAAAGGCAGCAGTGATATCCAACATGACAAGTGCTGAAGGCCATTATCCACATTAAGCAAGAGCTAATTTACAATACAAACCATGGACAAAAACCTGCTTGAAATTTTATAAAAAGCTGGTTTAAAGAAAGGTATTGAAGTAACTGTTTAGCAACAACCCTCTCTAAAATCTTAGCTAAACATGGAAGATTTGATATTGGCTGGCAATTGAACACAACATCAGAATCCAATGAGAGTAGGGATCGGGAGTTATAATTTTAGAGCTGTAGGAACTACACCTGTCTTGAGTGACAAATTAATGATGATGTTAATGATGTAACGAGTGACATTTTGTACACACTGACACACTATCTTGGTTGGCAAGGAATCGCTGGAACATGTTGTAGCACATGGTTTGCATATTACGTATAAGACATTGTTTTCAGCTGTCTCAAAGTTACAGATTAAAAGGGAGGGAGTGGTTGAAGCTGAACATTTAAATATTGAGCATTAATTTGTTATCAAAAGCAAACAAGGAATCTCTAATAGGTTTGATTTTTTCAGCAAAGAATTTTGCAAAATCATCACAATTTAGTGAGCATGTTGTAGAAGCAGCTGCATCCTGTTTGGGATGAAGCATCTTATTAAAAGTTATAAACAGCACCCTAGAATTTCCACAGCTTTCTGTAATTACAGTTGAATAGTAACTGGACCTGGGAGAGACAAGAGCACATTTACAGGTGTACAAGTGTTGTTTCCAGATCTCCTTATGAACAGTGAAACCAGAAGAACTCCACTTGCACTCAAGTCTGCACCCAGTTTGTTTTAAGTCTCTCAGCTGACCTGTATACCAGGGAGAGGAATGGCCGTGAGATATTGTCCAAGTTCTAAGTGGGGCAACATGATCAATAATATCATTCAAGGAGGAATTATAGTTTACAACTACCTCCTCAACATGCATAGGAACTGTGTTAGTGAGCAGAGAGGATGGCAGAAAATCAATAAAAGCAGAGGCATTCAATGGCACTGGAATCATTTTTAAAGTGGGGGTGCTGAAAGCCATTGAACAAAACTGTAACCCCTGCATATGATGGAAGCCTTGTAAAGCACCCCTAGTTTCAGCGCCCCGGAAGCATTTGCAGGAGACACGTGCAGGAGAGTGAATATATTGTGAGATTATATTATTAAAAATCACTCAGTTAGCTCTCAGTTAATTCTAGTCACCATGGGCAAGACAGTGTATACGACAGATTTTGGTACATCAGAACACTGTTCTATGTATCAAAATCTGTCGTATATACCCTGATGAAACAGTGTTAGTTTATCAAATCTCTGCACATCTTTCTGTTGCAGTAGAACTGTTAAGAAACTCTCTTTGACAGAAAATAAGATCATGGAAAATCTGACTTACTTTCATGAAACACAGAAACGAAATACTGGTTCAGTCAAGGAATATCCCAAGAGAAAAATGCTTGTTTTCTATTCTCTTTGTAAATATCTGAAGTGATGTTCCGCTCAGAAGTTTCTTTTCTAGATCTCATCTAAGCAAAAAAAGAGGATAGAAGAAAAAATGATAAGAGGAAAAAAGTTTTCAATATATATTTAAGGTCATTTAAGGGAAGTGTGCATTCAGATGTTGTATTGTGATGAATACAGTCTGACAATATATGCAAGCAATAAGACCTGACACAGTGGGCATTACCAGACAGTACGGACCATTTGGGTAATGAGGCCCGAGATGAACTTGAGGGCACTATGACAACCAAACATCCCATAATGCCTGGTAATGCCCGATGTGGAGGGCTTATTGCTTTTATACTTCAATGTTACAGTGCAATTAATTGTTTTGATTTATATGAACTATATTTATTTTTCTATTTTTTTATGCATCCTTCCACATAAGCACTGTAAAATGATCATACTACAAAATAGTCTTCCATTACAACAATGAACTCTATAAAATGAGTGTACAAAATAGTGTTTTTTTTAAACTAATTGTTGCCATTATGTTACTGATTTTATTTTTTCCTAATGGCCTGCAAGTATACCAGATATTTGTATCGCTGACATTGATTGGATCTAGTCCGGTTTCTGGATGAAGATAGAAAGCTGACGGATTCTTCTGACATTTCATTATATTGTAGCGAGCTATGGGGTTAGTAAAGGAAGTAGAGGATGCAGTTTCTGTTGAACAACAACACAGGAACAACAGCACACACAACTGAACACACAACTGAACACAGAGCACCTCAGTGCTTACAGATATATACAGAAAGTGGACCTGACTGAAACCCCCCAAAGTCCCAAATAATAAACCCGTACACACAATGAAGTTATTTTAACTCGTCAATGAAGAGCTGCTGAGCCCAGCAGCTGTGCTCGTCTTTCTGTGCAAAAAGACAGAAAAAACCCAAAAGAGAAAAAATTCTTATAGAAAAAAAATAATAATATCGTTCCAAAAATGACATTTTTTATTTTGATTCCAGCTGGAGTTATTAGCCTGAGCTGATTCAAGCTGCTTGATCCCTGGAAAGGGCCCACATAACCTGCACAACAACATGGTTAAGATTATTGGTATGATTTGGTGTCTTTCTGGGGAGGTTGGTTGTCTATCTGATTGATCCATCAGTCAGTCAATTGACCACCTATAGAAGACACCACACCATGTAAAAAGAACAAATAAATGTTTGCTGGGGGTGGAGAAGGAGGAGATTAATTGAGAGAGGACTAGGAGCAGTAGGTTGTGCTCCCTGTCTACGCATAGAGATAGCTGTAGCTTGGGTGCTGTTTCTGATTAGTTTTGTATGCTGTTTTGGATTTAGATTTTTGTGTAAACATTTTGTTTGCTTGTTATTAATAAAAGTGCGGTAAAGCACTGAACTGCAATTTTCCGGTTATAGATTTGCTATTTCTGCCACTGGCCAGCCTTGACCACGACACAACTTTATCACATATTGTGGCAGAGTGGGGTAGTAATTAAGATGCTTGCAGAAGGGCAACCACAACTGCAGGTGGGTTAACAGCTACTGCTGTAGGCCCTTCAGGCCCAGCAAGAACAACAGCAAGTGATCCTGATGCAGTTGGTTCAGGCCACGTGGAGACCCTGTGACTATTGTGGGGAACAGGGTTACCAGTGGAGAGACCGTCCTGATCTCCCATCACACTGGTGTTTGGGCACTCGAACCCTGAGGCAGAGGAGCTGCTGATGATGCCTGAGCCAGAGTTGCTTATGCCAGAGCAGGTTGCCACCCCGAGAGATAGAGAAGGAGGAGCTGCCATCCCGAGAGCCAGAAGGGAAGGAGCTGCTGTCACCCCCAGCACCAAAGGGGGAGGAGCCACTGCAAGCCTCCATGTCTAGAGCCAGAAGAGGAGCAGTTGCTGTCCCCAATACAGTGAAGAAAGTATTCAACAAGACCACCTCAACCACAGCCCTGACCAATCCGGCACCTGATTTATTTTTATTTTTCTTACCTTGTATGTGTAAGGGAGCGTCACATTGTAGTGATGCAGTGAAGCAGCAAATTGATTGATAGATGCCGATGATTGGTATCTGCTGTCACACACACACACACACACACACACATATATATATATAATCTCTTCATGATTAGTCTTTTAATCACACCTGTGGGCTTTGATCAACAAAATAATTGAGTGATTCATTTTGTGTGGTATCAAACAAATGGTGCGCGATAAAGAAAGAAAATGGTGGAGGTTACTTACTGGAAGGTATACCTAGTATTTCACAATATCTCAGATTGAAGAAAAAAAGGCTGCAACTTGCAACATTTGCAAGTAGATTTTTTTTATTCAACTTATTTCTTTCAAACCATATCAGAAAATGAATATTAAAAAAATGAAAACTGTCTGGCTTAGTGATTTTACTACAGTGTATATGTTAGTGTTTGCTGTTTGGAGCTTTAAAACATAAGCTGAAGAGATTTTTGCTTTTAAATGTTACTTTAACGCAATTAACCAATCATTAAAAACATGCAAACAAGAGTAAATCAAATAAACAAACACATCTTGACATTCCAAACAATCAGCCCCCCCCCATTTGGTTTTTAAAAGCACAATCAGCCCCCCCATTTTGATTTTAAAAATCACTATACATTTTTTAACCCAGTCTCAGCACCATTGATCAGAAAATAAAATCCTCCACTTTTAGTTATCCCTCCCTCAATTTCCAATGAAACGTTCAAATAAAAATAAAAAATAAAACAGGTGTGAGCCCTCCCAACCCATAAACACCCTAACAGCAATTAAAAACTAATTTAAAAAAAACTAAAACTAACTAAGTTAATATTTTGCATTGTAAGTAAATATATGTATATTAAACATTAGCTGGCATTATGAAACATTTAGAGTAAATAGTGTATGTTCCATATAATCTATAAGGGTCGCTGGTGCGCGGTGAGCCGAGGACACCCTGGCCGACCTAGCCCTCCATCCCCCGGCGACGCCGCCAATTGAGCACCATGCCCTGGAAGCTCTCGTTCTCGGTTGGCAAAGGAATAGCCTGGACTCGAACTCGCGACGTCCAGACTATAGGGCATATCCTGTACTCCACACGGAGCGTCTTTACTGGATGCACCACCTCGGGAGCCCCTGGCCATCTAATCTAAAGCATAATCTAAAGGAGGCTGTGTGGTCCAGTGGTTAAAGAAAAGGGCTTCTAACCAGGAGGTCCCCGTTTCAAATCCCACCTCAGCCACTGACTCATTTTGTGACCCTGAGCAAGTCACTTAACCTCCTTGTGCTCCGTCTTTCGGGTGAGACGTAGTTGTAAGTGACTCTGCAGCTGATGCATAGTTCACATACCCTAGTCTCTGTAAGTTGCCTTGGATAAAAGAGTCTGCTAAATAAACAAATAATAAATAAACAAATAACAATAAAAAACACAAAATGTAACCACTAAACAGTTATAGTTGTATTATTGATTTACATTTCAGCTGCTGTAGCTTTAAAAGAGTGATGTTAAGTGCCTCAGTGCTTGCAGTAACCTCGGTTACAGTTACCCAGTTATTAGACTATATTTGATTGGTTTGGTTTAGAGCTAAGCTGTTTTTTTAACTTTAGAATTGTGTAGTATGTTCTATCTCTATTAAATTATATATGTTGCATTTCCAATTTAGCAAAATAAATAGATGTATCAAACTCAAGAGAAGTATGTCAACACATGCACGATTATGCATTTCTACTCTGTTGAGAGGTGGCGCTTGACACCAGACCCCAAAAGCAATAAACCCTAAAGGTGCAGAGCTTCATTTATATTAATTATTATTAATTGATTCAAGTGACATGAGGAAGTTGTGAAGAAGTAATAGTGTTTCAGTTTGCATTGCCTTCAAATCCTAGATTTTGAGACCTACACTAGGAATACCGATGCAGTAAAATGCCATGCACAGGTATGTTTATGATTAATGGTAGTAAGATTGATATCATAAATGAAAATGCGTATTCTATTAGGGAAAATATTGAGTAAGCTGATTCTATAATAGATATAATTCTGTATTAATTGTGCTGTTCACAACCTAGCAATGATTTGGTTGAGTTTGCAGTGTTGTTCTTTTCCCCCCACAGCACAATTCCCATAAGTGCTATAACAGCTGATGAAGCCAAGATAGCATCTTTCCTGCTTGATGAATTATTCATAGCACCCTGCTGGCTCATGCAGCTGAAATGCACATCTCTCTCTAACAGCTGATTCCAGTCATGTTTTTACATGAGTAAGGATGCCTTAGGTTGCTGGCCCACCTTATAGAACTACAGTATACAGGATTGGTAAAATATGTTTTATATATATAAAGAGTCAGTTTAAAAGTGGCTAGTGTTAACAGGGTATAAGCCAACCCCAAAAGTGTACAATGGTTCTAAAACTAATCCTGGGTGGATCTTGCTACGTGGAGATGTCCACTGTCCTGTTTTAATTAAATATCTGGGCTATTTTGTTGCTGACAAGGGTCAACTATGCACAGAAAATATATTAAATGTGATAATAACAATAACATTTTATGTTTTTTTTTAAAATATTTTTATAAATGAGTTATGTTTTTTGCATTCATTTGGTCAGGAATTAGACAGTTTTTAGACAGGGGAGCAAGGGATCTTAATATAGAAATATCCTAAGATAACAACAAGCTGTACATCTTGTCAAGTTACTCCCTTCTGTTTCAAAACTGAATTTTATAAAACAGCTTGATACTTGGATGATCAGGTATGTGTGCTCACTACTTGTGAGCTTTTTCATCTGATGTTAAAATATGTGATAGACATGTTGTTACATCCCTAGATTTATTAAAATGACAATTAAAAAAATGGTCCACTGGAATTTCTATTATGTTAATATTTTTCAATACAATAGTTACACATTACATTCCTTCATCTTTCTGTATTACTCTACTGCCCTCTAGTGCATCCTGTGGCTGCTGTACATTCAATAACCACCCAGAAATCACAATGTTGAGACTACCTCTAGTATGTCATGGTCGATGTTTCTATTTTTTAAGCAACCATTACAATTGTGGTATTAAGCATGGTCTTCTGTAGAACGCTCATGAAACGTTAAGATAAATTCACCTCATCACATTTTAATACAGATGGACACTATTGATGACACATTTTTTGGTGGAATGCTACAGAACACACTTCCAAAGAAACTAAATGAACATGAGTAGATGTTAAAACTTGTGTGTGTGTGTGTGTGTGTGTGTGTGTATTTTTCTGGTTTACATCCCAGTAAATACACATACCCCAATATTACTTTCCATAATATATTTTTTTGAAAATCTACCTTTTACATAAACATTATAAATGTTCATTTCAATGTCAAAATAAAATGCTCTCCTCAGTTTACTACACCAGTTACTCAAATCAGGTTAACAGTTTTGAGGGCATTTTATTTTAAAGTTCCTTGCCACAACTCTCTGAACAAGTTTTTTTTTTGGTCTGTTCTTAATTATATAATCCATATGTTTAGCCATGTCTTCAGCTAGGTCCTCTTGGCACTCTTGTGGTTATAGCGGATCTGCAAATATTTACCAGTAGTGCTGGGACGAACACAGGATTCTCACGTTCGGCTATTTGCTCATAATTATAATTTAAATATTCGTTCGGATATTCGTTTGTTTTCAAAAAGTAATAAAAGCCATTATATTTCTCAGAACGCAGGTAGAGACAGCATAGCAGCAGGGGCAGGGGGCGTGGCCCGTGTGTCTGCATTTATTTTACAGCAAGACACTATGTAACACGTTTAAGTTAAAATATATCCCAGGGGTAAAGAATAAGTTGTGTAGGCCTTTCTTTACCCCAGTGAATTAACTACAAAACAAAGGATGTCAAATAGCAGTTCAAGTTAAACGTTGTTTTGTTTATTCCCGAAATAAAGCTGAAACTGCATTTTATTTATTTTTTTCATTTTTTCATTCCTTGCCATTGCTTTTTCTTCACAGTAAACAGTGGCCATCAGCACGTTTTCATAAAGTAATGACATTAGGTTTACTTGTGCCTTTTTGTAGCTTAACAAGCAAATGAAAACTGAAATTTAACTTTAAACACCTCAAATAAAACAAACGTGGAAATGGCGTTGTAAATTGAAGGGGTATATATATATATAACATAAATCACTACACAACATTTCCAGCATGTTGGGCACTGTTTAAGCTTTTTTGAGCCACATGGCTTTCCATAGATATCACTATACGTGCGTGCATAATCTGGTTTACTTTTAAACTATAGACTCGAGCTGCTGTGTTGATCCGGTGTTTTTTTAAATTTATTTTTTAATATAAATATTAAATATATATCACACATAGCTCTTTTTCATTTGCCATATTTTAAACTGTTACGCAACTTCTGGTGAGGCGGTAAACAAGTGCAAGGTATTTTTTGTCATTTGTAGCGAATACAAACATCTGATTTTTGTATCCGAATACATGTAAAAAAAAATATTCTTTCTAATATTCAGATATTTGTCCCAGCACTATTTAGGAGTATTTCAAATGTCTTCAACAAAAGAACACATCAAAATAGACATAAAATGAGTACAATACAGTACAACACTAGATGTTCAGAGCAGTGGTTGGTAGCGAAGTGACCCATTTGATGCATCTCTTTACTGTTCATATTCAGGGGACGGTTCTTCAGGTAAGGGTGACTGTTTTTAGCAGGCATTAATGAGTACTCACAACTGGAAAACTCAAAACTCAAACTTATGACATTCATTTGCTCAAGTTTGGGAACAATAGGTTTGATTTTAGAAGTGAATATAAATCAATATGGTACCCTGACAAAAGCAGGCTTACAGTTATTTATAATTCTGTGGTACATAACAGTATGTTGCATTTTAACTGCACTAACTAGAGAAGAAAGTGTCAACAGAATTTATCCTAAGAAATAAAAAACAATTTTCAACTTAAATACATCTAAAGAAAGGCTCTTGAGACTTGGAGAAAGTACTGTATATCCCCAGTAAAAATTCGAATGAGTTTTTCAGTTCTGTTTGTTCCTTGACAACAGAAATTCTACAAAGATTTGATAATGATTTTATAAGGCAGAATACTTCTGAAACAGTCTATGGGTTAAGCCCTCAGTTCATACACTGTTAAGATTCCTAAGAAACACAGTAAAACCAAGATAACAATCTTGTCCCAACCCTTTGGCCTTTCACCTTGTCCATAAAATGTGTGTAACACAAAATTTGAAAGCCTGTCAGACTCATCGATGCCTTGACCCTTCATTGTATTAATCCATTGCAAGAACTTGTAATTATTTTCAACTTATTTGACGGCACATGGAGCCCATTTGTGTTATACAGCTGGTAACTGCAGGGGGGACAGTTCTGGTGGTTTCCGATCTCCAAGCTGTGAGTGATTCCATGGCTTCCTTTGGATTGCTTGGTGCCAGATCATAAATAGCGTACACTGTTGCCAACTGTACACCCCAGGGAACATCTACAAACAAGACGAAATCTACATAAATGAACACTTCAAGTTAAGAATCTAACAAAGCATCAAGTAGCCTTCACATTTAAGATCATTTGAGATACCGGTAAAAATAACACACTGTTTTTAGAATTGGTCATATAACACAAAAAATGTTGTTTTGTTCTCTGTGCATCAGCAATTCAAATTCAAACAGATGGACTGTCAATAAACACTCAGAAGCATGTCCATAAATATCAGCCTCTGTCCATAAATAGCAGGTCGTTTATGTAAAATAATTAATAGAAAGTGAATATGCTAACTTTCAGCACTAAGAGTTATCTTTCCCAGACATGTATACAGGTCTGCAGTACTTATAGAGTTAAACTGAGTGTGCAAAATAAAGACTGTTGAGTGTACAATGGCTAGTGGACTGAGTGAGAAAAAGAGCAAACTGAACTAAATGGTAAGATATTCTTTTAATTAGAAACTGTAGATGTAGAATGTTATATAAAATCACTAGAAAGTGTATATTTAAATAGAATGGAATGGGAAGGTGTTTTATACCAGCGTTTTGTATTTGGAAGTTGTATAATAATTAATGTAACAATACCTTCTGCATTAGCATGTCTGCCAAATGTGTTGATGACTGTTGCAACATTTTTCACAGAATCAACATATCTTTTCTTCAGTCCCAGCTGTCCTAGACGCCCTAAAAAAAAAACTAAAAAAAACAACTAGATGCAATTTCTATTTATTTATTTATTTATTTATTTTAAAACAGTAATTCTCAGTGGGCAGGATTATTGTACTTACCTATTAGCCGCAGGACAGCGGCTACTGTAATATCTGCCATAAACACTGCTTGATCTATTCCTTTTCTTTGCTTTACCCATTTGTTCATTATTGGCCAAAGCTCCTTGCTACACAAAAATAAAAAATACAATTGAAACACTTTTGTAAACACGGTAGTCTAAGAAAAGCAAGGCCAACTTTGTCAATTTATATATATATTTATTTCTATATTTATATACACACACACACACACACACACACACACACACACATATATACACACATACACGCATACACACTGCTGTGCAAAAGTCTTAGACATGTTGTATTTTTCTACTTTGATGCATTATGATCATCAACAATGTACTCAAAGCCTCCACTTGTATTTTCTACTATTATAACAACCTTGAATTGCATAAAAGGAGGAAAAACTGAGTGAAACAGCTCACATCACTCGATTTTCAAGGTGTGGTATCTGAAGCATAATCAACAAGTACAAAGAAACATCATGACAAGCGAAGGACTGGAAGACCCAAAAAGCTGTCTAACAAGGATAAGCAATACTTGAAGATAATATTCTTAAGGAATAGAAAGAAGACAAGCGTTGAATTGACAACAGAACTGTCAGAAGGCACAGGTGTCGTCCATCAAATCAACAGTACGAAGGTCACTCTTGAAATCAGGACTTAAAGGACGTGTTGCAGTAAGAATACCTGTTAAGAAAGGGGAACAAGACTAAAAGGCTAAAATATGCACAAGAACACAGAAATTGGACTATGGAACAATGGTCAAAGGTGCTTTGGACTGTTGACGGATGGACAATGACCTGTGCCTTCTGCCAATTCTGTTGTCAATTCAACGCTTGTTTATTTTATATTAAAATACAACAAATCCTATACATACCAATCGTTGTCAGACTCGTAGGCAAACACCACACACTAAAATATTATTTATCCATTTTATTCCATTGATTGGTGTTTAGGTACCAAACAGTATTTGCATGCTGCATTATTGGCCATCCGTTTTGCATTATTTTAAGATATGCGCATACATCAGCAGTTCATTGCATTTTATCTGTGTGATTACTTACGCTGTTATTAATGTATTTTTTAAATTGTGAACTTTTCAGTATTATAAATGACATGTACTTTTAAAACATAAAAACAGATCTCAAAATAATTTCAAAAGGCAGGTGCACACTTTATATTTCACCTACAATAGCCTTATCAAAATAATGCAAAATTCGGCATGACACTGTACTTAATACTTCAAGGTGTCGCAGCTAATGATTCAATTACTTACGGATTGGCTAGAAAATCTATCATGATTAAGTATACAAATATTTCAGTTTTGAGATGGCTGATGGAATAGTAAAACAATATAAACAAGTCCTTGTTTTCCTCCGTGGATATTGTGAAGCAAAGCACTAAGTTAAAGTTATTGCTTTTCATACGTCTGTTAATGTCTATATATATGTTAATGTGATGGGGTGCCAGCTTGCCCCTATAATTTGTGTTTTATTATTATTATTGTTACTGTTTTCATTATGATTTTCATTATATTTCTTGTTTGTTTTGGATTGGCAGGGAGGGGGTTAAATTCCTCCCTGCAAAATACATGTGAGAATGTGGCTGGAGCCTTAAGTGGTTAATTGTTAATTATTGGTTAATTGGTCTCCAGCCACAAACCATAAAAGCCAATCTAAAACAAACAAGAATTATAATAATGAAAACAGTAACAATAATAATAATAAAACACAAATTATAGGGGCGAGCTGGCACCCCATCACAGTTTGATATTGCAATTATGTTATTGTATTTTTGTGTTTTTGGAACACTTCAATATTATCGATCTCAAAATGCGTGCACGGTATCAATATAGTTTTCATATAGTTGCCTACCACTAATATGTATACATATACACACACACATATACATATATATGCATATACACATAGAAGACCAGCAAGTCCATCTAGTGACACTTTTGACCTCTAGTAATGCCTGCATCTGAAATACTAGCCTCTTCCAGCAATCAATGATTTGTTAGTTTCATGCTACAGCAGTCAAACCGCTTAATGTAATGGACAGATTTACCATATTAAATGGTCATGTGTCCACTTCCACTGAAGCTGGGAACACAAAAGTTCTGTTGCAAAAATATGTTCCCACACAACAGGGCACAGGTCCTCTCCACATTTGTCATGAGGCTAGAATTTCATACGGACGCCTGTTTTTAGAGAAACAAGTGTACCAGTAACTAACTTTGCTACATAACAAGGAGGGTTCTGGAAAAAAAGTTAAACATGGTTTGTTCAGTGACATGTTTGAAAAGATTATACTCTCATGTTAGATAACAAAGTTTGACTCATAAGAACAAACAGCAGGTGATATGAAGCTATTATTCATCTATATACAGCAGTAGGATAACAATCATCTTTCTCTCCTAGAGTTGTATCAGCATGCTTTTATGATTGTTTTAAGTATGCATTGTATTTTAACATCCTGAAGTGTAAAATATAAAATCAGGATTTATTGCTAAATGAATAGTGAGATATGGATTGGAGGTTGTAAAATATAGAATAAAAGCTAATCAAATACCTTCTCCCAGCCCAGACAGGCACTGAGACACTTCAGAACTTGTCCTTTAGCTCGTTGCCTGGTTACAGCCTGCATTGCCTTATTAATTAGCCCTGGCAAGGAGAACATATTGTGCCAAGTACTTGCAACAAATAAAGTGAGCTTATCAGACTCTGGAAAATCTGCATTAAATATAAAAAAACAAAATATTGTTGGTTATGTTACTACTGTCCCATTCATTTCACATATCCCTAAAACCTTCACACAAATTCGTATTTCATGTAAACATAGATGTTTACAAACAAACATTGCTAAAACAACCAAATGCAATGCTTTTCCATGAACAAACTTAAGCAACGTCACCATATGGATCTTATATAAAATGCATAGCCCATAAAGGATTCTCCAGGTATGGTACCACTTTACTTAATTACTTACTTTTAATTACTTTACTTTTCACCATTATCAGCTTAGTACCGCAGACTGATAATTTTATAGTGCAAATGAGCATGCATTACTATTGAATACTAGTAAAATGATCTAACCACTGAAGTTGCTTGCACCCTGCAGATCCATTAAATTCAAATAAAATAAAACTATGGTATCCTACCAATACATGGTCAGCTTACACTGTATAGCTCAGTAATATTTATTGAGCTATTTGAATAATTTACATATAACATTACCTTCTTTTAGAATACTGTATGAAAAAGGCTAAACTCTAAAGAGGGCCTGACGGTAGCAACTCTTCATACTCTTTTTTTCAGTCTTCAGTTTTGTAAGAATGGCAACTAGCAAACCATCTGCAAGGTGCTGTAGGAAAATAAATACATAATTACAAATATTACCACAGGAATGTCATTTTCATCCTACACCACTAGTGACAATGTTATAGTCGGGGGTTATAGTCTAACTCCTGTATACTGAAAGCAAAATCCACCTTCGCTAAATGCCACCCCGTTTCTTAAGAGTTTAGTAACATTAATGTCGTGTTTTCCTTTTGCAAATAAATATGGATAGGAGTGCTTTATGGTTTATGCCACTTTGTGATTCAGCATAAATTACAGCAATTTTACTTCTGTAACATTTAAATCTAAACAGTTTTGCGATTGTTGTACAGTCTATCGTGATTTTTTTTTTTAATCAAAGAGTATTCTGGCGCAGCTCTACAATACATATTTAAACAGAACAGAAACACAAATACAAGGTTTCCTCCCTTCCACTCATTTTCCCCTGTTCTACTGGTTTTGGCTGCATGGTTGCAATTCTTTTCTTTTTTTCCTGCGGTGCTGCTGCTGACTCTGTGTCTAGGCATCACAGTGGAGAATATATATATATATATATATATATATATATATATATATATATATATATATATATATATAATAAAGTTTCCCTTTGTTTTAATGTAACCCTGAGACTAATTTAATTGCTTCATAGTGTTACACTGAAAACTAATTACTTAAACAAGTAGTGAAGTGGTGCGCTAAAAATTCAAAAGAATCATATTTAAAAATAGACACACAAAACATGAAAGTTACATGTAACAGAATATACTTTCTAACACAATTGGTAACTTTAAATTAACTCATCTATCAATAATACGACATTTTATTTTATTTAGAAGTATCACCAAAATATTTGGTTTAATATTAACTTTCCAGACTAAACTTCATGATAAATACATTTAATTCAGCATGCCTACCTAATTACAAGGCAATGAAAAGTTCACAGGAGACAGGAGTGGTGGAAGAGGTTTGAACCAGTCGAGTATTTCATCAAGGTTTTGTCAAGGTACTGGACTTTGTCCCTTTTGTTCACCTCTGAAAACATGCAAAAGGTCTTTATTCAAGTATTTTTGTCCAGTTTCCTTATTTAAGATGGGGCCTTCATTAAAGTGATCTCTCTCTCTGCTACTGCTTGCAGTCATTTGTGTGTGCTTAATGCTTGTGTGTTTTGTGCTGTGCTGCATTTCATGTCCTGCTAGATTATGTAGACGAATAGAAGCTGCCAGATTGTTTATGGGAATGGATAAAGTGATTGCAAAACTGCATTTCTTTCAAGGGGCTACTGAGAAAGGGTGCATTCTTGCAATGTTGCTGGTCTTTCAATGGGCTATCAGGAAATGATGCTATATTGCAATGTTGGTGGTCTTTCAAATGACTACTGGGAAAGGGCTATTTCTTCAAAAAGAGATGGTCTTTCACCGGGAAAAAGTGTCTGCATGGAATGCTGCGAGTCTCTGGAACTTCTGCAATGCTTTCCAGACTCCTCTGCAAAGGAACCAGTAAAAAAAAAAAAAAGTTGAATACCAATGGTCTGTTCAATGCACAACCCACCTTGTAACATCACTGCTTTATTTGCATGGTTTTCTTGCAGAGCTGTTGCCCCACTTAAGATTTATTATTTTATTATTTTTATTTTATTATTTAGTATTTGTATTTATCTGTCCCCTGTTTATATCTGATTAATCTCAGTTAAGATGAATTACCAGTTTAAGTCTCATTATGACTATCTAACTCCATTATTTTGGATTCAAAGAACCTTAGAACCACACTGTATTAATATTATTTTTCTCAATGTTTATAAATGTACATGTGTTCGTTATTGTTATTTTGTTTTGTTGTTTCAAATGTTACTATAACTACTTAACAAACAAGTAGAAAGTATCACATTGTTTAGATCAAATGTTACAAATGAGACTTGATTTTAAGAGGTCTTGAATACACCTGTTTCTTGCTTTCCAACAGCTGTGTACAAGTTATAAACGGAAACAAATTGGCATAGATTCTTAACAATGTACAACAGAAAGGAATAATGCTAATATGTTAACAAGATGTGGGATTAGTTTACCAGAAAAGTGCTGAATTTCCTTCCTCTGTGATACCTGGCCTGAGGGTTCTATACACATCCAAAGCTCTTCCAGAAGCAGCTTGATTTTAGCTACAATAGAAAAATGAAAAAAAAAGATGAATAGATTACAAAGCTGAATACTAGGACATTCCATGTATTCAGAAAGCTAGACTAATGTGTGGAATGTCCAAGCCTGGGATTAGGGGAAAATAAATAAATATACAACTGTGATCTAACCATGCCGTGAACACCTGGCTAGGAATATCCACATCACATTACTGTTGTCACAAAATAAGTAGGGCTTCTGACTTTCGGTAAACACAGATAAAACACAATTTAATCAGTGTATATCCAATAAAACACAGGAAATGATTACTCAATTCACATTGACTTCACCCCTTTCCCAGTAAAAAAAAGAAATAAAAAAAGAAAAACTCCCAGTGCAGTAAGGCAATGTGCCTCTTTCCTGTCTTAAATAATATGAAATAATGTAATTGTATGTAAAAATAATGTGATATCTTGTAACAATTGTAACTCGCCCTGGATAAGGGCGTCTGCTAAGAAATAAATAATAATAATAATAATGTCCCAATATTTGATCTCGGATTGGCCCGGTCCTTTCAATACCTGGAAGCTAAGTAGAGACAGAACAGGGATTTTCACAAATGAAGTTAGTGAAGAATGACTGGTGGAGTTGGCTTAGTAACAGGCACTTGTCTGATCTACTGCTGATACAGCTTCAGACTCCAGGTATTTCTGAGTTTGACTCCAAAGAAGACTGTGTGGAGCTTACTGCCCATTCTATACCTGATGATGGAGAGTGTATGGAGCGTGCTGCTCCTTCGATGCCTTATTAAATCCAATCAATGTTTCTGGGAATAAGCATTAATGTTTATTGTATCTTTTTTTTAAATCTAAATTTATAACAGTGTTTATTTTTTAGGAAAATCTAATTTAAGCCTAAAATTGCTGTTGTTGATTCCAACTTAGACACTTCACATAAGAACTAGTAAGTTTATATCAGGACTGGTACATTTTAAAAGGTACTAGTCCTTTGGACTAGTAGCACAATTTTGTTCTTTTCAAACCCTGCAGTTAGATAGGGTGAATTTACACTATGTGCTCCTGGGATTTAAAACAGAATTATAAAATTGTGGCGAAATGTAACAAAAATGCCTAGACACAAAACCCCCCCGAAGAATGTGCCTGTGACCATAAGGATTTCGTTGTGGAAGACAGCAAAGGAAAGAAGGTACACGTTTGTAAGTACTGTCAAGTTACCATACATACTGTGACAGAAAACAAAAAAGGCCAAGACTTTTGGAAAGTAACTTTAAACAATAATTTCATACAGCACATAAAAAACAAAACCCCCTAAAAAATAAAACTCAAATAGCTAAAAAAATAAACACCAAAAAACAGAAGCCCTAAGATAAGCCATAATAGTGCTACATAAGAACTTTGGCATTCTTTTTCAAAACAGTAAACTGATAAGTTCTTCAAATTAAAAGATTAAAATATACTTACTTCTATCAATTTTTGTTTCCTCTGTTGCATTATTTTGAGTCCATGCATGTTTTAATACTGCAAAAGAAAAGTGACAATGAATTTAGGTTCAATACATAAAGTTTGATATTCATGAAACTGTTCAAGACTATAACTGTTTGAGTCTATAACCGTTTCATGAATACATGTTTTTTTGAATATACAGTACTGTGCAAAAGTTTTAGGCAGGTGTGAAAAAATGCTGTAAAGTAAGAATGCTTTCAAAAATAGACATGTTAATAGATTATATTTATCAATTAACTAAATGCAAAGTGAGTGAACAGAAGAAAAATCTAAATCAAATCCATATTTGGTGTGACCACCCTTTGCCTTCAAAACAGCATCAAGCATCAATTCTTCTAGGTACACTTGCACACAGTTTTTGAAGGAACTTCGGCAGGTAGGTTGGCCCAAACATCTTGGAGAACTAACCACAGTTCTTCTGTGGATTTAGGCAGCCTCAGTTGCTTCTCTCTCTTCATGTAATCCCAGACAGACTCGATGATGTTGAGATCAGGGCTCTGTGGGGGCCATACCATCACTTCCAGGACTCCTTGTTCTTCTTTACGCTGAAGATAGTTCTTAATGACTTTCACTGTATGTTTGGGGTCGTTGTCATGCTGCAGAATAAATTTGGGGCCAATCAGATGCCTCCCTGATGGTATTGCATGATGGATAAGTATCTGCCTGTACTTCTCAGCATTGAGGAGACCATTAATTCTGACCAAATCCCCAACTCCATTTGCAGAAAAGCAGCCCCAAACCTGCAAGGAACCTCCACCATGCTTCACTGTTGCCTGCAGACACTCATTTGTGTCGCTCTCAGCCCTTTGGCGAACAAACTGCCTTCTGCTACAGCCAAATATTTCAAATTTTGACTCATCAGTCCAGAGCACCTGCTGCCATTTTTCTGCACCCCAGTTCCTTTGTTTTCGTGCATAGTTGAGTTAAACTTGGCCTTGTTTCCCGCGTCGGGTATGGCTTTTTGGCCGCAAGTCTTCCATGAAGGCCACTTCTGACCAGACTTCTCCGGACAGTAGATGGGTGTACCAGGGTCCCACTGTTTTCTGCCAGTTCTGAGCTTATGGCACTGCTGGACATCTTCCGATTGTGAAGGAAGTAAGCATGATTTGTCTTTCATCTGCTGCAGTAAGTTTCCTTGGCCGACCACTGCATCTGGTCCTCAACGTTGCCCGTTTCTTTGTGCTTCTTCAAAAGAGCTTGGACAGCACATCTGGAAACCCCTGTCTGCCTTGAAATTTCTGCCTGGGAGAGACCTTGCTGATGCAGTATAACTACCTTGTGTCTTGTTGCTGTGCTCAGTCTTGCCATGGTGTATGACTTTTGACAGTAAACTGTGTATGTTTAATCATACACCTGACTATATGCCTACAAAATCCCTGACTTTGTGCAAGTGTACCTAGAAGAATTGATGTTGTTTTGAAGGCAAAGGGTTGTCACACCAAATATGGATTTGATTTAGATTTTTCTTCTGTTCACTCACTTTGCATTTAGTTAATTGATAAATATAATCTATTAACATGTCTATTTTTGAAAGCATTCTTACTTTACAGCATTTTTTCACACCTGCCTAAAACTTTTGCACAGTACTGTATATAAATGCAAACTGAAAAACTAATAATGAACAGTTGACATTTATTGTGAAAATGTTGGAAACAAGCATAATCAAAAGGGACTAAATCACACAATGAGAAAGTAAACAATGTGAAAATGTGTAAACTCTTAATTGTTCCAAACATGACAAATAAAATGAACTAATTTAGTTAACGATATCAGAGATTAGTTTAGTGAATGGTTAAAAGCAGCAGTTAACACTTATAATTACTTTTCTGTTGATTTAGTTTCTCAGTTTTTTCAAGATGTTTCTGTAAAACAAAATATATTTCAGATACTTGAAGTGTTTGTAGTCCTTTAAAACCTCCCCCAATCACAATTCACCACTAACTTAACTTTGAAGAGGGAGACCTTGCCTTTACTCAGTGTTCCAACTGCTCCCAAGTGCAAATTGTCTTTATATTAGCAAAGAAGATATGTTTTTGCAGATCTTCAAATAAAAGCTACTATTTCATCTGCAGACATTTTTGCATCCATCAACTTGATGCCTTAAACAATGAAAGACCAAAGCAGGGTCATATAATAGCTATACGTAGCCCAATAATACCTAGGTCTCTCCTGGCTTTGTGGGCACAAAGAGAATAAACTAAACTAAGGCTTCACCCAAGTTGTACAATAACAGAATTTCACTGAATAGATGTATATACCCTTTTTTCTTCCAGCTCAGATTTCATGGCCTCTATTTCCTCAATTTGTTTCTCATTTTGTTTCTCAAGTGGAGTACATTTCAAGAGAAGTTCATCCAGTTGATGATGGAGTATGCTGGACTCCCTGGAGAGAGAAAAAAAAAGGAGGATAAGTTCTATTTATGCATTTTCATTGGCAATAAGCAGCAGGCTGAGTTATTTAACTCCATAACTAAAACATTTGCAATAACCATCCTTTGGCAAAGAGATACAGTTTACGTACAGAGCAGCTTGTGATTTTTGAATCTATCACTTTTTGAATTAATAAGTGGATTAAAGGCCTTTTTTCCTACTAAATAAAATGTCTGTTATTTACCAGTGGTTATGCTTGGATTAAACAGTTTTAAAACTGAAGCACACGGATCAATTGTAAAAATGCAGTACAACCATACATTGAACACTAATGAAGTAGTATATATATATATATATATATATATATATATATATATATATATATATATATATATATACACACACACACACACACACACACACACACACACACTCATCTTCAAAAGAAACTTATCACTATTATAACACATTTATTTTCGAAAAAAATAAGGTAAATAAGGACATTGAGAAATGTTTTTGGTTGCTTTTTAAAATCACTCGATCATTCATCCTTGATCATGACACGCTTGAGTGACTGTGACTGAAGCATATGCACTTAATCACCTAATTAGTGAGACAGTTGATTGGACACTGGATATGGAGTGATTTCAGCTGTTGAATTGCAAGCTTGAATAAAAGCAATAAAGAAAATCACAGAAAAACACCAATATGCCACATTTATTTGTGTCATCTGTGTCAATTCCAGGCGGAGCTTCATGGTCGGCATGGTGACACAGATGAGAGAATTTTTTCCTCTGTCATCCCGTCTGGTGCTGTCAGTGTCAGTTTCTCAGCACACAGTACAGTTAGTCGCTCAGTAACAAGATTCAAACAGGTGATTGATCGATATGTATGAGCGTTTACGAAGGTGCTTTGTTAAAAAAAAAAAATGTAAATCTAAATTTATAACTGTGTTTATTTTTTAGCAAAATAAAATCTAAGCCTATTTTAGGGACCCCAACTGTTGTTGTTGATTCCAACTTAGATACTTCACATCAGGACTAGCAAGTTTCAAAAGGTACTAGTCCTTTGGACTAGTAGCACAATATTGTTAGTTTCTTAGCCTGCTTATGCAATACATACAGTTTTGGTGTTATTTGTTATAATTATACACTGTGACATGCCAGAAATTGTACCAGCAATGTTTATGTTTATCAATTTAATAAGTGTTGAAAATAACACTGAAAACAGAACTTTAAAAATAAATAAATAAAACAACTATTTTTTTAACAATTAACTTTGAACTGGGGGTGCACAGGGAAACTACATGTACAGGTATTATTACCAAGAAAAATTTAATCAGAGTAGAAAATCTGCTTGGCTTTTTAGGAGGGTGGTTGGATAATTTCCTTGTCACTCAAGAGCCTCTGCTTTCTGAGGGCCATCAGTCTACACTGCCTGACGGAGGGCATGTGGTTGAGGTAATTTATTGCTAAAATAGTCTTTTCTAAGAGTACTTGCATATTCGGTTCTTTAACACATTTCTCCCCTTCTCTGCAGATTACACTTTAAATCTGCTGGCCACTGTTTGTTTTGGTGTTGAGTGCTTTGTGTTCATGTACTGGTTGTAGAAATTGTTTTTAATGACTGTTAGCAGTTTTATCATCAACCTTATTATACATGGGCAGTCTTATTACACACAGGTCTAGCACCGCCACTGTGTATAGTAAGACTGTAAATCCCTGAAGTTTATAGGGAAATTATTGTTCACAATGTATAATTATTATTTCACAAACCTAAAGCTATTTGCTTCAGAGGAAAAAAAGAATACTTACTCTGTGTCAATTATCTTTTGCTTCAGTGCTAGTACTGCAGCTACATATTTGTTTAAATTCTGTAATGACATAGAAAGTCAATATTATAATGCAGTGGTTTTCAAACTGTGGGTTGTGACCCAAAAGTGGGTCGCAAGTGCCATTCAATGGGGTAACTGTGCACTTTTAAAAGGGACGTCACTTTGTGTAATTTAAAAGGTTCATTCTACCACCTATTTTCATTTAACAAACAGGTAAGCTACTTTTTTTTTTATTTATTGGTACATTGCTGACTTTACTCACAATGAGTCTTTATACCTGCCTGAACTGGTTACCTAGCAACCAATTCATTTTTTTCCTTCTCTTGCATGCGAGTATCAGTAGAATTCTCACAAGTAGATGCTAAAGTGGAAGGGAGTTCAAAAAATTGCTGTAATAGAAACTTACCGCCAATAAACATTTAAAAATGAAGCATTTTCTGAAGAAAAGTGGTGGAAATGGCAGTAAGGGGAGTCGAGTTGCACTGCAAGCAGAATAAGTGCAGATAGCGAGGTTCCGAGCAGCAGTAAAAAACCAAGAAGCTGAAAATCTGATCCAAAATATTTGGAGTTTGATTTTAAATGGGATGGTTCAGAGGAGGCCAAAACCTTTTTTTCTATTATACACCAACCAAATGGTTTCCATTATGTTGGGGGAAAATGCAACCAGTCAACTTGATTCGATTCCCCTGTCTAATGACACTCTTTCCAGGTGTATTCACAGTGTGGCTGTTGATGTGTACAAGTAAGTGTTGCTCAGATGCTGACCTACATTAGATCTCAGAATGATGGAAATCTTGAAGAGGAATTTCTGTTCTGCCAGCCATTACTTTAATGTTCTACAGGGGAACAGCTCTTCGCTGTTTTGCATGGTTTTGTCTTCCATGCTGGTTTGGAATGGCTGTGCTGTGTAGGTGACAGTGCTCGTGCAATAACTGGAAAAAACAGCAGGTTAGTCTGGCTTTTGCACCACAAGCTGTTTGGACTCACTGCATTATACACAGGCAAGCCCTTGTTGCAAAAGTTCTCGAAGCTGTTCACATTGTCAACTTCATCAAGAGTCGTCCAACAAATGCACGCCTATTTGGAGTTTTATGTGATGAGATGGAAGCAGAGCATCGCCAGCTACTTTACCACACAAGTTAGCTGGCTGTCTCGAGGTATGGTGCTCAGATAATTTCTTGGAGCTGAGAGAGAAAGTGAGAATTTCACTTTCTGACAATGAATCCCCACTGGCTGAAAAGTTTGCACATGCTAAAGCAGTTTGGAAACATGTTCTGCACTGGATGACTTTTTTGGATGACAGTGCCTTGCAAAAGAATGACTTACAACTAAGGGTTAACCGATACTCGGTAGGTCTATCGACATGGCACTGATAAGGAAGAAAAAAAAAACACATTCGGCTATCGGCAGTTTTTGTTATTTTAGCCGATAATATACACCGATATTCACGCTTGAATTTCTTCCAGCACAGAATTTAATATTTGGTCAGGCATGCTTACTAATGACGCAAGAACACGGAGACAGTCATTTTCCCAGTGCTCTGTGATGTACAATCATCCTGCAGTAAATAAGTCTCAAAAGAGCGGCGTTTGGATTTTTAAAAACATATCTGGAGACTATAGGAAAGCGAGATGTGTGCAGCAGAACAGACCTGATGCTACATTAAATCCAACGAGTGAGTAGACTATTATTCTGATGCTTTTTTAAAAATAAATAAATAGGTTGATTCCTAAATAACACTGATGGTTAAAGCTATTATTATTATTATTATTATTAGTAGTAGTAGTAGTCGTAGTAGTAGTAGTACTAAATGTACTTCAAAATTACCTTTTGTAATTTGTGTTTATCTTGCTTAATCTACATTGGTTGTGGGTGCATTCAGCGACATTTTGAAGCAGGAGTTGATTATTGTGTTGTCTTTTGTTAAGTGACAAATTCAAGTTTGACTGAATTTTGTAACTGGATATTTGTATGACATCTTTTTGTTTTTGATGAAGTGAACAATTTAAGTTGTGCTGCATTTTTAAGCAGTGTGTGCTTAAAATAAGAATTTAACGAAGTTGTTGTAGTTGACATTGCTATGGCTACATTTCTTTTCTACTGTACAGTACAAGTTGAAGTTATAATATGCAATGTTTGACAGCAAGTGGCTATAAAAGTTAATGTCACATTATATATATTTTTCTACAGAAGTGTTTTTAGTAGTACAAATGCAAAATGTTACTTTGTGTGACTAGGTTGTAAAACAAATGTAGTTTACAATAGCTTACCTGCACTGTCTATTATTATTGGTATCCTATCAGTATCGGCCAAGAACATCTTTATCGGTGCACCCCTATTTACAACCCATCATCACCAGCCACCTGGACAGCCTTCAGTTGCAGTTTTGAAAGGACTTCCCCAGCGCTCCAGATAAGGTTTTGGGTCTGGGAGTAATCTCGATAAATACTGTACAATCTTTAATGGTAATGGGGCAGGCATTAAAAAAGCGCCTTCCACTTTAACTGCAATGTTACTTTGAACTACTGTACAACCACGCGTGTGTTCTACAAGGCTCTTTATCGGCTCAGCGCATTTTTTTTTGAGGTATCACACTGACTGCAAACTAATTACATTACTTATATATTAACAGTTAAAACTTTAATATAAAGCCATACAGATAAACAAAATAAGGAAATGCATTAATAAATTATAGAACAGTTTGTTTAATATTATATTATAGGCACCTTTTTTTAGCAGTTGCCTCTGACGATGGTTCCAGTTGGATTTGTAGCTGGACTGGGGTGTTAACGCTTCAACCTGTGTAGCTTCAAATTTCTCTTATTCTTACTGTGACTGGCTGCAAAGGCAACAGGGCTAACCAGAGATTGGATAATGCTTGTTGGGTTGTTTTTTCTTGTGTAAAGTTAGTGGAAGTTTTAGGGGAGGTAGACAAGCAGTGCAGCAAAATTGCTATTTGTATTTTTACGCATTAAATTTAAATTTAGTGCATATTTAGGATTATTTAACACGTAAAAACAGCAGGTACGCAGCTTATCTGGGCCGCTGGACAACCCTGGAAAGGATCAGAAAGCAGAGGGGTGGATTAGAAATCCTTTTATTGCAGAAATGACTGTGTTAAAACAGAAGTGTTAATTTGTCACTTGCAACAGAAATAGCATTGGTGGATCTTTCTGTAACAAGACATTGAAGCTCAGATTTTCTCAACAATCTTGCTAACTTTTGGATTTCTTTGCATCAAGACTACCCAGAGCTATCATCTGCAGCATTGAAAACACCCATGCCGTTTTCATCTACCTAACTTTTCCCTGAAAAACAAGTATAGGGCCTTCCTCACCACTGAAGATGACGGTCACCTTTACCTCAGCAGCACAGAGCCCCATCTGAAGGACTTCTGTTCATCCAAACAAGCTCACCCCTCCCATTAAGTAATATACAATGTTTTCTTTTTACTGCTGTCTATAAAAATAGTCAATTATACTGTGAATTAATAAAAACCATTAAATAAATATTAGTTTGGTTAATACTGCCTTGTAAGGGGTGTTTTATTATCATTTACTAACTAACTATTCTGCAATAACACAGGGTAGAGGGTCCTGTAGTATTTTCTGTTGTTAAAAGTGGGTCGCAGTGAAATTAACTTTGAGAACTGCTGTTATAACATTACTTTTTTTTTTTTTTTACTTCATTTTGCTTCTGATCCTTGTGTTTGTCTTGGTAGACTGTGAGCAGAATAATATTGTTTTTCTTTTGCTCACATTTATAATAGTTAATATGTAACATGTTTTGTCTATAGATATTAAGAGAACACATTTCTGTAGTTTCATTAAAGGTTTTCTTTGATTTGTTTTATATTTTATTCTTGAAGTTCCCCCATACAAATTTCTGCAGCTTATTCAATTGTATTTTGGATTTTTTTTTTTATGATTATGATTGTTGGTGTTAGGCAGTGTTTTAGCTGATGGGACAGTACTGTCACACTAAGTCACCAATACACCCCTCTCAGCAATAAACAGACTGTCCAGCAAAGCAGAGCGCTCTGACAAACTCATTAACACAGTCATTCTACACTCTTTTATTAAGGCGTGTGTAAAAGCTGCAGAAATGGAATGCTTGTCTCAGTTCACTTTCTTGTTTTAGTTGAATGTATTGCTTACTTTCAGCATGTTCTTTTATTCTGTCAGTGTGAGCATGTACCTCAATGCAGCTGTATTTGCAAACCCTATGCATCCTCTGCCTCATATGGCCCATTTCTGTATTTGGCTTTTTGTATACTTAGAAACATTTTTTTCTTTTGAATATTCATAAACTGATTTACATTTTCTCCCCATTCCTTGTCCAATCAAAATATTATATTTTCGTGTAAGTATTTCAATTTAGTTTTTGATCAAGCTAGGCCAACAGAATCAGGTGATAATGTGTTTGTGAACAGAGAACCAATGTGCAACATTAGAACATCATTTGAGGGTCCTACTAATTACTAAAGTACCACAAACAATCCTTAAATAACATAAACAATGCATTTACAATCATGCATGCGCAATAAATAACAGATACAAAAACATACAGTATATATAATTTGATGCGATATACTTTATTGCCTTCCAGAGAAGTACTTTATGATAAGATGTTTACACATAAATTACACCAAGGTTCCCGACACAGCCAGAAGGCTGGTTTACTGCTGGTTCCTGTCATGCAGGGGAGATACAGGCGAGAAGCAACACAGGAGAAAGGGGGTACAATCAATGATAAAAGACATTTACACACTAGATCACACCAGGGCTCCCGACACAGGCAGAAGGCTGGTTTACAGCGGGTTCCTGTCATGCAGAGGAGATACAGGCATATGTGGATGGAGGATAGATTAGATATCGATGTGATACGTTCTCAATGTTTATTTCCATTACCTTTGTTGTATAAAAATCCATTAATGAAGTTACGTTTAGTTATTCTCATTTATATAAACATGTTTTAATAATAATAATAATAATAATAATAATAATAATAATAATAATAATCTTGCTAAGTACTGCACTGAAACACAATAAAGTATCAGCTCAAATGATAAAAATGCATTGATGTTTATGCTATTTAAAGATTGTTTGTGGTAATTAGTAGGACCGTCATTTGATCATCTGACGTCTAAACGTACTGTATACTGGGATACAATGTAAGGCTGCTTATTACAATGTCGAAGTAAAAATAAAACAGAATTAAAAAAAAAAAATTAGTAGTCGGCAATTATTATTATTTTTTTTATTATTTTCTCCCAATTTAGAATATCCAATTATTACTTAAGCTCGACTCATCGCTACCGCCCCTGCGCCGATTCGGGAGCAGTGAAGACAAACACACGCTGCCCTCCGAAGCGTGTGCAGTCAGCCGACCGCTTCTTCGCAGACTCACCATGCAGCCACCTGGGAGCTACAGCGTCTGAGGACAACGCAGCTCCCGGGCAGCTTACAGGCAAGCCAGCAGGCGCCCGGTCAAACTGCAGGGGTCGCTTGTGCGCGATGAGCAGAATTATACACAAACAGAATTAGAACAGAAAGTTGTTAAATTATTTGTATATACAGTGTCCTCAAACAGGAGTGGCCCTCTAATAGATTGTTTTTAATTGAACTGTTAAATCTCTATTCAGACCCTAAAAAAGTTAATTACAGTGGAACTTCAGAGTTACGTAAATCGAAAATATCCATAACACTGAAAACGAGTGTTCAACGGTTTTAATACATGTGTACATCTGCGATCTACACTCTTAAGCTGGCGAAAAATAGTACAAGGATACAGCACATCAATACAACATTGTTAAGTTTGACAGGCTTTAAAACGGTACTGTACATGGTACTACTATATAACATTTGAATTACCATGGACATCGTAACTGTAGCAGAAACACAGATTTAAATGTTCAGTAAAGGCTGGGTTAACGTAGTGCTTGTTTTCTTATTTTAAACAAAATGCAGTCGTGCAGCTTGCTCGGGCATTCAGTCTTGTTTGGCTTAGAAAAACTGTGCTTTGTTTAAAACTAAAATGTTCCAGTAAAATTGCCCGTACTAGTTTTGAAATCGGTCTAACCTTTGTCTAGACACAGAAAAACAAACGAGCAAAACATCGACATAAAGTAGACGCAAATTCCTGAGCTGATCGGTAACTAAAAAATAGTGTAAATCCTAGTGTTTTTATAGGTAAATACAGTCAGAACATTTTATATAAAAACGTCATCCGCTTTATTTCATTTAAAAAGTTCCACCACTACCCAGATCTGAGTAAGAGAATGAGTTTTCAATAACAATAGTTTTCTAAATCCCGTATTTGACAAACTGAGAAGGAATATTAAGAAGTAAGACTGAATGTATGTACTAATATAGTGTGTTTACCTACCTGCTGTAATGCAGTACAGTTCGGACAGATTCCTATCGTGGCGTCCGAAGCGATTCCCGCTGTTTGAGAGTAAGTCTCCCCGGGCATCATGATAACAAAGAACAAGGTACAAACCAGACAAGGTAAAAGTACAATTTAATGAAATAATATAAAGAAACAGTTGTCAAATCTTAAACTGTAGAAGATTAAACATCACAACGCGCACCACATTCTCAGGACCCCAAATATGGGGCTGCGGGTGCTCTTAAAATGCCTGTTTTGCAAAAACAGTTCGCAATACACATTTCAGCAAATAAAATAAATAACTGATTTTCTAAAAGTAGTAATTGTTGATCATAATTTATTTAAATTGCATATATTTGTTATTATGTTATTTACATTAGAGAAAAGTGTATTAAAATTAGGAACGCATTAAGGCAACTAACAACAAGGCCCCAAATTGTGTCATTTTATTTTTATTTTTCCCGAATTACACATTACGGGAGCCCTGAACCGCAGAACCGTACAAGGTACTATCTTTCCATAGATAGTATCTCGTACGTACGTGATAATATCTATGAAAAGATAGTGATGGATTTCCATATTATTATCATTGATGCAGTGCTGGAATCAAGGGTGCTGTAAATTACAGCCCAGTGTGTAATTCTTTAACTAATGGCTGTATTTAAGTATTTAATGAAGTGTGCTTTTAGAAAAAAGAAATGTCATTTAAAAACCAACATTTTTAGTTATAATTTATATTTGTGTGTGGTTGAAATTACTCCTTGAAAAACGCTTATTTTTTGCTTAAAGAAAGAAAGTAAGCTTTAAGTTACCATGGTAAAATTGCAGTTTTCCAATAGTTATTACTAGTATTATTGCTCAAAAGGATATCTGAGTTGAACCTCCTGAATGACTTTATTTCTACCCATTGAACAACTAATACAGTTTGTGCTTAATACATTATGACATTCACGGGGCGGAGCTATGCCACCTGGTAGTGTTTATTGACAGAGTTAGTGAACATATACACAAGGAGAGAGGGGCTCCGCCTCTTCAAGGCCCAACATTTACTTGATCGATAGACACGATACACAGGAGGGGGGCCACCGTCTTTGAGGTGACCCGACATACGAGAGGGCACCGTCTCGAGGTTACCCGACATACTGAAGAGGCTCGCGAACCGGAAAGAAAACATAAAGTTAGTATCTGTTAAAACATGTAATGCGTGCTGTTCCGCCTCTTGAAGCCCAACATAATAGAAGGGGGTTCCGTGGCTGAGGAGACCCGACAAACAGGAGAGGGGCCACCGTCTTTGAGGAGACCCGACAAACACGAGGGATGCCACCGCTTGGGGACCCTCACATAGAGGCATCAGACCTGAAAGAAGAATCCCAAAAGAAACATACATGCAGATGGAAGGGTTTGGCCAGGGGTCCCCTCTGACTCATGGAGAACCCTCCTCTATGAGGTAAATGAAGCGGAGCTTAACAAAGGGTTGGAGAAAGTGGAATCACTAACCCCCAAAAGATGGACCCCGGCTCCCGCTGGCCTAGCGTGAAGAAGAAAAAGAGAGAACCGCCAATGCATAAGAAAAAGAAAAGAGAAAACATTTAGACGAAGAAAACAAACACTTAACGTGACAAAGGGGTTAGTAGACTGTACCCTAATGACTATGTGAAGACCCTCTGCACAGTAGAAAGAAAAAACCCTTTCTTTTAATTTAATTTCTTAGGGGAAATCTTTGGAGGCCCAGGCAGAAAGGTCGTCCCCACTCGGACATAATAGCAATGGACTGATGTGCAGAGGATATTTCAGATGATGAAGAACGAATATAAGTTTCAACTGCTGATGAAGTCCAGCGCCCATATTTTTAATTAAATGCTGGTTAATGTTGGCTTTTGCAGCTGAAGTAGCTGCCCCTATTCTAAATGAATGAGGAGTGTAGAATTGCGAAGGAAGACCTGCTCTGGACACCACGGTGGAAAGGTGTGTTGAAAACCAATGCCTTGATACAATGGACCGGCTTGAATTGATAAACAAAGGGTCGGAGGATGAAATGGCCTTGCGTTCTGCAATGTACTTCAACATGGAAGTGAAGGGACACAGAGGAGAGTTGATCTTAGAAAGCTGAATACATTGTCCTTGCCGCAGTTGATCTGTTTTGAAATGCTAAGAAATAAGATGAAATGAGAATCTGGGATGAGCTTGAGGTCACTGCAGCGGATACCGAGGGTAGGAAAGCTGGCAATGGAAGGAACTGTATATTCAGAACATCTCAAAAACCCAAAAATGCAGATAGACATATGACTTCCATAGTTAAGTCATCAAATGGAGAAAAACAGCCATGGCGGAGAATTGAAATCAAGTTACTGAGAATGTCTATAGAAATAGGCAGGCGAGCAGAAGAAGGAGCCGGAGAGCACTTGGAAATTCCTCGTAAAAGGAGACGAACCTCTGGAATTGATAATAGAGTTGGGGAATTGATGGACATCAAGCGAAATTGATGCTGAATTCCTGACAAATATAGTCTGATTGTAGCTGGTGCCAGATGTAGAGAGTCCTTTGCATGCACTATGAATGCCATGATCCAGTCCTGGTTGAATGGAGTAGGATTAATCCTGCTTTGTAAACAGAAAGTTACATAACATGCCCAACCTGTAGAGTACGAGGATCTGGTAGATGGGGCAAGTGCTGATGCCATGTAATCTTGAGCTGAAATAAGAAGTTTATTAATAGTTGGATTTAGTTGAAAATCAGCTGATTGAACTGTGGCGTTGCTACTGGATATTGCAGAGCTGTAGGCAGCAAACTGTGGAATTTGGAAATCTGTAAACGAGAAAGAGCATCAGCTGCATTATTAAAAATGCCCGGTAGGTGGCGAGCTTGTATTAAGAAATTATTAGAGACTGAAATCCATACTAGCCGATGCAGCAATTGCATTATAAGAGGGGTAGAGGAACGACCTTTATTTATAATATGCACTGTAGTTGAATTATCACAGTAAAATAGTATTGATTTCTTAGACCAGAGATGACCCCATAGCTGGGCAGCTGCTACTATTGGGTATATCTCTAGCAGAGCTGTGGATTTTAGATGAGGAGATATGTTCTCGATTTCCTCAGGCCATGTACTGCAAAACCATTGATTGCTAAATAGACCTCCGAATCCCAGAGATGAGGCATCAGTAAATAAAGCCATATCGTGTGGAGCTGACATGAAATCATCATAAAACATAGAGAGACCGTTCCAGTGCTGAATAAGCGCAGACCACATTTTAATGTCTTTCCTAGCTTCTGAAGAGATATTTATATAGGAGTTCAGATTTTTGCTATTGATGCCAGCGCTAGCAGTCGAGATATAAACGTCCTCCCTGTGGAATGATACGTATTGCGAAGTTAAAGTAACCCAGCAATGAAAGCAGTGCTCGTTTTTAATTGTTTTACTGATCTGAAATTCCTGAATGAGATAATGAATATGGTTAAGTTTAGACTCAGGCAGGCTGGCTTCAAACTTTTCTGTATCTAGAATGATTCCAAGGAATTCCAAAGAATGAAGGGGACCGATTGATTTCTCTTCTGAAAGCGGAACGCCAACTTCAGAAAATAAGCTTTTAAGATTGGAAATCGCTTCTGCTGGTGCATCTGAAGGAGGAGAAATTACTAAAAATCGTCCAGCAAGTGGAGCAAGAATGGGACATGATAGACATTAAGAAGAATCCAGCATAATGCTTCTGACAGGGTATCAAATATCTTCGGGCTACTGCGGCAGCCGAAAGTCAATTGGGTGGCAAAATAAAACTTTCCTTCCCAGCATATACCAAACAGGTGACGGAGAGAAGGATGGATTGGCATTACTTTAAATGCGTCTGATATATCTGCTTTTGCTAACCAGGAACCACGACCTGCTAATTTAATTGAATGTATTGCATCTGCAATAGTGATGTAATGCAGGGAAAATTGATCTTGGGGAATTAATGAGTTAATGCTGCTGGTGCTTGACCCCGTGGTGCTGATAAATCAATAATGAGACGCTTTTTCCTGACATTTTCCTCGTGGCAATGCCGATAGGATTAATTCTATATATTGGAAAAGGAGGAGCTAGAAATGGACCGACTATAAATCCTTTTTTAATTTCTTTCTCGATGAGAGACTGCACTGATTGTGGATCTTGAGTCGCTGAATAAAGATTTTTGCTTTTGAACGAGGAAGAAGGAATTTGAGTAAGACCGGTTGAAAAACCATTTTTTATTCTGTCTATCAGGTAATTAATTAAGTTACTGTCGGGATGATTCTGTAATTTACTTGATAACGCCGGGATGTTTATAGGAGTAAAGACTGTGAGCATCGGGGAAAGTCACTTGCATTTTAAAGGGCAGATTGAATTAGAGTGAGCGTCTCCGCAATTGCTGCACATGTGGATAAAATTGCATTGCCTATTCGAACAGAAGCCAGTATTGAAATTGTTGCAGATTTGTCTTCCTCCTGAAAATCTAATACTGCGCCCGTATTTGTCTTTCCTTGTAGACTGATCGAGGGAGCTGAAGAATGTATAGGATTAGGTACTGAAGATCTGTATGAATTAGCGCTAAACCGGGTGCTTTAGAAGTTGATGCAATTGCGGCTTTAGGGCAGAGGGATGTTGTGTGAGCTGTTGAAGCGCAGATCCCACATGCTTAGCTCTTAGACCACCAAAAATTCTATTAAATAGATCTGTGTCCGGTTTAGCCCAATTGATGATGTGATTATCTGCTGCCAATATCGCTGCTGCTTTTGCAGAGAATGATTTATGATACTCAAAAACATAGTCCCCCGTATCTGACAGACAGCTCCACGATATAGTATTCAGAGGAGTCCAATTCAGCTCTGCGGTTAGGATATACCGAGCATAGCACATCTCTGAATATGGAGAACGAAGGACAAATTCCCCTAATGTAAGATTTTTAATCAGTCTGGGATCTCTGGATTTTAGAGTTACTGCCAAATCTCCACAATCCACTACTCTATGATCCAAGAATTCAAGTCGCCATTAATAGTGAAACAAGATTAATGTCCTTACCTTCGAGAATGTTACGCCTGATTCGTGGAGATATAGTGTGACGCCTAGCTGCAGTTGGAGAGGAGGATCCGTATGTAGATGCAGTAGCGAGGTTGAATTGTGGAGGATCTGCTTCGCTGGCTGAAATTGGGGCTGGACCAGAAGAAGCTGTAGGCGGCGCTGCAGTGTTTGATGCTGGAATTAATGACAGCGCTGAAGATTGTTTTCCTGTTCCATAATAGACGCCCTTTTATTTAGATCCGACAGTTGAGAACTGACCGAAGATAGAGTATCGGAAAATGGCTGCATAAATGATTTTATCTCTTTAAATATTTGCGAATGTTGGATTTCAATGGCTGGCTGCTGGTTAGCGGTGCTAGTTGTGGGGTGGTTAGATCCGGAATAGACTGCCTGCTGTCTGTTTTAGGATGCTGAATGGCTGA
The DNA here is from genome assembly GCA_030684275.1 of Acipenser oxyrinchus oxyrinchus. Taxonomy (NCBI): domain Eukaryota; kingdom Metazoa; phylum Chordata; class Actinopteri; order Acipenseriformes; family Acipenseridae; genus Acipenser; species Acipenser oxyrinchus. Next base: position 23,208,415 of record CM060250.1, read on the forward strand.
AGCGGCTGATTATGTTTTTCGAGGAAAAACTGGTTCTGCTGATACTGAATTGCAATAGAGAATGAAAAGAGACTCTCTATCACTCCCTGCCGGAATCGCATTACCGCTTTTAAGGAGGGTTTTTATCAATTTATTCATGGGCCAGTCCTTCCAAAACAATCGATCCGGAGGGGCGTCCTGAGGCCGAAGTCGCTTGGATCGGCGCAGATTCGATGTTTGGGTGGCAGGAACGGTAGGCAATATTTGAACTGGAACCTGATCGGGAGCCTGATCAGATGTAACTGAAATGCCAGAAGGGGAGAAAAAACGGAGACTGGAAGGGCCCTGGATTGAAGCTGGAGAAGAATGATCTGGTAATGACAGAAAATCCTGGGAATCCTCTGAAAGTATTCAGAACGAATCAATATACAAGTCAGGAAGGCAGGACATTGCCCAGCAGCATTGGGAAATGTATTTATTATTATTTTTATAGTTATTATTATTTTTGTAGTAGGTTTTATTTTTTTTAATGGGAAAAGGGTAAAGTCAACGTGAATAGATTAACCATTTTCACAGTTTTTCCGGTGTTTATTGACTATCCACCTATTTATTATTATTTTTTGTATCGGGATTGTTTTATTGGGTTTTAGCGGTTAAAACCGTAAATCAGAAGCCCTAATCATATTGCAAAAGTATATGGACAAATTCCTTTTTTCTCCCTTTAGTCTTAACGCACAGTACGCCTTGTAATTCTACAGGCCATCTTCTGCCCATTTTCTTTTTTTTAAATATGGATTTGTTATTCTATGTACAGTAATGAGGAGCATAACTTGAGTACATTTTAACAAACCAACCTTAAACTTGGTATAAAGTCAGATACCTTAGGTTCGAGAACTAGGGTTGCCGCGATTATCGTTTACTACATGTATTTTCGATATTGTATTGCTACGAGACTACTTGTCATATAGATTTTTAAAATACTGTACAATATGATATAAAATCAAACCATTTGATAATCACGGTAATAAGTCATCATCTACTCGTATTGTCTTCAATAGCAATAGTTTAATTTAAGATTTCGTGTGATTTCAATTGAAGAATAAGAGAAGGTTTTGGTTTTTTTGGGGTTTTTTTCTACGATGGATCAACCTGAGGAGGAGAGGGACTGTGTGCCCGAGGCAGCACTTCCTCTGACACAGTTTACACAGGATAAATTAACTGGACTGGCACCTAAATTAAAGACAGAGATCCCAAGTTTGTGATTATTTTTGTTTAAAATAAAAATGAAAAAGGCAAACCAGTTCAGATGGTATGCCTACTGTGTATGGCCAGTGATAAACAAATTGTTGTGAAAAAAAAAAACCGGGGAACATCGCTCATTTATTTCCACATCTAGAGAACACCACCCCAAAAGTTATACAGCTGCAAAGAACAGAAAAGACAGCAAGAATTAAGCATGAAAGTGGAACTTTTCAGGAAGGTGACAAATATTGAAATATATTGAATTCATGTTTATCAAGTTTAGTTTTTGCATATATACTACACAACTGAAATAGTCATCTTTTAAATCAATGCCTTTTGCTGATGTTGATCCCCTGGATGCTGAAAATGTGAACGTTATTTTTTTGTCAAGAAATCTTAAATGACACAGCTGTGCATGTTTTCTGTCACAACCAGCCTGTTAAAATATGTCCATGTAACTGATGCACCATAAGACTTGTTACATTCAAAATGTTACCAGCAATATTAGTATAAAAAATAAGAAAACATCTGATATAAACAGTATACCGTTGTTAGAATAATGATACTCTACCAAAAATATCCCACCAGGTAGTTTTGGAACTGAACTTTGATTTGAAAACTTTGTGACTTGTGATTTGGAATTTTAAGTTTAAGATTTAATCTTTAGCTGCTGGGACCAGGTCGATATGACAAAGGTATGTCCTGGAAACAGTTTAATTTCAGTCTTTAATTTATGAAAAGACAGGAAGTCAAAAACTGGTAAGAAACAAGTTCAGTACTTCTACATAATGAAAGTAAATATATAATCAGTTTATGTTTTGGAGTGAAAAAAGTGAAAAATCTTTAAGGGTGGGAAACTGGTAGCTTGGCTGTAGAAATGTGATTGGTACTGTTAAAAGTTAAGTGATTACAATAAAGGTAAATGCTTTTAAATCAAATTTTGTGTTGGTCATTCACTTGCACATCAGAAAGTTTAAATACATGCACATCTAAATACATGCGATAATGTATAACACTTTAAAACTAAGTGAGTTCTACCTGTTAACCTGAATTTAACAGTAAACCAGTTACCAAAACAAACATGCGTTATATTCAAATAAAAATATGTTTTTACTGCCTGTGACAGAGAAAGAATGTGAGGGCGCTGTGTAAAGAGAACAGAATGCCCTGGACTGGATGGCCTGTCCATTAATTCCCAGGGTTAAGTGGATGTTGTCCATCTAGAAAGGGGACGGGGCTACGGTACACCAAGTCAGCACCCCAGAAGGGAAGTGATGTGGCAACCTTGGATTGAAGGAAAAACTGTTACACTCATTAGCCAAGGGGGCATGACTGATGGTATACAAGAGGACGTAGCAAGGTGATCTGTTCCTTTGTTTATGGTTAAGCTGAACCGGAAGGAGTACTGTGAATTACTGTGAGTGTTTTGTTTTGTCGTGTCTGAAAATGTACTGTTTTGTTATTATTAGGTGGCTAATACGAGCCGGAGCTGTTGCTTGAGGCTAGCACTAAACCCGGACACTGCACTATTGTACATGGATAAATTGTATTACACCACAAGCACTATAGCACTCACTCTGGACTTGTGAACGTGTGTGTTTTTGTGCGTATTCTACTGTGTTTATTTACAAACTGTCATTATTTTGCAACCCGTTGTTTTGGAACAGTGCATTACACATTGCTGTGTATTGCCTGGGATTATTCTCTGTGGTCACCAGAACCAGGATTATAAAAATAAAACATGTTTGTTGTCTGTTTCATAATCACATCACCACTACACCTGCGCACTGCAAACCACTTTGCCACACTGCCATTTGTAATGCTAAATATTATGTAGACTAATTTCAATGTTGTTTCGTAGATATCGAAATTTCAATAATCGTAGAACAAAAATGGTTCAATAATCGAAAACTAATTTTGATATCATGGCAACCCTATCGCGAACCCCTTTGAAAAGCAGTTGGATTGAAGTTTCTCAGTGGGTCAAACCTACCCAAGCATGTCAAAAAATCCCTCTCGAGTGGCCATCTGGAAACAACAGCTAACGGTTTTCCTTTTACAAAAAATAAAAATAAAAAGAAACCAGAAAGAACCCCTGCAGACTAGGGTAAATGGTTTGTGAATACAGCCTTACATCTTTGAAAATGGTGACAAGCTTGTGTTAAATGTTAGGTCCAGATGTTTCACTTTTTTAGTTTTTGTCAGATAAACATGTAAGCTTGGATTCCAGCCAGTGCATTGAAGTATTAACAAATGCAGCTCTGCAGGTTCCCAGACCAGAAAAATGAAATCATTCCAGGGTGCCTCGCTTTAATTAAAGGAGAATGTGAGAAGGAACTGAAAAGAGGCCAGGAATCATCAGTAGCTAATATTACATTCCACTTTCTTCAGGTTTTTTTTTAATTGCTTTATTTTTATTCTGGACTAAGCTCATGTTAATTGAACAGACTTGGTATACACTTTACATGTTGAGCATTGCTCTTGTAATCAGATATATTTACTGATACTTATTACAATAATGATGTTTTCTGTTGATTTTCTATGTAATATGTTGATGACATGTATGAGCTCCTGAATCTCCTGGGAGGTATCCTGGCCTGAACATTTTTAATAAAAAAAAAAGTGAAGCCATTCATGGAAATACATGATGAGAGAGAAAATCAGTATTTACTGACTACATCAGTTTAATGAGATATCTCATCCATAAATTCCCACACTCACATCTAATGACAGATAATTTACTGGCTTAATCTATTACTGGCATATTTTTAAAAATAAATAAATTAATTAACAATAATAATAATAATAATAATAATAATAATAATAATAATAATAATAATACTTATTAGTACTAATTTTACTAAATTTACTAAATTTTGATAACATTCCCAGAAATGGCACTATTGAAAAAAAGATTCAGGGTGTTTTTTTTTTTTTTCTCAGAATATTGGATGGCACTTTTTTATTAATTGAATAGACATTTTAAAAGACACCTTTTCACTTTAATTAGCTGTAATATAGTTTAACCCTTCCCAATGGAATTTACATTTTCATTCATAATATGGTTTGCTTTTTAAAATTAGGGCAGACATTTAGGTGTAGGCAGAGTAGAACAGAAACCTTCTCAAGGCCTTAAATTAAATAGAGTAAAAAAGTCTTAAACAGGAGTACACAATTCTCAAAGAAATAGAACTGAAAATACTTGTAAATTCAAGCTCAGTTTTCGAGCAGGTTGAGAAAAAAAAGTAACAATAATAATTTGAAACATAATTCTTTTTAAACACGATACGCTGCAGGAAGACGTGGCAGTGTGTATGTCTGGCGTAATACTTTTTGTTACACTGTGTACTTTTATGGTTTATTCTGTTTATATAACACACCCTGTGGTAAATTTATAATAAAATGTTTAATCAGATTTTAAATGAGAAATTCCCTTTAAAGACATGCTGAGGCTGTTTTGTGGTATTTATTTATTTATTTATTTATTTATTTATTTGTGTTAATGTAATAAGCTCAGTGGGCCCTTTTGATGGACACATGCAACGTAGAAATTTTCTGAAAAACTACATAAAATGCAGATGTAAACCAACGTAGTGTTTTTTATTAAACAGACCTGTGTGTACAATAATTATTAAACAATGTCATTTTTTACATTTTACTAAGTAACTGCATTATTTACTTGTACAATTAATAAAATACAAGTAAAAATGAACAGAACTTGAATCTTTTTTGGTACATTTAAGGACCTGTGACTCTTTCACTGTATTAGTTCTGGTATGCTGTAGTGTAAACACAGGGTTCACCTTTTGTGGTGGTAAGAGAGAAAGTAACAGTTGTTTGTCTTTTGTACATTTCTGTTTGCTGCTTCTTTTTCTAAAGGTTTACTGTCATAAATGTCATGGAAAACTTTTAAACCTTAATTTAATGTTTGGAATAATCACGTCACACGTTGTTTGCAACACAATGTGTTGCAAACAAAGGTTGTTCTGTAAATATGAACAAATGTCCCTTAACCCGACCCCCATTTTGTTTTTAAATTCACTGAACAGGTGACAGCATACTCTATTTTGTTAAAAAAAAAAAAAAAAAAAAAAAAGAAATCTTATTAACAGTCAGTCACCTTGCATTTGCAACCTCCAATGTTCAGTCCTACTGGATGACCAATTATGAGGGTTTCTCTGAAGGTTCATTGTATGAATTAAAGACAAACAGCAGAGGGCACTCTTACACATTATATTAAACAGGAGGTGTACCATTAATTTAAATGTCTGTTTTTTTTTGTTTTGTTTTTTTGCAATTCTGTGAAAGTTATTTTATATTTATTTTTATTATATGTGGGGATTTGTATTGTATAAAAAAGCATAGTCAACTTTGGTTGTTAGGATAGACATTGTGTTGGACTAATGTACTCAGTCAACTTATATTAATAGAGAATTTCTTCTTATTTTGTGTAATAAATTCTTATGAAAAATTCTTGCATTGGTCTTCTTTTTTCAAGTTTACTTACAGTACATACTATAGAACCGTAGTACATACTACAGTGCAAACCATGGTTATAATCATAGTACATACTACAGTGCTAACCATGGTTATAATCATAGTACATACTACAGTGCAAACCATGGTTATAATATAGTACATACTACAGTGCAAACCATGGTTATAATCATAGAACATACTACAGTGCTAACTATGGTTATAATCATAGTACATACTACAGTGCAAACTGTGGTTATAATCATAGTACATACTACAGTGCAAACCATGGTTATAATCATAGAACATACTACAGTGCAAACCATGGTTATAATCATAGTACATACTACAGTGCAAACCATGGTTATAATATAGTACATACTACAGTGCTAACTATGGTTATAATCATAGTACATGCTACAGTGCAAACCATGGTTATAATCATAGTACATACTACAGTGCAAACCATGGTTATAATCATAGTACATACTACAGTGCTAACCATGGTTATAATCATAGTACATACTACAGTGCTAACCATGGTTATAATCATAGAACATACTACAGTGCTAACCATGGTTATAATCATAGTACATACTACAGTGCTAACCATGGTTATAATCATAGTACATACTACAGTGCAAACCATGGTTATAATCATAGTACATACTACAGTGCTAACCATGGTTATAATCATAGTACATGCTACAGTGCAAACCATGGTTATAACCATAATAATAACTATTTTCACTTTAGCAACTGCTTACCCTTGTTCAATGCATGGCAGGGATTGTGTTCACAGGACAAGATCAGTTTATTGACATACAGTATGTCATACTCAGTCATATTGGAGGAGCGTATTGGTTCATCACTGCTGCTGCAATATGATTTGATGTGTGATTATGAATAAAATGTGGGAGTCAATGGAACGCGAAGGACTGGAGTTAGCTACACCCATCATTTTCAAAGTTTCTGAGATATCATATATCTGCCAAGTCAACATACAGGGCGTAAAGTTGTCTTTAAGGCACACATTTGGTGGGGGGGACGTTGACTCAGGCAGGGGCAAAATTACAGCCATTATTGCAGAGGGATTATTTTTAACGTTAGGTAAATAGATTACATTTACTATTAAAATTTGAAGGTAGAGCACAGCACACAGCCACGATAAAGAATCAAGAAGTGCAGTTAACATTTTTAATTACTGGTGAAATACAATTCAAAACTGCTGCAGTATGTTCACTGTTTTGTCATTTCAAATCTTTTCACAAAACAAACATTAAAGTGTCCAGTGCAAACCCACATCATGAAAAACTACATTTGTAGGTGAAAAACGCAAAATAAAAGTCAATAAATTAAGAAAATTTATAAACACGTGAAATTTTCGGTCCATTAAAATAAAGTGCTTTACATAATTTCTGGAAGTAAGAAAAGTTCCGTACAAAAAAGGATGACGGAGTTACAAGCTCTTACAGTGTCTTAAGAAAAAAAAATACATTCAAATATGGATGTAGCGTAACAGGAAAGTGTAATCAATCAGACTGCAAAGTCTGTGTCATCTGATCCAAAACCACAAACTCTCTCTGAACCGAAGATAACGCAGTCATTCAATGTACAGAGCAACTACTTCTAGGCAGTTTTTTTCTATTCATGTGTGCTGCAATATTTCCTTGCAGACATTATTTGCGCATGGTTATTAAAAACCATAAATTAATGGTGAAAATGTGACTTTCAGCTGAAAGTTGGGGTGGGGCGATCGTTCAAACTGGGGCATTGACTCAAAAGAATCCGGGATATTAAATAAAGTCAGCCTGTCGGGTCAAGCAAGTGAAATGGCATCTATCAAATCAACAACAACAAAAACAGAAAGCGTTCATTTAACAGTGACTAGAGTAAAAAATATTAAATTATTCTGAGCAGTAGAGTTAGTGAAAACCACACGTTCTGCTCTCTGTGCAGCTGACAAATCTTATACAAAGATAAGAACGCTTCATTATGTCTATTTTTAGTATCATGATAGCCATTTGGTTTAGTTGGGGGGGGAGAGTCTGTTACTTATGTGATAATGAGTGTTTTTTGTATGTGTGAATTTATGCGTATGACCCAACTCCCCCCTTAACATTCTATATACAATAAAACATGTTGACCTCACTTCCTTTCTCATCGACCAGTTGCTAAGGTTGATGGAGGGCATTCTCATCAATGTACCCTAAACAGCTTATTCTCAAATCTGCATAAATGCATCTATTCTAGAAAACTGTTGTATTAACAGTCTCCTGATATCCATTTTCGATAACACATTAAGGGCCTGATGTAAGGCTATGTGCACGCGGAAACCATGCTTAGCTGCCATAAAGGGGGACTTTAGCGGCCACTAAAAATGTGGCATATAAATAATGTTTTTGGAGCTCCCGAGTGGTGCATCCAGTAAAGGCGCTCCATGTGGAGTGCAGGACGCGCTCTATAGTCTGGACGTCGCGAGTTCGAGTCCAGGCTATTCCTTTGCCGACCGAGGACAGGAGCTTCCAGGGGGCGGCGCTCAATTGGCCGAGCAATTAGTTAAAGCTCTGGACTCCTGACCAGAGGGTCGTGGGTTCAGTCCCAGGTGGGGGACACTGCTGCTATGCCCTTGAGCAAGGTACTTTACCTAGATTGCTCCAGTAAAAACCCAACTGTATAAATGGGTAATTGTATGTATAAATAATGTGTAAAAAAATAATGGAATTGTATGTAAAAATAATGTGATATCTTGTAACAATTGTAAGTCAACCTGGACAAGGGCGTCTGCTAAGAAATAAATAATAATTGTAAATACACATTCACATTTGTATTAATATAGTGTAATTACAAAATAAGCTAGCCACTGATCTTTTGTATTAAAGCGTGTTTTTACATCGCTTATTATTTTCCATATACTGGTAATTGTTGCCCTTGCTAGCACTTAATTTAATGTCCGCTTAAGCATTATTTTTTTTTTCTCTGTTATCTTAAAATGCAGAAATGTAAGTGATGGTCCAATGGACTCGTTACCACTGTTTTTTTTAATTTTATTTTTTTTTATTTTTTTTCATGGTTTGGAAACATTGACCTCATCTTTATTAATCTGCTCCTGAGAACTGTGGATAACTTGTTCCTATTAGATATTTATGTTACTCTTGTAGCATTTTGTATATGAATCCTGACAGATGAACTATGCAATATGTGGAAATGATCTTCCAGTTTTGTTTCCTCAACTCATTTGGTTGCCATGGCAATGGCTATTTTCTTGTGCGAATGCTGAAAGAAGAATAGGAAGCAATGCAATGCGTGGAGGTCATATATATATATATATATATATATATATATATATATATATATATATATATATATATATATATATATATATATTTTTTTAACAAACACAGTAAAGTAGTTGGCAAGTCCTGACAATAATTCAAGCCTGTATGAAGGAGATGGGACCACTCACACTGTCACAGGTAACATTACAAGCCCTAAAATTGCCTCAAATTAGCATAACAACATTCTTGAAAGGCTCTCATTTTCTTTATATCGTTTCATTTTCCAGACTTTATTCTAACTTTGAATTGGGTGACTTATATTATCCCGCCACAACACTGTACATTTATGCTCAGTGCATTATAATGATCCCACTTGACACCACTTGTTTGCAACAGAAGGAGTTTTTTGTTTTTCATTTCTCGTGGGTTCCTAATATATGTTGCACAGAGAGTGAATCTACAACATAGTGCTAGAAAAACTAAATGATCAACAGAAGACTGGTAGGGGACTTGGAAGGAAGTTGCAAAGCTAATGAAATGTAATAAAATGCATTTATTGGTTATTAAGTGATCCGGATTAACTGTTGTTAGGTTATTACACTGAAATAAGGTACACATTAAATACAACACTAGAACAATTGCATGTCACACTGATGTGGCACCATGGTGGTTACCAGTGTGTATTGGTTCATACCACTGTGATAGCATTAGCATTGCAACCCCCTCATTCTACTTAAATCGTGTGACAATATTACCAAATCTGACACCACCTACTACTCTACACATAGTATTGTAAATAGGGAGTTTCCAGACCATGTTCCACATTCAACAAACTTAACAACGTCATGCCTCTCTGTGGAGTTCTGTACAAAATATGAACATGCAAATGAAAATTCGGGCAGCCTGGTTCAATGCAAAATGATTATGATAATAATAGGTCCATCAAATTGCAAAACTCTGGTGAAATATTCATCATGGATTCCTGGTTTTATATGCTATGGATTCAACATCACCACTTCTAAACCTATTTCATGTCGGTAAGAGTATTTGATTACAATTAAGTCTCCTTTATCTACTGATGGCATGAATTATGATCTGTGTTTTTCTTTTTATCTCAGTCACCAGATTCCGGATCTTTTGATCTAATTCTTTATTCTTTACTATATCTATCTACAGTAGTATGCTGATTTATACTGGTAAAACCCAGGAATTAAAAGGTGTTGAATCAAGGTGTTGAATCAGATGACCCCTTGATAACGAATAAGCACGCATTGCCCTACTACTAGTATGAAGCTAAAGTTTTGGTTTATTTTGTAAATGTCTTAAATATATTCTTTTTTTGTTTGTTTTTAACTTTCAAACTGGTGTGCCTCCTCTCTATTTTTCAAAAATATACACCAGCCTTTCAGTAACATTAAAAACACAAACCGAGAATATATACATTTAAAGATCTGAGCATGGTGTGAGATTGGAAATGGGTTGTTTTAATCACTCTGACTTAGACTTTAAAAATTTAAATATATGCCAAGTCAGTGTATGTAATGGGAGACACATGTACAAATAATAAAAAAAAAATCTTTATATAGCAAGAACTAAAACAGCCTCATACTGTATGTGCACATATTGACACGTGTAATGTGTGTCTTTGTTTTTCAAATGTAAAAGAAGGATAGGGGGAACCTCAGAGCTGCAAAAAAATTTAAAAAATGTGAAATACCTTAAAAACACATTGAAAAACACCATTAGCCTAAAATAACCCAAGAGCTAGCAACACAATGGGATTGGATTAAACATTGCACACTGCACTGATATGGCACCAAGGTGACTACCCGTGTGTATTGATTCATACCATTTTGATATCTCCAAGATACAACTGTGATATCCTGCTTAAGTATGTTAAAGAGAAAGTAGCTTTAAATGTCATTAAAATACTTTTTATCAATGGTGCCCCATTTTACCTAGGCGCTTAAATACAAAACCATTGTATTTAATTTGGTTTCCAAGACTATTTTCACGTTGAATTGGATGATGTGCAATTACATTTTTCTACCACAATACTGTAGAGTAGATCCAGTCCCTGTGCAGCAGATGTTAGTCTTATATTTTGGACTCTTGACCGGAGGGTCGTGGGTTCAATCCCCGATGGTGGACACTGCTGCTGTTCCCTTGAGCAAGGTACTTTACCTAGATTGCTCCAGTAAAAACCCAACTGTATAAATGGGTAATTGTATGTAAAAAATAATGCGATATCTTGTAACAATAGTCACCCTGGATAAGGGCATCTGCTAAGAAATAAATAATAATAATAATAATAATAATAATAATAATAATAATAATAATAATAATAATAATAATAATAATAATAATATTTTAAAGACTTGTCAACAGCATTCAAGCTATAACAAAATGGTGCAACAAAACATTTTTCAAAGTAAGTCTACCTTTTCATAATTTTTTCTTTATTAAACTGAGATGCTGTAATGCACAAAACAACACTGTATAAAGTGCAAACATTATTTCTATACACTTTTACCAATTTTAATTGGGATTTGCTAACTGGCTTTTATTCTCATGTTTTTAAAGCCAGCATTTCAGATATAGGCCTGATTTATACAATTCCATATGGGCTGGCTTATACAAGTGACAACATTCATGGCTTTAACAGCACATTTCCCCACTGTTTAATATGTCCCATTTGAAAAGCCCTTGAGTGGCACTGTGGCGGAGTGTCCCGCCCCTATGTATTATTATTTGTATTTTGTTTTGGCGTGGATAAAAGCGCCGCGTCTTTATTATTTATATTTAAAACCTTGTGAGGATGCATGACTGATCAGCTACTGATTATTTAACTAGCTGACAGTCATGCATCCTTACCATACGCGTGCAGACTGTGGCCGAGGGGTAATAAGATAATTAACAGCTAGTTAACCCCTCGGCCAGAGTATAAGAACTAGCAGCTGTCCGTGCTGCAAGGGGAGTATAGAGAGGAGAGTACGGGAGAGCGGAGAGAAAGAGCGAAGGAAAAAGAACAATTGCTGTATTTAAAAAATATACTTGTTGCTGTTTATTTGTTTGGCCAACGCGCCTTTTTGTTTTGTGGTTTGTTTAAATCTTTTATTTTTGTTTTGTTTATTAATAAATATGCTGAGTGCCGTTGCACTCAGCTTCACCCGCCCATCCATTGTTTTGGTTTCTGTACTTCCTGGTCCGTGACGTCACCACTGAGAGCCAGACTGTCACATATGGTGTCAGAAGTGGGATAAAACAACGCCTCCAATAGTTGGACCAGGAAGGAAAAGGACGTTTTTTTTTTTCAAAAGTATTTTTTGTGTGTTTTATGAAAAAAAAAAAAAAAATGGGGAAGAGTAGCCGGAGGAGAAAGCAGCAGCAACAACAACAGCAGCAGGAGGCGCAGCAACAGCAGCGGGTCCTTACCACCTGGACGTCTGCCTCACCTGCCTGAAGGGTGAGGAGTGGTGCCAGCGGTTGGTGAGGTTGGGCACGTGGCACCGGACCAACCCCTCCATGGCAGGAGAGGAAGGAGCCTGAGCATCCAGCACGGGTGAGAGAGGACCCGCATCCTCCGAGGCGGAAGAATCCCGTCTCCTCTGAGGGGATCTGGGACTGGCTGGCGGAGCCTGATAATGGTCGCCCTCCCTGCTGTGATCAACCTCCTGTGGGCAAGAGATGGGGAGCGCTGGGAGGCCTGGGAACAGAAACACCACCCAGCATCCCTCCCAGACATCGCAGCTATGGTGCTCAACTACCTGGCTGCAGATATGGGAGGGGCCCCGCTGCTGTTTCCAGCGCCAGAGGGAGAGGAGCCATTGCTGCCGTCTCCAGTGCCAGAGGGAGAAGAGCCATTGCTGCCGTCTCCAACGCCCGAGGGAGAGGAGCCATTGCTGTCATCTCCAACGCCCGAGGGAGAGGAGCCATTGCTGCCGTCTCCAACGCCAAAGGGAGAGGAGCCATTGCTGTCATCTCCAGCGCCAGAGGGAGAGGAGCCGTTGCTGCCGTCTCCAGCGCCAGAGGGAGAGGAGCCGTTGCTGCCGTCTCCAACGCCAGAGGGAGAGGAGCCATTGCTGCCGTCTCCAGCGTTAGAGGGTGAGGAGCCCTCGCCACTGTCTCCAGCACTAGGAGCAGAGCAGCAGGAGCTGCCTCTGTCTCCACCACCACCAGGAGCAGAGCAGCAGGAGCTGCCTCTGTCTCCACCACCACCAGGAGCAGAGCAGCAGGAGCTGCCTCTGTCTCCACCAGCACCAGGAGCAGAGCAGCAGGAGTTGCCTCTGTCTCCACCACCACCAGGAGCAGAGCAGCAGGAGCTGCCTCTGTCTCCACCACCACCAGGAGCAGAGCAGCAGGAGCTGCCTCTGTCTCCACCACCACCAGGAGCAGAGCAGCAGGAGCTGCTTCTGTCTCCACCACCGCCAGGAGCAGAGCAGCAAGAGCTGCCTCTGCCTCCGCCACCTCCACCAGCAGAGGGTGAATGCCTGCTGGTTCTGCCTCAACCGCCGTGGGAGGACTGCTTGCCCCTCCCACCTCCACCAGCAGAGGGTGAATGCCTGCTGGTTCCGTCTCAAGCGCCGTGGGAGGACTGCTTACCTCTCCCAGCTCCACCAGCAGAGGGTGAATTCCTGCTGGTTCCGCCTCAACCGCTGTGGGAGGATTGCTTGACCCTCCCACCTCCACCAGCAGAGGGTGAATACCTGCTGGTTCCGCCTCAACCGCCGTGGGAGAACAGCTTGCCGCTCCCAGCTCCACCAGCAGAGGGTGAATGCCTGCTGGTTCCGCCTCAACCGCCGTGGGAGGACTGCTTGCCGCTCCCAGCTCCACCAGCAGAGGGTGAATGCCTGCTGGTTCCACCTCCACTGTCATGGGAAGGACTGCTCCTGCCCTGCCTCGCCGCCAAGGATGCCTGCCTCGCCAGCCCAAGGATGCCGGCCTCGCTTCGCCCAAGGATGCCTGCCTCGCTTCGCCCAAGGATGCCTGCCTCGCTTCGCCCAAGAATGCCTGTCTCGCATCGCCTGGGGCTGCCTGTTCCTCCACATCGCCTGGGGCTGCCTGTTTCTCCGCATCGCCTGGGGCTGCCTGTTTCTCCTCATCGCCTGGGGCTGCCTGTTGCTCCGCATTGCCTGGAGAGCCACCAGTTATAGGGAACGAGGGAGAAGTGGAGCTCCCGCTGCCGCCTCCATGGCCAGGGGCTCCCCACCCGAGTTCGCCTCCGGAGGGTCCGCTACTGCTGCTGCTGCCGTTGCCTCCCGAGGGTCCGCTGCGGCTGCCATCACCTCCCGAGGGTCCGCTGCTGCTGCCGTCGCCTCCCGAGGGTCCGCTGCTGCTGCCGTCGCCTCCCGAGGGTCCGCTGCTGCTGCCTTCGCCTCCCGAGGGTCCGCTGCTGCTGCCGTTGCCTGCCGAAGGTCTGCAGCTGCTACCTTCGCCTCCCGAGGGTCCTGTTTTGCCTGGGGTCGCTACCTGTCCTGCCATGCGGCAGGAAATACTGTGGCTGGAGCCCCATGAAGGGCAGCTGCCGGCCACGAAGAAGTGGGGCAAGGTCAGAAGACCAGCTCCCCCAGCCGCACTGTCGTGGCAGGAAATACTGTGGCTGGAGCCCCATGAAGGGCAGCTGCCAGCCATGAAGAAGGGGGGGGAGGTCAGGAGACCAGCTCCCCCCGCAGCAATTTCGCTGCAGGAGAGAGGGTGGCCGGAGCCCCACGGAGGGGAGCTGCCGGCCATGAAGAAGGGGGGCAGGTCTGGAGACCACCCCCAAAATTTTTCTGGCCAGAGGAGCCGGCCTGTGCGTGGTCCAGTAGGACGCTACAGTTGTTGGGGTGGGAGGAGGACATCCCGCCGTGGCCGCCCCTGGAGACACCTTGCTTCCCCTGTTCCTGGGCCAGGACTGCTAGCCGGGACTTTAGGGAATAAGAGGGGGAGGTGGCCAAAAAGGCCATGTGTGCTGCACAAGGGGGCATGTGTGGAGTGTCCCGCCCTATGTATTATTATTTGTATTTTTGTTTGTGGCGCGGATAAAAGCGCAGCGTCTTTTATTATTTATATTTAAAAACCTCGTGAGGATGCATGACTGATCAGCTACTGATTATTTAACTAGCTGACAGTCATGCATCCTTGCCAAACAGACTGTTTGGTAGGATGCGATGCAGACTGTGGCCGAGGGGTTAACTAGCTGTTAATTATCTTATTACCCCTCGGCCACAGTCTGCACGCGTATAAGAACTAGAGTATAAGAACTAGCAGCTGTCCGTGCTGCAAGGGGAGTATAGAGAGGAGAGTACGGGAGAGCGGAGAGAAAGAGCGAGGAAAAAGAACAATTGCTATATTTAAAAAATATACTTGTTGCTGTTTATTTGTTTGGCCAACGCGCCTTTTTGTTTTGTGGTTTGTTTAAATCTTTTATTTTTGTTTTGTTTATTAATAAATACGCTGAGTGCCGTTGCACTCAGCTTCACCCGCCCATCCATTGTTTTGGTTTCTGTACTTCCTGGTCCGTGACGTCACCACTGCGAGCCAGACTGTCACAGGCACCCATCTACAATTTCAATATTGTGTGAGGTTGTAGCGTGTCTAATTGTTGAAAACTTTCCAAAATGAAAGGGGAAGCTATGACGGTTTCTTCTAGGAGATTATAAACAAGGATTTGTTTCAGCTGAGATAAGGCCCCATTTCCAGGACCCAGAGTACCCCACTAAAGTATGATGACCTTACATAAAATGTTGTGAATGCTCCTAATGGTGACTGGTCAGACTAAACATTGCTTACATCACTGCTTTAAACTTTGTGGACTTACAGCCCTCATGAGCAACACTTCTAAGTGCATGGGAACTAGGCTATCTATAGCCATGCCCAGATGACTGCTGTAGCCTAAGGGCTTGTCGTTGATTACTTAACCCTGCTTTAGGTTGTGCTTGTCAATTAGTTAAGGATTTAATTAGTTTTAAATAGTCAGTAGTTTGGTGGTACTATATACGTCAAATAGTTAATTTAAAAGGCCACAAATCAAAAGCCATAATTCAGCTATTTCCAGCATTTTATTTATCAGAGAACTTGCTTTACTGTTAATACTTATAACAGTATTTTCAGTAGATCTTGCATCATTTAGAAATACTAAAAGAAATGTAAAATAATTAGATGACAAACATTTTGAGAAAGCCTTTTCGAAACATTTGTCACTGAATTGATTTTCTTTCAGTATTTCATATTTAATAGTTATGGATGATACATCTTATCTATATTTATATAAGATTAGATGCCCAGTGTTTACTGATTGCAAGTCTAACACTTAACATATTCATAACTACAGCATATCAGAAATATAATCAAATATATTGCAGGCATATTTATTGTTGGACTCCCACCCCACCCCATTTAAAAAAAAAAAAAAAAGTTTTAAAAAGCGATTAAACAACTATATTAGGCTACGTTTGAAATTGTTGTAACTGCCTGCACAAAGCATTGTATGCACAAAGAGACTAAGGTGATTGTTTAGGTATTCATGTACAGCATATAATGTAAATACATTTCACTCCTACATTTTGATTTTGACTTTAATTTCCTAACCAAAAAAGGAGTGTTAAAATTACAATAGTTCTAATGAGAACAAAGTGCCCCAGCTGGCAAATTCAGCTAATATTTTAAAGATAATTTATATTCAGAATACATTAGGTAGCTAAATGCATAATAAACAATATATTTAATGCACATATTGGATACAAAAAAATCATAGATATATCATATAATTTGTAAAATAAGAAAATGGCTTGTGGTTTGAAGATTGGTGCCAAATGAAGACAGTTATCATGTTCAGCTGGTACAGTGTGACAGACAGATGGACAACTAGTGTATTCACATTTTTTGAAAGACAACCATAAAAAAATGCTAATTACAATTTGGTGTACACTCTGTGACTAAAGCCCTGAAGTAAAGTTCTTGTTTAAAAAGGTTTGGAAAATGTTGATTAAAAAATCCATGGCATCAGTTTATAAACTGTGAAACCCCATTCTATTTAGAAGAACGTTTTCAATTAGA
This sequence comes from Acipenser oxyrinchus oxyrinchus, assembly GCA_030684275.1. NCBI lineage: Eukaryota > Metazoa > Chordata > Actinopteri > Acipenseriformes > Acipenseridae > Acipenser > Acipenser oxyrinchus. The sequence goes on from CM060250.1 coordinate 23,225,427, forward strand.
AACTTATCACAAACATCTGTATGTTAAAAAATGTAACCCTCTGGTCATGAACAAGGAAGACAGATCATTTCTCAAGTCTCCCATGGTCCTGCCTACAGAAATTCCACATATCCCTGGCCAGAACTGTGAGTCTTGGGAACAGAACCCTGGGTTCAATGGAAAGTGCTTTCCTTCCTCTCACACCTCACATGGGGCTAAGAGTTTACTGTCACATGGATTGTTATTTGTATGAAGGCCTTTACTGTATGTACAATACATAAATGCATCTGCTGTACATTGTTGGACAGGTGCATATGTCCTACTTCGTCTTCTTTGCTAATGGTCAATATATGGGAGGATGTCTCATACGCTTTCATCTACAAGATGCATTAGCAAAATAAACCTCTAGACGTTCACAGACACCAAATTAGCACTATTCTTGGACTACTGAATCTAAGTTAACATTAGATACTGTAGTCCAAGGTTTGTGCTAATCGAGGTCTGTAGAACCAGCAGTAAAAGTATATTCATAAGCTTGGGTGTGCAACCCCTCTGGTTATTACAGTTGGCCCTTTACCCAGTTGTCAACGCTAGGGGTGAGAGGTATGAATAAATCTGAAGCTGAGCTGAGTACAGGCCCAAACATAATCTAACCCTGGACATTGCACTTACAAGAATACTGTAAAGTCTGTTTTGTGAACTATATGTAGTTGTGTTTGCCCAAATAAAAAGGAAGCTTGGAAGTTTTGGGTGTTGTGTGTTTTCAGTCTGCTAGCTGGAGACATTTAGGGAAATCATGAAGGAGAATTGCATATTATGAAAAACGTTGACATCAAAATTAACAATAGTTATGTGGATCACCCGTAGTCGAGATTCTTTTTTTTTAGCACATTGCAAAAAGTGTAACACATGGCTAAATCCATTGCTGTTTCTATGGAGAACATAACTCCCCCCAGAATGCTCTTTTGATGAACTCAAAAGATTTCAAAAAGATTTTGAAAATGAAGATTTTCACAAAGTCTGGTATCCGTAGGATTTGTTCTGTTGCTAAAAAAACAAAAATATCGTAATGCTTTTAAATTAAAAATGGTCTCTCAAAGTGGTATTTTCAAACAATCAAATCTAATTATGTCTGCCCTTTCAGGCTACTCCTTCCTCTTTTGTCTAATGCTTTTTGGCATGCAATAACTCATAAACTAGTTTATGGAATGTAATGCATGTGGGTTGAAGGTTTTTTGCTCTAGACACTTGGAAGAGAAAGGACAAGGTGGGGTCATTACTAACACCATTCATTATTAATACTGAGTGGAACATTCAATTTAAATCAGTTTTATTCTGCAGTACTATATTTTATGTTCTGCAGAAGGGCTATATACAGTGCAACTACTATACTATTGTCAATCAAATAGCGATTGAGTCATATAAGAACAAAAGAATGTTTACTAATCAGAGGAGGCCATTTGGCCCATCAGTGCTGGTCTGGTTTCAAGTAACTGATTGATCGCAAAGCTTTGTCAAGCTGGGTCTTAAATGATCCCAGTGATTCAGCATAAGCAGTGTGGCTTGGTAACCCATTCAATACCCTCACCACTTTCTGTTAATTTAACTAATTTAAGGCTGTTTATGTGTTTCAAAACAATGCAAGCATACATGATTATCGTTGGTAGAAGGTCAAAATGCAACATCAAAAAAACCTTTCTGAGCATGTTTGAGTTTAGTCTGCAGAAGACAAATCTTTTTCATCAGTTTCTTTGCTACTATTTTGTCACATTTTTTGTTTTAGTAAAATAAACCTAATTACCATTGTAGAAGTTTACCACATTATTTTTGCATGGTATTTTTGCAGTTTTACTATGCTTTTCTCAGGGTTATACTATTGTATGCATTTACTATAGTTTACCCTAGTTTGCCATTTCTTTTTCATCAGTTTCTTTGCTACTATTTTGTCACATTTTTTGTTTTAGTAAAATAAACCTAATTACCATTGTAGAAGTTTACCACATTATTTTTGCATGGTATTTTTGCAGTTTTACTATGCTTTTCTCAGGGTTATACTATTGTATGCATTTACTATAGTTTACCCTAGTTTGCCATTTGTTTTACCATACCTCGCTTTTCTGTATAATGCTTATCTATCAGCAATTATCTATGCTTTATCATGCTTTCACTATGCTTTATTACACTTTGCTATGTTTTTATTATGGGAAACTTTTATAAGCGTTTAAATGCTTAAACTTTAATACATTTTTATATGGTTATTGGCAGGGCTCTTTTAGCCAAAATAGTTTTGTTAAACTATATCTGTATTTCACAAGTATATTGATAGAGCCTTGAAGAAAATATGGGTAAACAGTAAAAATACAATTCCAAAGGAATATGCATTACAGTACTCTGTACAGGGCTGGGTCAAACCACAAATACTAATGACCTTTTCCATTTGTCAAATCAGAAGGAGCCAGAAAGTCCAGAAGAGGAAGCATACCCTGATTATACTCATTTTACAAACCCTGAGGTAAAGGCATATTTATGGCTTTATATCTATATTAAGCGCACCCTAATCCCACAAGGAGATAAACAGAGTCCTTCGCAGAGAGATATGATACAATGCTGTGTTCAGTCCATGATGAGATATGTATAATAAACAAGATATAGATTATAAAAGAGAAAGGGGTGTAGATAAATATGATCATTGGTTATATATGGATCATTGGACCTATATGGTTAATTGCTCAGAGACAGTAGACAGTCCATGGCCAATCATCCATTCACCTCATGCTCTTAAATCAGAGGCAGTAGCTGTATCACGTTAAAATCAAACATGAATTTCTGTAATTCCCAACAGAATGGACCAATACACTTTTAAAAGATCAAGACCATGCTGATTCCTTTGGGCTACATTTACTCTGCATTACAGAAATTTTACAAAGCTTTAAAAAATAACACACTGTCCATGCCAGTTTAAGAGGCCCCTGATAAACCTTACATGTTTCTTGATAGTTCTGTAATATCTACTTTATTGAGCTGCCCTATATAACTCCAGCAAGACAACTGAACAACTGAATAAATATTGTTAACCTGACTTCAAAAACAAAATTGTTTCTTGGTGCATATGCCCTGGTCAAACACCCAAAGGGAAAAATAAGCAGGGGCTCAACACCTACCCCATTACAATTTTTGTTTTATGCGATAAAGGTGATTAATGATCTGTCATGTTAAAAACAGTGCCCTGCAATCAAACATTAAAAAATGGCTAAAATTAAAAGGTCCCACACAGTGAAAAAAATGTCTCTGTCCATACCATTACAGTTCCATCAAACTGTAGTGTGGATGCTTCGCAATCCGACCTATTGCAGCTATTGAAAAGTAAAACATTCACTGGAGAATACCATTAGGTGGTGCCAGTGGCAAGCTCAGTTTAGGTTTAGGTGGCGGCAGTGTCAAACTGGAAGGCTGAATAAGACCAGTAGGTGAGCCGATGTACAGTATGTGATTAATGGCATGTCATGATTGGTCTTGATTTATGATTTGAGTCTGCTGTTAGTAAAAATTTGACAACAATGGAACAATTTGTCTCTGGCAGTGAGATGGTTAAAGTCAAACAAGTAATGGAGTTTTATGCAAGTGACTTCAATGTGCAGAGATTAAAACTTCATAGAGGCATGTCTTTGGATATAACTCAGCAGAAAAGTATCCCAATATCCAGTCTTCATGATGTCACCACATTTCTAAAAACTGAAGGAAATGAATTCTTGTGGAATATGTTACCCAAGTAATGCAAATCCTTCTGACTGCACCCGTTTCATTCTATGTTGCAGAACGCTCATTGTCTTTGGACAGATGAAGCTGAATCCTGTTGCTGTCTTTAATGTTCATCAAGACCTTACCAGAGATCTAAATAAGATTGCTGACAGTTTAATCCAGAGTTACAGTGAGAGGTAATGCCTTTAAATTAGGACATTAGTGAAGACCATGTGTGTATGTGAGTACATTCATTATTAAAGTAATCCATGGTTATTTAATCTGAGGCTGTAACTTCCAGCTCCACAACCCCACCCCCAGCACATTTCAAAGCACCCAGAAACAAAAGTCGGTGCCTACAATATGTCTTGGTGTCTGTTTAGCCTGCATTGCCCTTGGAACCTGCTTGTCCATAAATATTGCCACTCAGGAAATCCCAAAATATTTAGAATGCATACAGAACTGAGCAGAAACATGGCAAATTAAATGTAATTTCAACACATGTAAAGTGTTACAAATACCAAATGATGGTATTGTAATAGACAGGCAGTTTGGGAAAACTATTAAAAAGGCAAACAAAATGCTTGGGTTTACATCCAATGGTGTAGAGTACAAATCCAAGAAGGTTATGATGAGGTTGTATAATGCACTGGTAAGACTGCACTTAGGGTGGATTGCGCAGATCGAGATTCAGCCTAGATCAGACTTGATCTCGGATTTAATCCTGGATTGATATTTTTTTCCGCTGCGCAGATCGAGATTCAAATTCAATCCTAGATTACATTCCAATCCTGGTAGTAGGTGGTTTGAGTCTGGATTCTTGTGAAGATGTTCGGTTATTTTGGATGGTTAGACATCGTGTTGTTCGTGATCGTAGCAATCCTTTTATTGAATAGTGACGAAGGTTTTATACAAAGATTCAGAATGAGAAAAGAAAGCGTAATGGAGCTGGTTAATATATTAAAAAGAGACAGAGACAAAAAGACTCTCTTCAATCATTAAACTGCTACTTGAGATTTCATGTCACTGGGTCGTTTCAGAAAGTAAATTGGGTGCAGTACCTGATTCATGTCGATGCGTCATCTGTGTGTAGTAATTCACAGGATCACTGAATTTATGTGAGCAATATATTCATTTTCCAACGGGAGAACAAGTTTGAAGCCGTAGTACACAGCAGCTGCTAACATTAAACTAGGGTAAAATAACTGATAACTATTTCACCGATACACATGAACCTGAGCTATATTTGCAGTAGTGAATTATTGGGGAGGGATAAACTGTAGTTTTTTTAAAAATTATAAACACAACATGTTTACCAGTATGTATTAGATTTAGAAAAAAAAACAGATATCCTGTAGGATAAAATAGTTACAAGTGTACGGTATTTATTTTTCTGTACAAGTTTATGTACAGTTATTACTGCTTATTCCTCTCCCTTTTCAAAGCAGCTATCTGGTATGCAACCAGCTTTTTCTTCTTTTGATGCGTAGATGTGCATTTTCAATGTGTGCACTTTACGAGCCATCTCCAGAAGGGCGGGGCCAGGGTCAGCTGATTCACATCTCCGCTTTCTTACAGGCGGCGAAATGACAGTGGGCGGGCCTTGCTCTGTGGATGGAAACTAGTGGCTGAGCTACAGACCGTGGCATCAGGGGCCGGGCCAGTATCAATCAGTCAACTACATAAGAAAATGTTTTGTAAATAAATACATATCCTAGTAGTTAATTCAGTTCTTGATTATTATTCTTATTCATAACACAAACATAAATGAGTTAATCAGCACATAGACTTGCTGTCAAGGTAAATAACGTTTGGTTATCGTTTTTTTTATTCTCTATATAATAATATCTTTTAGTTATGTGACAGAAATACAATAATTCTTAGTGGTAAATATCCCTCCCGACCTGTGAGGGTGTTAAGCAGCGAGAACAGTTCCCTGGACGGGCTGGCCTGACAGTTCTTTCCCAGGGTTCAAGGGAAGTCAGCCAGCCAGGAAGGGGGCGAGACTGTTGCAATAACGCATTGACCCGGAAGGGAAACGACGTGGCAGTCGTAGATTGGAGAGGTGGTTGCACTCATTTACCAAGGGGTCATGTGTGACAGCATAAATGGGGACGGAGAATCGTAATCTGTTCCTTCGCATTGGTTTGAAATACTAAGAACGGAGAAGGACTGTGAGAGACCCGTGAACTAAAAGTGTATCATGAGTGTTGTGTTTTGTTTGGTTTGTTTGTAATTTTCTTCTCTTCTACATTACTAGACAGCTAACACAGTTCCGTAGCTGTCGCCAAAGGGCCAGCACTAAACCGGACAGCACTTCACCATTGTCACAAATATAAACTTGTATCACCCACCACGAGCACTACTGCACGCACCCAGGACTGGTGACCATGTCTGTATTACTGTGGGGTGGATATTGTTTATTACTTGGGACTGTCTTTTCCTGTGTTATTTACCTCGTGCAGTACACATTGAGAGTGAGAGTGAGAGTATGAAATGGGTTACCTAGTCATGTTGTTGAGGCAGAATCACTTGAATCCTTTAAGACCCAACCTGACAAAGTTTGGAGATTAATCAGCTTCTAGGAACTGGACAAGCTCAAATAGTTTGAATAGCCTTCGCTCATTCATAAATATTCTTGTTCTTATGTATTTCTTTCAAATGGTGTTGTGTTATATACAGTAATGTTACCATTTACATGGACATATACTGGCAACAAACCTATATATAATCACTGACCACCAGACTATTTTAATTTTTATTAGAAGGAATTTAATTCTTACAAAGAACAGGCCCACTAACATATACATAATGAATAAACTGTCAATATATAATTACAGTAAATTAAAATAAAATTCAGATTTCAATTACAAATAATATGTGTGAAATTCTGGTGCAAAGAATAGTTAATCGGAACAGATGCCAGTATCAAAGACCGCACAAAGCATATTAGGAACTCTGGAGAATAGGCTGGAGAAAAAGATTAATGGTGATGTTTAACATATGCTGAGAAAACTGTCACTCTTAGTTCCCAGAAGAAAAGCAGCTGATGACAGTACCATCTTGAGTGTTAACAGGCTTGGGGAGAGCTGAAACCTCTCCAACATGCTTTTAGCAAGACACTGCTGATATCATCCCTATTTCAGTGAGGATACATCTGGGGTAAGTGAATAATCCAACTTCATGGGAACAAAAAAACATTCAGGCAAAGATGACCTTCACAACCTTAACTGACCAGCCATAAATCAGCCCGCACCACCGCTCAGTCTCGGTCAAGTTGTCAAAACGGAATGTATCTGCTTTTTCCTTAACTTTCCAGACATCTTACCAGCTTTCCCAGACAATTTTGTTTTTAAAAGATAAGCTGTTTTGTTATTTGAATGACTCTCAGGGAGTCAATGCCAGTCCAGGAGTGTTGTTTGTCTTACTCACTCACATTAAATTGTGGTGACCCCCAGAAGGCTAAATTATCAGCCTAGATCTTAACCACATACACTACTTCCTTGAAAACCACACGGTTTAGCCTTGTAGTGACTCTCAATGTACACTATTTTAATATTTGATGTATTTTAGGTTTTGTATTTTTCAACTGAGGGATTCAATGTCTGAATCATGACTACTTGTTTTGAGTATGGGTGATGGTAGTGATTATTGATTATTTGGCCGCTGGTCCCGCCTCTCAAGGGGAGAAAGAAGCCACTGCCCTCTGAAAGACCGATGAAGCCATGCACTTCCTCCCCCCCCATCAAGATGACTGCCTGCAATAAAGTGGTGGTTGGGAAGGTGGAGGATAGGGGGATTCCTACAGCAACAGCAAGGTGAGTTTACCTGAGGTTTAAAGAATGTATGGGAGAGAGATTGAAGGAGGGAGCAAGCACTTATAATCCCACCCTAAATTTCAGCATAGGCCTCTAAAAGGTTGTTATTCTTTCCCTTGTTGTCTTGTCTGTGCCTAGGAATATTACTTCCCTCTTCTGGTGATGTGGTCTCAGACAGGTTAGCATTTGCAAGCTAATGACATTTTGCTAACTGTTCAGGTAATCCAGTATATTAAAAAAAATTGATATACATAATGATTTTCATCAATAAACAATGCATTTGATGTATTTTAACTACCAACAAAGTATCACTTGGACTACAGGCAAGGAAAAAGTATTAATTCCTCGAGAAAACACTAAATGTTTTAAAAAAAAATACCAATAAAACAACTGTAAACCAAGTTGTTTTAATAATAAAGTTCAAAATTGATCTGACAGCAGTGGCTCAGAGCCAAACAATATAACTTTGTAGGATTACTGTCATAAAGTATGCTACTGAAATACGTTATTATCTTGAATAAAGGTTTCATTATATTCATTTAATCCTACTCCACGTATGAAAGTTTTTTTTGGGGGAGTTTGACTTGTTTTCCTACATAGAACCTTCCCATACGTCATAAGACTGTGCACATTTATCTGCTTTCGTGTTCATTCTGGTTTCAAAGAATGAGCTCAAAATGGTCTGGAGACAAATATATTAAACTCCTGACCCATGGATGTCACAATAATTTTCTCTTTTGAACACAGGTTTCTGCTTAAATAAATTAGTGCAGATAGAAATAGTTACTTTTAATTCTGGGCTCAATGATAACTATATCTAGCAAGAACGTGCCTGAACACATACTACACCTGAGTAGAGCAACAGTGTGGAAACACAGCCTTGCGGAATGGATCTGAGCAACAGAGCGGAAACACAGCCTAGCGGTCTGGATCTGAGCAACAGTGCGGAAACACAGCCTGGCAGTCTGGATCGGATGCAACAAGTTCAGGAAGAGTCCTCAAAGTTCTCCTTAAAATGTTAAAATATAGCGCATTGGGCTTTTCCCAAAAAAGCTTTTCATTATAATTGTCTGTGATGAGGTTAGCTTTAGCATGAAGCCTGGCTATCAATTAGCAGTAAAAAAACAAGTATTACACTTTCATTTATTTTCTATTTTTGGCAAATCAGTATTCTAAGTAACCAACAGCTGTCGAGTTAACCTGTGCTAGTAGGGGAAGGTTGCCTAAAACAGGATAATCAGGTAAAACGGGACACCAATGTTTTCACCCCTGCAAACTGCAGCTATTTGCTGGCAGTGAGTGTAAATGACACAACCACCCCACATGACCATTTCCTCATGGTAGCCTGCTTGTGAAACACGTTGTGTGTAAACTAGGTGAGTTTGTTTGATTTTTGCCGGGTCTACTATAAAAAGATGGGTCTGCAAACATAGTGTCTGTGTCTATAAATAGCGAGAGAATATGATAAAAACTTTTTTTAGTGATTACAAACAAGTTAATAAATAGGGTGGTATTTGGGCTTAGGTTTACACAGTTGCGTAGTAGTATCTGTTGGAATACAGCGGCATGGGAATGGGTAAAACGGGATATAGGTTTACCGTGTTACCCGCCTGCAGTGGTGGAGCAATAGCCGATGCAGCTGGTGCAACTGCACAGGGGCCCACGCACTCGAACGTTTTGAAAAATATATATTTAACAGTGGTAATATCCTTCACATTTGTATGTGCAGATGTTACACATATGTGCTGGTGTGGACAGTGACAACGGCCAATTCACTTGTGAACTGTGCTTAGACAAGCCTAGAATGGCCTTAAGCTTTCAGCATACTTTTGTTTTCATTTTTTCTTTCCCTTTTTCCTGTAGCTATAACTACGAATAAAGGTTAGACATTGTTGTTCATTAACATGTGTATCCAGTTTTACCAACATAGTGTGGGTAAAATGGGAAATCGCAAGGATTTGAAAAAAAGTTTTTTTGCCCACGTAATACTTTAAATTTATTTTTATTTTGCAATTTTCTTATGGTAGTACAATACCCTCTTCATTTTTATGAGCAATTGCAAAGTGATTGGTGTTCTAGGCTGATCTACAGAAATGTCCAAACCTTAAGTATCCCGTTTTACCCAGCCTTCCCCTACTTCATGAATATTCAATACAATTTATGTTTTCGGTCTGTAAAATGTGGCATGCTGTTTCTGTTTTATTAAAACATGAGAAACACATGCAATATGAAAATTAAGTCAAATGCAATCAAACACGTTTATCTCTGTATTGAACTATATCCAGGAGGCACACAATCTGGAAACAATAGTGTTAAAAAAAAAAGTACATTTGTGAGTCACCATGCAATGTGCATTGGTGGGCAGACATGGCTACTGCATATCTAATGAAGGAGGCTGTGGCTCTGGGAAAAGATAATTGTGATAGACTGGGACTTTTGGAGATGTCCCAGAGGGGAGACAGAAAAGGATTCTTCATTCTGTCAGCAGATGTCAATTTAAATAAATCATTGTACATTAAAGGCATTCTTATTCTGCAGAAATGTAACTTAATGTCTCTATGCACATTTAAGGGGCAGTCTGAGCATACTAACTAGAAACATTTAAACATACAGTATGTACTACAAGGATACGCCAACATACCCCACCCTAAAAGTATATTTATTGGTAGGACCGATAAAATGCCACCTAGTAGTTGGGGTGACGGAAAGGCTACCACACCCAATAATTCTCGGTCGAGACTGGCCAAATTTTAAAGAATTGGTCAAATTAATGGCAGACTTGACCGCACATGTAAACGTGGTAGAAAAGCAAGAAAAGGAAATAATGATATTTTTCCTTTTCAAACTCTCTTCAAACCCCTCTTGCGTCCTAGAAAAACTAATAGAGAGAGACGGATTAGAAAGTGGGAAGGAGCATTAATGAGACGATGTCTGGTGGAAGAACACATGGATGCTAACAAACGCCGGAGTCGGTACGCAGTGCGACCGAGAGGGCGAGCACGACCTGATTTTGCTGTGTGGCTGTTATCCCCGGAACAACAACTAACTCTAAACCTAACATTTCATCGGTTAAGCGGATGCACGTGATCAACGTTGCTGTTCCAGGGATAAGAGCCACATAGCAAAATCAGGTTCTGTGAGAGGGCGAGGTTACTGGGCCATCAAGGGTAGATGCAACTCCAGCCCCTCTCAATATACCGGACATGTGGCAGTCAAGTGCGGACATAGTGTGGGGACAACACAACGACCCCTCACTAGTGCACACCTGGGGACAGGTCCGGTCTATTGTAGGTAAGGAAGTTGACGGCGCGGCAATATTATTTCCACACTTCATTATCAAGGGGCAATTACTGTATAGGGTAAACCTTGCCACAGGCCCAGGACAGCCTGTAACACAATTATTGGTTCCCCCGTCTTGTCGGATCGAGGTTGTGAGGCTGGAGCATGATATCCTTTTTGCGGGGCACCTCGGAGCTGACAAGACAAGGGAGTGAATATTGGCTAGATTTTATTGGGTAGGACTTCGTAAAGATGTGACGAAATATGTAGCCACATGTCCAGACTGCCAGCGAGTAGCGCCGGGTCGAGTGCGCCCCGCCCCTTTGGTCCCACTGCCAATTATTTCCACTCCTTTTGAATGCATTGCAATGGACATAGTGGGCCCTTTGCTAACTTCTGACTCCGGGTATATGCATATATTAGTGGTGATAGATTATGCAACGAGATACCCGAAGGAAGTTCCATTGAGGTCCACTAGTGCAGCTGCAATTGCAAATTATGCAGATTGTGGCTAGAGTCGGGATCCCCAAGGAGATTTTGACAGATCATGGAAACAACAATGTCTAACACATTACAGCAAGTTTATAAAATATTAAAAATACGTCCCATCAGGACATCTGGTTATCATCCACAGACGGATGGTTTGGTGGAACACTTTAATCAGACCCTAAAGCAGATGCTGAGACATTTTGTAGACCATTTGGTGCTCTACCTGCCAATTTTCATTACTCTGCAGTGGCAAAATGGCCAGGTGACTTTATAGACATCCACAATATTTTCAACACAATGTGCCTGATTTATCAAGTTCTTTACACCCAAATTCAATAATAATAAAACACACTGCAGTAGTTCCATTAAAAATGTATTATACAATTTCTGAAAACATAAATATTTGATAAATGATTACAGTACAGCTGCATAATAAAAAACCTTTAAAATTACTACATCACGTGTGAAACAACAGAAATGTACAATAGTGTGAAAGTTTGCAGCTTTTCTAGTTTTTAAGTTTTCTTCTAAGGTTTCAGTGACTTAGCTGTGTACTGATTAGGGATGAATTCAGAGTATTACTTCTAAGTATGAACCTTATATAGCAGGGACATAGCTGAATGAATGTCTGCTTTAAGCAACCAGAGCATGAAGAAGCCTTGATAAAGCAAGCCACTCTTAACTTTATTTCTATTAAATGTTAAAATCCCCAAACACAATACTTAAAAAATAAAATTAATATGTTAATGTTATGTTCCTAAAGGAGAGATGTTCTCCTGCTGCTTTCTTTAGAACAGATGCCCTAGATGCGTGTGTGCGGTTATGAGCAAGATTTCCATTGAGGATTATTATGCCTTCCAAAGTCATTAAAAGCCAATGTCTTTGCGTATTTTTTTTTATCCTTCCAAAGTCATATTATATTTTCCAATGAGAAAAAAAAGGTCATGTTTAATCTTCTAACAACAACTTCTCTATGACTTAATTATGGTCAATGCCAGCAATAAGACCAAAGTTGTTGGCGCTATAAAGTTTCAATAAGGCACTTCTTGTATTCTTCTTGTCTGATCAAAATGTCAGTGAGTTCAGTGTTATGTGCAGGAGCGTCAATGGAAAATCTGTCTTCATGGTCAACAATGATGGGATGTTTCTTAGAGGCTTACAGATTTGACTGAGAGCAGGATTTGCAGCATTGCTTGCCATATAACTTGTGGTTGCAAACTCCATGCTGCGGGACCAGGTAACACCAACTGAAGTAATCCTTGCATGGCACATCTAGTGAGGAAAGACAAATAGGGAAATTATTTGTCAACCTCCAAAGGGAATTCATATCAAGAGACACTGATTTGGTTTCCATTACAGTCAGCAGTAAAGTACCAGTTACACAGAGAGACAAAGAATTGGCTGGGCATGGGGATTAAACACCTCCCTAACGCCAAGTGTGGGTACATACCTTTCTTTTCAGGCTCAGGGCAGAAATTGGTGTTACAGGCCTGAGACATAACTGGCTTTTGATGAAAGAGGCAACCTGAGGAGGGCATTCCATGTGCTAAGCACTGCACTGAGCGTGCCTGAACTCCACCTCCACAGGCCACTGTGCACTGTTGTGGAAAAGACATTAAATAATGTTAGACTCCTCCTAGTTTCACCATTAAAATAATGTATTTATTTATTTAAATGAAGATATATAATTACATTTAAAACAAGATGAAGTATAATGCAACCATGCATAAAAAACCAACAAGATGAAAGATGAACACATTTTTATAGCTGAAGATTTTTTAAGATGTACAGTCCTATTTTACAGCAAGTGCAATAGTACATTAAGAGGAGTACACATTCTTCTTAGTAGTGTCTTTCTAGTTTTATACTATTAGAAAATAGTATAGTCAGCTTTTGCCATAGAGCGGTGAAGCTAATTTTAAGCCATTTTACTTATTTAAGTTCACCTTAAATAACTAAGCAAAACACATTTTTACTACACTAGTATTCCAAACCTATTCAGGTTTATAATGTTAAGATACAGAGTTTAAAAAAATGAGGAATGGGAGTTGAGATCAGCCCTTTTTGAACGAGTGCCCTACCTGAGACCAGGGGGAGGAGTACCAGCCAGCCCGGGCACTGCTGGTGACAGTGTGAGTGACTAGCCTGGGACAGGCAGCCAGGTTGCATTCCCTCTCCAGCTGTACAGCAGGCTTCTCCACATGGTGGCATCTCTTGGGAGCCAGCTCTTTGTATTTCCCTGCAACATCCTTCTCTGCACATGTCAACAGCCTCTTCTGTATTCCTTTGCCACATGTTACAGAACACTAGGAAGAAAACAAAAACATAAGTCAAATTTAAGATCTAGTTATCGGAAATAGATGGAGACATCTTTGGAATGGCTTCGGACCAGAAACTGAGCCTTAGATCAGAAAGCATTTTTCTTTTTTTTTTTTATAAATCTCCAGCTAGCGGAGAAGAGTAGAGGTTACATGTGGGAGCAGAGTAGTCAGCTCTGTTTCATAACTGCTACTGGGGAGAGGTGCAACCAATGACATAAACCTCTTTGAGGTATATAACGTTCCTGCAGACAAACATGAAATCCCAAAATGGCAACAGAAAATAAAATAAAACACACACAAAATAAAACCATACAAAGATAGTCAACGAACAGTAAATTATGTCACCTAAGTTTAGTAAACTTTCTAGAATATTGATGTTAAAAGAGGCATGCATGTAAAAGCATAGATTGTACCACCATTGTCATGAACTTTATAGCTTAAAGCAGGGGTAGGCAATTTTGGCACTTCAAGTCCACGTCTTAAATTTAACCAATTAAGACCTTGACCAGGTCCCAATGTTTACTCATTTAGTTATACCCTATAAACCATGTATACAATTCATATATCATTTGTATTAAACCTGTATGATCATTACCACTTCCAAATTATTAAATTGATCCATAGGAAGGTGTGACAGAGAGCAAATGAATCCTAGTCAACCATCTCCCTCCCGATCTATGAGGGCGCTGTTTAACAGGAACAGTGTGCCTCGTACTGGTTAGTCTGGCAGTTCATTCCAGGTTCAGTCGGAAGACAGCCAGCCAGGAAGGGGGCGGAGTCACAATGCCTGAAATAATCGCCCTAAAGCGGTATGCGATGTGTCAGCCATGGATTGGAGGAGACGTGACTGGACTAGCTATTGCAGGGGGGCATGACTAAGGGTATAACTGGGGATGTGATGATGTAAGGAAACGGCCTATTATTACTCGTGAGTGAAGTGTTTTGTTTGTTCTGGAACGGTCTGTATTTGTCTTTTGTCAGACGACCAATACGAACCCGGGAGCTGCCGCTTCAAGCCAGCACTAAAACCCAGACTGCACTGCACCAGTACTTACAACACTACTGTTAAATCACCGCACCTGCACCTAGAGCACTCACTGTCTGGAGACATGTCTGTATCTTGTTGTGTGTCTGTGGTTTGTATTATTATTTCGGGACTGAAACCCCTTGGTTTATACGCTGACAATACCCATAGTTGGGTGGAGTCAGCATTATTATTTCAACGGTCAAGCTGACCAAAAAGGAAATAAAATAATTGTTTGAACCATGAACTTTGTGTCTGTCGTTGTTTGGAGCACTTGCATCACCACTACACCTGTGCACTGCAAACCACTCGTTCACAAAGGTCAATTACGTAATTAAGGGTCTGGTTATAACTTTACAATGGTATAAAAGAGCCAGCATTGTCCACCCCTGATTAAGTTTGATAATAGATACATAAAGGACACTTGTGGAAGCTGATTTTTCCTCCCCAACTTTAATTAAACAATACAATTAATTTTAAAACCTGGGTTATCACTTCTTTAATTTAACTTTGTTAAGATTTTCAAGACACCAACCAACTTTACACCAAAATATCCTTGGATAAGGGCGTCTGCTAAGAAATAAATAATAATAATAATAATAATAATAATAATAATAATAATTTTAATATAAATAATAATAATAATAATAAAATATCTCTTAAATGAATGTTATCCATAAAGTCCCTAATAAATGCTATCCATAAAGTCCCTAATAAATAAACTGCAGAGACACCTGAATGCATTATCAAAAAGATATTCAAATTAACAAAATGTTTAAATAAATCTTTAATTAATCAATCCATTACCTAGCAATTATTCAAAATTACAATATGCACACAGAACATTAATTCCAAACCCATCATGCAGTAAAAGGAATGGGATTTACAAATCATCATTAATGTAGAACGTAGCCCTTGTTTAAATAGAGCAGATGGATTAGGGTCTTCAGTGCCTTTCCTAATAGTTAATTACATTACTGCCACTGCATAAGGTACTTTTAATTTATACTGAAATGATGTATCTGGCAGAGTCATTCCCAGTATTTAATTTAGTTGTTAAATAAATTAATTAGACACCTCAAGGAATCCCTAGCGTTCAATGAAATGAAAAAATATAATTTATCATGGAAACAAATGACTGAGATGCACAAAGCATCTCTAACATATTAGCTGGTAATTAATTGTATTAAAAAATGAATCCCCAATGGCTAACTCATCTGTCAAACTCCATTTTTACTGTAGTTTTCATTTACATAAAGACTCTTTAAATTACCAAGGGACATATTTTCAAAATGTTTCCCCCACAATTGAAGACTGGAGTAAATGCATTGAAACACATTAATAATATACCCCTAGACGGTTAATCTAACTATTACTTAGTGGTATGCACAATGCACAATGCACAGTTCAGGATATATTTGCAAAAGACGCACATCATTCATCACACAGGTAATAACAATCAAAGAGGCAGGATTTCGTTAGAGCTCATTTGTCAGCCAAGTGCCTAATAATACTGGGCATTTAGGCAAGTTTAAATTACCAGAGTAAATCCCAGTCTTTACCTGATGAATTTTAATTACTTGAGCATTTAAAGGTAACAATTTGAAGACTTAAAGTATTTTCTTATTGTAACTTGTTAGTTCTGCATGTGGCAGGGCAATGCTTAATTCATGTGAATAATGACATTTCAGATTTAAATTTCAGACAAGTATTGCCTATATCTTCACATCTCTTCAGCAATAACAGAAAAACTGCTGATCCACCGAATCTGGCATCTATAAAGACAGCATTAGACATGAAAGAATGGGGTAGCATGGAGACAGCTTTACTGGTTCATCTTCTACAATCTGTCTTAATTTGGGAGAGGAAAGAACCAAAATATAGTAGAAAAAGAGCTTACCTCTTTCCATGTGGAAACAAACCACAGGAGTTTGCGATTCTTCTGGCAGAGTTTCACCATGCAGGCCTCCTGGGGTTTGGGTTTGAGCTCAGCTAAGCAGGAGCTGTCTGGAAGTACCTGAGCCCTTGGAGTGGAGTTAGTACTCTTGCAGACCACTGTCCTCTTCTTCAGTCCTTTACCACATTTACGAGAGCACTGCATGAAAGGAGATTTAAGTATGTATAAACATAAAATATGGGAGAGTATGAACAGATAGATTAGGCTAAATGGTATACGAGTTACTGAAGAATAAAATGTACATCAAATGCAAAAGTCATGAAATCATATATTTCAAAATCATGAAGTATGAATATAGATAAAACAAAATGTAATGAAAGGAATGAAACTAAAAAAAGGACAGAATTTAAACACAGCAGTATTACTTTATCTGAATGCAACCGTTCTTCAAATTCAAGGCAGTGTTTGGTGCCTGGCAAAACACTAACATTTTCTAGACTACTGAAAATGATTAAATTCAACTGATCTTGGAAAAGGATTAATCAGATCAATAGATGTTGGTCAATATGTATTTAATAATACTGATATCACACCTGTGGAACTAAAAGTATTGCACTCATATACACACACCCTAAACAAAAGAACAAGAGAACTAATCTGTCTCTGATACTGTATATTCAGAGCAGCTGTGACTGGTGAGACATACAGGACTTTAAAAACATTAGATCTGACACCCAAAGAAGTGCATGGAGTAAAAAAAGCTGTTGAAAATGTCACAGCTACACAGGTGTGTGTATATATATATATATGTGCAATATTAGAGAAGCAACGCAGAAATTTCTGTACTAAGAAAACAGACACATTTAAATGACATTTTTACAGAGAGAGAGAGAGAGAGAGAGAGAGAGAGAGAGAGAGAGAGAGAGAGAGAGAGAGAGAGAGAGAAGATATTGCCACACTTTATTTTAAAGATTTTTAACAAATAGCATTTTTTGGAGTAAGTTAATATAAAGTAATCTGCTTACTGACTAATAAAATCCCAGGAACAGTGGATGTAAAATGGTGACCACCCAGCCAAGCAGTTACACAGCCTATAACCCATCTGCACGGTTCAAAATTCCTACGAGGAGTGCACCATTCACAGACACAGCACTGCTAAATCTAAAAGGGAGCCTCTTTGTAATGTAGCAATCTCCAATGAGGACATATCTGAAGAATGTGAAAGAAAAAGTAAACTGATACACTCTTACAAACTACAGACTTTTTATTTTTATTATCATAAACTCGCACTTTAATTAAATTGCATTGTATATTTTTACTGCGGTTGTAAAGTATAAGGTTTTGGGATATAAACCCCCCACTTGTGCAAAGGCATGTGTCACTGTCTTATCAAAATGGCTTCAGCACAAATAGATTGTACAGTTTTAGTGATTATGAGAAGTAAAACCAGCTGTACTATGTTAACACTAAATAGTTTCTCTTGACCCAGAAGCCTGTTGTTTTGACTATTGTAGAGTGGTCCTTTTAATAAAGTACCTCTGGGAAAATGTAATATTTGTGTCAAAACAGCAGGGATATCAAAGGGAAGTCCATTACACCACCATTAACACCCAGGTACTTGTTAAATGCATGATTGTTTTACTTTACTGCATGTGAAAGCATGTTATTGTACCGTTGGCTTCTGGGACCTTTTAGTGAAAGCTGGAAAATATTAAATTCATACTTAATAATTACATCATATCCCTTCATTTTCATTAATGTATAACTGAATGGTAATAAAGCTCAACATTTATATGTATATTTTATATATATATATATATATATATATATATATATATATATATATATATATATATATATATATATATACAGTACTGTGCAAAAGTTTTAGGCAGGTGTGGAAAAATGCTGTAAAGTAAGAATGCTTTCAAAAATAGACATGTTAATAGATTATATTTATCAATTAACTAAATGCAAAGTGAGTGAACAGAAGAAAAATCTAAATCAAATCCATATTTGGTGTGACCACCCTTGCCTTCAAAACAGCATCAAGCATCAATTCTTCTAGGTACACTTGCACACAGTTTTTGAAGGAACTCGGCAGGTAGGTTGGCCCAAACATCTTGGAGAACTAACCACAGTTCTTCTGTGGATTTAGGCAGTCTCAGTTGCTTCTCTCTCTTCATGTAATCCCAGACAGACTCGATGATGTTGAGATCAGGGCTCTGTGGGGCCATACCATCACTTCCAGGACTCCTTGTTCTTCTTTACACTGAAGATAGTTCTTAATGACTTTCGCTGTATGTTTGGGGTCGTTGCCATGCTGCAGAATAAATTTGGGGCCAATCAGATGCCTCCCTGATGGTATTGCATGATGGATAAGTATCTGCCTGTACTTCTCAGCATTGAGGAGACCATTAACTCTGACCAAATCCCCAACTCCATTTGCAGAAATGCAGCCCCAAACTTGCAAGGAACCACCACCATGCTTCACTGTTGCCTGCAGACACTCATTCGTGTACGCTCTCCAGCCCTTCGGCGAACAAACTGCCTTCTGCTACAGCCAAATATTTCAAATTTTGACTCATCAGTCCAGAGTACCTGCTGCCATTTTTCTGCACCCCAGTTCCTGTGTTTTCGTGCATAGTTGAGTCGCTTGGCCTTGTTTCCACGTCGGAGGTATGGCTTTTGGCCATAAGTCTTCCATGAAGGCCACTTCTGACCAGACTTCTCCGGACAGTAGATGGGTGTACCAGGGTCCCACTGTTTTCTGCCAGTTCTGAGCTGATGGCACTGCTGGACATCTTCCGATTGCGAAGGGAAGTAAGCGTGATGTGTCTTTCATCTGTTGCAGTAAGTTTCCTTGGCCGACCACTGCGCTCACGGTCCTGAACATTGCCCGTTTCTTTGTGCTTCTTCAAAAGAGCTTGGACAGCACATCTGGAAACCCCTGTCTGCCTTGAAATTTCTGCCTGGGAGAGACCTTGCTGATGCAGCATAACTACCTTGTGTCTTGTTGCTGTGCTCAGTCTTGCCATGGTGTATGACTTTTGACAGTAAACTGTCTTCAGCAACCTCACCTTGTTAGCTGAGTTTGGCTGTTCCTCACCCAGTTTTATTCCTCCTACACAGCTGTTTATGTTTCCAGTTAATGATTGTGTTTCAACCTACATATTGAATTGATGATCATTAGCACCTGTTTGGTATAATTGTTTAATCATACAGCTGACTATATGCCTACAAAATCCCTGACTTTGTGCAAGTGTACCTAGAAGAATTGATGCTGTTTTGAACGCAAAGGGTTGTCACACCAAATATGGATTTGATTTAGATTTTTCTTCTGTTCACTCACTTTGCATTTAGTTAATTGATAAATATAATCTATTAACATGTCTATTTTTGAAAGCATTCTTACTTTACAGCATTTTTTCACACCTGCCTAAATCTTTTGCACAGTACTGTATATATAATTCTTATTTTTGTTATCCCCCAATTAATTATGTCTCTAAAAATAGCAACACACTTGTAATTTCCCAACACTGTTGAAACATTTTTAGTATTACTGAATGTCTCAATTTTTTTTTTTTTTAATTACTACTTTTTTCATGAAGGGTGTTGGACTTAAAGCTCTGGGGACTGAAGCCCAATAGTTGGCCCATTTTCTAAGAGGGCGAGACATTAGTTTAGTTTCCTGTCTAATCCTGTCCTTTGTAAAATATACATTTATGGAAACTGCAAAATAATATTAATGCATTAATAGTTTTGAAATAAGTTGGCTTTCTGGGAAACTATAAGATACACTGGTAGCACTAAAACAAAAGAAAAAAACAACAACTTTGTATTTCATTAGAAACAACTCTGGATGATGAACCCCAAAAACCCTTAACATCTGACCTAATAGCTGTATGAATGTTGGTTCTTTCAGGGTCTCAACAGGGTTCTTACCTCAGACCAGGGCCCTGCGCTCCAGGCAGGGGGGCAGCTGTGGGGGTTACAGGTCTGTCTCTGCAATGGGACCGGCTGTGGACACTTTGTGTCAGTCACCATCTCCATCTCGTTATAATTCACCTTCTGTGTGCAGTGGACTTGCCGGATCTGCTCACCCATTCCACAGCTGCGACTGCACTTGCCCCAGTCTCCAACACTCCAGCTGCACAAAACGTTAAAAAAGTAATAAGTCAGACGTTAACTTTATCACCAAGACATTGTTATTTTGAATATAATATCTGTAAAAACAAGCCACTTTTTCCAAAACCTTGGAAAACTAACACCTCCCGCACACACAAACAAATACATATTAGTCTACTATACTACCGTAAAATGATTGTTTGGAGTTCTGTATGAAGATATTATTTTCCAATAATAATAATAATAAAAAACACATTTACTATATACACATCAACCTTTGTTATAAGTGTTTATGAACACTAATTAGTGTACAGTATTTCCCTCCACCTAGGGGTCTAATATATATATATATATATATATATATATATATATATATATATATATATATATATGTATATATAGTGTAATTCTGAAACTAGGACAAAATACAATACATGACTGCTTATCACAAGTGCTAATACAGTACACTCCATTGTTAATCTTATATTTCCCTTTCAGGCCTGCAGCCAACAATAGGGTTTGGTCACTCATTAAATAGTTCACCTTCTACAAAAATCAGGACAGAAGGAGATACGATACTTGAACATCCCTACTTTAAATTCATATACATCACTCTATACAGAAGTGCAGTTGTTTGAAAAGCACTTTCAATATGAACTGGTAGTGTTAGCCGCAGGGAGACCAGTTACTTGAGTCTTTTGACCACAGAGTCAGTTTGACATAGAAGTGTGAAAAACAACACATATTACATAACATTAATGACTCATGCTGTATATAGGTTGTTGAAACAGGGATTGAATACTTTTATAATAACTCAATTTTGCCAGAGGGGGAGTCACATAATTATTTCCAAAGCTGTCCTCAATGGGTTCAGATTTGTATCAATTTCCTCCACTTTAGCACATCTGTCGATCATGACTAGTATATTAGATGTAATAGAAAAGCATATTTGTTTTAATAGCAGTACAATGACAGATTTGTCTTCATATTACTACATTAGATATGATTATATAATGCTACTGTAGCAGATTAGTATCTAGTAAATTGTACATTAATCTCAGTAATATTATAGTAAACTTGGGAGAAGTTCAGAGAATGCAGTTCCCTGATTCCTATTCCTGACGCAAGACATTTGTTTCAATGCAAGTACATTATCTATACACAGGGTGGGTGCTATACATTTACTATTCATCTCAGAAAATAATAAACTCATTTACTTTTAAACACACTAGACCAGACTTCAGGTTTATCGTCTTAGTAATGTTTTAGTGCAGATTACGAGAAGGAATTTTGTTGAGAATTTAAAAAAAAGTCAATGTCCCTGTTACTGTAAACAGTAGCAATAGACTTCATATGCAATTTGATGAGACTCTAAAATTCTTTGTAACACAGGTTTATTTTCACACTTTACTAAAGCAATAAGGCAGCAAAGTATTACATCATAACAGGGTCGTCACCATGATGAGGGTTGTAAACATTTGCCATCAGCCACAACTGACTTGCAATGTGTATTGGTTGGTTACCAAGGTTGTTTTGAGAAATGTATTAAAAATAATAGCATCACAAAACGATACAGTTCGTCACCCAGACTGTGATCACAATATCTGCCTGAATTATGCCCTTGTTTTAAGAGATAGAGACAAGAAAAAAAACTTGGCCCATCTCAGGATGCTTTGAAGATAATGTTTAGTTACCCTTGGCAACGGGTCCGTAAAGAAGGAAGTGATGCTAATGTCTTCCTATCATACAGTACCCCGATTAGAGGGCATTGCCATCTGGTAGTTGACTGGATCTTTCTCTTTCATTGAAACCTGATCTTTATTTGTTTTGTCTCCATCTTAATCTTACTATTTTATTTCTGTTTTCTACCAACCAAAATTATGGAACTTTATTTCTCTTTAAATCCTAAAACTGCGGAAAATAAAACAATGTATAACAAATTACTGGACCTCAGGGTTTCCTAACTGAATTTTCTTGAAGAGTGTATGTTATATCTTTGTCCAGTGAAATATATTTTGAGAACTGATTCTAAGGAACAATGTCAAAGTTTCAAAGAGTTCTGTGTCGTTTCCAAATATTTTTTGTTCGAATCACCAATTTGTGGTCTGACTCAGGTTAATGTCAACCAAACAAAACCCTTCAGTCCAGCAACTTATTGCTGCTGGAGCCTGGAGCAAAGTAAATAAGACATTTTATTATACTATAACTTATTATGGTTATAGATTTTCTTTTGTAAAGTGCATTGGCCTTAAAATCAAATTGCCTTTAACGGTCATCATTTTACTCCTGGACATAATTATCTAGCTAGTAATGAATCACTACAGTAGATGATCCGATAGGAAGAACATGCTTTATTATTAGAAGCCTTGTAAACAGCCAAGCTAAAGAGATCCTGACCTAATGATCACGTTTCCTTGCTGTCTGACAAATGCCCTGAGTGCAGACTTCTGGCCCCCAGCTCTAGATAGCCTGTTGGCATGCTGCAGGTTTGAAGACTGACTCCTAGCTTGCGCTTGAGGTCAGATCAGTGAGCAGGTTGACGACAGTTGGCTGGCTTACAGTGCCGAAGATAAAAAATAAAGAAACTTTGTGCTGTAACCCCCCCATCACTCCACCTCCTCCCATCCAGGCCACTAAAAACACAACTGTCAGCACTTAAGTTATTTAGTAGATCGGTTACCTAGAACTGTAAAACACTTCCACATACACAGCATTTTGACACCACAGATGTCCCACCTAGTCTCAGCTTCCTCCTGTAATGCTTAATTTATCTGACTTTTTATACAGTACAATCTAATCCAAGCATCACAGTAAAAGCATATTGCATTTGCTCTTCCAAACCCATCCTGGAAATTTTATATTTTGAAACAAGTTCTTGGTTCCATGGTTTAGGGTCTAAAGACTGGGATTCAGAAATGGTTAATTATAAAACGAAGCAGACACCGGTGCACACATCTTAAACCATTTTTCTTTTTTTTTTGTCTTCCTGATAATGACATTTTTTTTGAAGCTCCGAAAACAGATGCACAGAAACCACAGCAGCTTACATCGAAACACTTTTCTTTTACAGATGATAACATTTTGCTCAGCCACTTCAATTAAAGGATCAGTTGTGATAATTCCAGCCCTAACCTCAATCTTTACAGACAGCAGCCCTATTTCTCCCAGCAGATATGACTGCTAGAAGTCCTATAAAAAGGAAATGGAAGAAAAGTGGGCAAACTGATAAAATGAACATTAAAGGGAGATAGAGCTTTCTCAGCCAGCTGCCGGAATCTCAAAATACTCTACTTTAGTCATAAGATTTAACTTTAGACTTGTAACTGTCACGCTCCATAGTGTTCCAAATAAGGATAGGTTGAAGTTGAGTACCTGGCAGATATTGTGGGTGTTAAATTACTTTTTCTTTTTACAGGGTAGCTCAGCTTAAGTCATTCACAGTGTGTCTAATTAATTAAAGGCTAATGTGACATTGTACAGTCGAAACATTACAATTTAAAATTTACAGGGGTTGATAAGTGATGTGCAGTTTTGTAAAGATAAATCTTGAACTTTCAGTATGTAGGTAGGTATTTCAGTTAATGCAGGTGTTCAGGTGACATAGCACATTTAAAAATGGAATACAAATTACAAATAATTACTTTTCTTAAAATATGCTGAATACAATAAAGACATGCAAAAATACACTTCAATCATCTGTTTGTTCCCTTTAACATAATTATTTTTAAGGTGGTTGGGGAAAAAATACTGTTTTATGTATATTTGTGTTTAAAAATAGTGTTTATAAACAATCTTAGGTTAAACAGTGCTTTGAATAATGAGAACAAACTTCTAACCCTCTCAAACGTTTGAAAAATGCTTTGTGAACTACAAATTTAATTAATCCAAAATATAAAAAACAGACCTTAGCAGAACACTCGATAAAGAGTTGTATTTCAACCTCTTCCAACACTGTTTATTGCTAAATGAATATGTTGAATACAGATTGTTTAATCCTGTGTAATTTTGAGTTCTAAAACCAACAGAATAAGATGACACTGGTATTCGTATTTGTAATGCCTTACATTAAAATGATATTCTAACTGTAAAATATCTGGCCAGTTTATACAGTACAATAAACAAAATGAAAAAGAACAGGCAAATCATATATAAAATAACATTAACTATTTTCTGTTGTGTCTGCCCATGTATTTATTTAAGTACCAATATAATTCACACATGACAGGTCTCTTTGTATACTTTTCACATATAAATTCACCAGGATCGGATGTCCACGCGCAGGCAGGAAAACTTAACCATGGTTTCAGCGGATAACTCTTAAGTCTTTCACTGTGAAGTTGGATTTTTAAAATGTATCATACTTCTGATGTACATTTACCATCTAAAACATATGGTAAGCATGGAATATTTAAAAAAAAAAAAATAGTGCTTGCTTCAGCTGAAACTGGTAATAATAATAATAAGAAAAACATATAATCTACTCATTAAGTATTGCAGTAAATATAGAGCCCATATAAATATGACAGATAGGAAGGAAGGACACATTATACCCTTAGACTGGTTTAATGTACAAGAGTGGGACTGCTGCCAAACAATACTCCAGAGCATGTGGAACACATCCCGATGCATCACATGCAGCATGTGGCATTGATGTCTTCTGGATAGTTTGGGCAGAGTTTTAATGTCTTTCTCTGATCATGCAAACAGGATGAATGATGTCAGGATCTATATACAGTGTAGTGCCTGGTTACCATGATGTAAGTACTTTTCAATCCTTGATGTTTGCAGACACGGCACAAAAAGCATTTCAGGAATGGGAATAATAAATCAACTAAAGCAGTACCCAGAAATGCATGCATTCCTTTATGCTGTCAATCATTTCGACTTCATTTTACATGTGTATCGTTATATATCTAGTAGTTGTATGTTCCATGGTATACGGTATTGTACTGTGAATGCATATACCACAAAATATATACATATCACACCTGAAGCTTCAACAACTAATTTAACTACAAAGCATGAACAAATCTCAAACGGCATGCCTAACTGATATGGAAAGACAGGTCTAAAAATACCTCATCTTATGCAGACATGTCACCACAGCTTAGATTTCATTAAGAAGTGGGGCTGCGTGCTAGTTTACAGCCATTCCAAACCAGTGGCGTGCCGTGACAAAATGGACTGGGGTAGCAGAATCGTCGCAACCTGCCTTATATTGGCCTCAACCAAGAGGCATAAAATAATATTGCAATCAGAGGGCATTTTAAGGGCTCCACAGAGGTTGACCATTTTATAGAAAGACCATTATATATATATATATATATATATATATATATATATATATATATATATATATATATATATATATATATATATATATATATATATTCCCGAATTCAAAGTGCATAAGCATTCCTTTAACACTGTGCTAATAAAGTGGCCCCATCTGTCTTTCTCTACACACAATTTGTGCAAAGTGCGTTTTATTTCATGTACTTAAAAATAAATATGCAATAAAATGAGAGCCAACTAAAATTGTGCTTTCTAAAAAGGCACTTGAGACAGGTCTCCTTATAAAGTGGCTTTGCGTTAGATTCTGTTACACTGTATTGTAAATGTGTACTAGTTTTTACATAGCAGGAACATTGCCAGAAATGAACAGCTCCCTTGGAAAAGGCAAGAAGGCTAAGGTGTCAGACTTTTTTTTTTTTTTTTTTTTAAATGGGCTTTTGGCCAGTGTGCGCTGCCACTTCAACAGAAGACTCTCACATGGTCTGTATGAAGAGCATGGAAGCCTAGGCTAATTGTGGAGTAATATCAGATATCTCGCGATCATGAAGAGCTTCCTTTTCATTGTGCTCTTACAATTCTGAGGGAACTAAAACAGGATTTGTTGGAGCTTCAAAGTCCAAACTACATGTAATGTGGCAACTGCTAAGGAATCCAAAAAGCATACACTCTAGATATCATACATTAAAATACTATTCATCGAGAAATTTGCAGATCATTGGAAACAGGACTACCCCTGTCTATTAAATGTTTGCCAGGATTACTGTAGGTTTCAGTGAAATTATATAGCAAGAGAGCAGCAGTGGTTAGGGCTCTGGACTCGACTGGAGGGGGCACTGCTGCTGTACCCTTGAGCAAGGTACTTTACCTAGATTGCTCCAGTAAAAACCCAACTGTATAAATGGGTAATTGTATGTCAAAATAATGTGTAAAAAGTAATGTAATTGTATGTCAAAATAATGTGATATCTTGTAACAATTGTAAGTCGCCCTGGATAAGGGCGTCTGCTAAGAAATTAATAATAATAATAATAAAGATAGGTTTCTTTTATAGTTAAGGGAGTGATCACATCATACCCTCCTCATCAAGTGTAATGCAATAAACAATGTGCATGCAACTTCATTCCTGCTTTCTTTATTCATTGATCATGTGTTAAATCAAACAAAAATAGCAATTTACACACCCCTAAGTCAATTACGATCACAGATGAAACCCAGGACCTTTTAATCTTTAAAGTACATACAGTATCGCTTAGGTTTACATGCACAAGAATTGATTTCTTTGAAAAAATCAATGTATTTAAATTCAAAACTCCAAACGAATAGCTCCATAAAACCTAATATTTATTGTGACTAACTGACACTTTCTTCTCCTCAGTCAGATTCCAATAACACTGATGATTTGCAAAGTATTGTCACTTCTTCACCAACAGATCAACATCAACAGCACCTTTGTCAGTTTTGTCTTTAACTAGCAGATAACTGGACCGAGGTATAAAACTGCACGTCAAAGTGAGGAATTTACACACAGCACTTAACCCTGAAGTCAACTGAGCACAGTCAAACAAGCTTGTAAAACTGTATTTCACCATCTGAAATAAACCATTCCTTTTCAGTTTCAGTTAATTCAGCTTCATTGCAATTGCGACATGAGTATTAGAACTTGACAATCTTCCACTGCTATTTGCTACTGAAACATACCTTTAATCTCTATCTCCACTTGCTCCTCTTGAAGAGACAATAGCTTCACATTTCACTTTCATTTTTGTTTTCTCATTTCCTTTACTATTTTATCGTGTTTGCAATCAATTTGCATGGTTCTGGGTTTTGTTTCCCTAAAATCTGCCTTTACCTAGCTTTGAGTTTGACTCCTGTGACAATGTGACCTTTCCACTCTGCCAGCCTCAACTATTTTATTCTACATTTATATAAACAGAGAAGGCTGTTGAAAAGTCATATTATCGCATCATTTGGAATGAATGAGGAAGGCTGGTCAGTTCCAGCATCTTGGATGCTCGAGCTCAAACCCAGATAAAGGCTGATTTAGGAAAAAATGATGACTCTATTGGAGCAACGTAACCCAGAGACATTCAGAATGATTGAAAACACCATAAAATA
The DNA here is from genome assembly GCA_030684275.1 of Acipenser oxyrinchus oxyrinchus. Taxonomy (NCBI): domain Eukaryota; kingdom Metazoa; phylum Chordata; class Actinopteri; order Acipenseriformes; family Acipenseridae; genus Acipenser; species Acipenser oxyrinchus. The sequence goes on from CM060250.1 coordinate 23,253,509, forward strand.
GTGATGAAACCACATTAAAATATACAAAGAGAGGATGATAAGTGAAACATACTTATGATGCTAAAAAAAACATTTTATAATTTATTCCCAATATCGACTATGCAATGGAACTAACTCTTCACAGCGACAAATCTTCAAATAAGTAATCATGAGTCATGTGCCTTAGAAACAACTTTCCCAGCTGCCTGCACTGTGTAGGTCCAGGATAGGCATTGATGATTTAGTAAAAGCCAGCTTTAGTTGGGGAGGGGAGGGGGCTGAAATGAATTCCAGTACCCTGCTGAGACTGGGTGCCTGGAGGGATTTGGTAAGTCTGATGACCCTACATTCAGAGAGTAATTCTACACCTACAGTGTTTTATAAATTTACAGGATCTCATCGCTTAGAGATGGACAGCTGGGGGGCTGCCACAGCTTACATCACTGTAAAAACCTGAATACAGTATCAAATGCCAAAACGACTCATTTTGCTAGCGTGTGCTGAATCGTAATGACATGTAAATTAAAACATCATGTGAACGTTCCGATCTCTAGACAGACAAAAACCTGTCAGCTTTGTTAACCCTCTTTTACCAACAGCATTTTTTAAGTACACTGTAGTATATTCACTAGTCACACCCAATTTGATCCTGCCACCACACTATCAAGTCACTTCCTGTGCTGCCACAAGGTGTTAAAGAACACCCTGCAACGTTTAAACTGCGTTGCCTTTGCTGTGTCCTGTGTTGTCCGTATCGCAGCGTGATATTTTAAACATAATGACGACTCTTTAATTACACATCATGGATCATAAATGACACAATCAGGCGAAAAAAAACCAACCACCTTCTGAGGATCTCAGTGTATCCAGATCACGCTCCCCTGCGCAACAATGGTGGTTTTCTGTTCCCCACAATAAGGCACTAATTTCAAGCAAAGCATCAGCATTGTTTCAGGAGGGAGCATGAAATGGATACACTGCAATGTTAGAAGAAAAATCTCTTTCTCCTGTTCCTGAGTAAAAGTAAAAAAAAACCAAAAAACATCTTATTTATTAATCTGGAATATGTTGAAGAATATTATTATTATTATTATTTGTTTATTTTGCAGACGCCTTTATCCAAGGCGACTTACAGAGACTAGGGTGTGTGAACTATGCATCAGCTGCAGAGTCACTTACAATTACGTCTCACCCGAAAGACGGAGCACAAGGAAGTTAAGTGACTCGCTCAGGGTCATACAATGAGTCAGTGGCTGAGGTGGGATTTAAACCGGGGACCTTCTGGTTACAAGCCCTTTTCTTTAACCACTGGACCACACAGCCTCCTTAGAATATGGACAACAAGGGATACAGCAAGGTAAAGTAATAGGTTTCTTGGAAACACTGCAGGGGGTTCTGTATCACTAAGTCGTACACTTACAGTCTAAGGATGTATTTGGGGTCAATTTAATATTTTTTATGATGTTCACATTTGTTCATTGTTCTGTTGAGTCCATGTTTAGTTTATCTTCCTTAGACTATAGCTGATTCTAATAAATGATGCTAGATATACAATAATTAAGGCAACGATTTTCTCTGGAGGTCACGGAAATCGTGAAAATCGTGAATTTGAAAAAAAGTCAGTGAAATCTTGGAAATGGATGTAAAAACACTTTTCATTATGCGCTTACTTTATTTCCTTTAAAATATGCAGTATCATGCACTGAAAATACAAATCTATGAGTATATGAAATTTGTTGGTTGTTTCACGCAGCATTTTACAGGTCGAATGACATAGCTGAGGGAGCAAGCATGTAAATTGGTGACAAAAATGCCAAAAAAATTGTGAGTGAGCTGTTTTTTTGAAGAACAAATACATCGGAGAACCAAACTTTACCAACAGAGGCTTTCTTTACAACATGCTGTTTGTTTCAGATTCGTGCAAAACTCTTCTAAAGCCTGGTTCATACAGCACTTCTGTTGCAGATGAATGTGATCCGTCATATAAGTGCAATATTTTAAATGCAAACTGCATTTGCGTAATTGGATACATTTAACCCTTTGCGGTCCTTTGTCGGACTGGGTCCGACATTGCAATTATTCCCATCACGTCCTTTGTCGGACCCTGTCCGACATCATTTTAAAATGCAAAAATGCAAAAAGTCGGTTTTCAACGGAAAAAGCCGAGAAAACCATTCAATGGCCGAGTGGGAACTCGAAAGGAGCAGAGAAAAGCCGATAAAAAAAAGGCGTATCTCATGAATAGTCATACTACCCCCTTGCATCAGATGGGGCGGTCATATGGAAACAAGCTGGGAGTTACAGTATCAGCGCACAGAGACTATCACAGACATTTTCAGAGCTTTTTTGAGATGTTATAGCAATAA